>CM019823.1:42651827-43347269 GCA_009763385.1 Coix lacryma-jobi var. lacryma-jobi | reverse complement strand
GGTGATCGCTTTCCCCATAGGCGTGCTAGGAATGGTTTTTCTACTAACCGTTCTTTTGAGCATCCGGGACAACACTGGTACTCTTCCCATTTTACTCACCCCAGTGTTGGACCGTATGCTCACCCTATGTCTTTTTATTGATGTAGGTAAAATGATTGGAGGACATTTGGTTGGTGGATTCCGGGTGCTCAAGGCATATGACCGGAAATGCCAAGTGGTTTTCCAGTCTTAGTCCTGTTGCTGGAAAGGAGTTTATCACCTTCGGCGACAATAGCTAAGGTAAAGTATTGTCTCGTGGGTCGGTGCGAGTTAATGAGCACTTTGTGTTGCGTGATGTTGCTCTTGTTTCTAACTTGCATATTAACCTTCTTTCTATTTTGCAACATTTCGATGATGACTATGAGATTCGTTTTAAGTCGAATCTCAGTCGTATTTTAGATCCTCAGGGCAATCTTGTATGTTTGATTTCGCCCTTTGGAATCTTTCGAATAGTCTTTCGTCAATCTTTCGTTCTCTCTTTGGCATTTCACGTTGTCTTGTGGCTGGACCATCTTCCTCTGATCTTTGGAAGTGGCATAGAAGACTTGGACATTTGAGCTTCGACTTGCTTGCAAGGCTTAGTTCACTTGGCCTAATCCAAGGATTGCCCAAGTTACACATGAAGAAGGATCTTGTTTGCCATTCTTGTAGACATGGGAAAATGGTTGCTGCTCCCCACCATCCTGTGAATCAAGTTATGACCAAGCGCCCTCGAGAGCTTTTGCATATGGATCTTGTTGGTCCGGCTCGGGTGAGCTCGGTTGGTGGGAAGTGGTATGTGCTTGTTGTTGTTGATGACTTTTCGAGATATTCGTGGGTTTTCTTTTTAGCTGAGAAAACCAAGACTTTCACTTTTACTCGCAATCTGATTTTGCGACTTCAAAACGAGTTCCCTAAGAACTCGATGAGAGCTATTCGTAGCGATAATGGTTCCGAGTTCAAAAACTCGGATTTTGAGAAGTTTTGTAACTCTTTGGGTTTAGAGCATCAGTTTTCTTCCCCCTACACAGCGCCACAAAATGGTGTTGTAGAGAGGAAAAATCGAACCCTTGTTGAGATGGCCAGGACGATGCTCGATGAGCATAGGACTCCTAGGCGGTATTGGGCCAAGGCTATTAACATTGCATGCTACATATCCAAACGCATTTTTCGCCGTGCTTTCTTGAAAAAGACTTCTTACGAGTTGCAATTTGGGAAGCAACCCAAAGTAAGTTATTTTAGAGTTTTTGGTTGCCACTGTTTTATACTCAAGAAAGGCAACTTGGACAAGTTTGAGTCTCGTTCTTCTGACGGTGTATTTTTGGGTTATGGCACTCATACTCGTGCATATCGTATACTTAACCTTGATACTAACCGAGTCATGGACACATCCGATGTCACCTTCGACGAGACCATGGTTTGTCCTTCTTCTAGATTTGAGCGTGCAGGTGATCATGAGGTTGGTGAACCTCTTTTTGATGATGAGGACGAGGGTGCTGAAGGGATGGATGATCCAACACCACCTCCACCCGCTGTGCCGCTAGGATCGGCTTCTACTACAACAACTCACGGCCCCAACCCCTCTTCGTCGACTTCTTGGGGGCCGTGGGATCCGCCACCTCGGGCTATACCATTTGTACCCGAGGAGGCGCCAGCTGCTGTTGAGGGGGTTCTTCAGCTCGGGAGGCTCCATGACACATTCAGCGCCAACACCCGCCTCAACAGATGATCGGCAGCATCGATGAACGTGTCACTCGGTCAAGGTCACAACAAATCTCTCACTTTGCTCATTCTGCATTTGTTGCTGATTTTGAACCCCAAGATGTTGGACATGTTTTATCTGATCCGGATTGGGTTAATGCCATACATGAGGAGTTAGAAAATTTTGAAAGAAATCGGGTTTGGGTTTTGGTTCCTCCTCCTCCTGAGTGTCACCCTATTGGTACTAAATGGGTTTTCAAAAACAAACAAGGAGAGGATGGCCACATTGTGCCAGACTTGTAGCTCAGGGGTATAGTCAAAAGGAGGGGATAGACTATGAGGAGACTTTTGCTCCTGTAGCTCATTTGGAGGCGATTAGGATACTCTTGGCTTTTGCTGCATCCAAAGGGTTTAAACTTTTTCAAATGGATATCATGAGTGCCTTCCTAAACGGCTACATAGAAGAAGAGGTGTATGTAAAACACGCCCCGGTTTCGAAAATCCCAAGTTTCCAAACCATGTTTTTAAACTTCACAAAGCTTTGTATGGTTTGAAACAAGCCCCTAGAGCCTGGTATGATAGGTTGAATACCTTTTTGCTTGCTAAGGGTTTTAAAATGGGATGTGTGGATAAAACACTCTTTCTCCTCAAGTAAGGCAATGACACTCTCTTGGTCCAGATTTACGTGGATGATATCATTTTCGGTGGTTCTTCTCATGCTTTGGTTGCCAAGTTTGCAAATCTTATGAGCAGGGAGTTTGAGATGAGCATGATGGGCAAGTTGACATTCTTCCTTGGGTTGCAAATTAAGCAATCCCGAGAAGGAACGTTTGTGCACCAGGGCAAGTACACCAAGGACATCCTGAAGAAGTTCGATATGGGTGAGGCCAAGCCTCTTCCAACACCCATGTCGACCAAGACGGCCTTGGATGTGGATGAGGATGGAGAAGCTGTGGACCAGAAGGAGTACCGAAGCATGATCGGGTCGCTGTTGTACCTGACGGTGACACGCCCGGACATTCAGTTTGCGGTGTGTCTTTGCGCGTGCTTTCAGGCATCGCCACGCACTTCTCACCGTCAGGCGGTGTCGGTGTTTCGTACCCGGGGGTATCACACCAACGAGTAATATGATCGCGTGCTTCTCTTCCTGGATGGTGATGCAAGGGGACACAAGGGTTTATCCTGGTTCGGGCAAAGAAGGCCCTACGTCCAGCGGGGGGAGATGTTCTTGTATTACTTGCACCTAAGTGCTTGTACAGGGAGAATACAAGCTCAGTGAGCGTGGACCGGAGTCCGGACTCGTGTCTGTGCGTGGACTCGTGTGTTATGTTCGTCCTGAATGAGGGCCCTAGCGTCCCCTTTTATAGAGCGAGGGGGGCCAGGTTACATGAAAGTATTACAGGTGTCGGGGCGCATGGTGCCCCATACGGAGAAGGGTAGGAACTCTGTCTTGTCGGGGCCACTGGAGCCGATGTGATCGTCGCTGTTGAGGCGTCCTTGGGTCGTGGCTTCCATCCTGGGCGCGGACGTGGTGGCGCGACCTGGCGGGAGCCGTACCCGCACCCATCCCGGAATGTACAGTACGCGGTGAGGTCCCTCCGGGTCTTGGGGTACCTGTCCTCCAATAGCACGAAAGTAGTTAGGGCTCGAGGGGCGTGTAGCCGGCCTCGAGGGGTTACGGTGCAGAGCTCGAGGGGCGCGTAGCCGGCCTCGAGGGGTTACAGTGCCTGGCTTGGCCGAACAGTGTTGTACTGGTGCCCTTTTGCCCATGCTTGTGGTGAAAACGAGACTTGACCTTTACACCGAGTTACTGTGGTACACGCCGTGTACTTGTGGACATGACCGGAGTAGGTGAAGGTATTAAATGCGTGGTATGGGCTGGTACGGCTGTATGTGCAGCTCGAGGTCCGTGCGTTAAGGCTCGAGGTGTGGGGGCGCGCATGCCCGAGGTCTAGAGGGCTCGAGCGAGACGGAGAGCGATCGTGCTTGCCCGAGGCCTGGCTGGGAGGGCTCGGGCGAGACGGAGACTGAGCGTTTCGCCCGAGGCCTGCTGGGAGGGCTCGGGCGAGACGGAGATAAGCTTTCCGCCCGAGGCCTGGCGGAAGACGGAGCGTTCGCCCGAGGCCTGGCTGGGAGGGCTCGGGCGAGACGGAGACGGAGCGTTCGCGAGCCTGGCTGCTGGAGCTCGGGCGAGACGGAGACGGAGCGTTCGCCCCGAGGCTCTTGCTGGAGGGCTCGGGCGAGACGGAACGGAGCGTTCGCCCGAGCGTGGGAGGCTCGGGCGAGACGAGACGGAGCTTCGCCGGAGGCCTGCTGGAGGGCTCGGGCGAGACGGAGACGGAGCGTTCGCCCGAGGCCTTGCTGGGAGGGCTCGGGCGAGACGGAGACGGAGCGTTCGGCTGTTTGCGTTGATTGGGGGTACCCTTTTTTGTACCACCGACAATTATAAATAAAGAATAGGATAACAAGGCAGGTATAAACAATTACCAAGGGAGGATAATGCATCAAATAGGATTCAATCAACTCCTATACCTAATGCATCACAATATAAAAGGACTCAAGTAATTTAATTGTAAATAATAGGAGACTTACAATGCTCCGGGGCTTGCCTTGAGAGAAGACTGAGGCCTCGTGGAAGGGGCACTCAGGCAGGTTAGTGTCTTGCGCGGGGTCGACCTCCTCGGCTTGAGGAAGTTCCGGGATCCCCTGCTCGACGTTTGTCTCCTGCTCCTGGTCTTGCTCCTGAACTGTCGATCCTATTGCCATGCGGTTGAAAATGATAAATAAATAATACGTGGTGCGAGATGCGGTGGTAAGAAAAGTAACATTTCTTGCAAACCAACAAAACCAACTTGTTGAACCACTTTTGACATTGAGGTAAATACTTATTTATCTCATAAAATAAAAGCATTATTTCCACTATTTCCTATTTAGAAATTCAAAAGAAAATCAAGGTTGAACTGCAAGTGCATTTTTCTGAACTCAGAAAAATCCAAAAAATTCCAGAAGGCAATAACACCTGCTGGACTTCACTGAACAATTTTCAGCCAGAAATAAAATACAGAACGGCAGATATAAAAAGAACAAATAAACTACTCAAAAGGTGCTTTGAACTAACTTTTTACACAAAAAGTGTCAAACAATAGATTTCATAATTTTCCTAGCTTCATCTACTCATACACATTCTACTGTAGAAAATTTACTGACAGAGCAAAACATACATGCCTACACAAAAATAAACAAATCTATTCCAAATTAACCCCATTGAACTACAACCCTACTGGAAAGGGTGCTAAACTCAATTTCCTATTTTTCCCAGATTCTAATCCACATTTTATACTTATCAAGAAAGTTCGATGAACAGAAACATTATATTATTTCTGACATGAATTTTCAAAGAAACACACAGAAAAGTTCATTTGTAAAGAAACTCCATATTTCTTCACATAACAATCCATGCTTACATTTTTCCTCACTAAAATATCATACACAGAGACTGTATAATTTTTCCCATAATTTATTTTTACACATAAAGCACCTTAACATTTATTCTAAGAAATCAGCCAAAAAGGACTTTAAACCATAACAGAAACTTTTTCCACATAAACAGTGCCCATATATTTTTCCTAGGTGCAAAACATGATGATAAACTTACACAAAATTTTCCATGAATTATCTCAACCAGAAAACATATATAACCATTTATCTCAACAAAAGCATATAAACTTAAATAAATACAAACAGTAACAAAAACTTCTACTCAAAAATACTTTCATATTTTTCCATGATAGATATACTCATAGATAGGCTAACAAAACTGAAAGTGCTTCATTTGGACTTTTAAAATGAGCTACACAAAAATAACAAGTGTTCCTGGAAAATAAAACAAAAAGAAAAACCGTTTGAATCTCCCGGCTCACTTGCATGGACTCGGTCCATAGGCCCTGGGTGACTGGCGTGTGGGGTCGCGTGGTCAACGGGGTCCACTGGTCAGTGAACGCCGGACAGGGGACGAGGGTTGACCGGCGATTGCTCGCCGAAGGCGAGGTCGCTGGCGGTGGGACCGGGCTCAACGCGTTCCCCTCGATGAGACGGACCGAGTGGTGGTGTTAGTTTGGCCAGTGCATGGTTGAAGCTTGCCGGCGGCGAGCGATGGCGGGTGGTGGTGGCGGCGGCGCTTGGCTGCGCCGTCTCCTGCGATAGGCGGCCAAATTACCGGGTGCGTCACACTTCACTAACCCTAGGGGGACAGGCTAGGTGGTTGGTTTGGCTCGGGAAGCTCCGAGGAAGCTTGGCCACGCGAGCGGCCATGGCGGACGGTGGCGGTGCTCGGTCGGAGGAGAAGAGGGGGTTGGGGAGCGGTAGAGACCTCACAGAGGTGTGTTCTCAACTTGCCTTGGCCTGGCGGTGCTTGCGGGCGAAGGAGGGCGGTGGCGAAGCTCGGGGTCGCGCGGAACAGGTTCGGGCTCTGTCGGTGGTACGAAAAAGGGTACCCCCAATCAACGCAAACCACCCAACGCTCTATCTCCGTCTCGCCCGAGCCCTCCCAGCCAGGCCTCGGGCGAACGCTCTATCTCCGTCTCGCCCGAGCCCTCCCAGCCAGGCCTCGGGCGAACGCTCTGTCTCCGTCTCGCCCGAGTCCTCCCAGCGAGGCCTCGGGCGAGCACGATCGCTCTCCGTCTCGCTCGAGCCCTCCAGACCTCGGGCAAGCGCGCCCCCACACCTCGAGCCTTAGTACACGGACCTCGAGCTGCATAGACAGCCGTACCAGCCCATACCACGCATTTAATGCCTTCACCTACTCCGGTCATGTCCACAAGTGCACAGCATGTACCACAGTAATTCGGTGTAAAGGTCAAGTCTCGTTTTCACCACAAGCATGGGCAAAAGGGCACCAGTACAGCACTGTTCGGCCATGCCAGGCACTGTAACCCCTCGAGGCCGGCTACGCGCCCCTCGAGCCCTGCACTGTAACACCTTGAGGCCGGCTACGCGCTCCTCGAGCCCTGCACTGTCACACCTCGAGGCCGGCTCCGCGCCCCTCGAGCCCCGTGGCACCACCTCGAAGCCGGCTCCGCGCCCTTCGAGCCCTAACTACTTTCGTGCTATTGGAGGACAGGTACCCCAAGACCCGGAGGACCCCGCCGCGTACTGTACATTCCGGGATGGGTGCTGTACGGCTCCCGCCTGGTCGCGCCACCACGTCCGCGCCCAGGATGGAAGCCACGACCCAAGGACGCCTCAACAGCGACGATCACATCGGCTCTAGTGGCCCCGACAAGACAGAGTTCCTACCCTTCTCCGTATGGGGCACCATACGCCCCGACACCTGTAATACTTTCATGTAACCCTGGCCTCCCCTTGCTCTATAAAAGGGGACACTAGGGCCCTCACTCAAAAATACGAACACAACACACGAGTCCACACACAGACACGAGTCCGGACCCCGGTCCATGCTCACTGAGCTTGTATTCTCCCCTGTACAAGCACTTAGGTGCAAGTAATACAAGAACATCTCCCCCCCGCTGGACGTAGGGCCTTCTTTGCCCGAACCAGGATAAATCCTTGTGTTCTCTTGCATCACCATCCAGGAAGAGAAGCACGCGATCATATTACTCGTTGGTGTGATACCCCCGGGTACGGAACACCGACAGTTGGCGCGCCAGGTAGGAGACTTCGTGTGTCCGAGCCGATTTCTCGTTGATCCCTGGATGGCTTCATCCCCTCTTCCGTTCTCGGCTGGTGCCGTCGTCTGGTTCGGGAGCCTCGAGTTCCTGGCCACAGGCAACGGCAACGAGCTGACTCTGCTCTCCACGCAGGGCCTGAGCGGAGTGCGTATCACGCCACCCCGCGCGGGGGGCGTGACGCGTCGCCCGCACCACCACACGTCGCCACGTCGCGAGCGGCGCCATCGTCACCGTCGTCGCCGGGCGCAGGCGGTGCCCCGCGGCAAACACCTACGCCCCCGTAGCCGGTGCAGGGTCCCCAAGGGGAAACCCGCCCGGCGCGCGGCCGGAGACCTCCAGGGCGCACTCACGCCCCCTAGCGACTTTGCATTCGTCATGCGTACGGACCAGGAGCCAGGCCAGAGGCCTCCGAGCCGTGCGCCGTCGACGCCGCTCAGCCTCCTCCCGCACGGGTCGCGCTGCGCTCGACGCCAGCGGTTCCCGGTCGGCCTCGACAACTCTACGGCTGTATACGCCCACCGCCTCGACGAGCGCCATCAGGACCAGACGGTGGTGGACCGGGAGCAGCGTTCGGGCGCGCTGCTGCAGGCCATGGCCAGCCTGGAAATCGTCCACCCCGCGTGCGTCGACCGCGACTTCTTGCGACCCCTCGAGCCACCTCGGGCGAGCGACACCCGCGGGCCATACCTCGAGGTGCCTGTGCCTCGACGGGGCTCGAGGTCTTGGCCCGCTTGGACGAAGCGAGGTCCACCTCCTGGTAGGAGCGCTTCCCCCTGAGAAGATGGAGATGGCACGCGTCATCAAAAGCAAAGAGGTGAAGCCTCACTACCGACGAGACCCAAGGAAACTACTCACCCGAAGCGGCGGCTGGGCTTCTTCCCGGAATCGCCGGACCCACTCGGGGGCTTCGAGCCCACCCCACGGCTCGAGCCCTGCGCCTGGGCCGTCTCCACAGGGCTAGGATGGGGGGAGGGCTCCCGACGCCTCCCATGGCTCGACCTAGAGGGAGAGCCTCCTTCCGCCCCACATCGCGGGAGGGCGACCGCACCACCCTCATGCTGACGTCGTGGCGCTCGCCCCGGCGCGGGCTCCGGGACCTGCTCCGGCGCCCGCGCAGTGGTCGCGCCCTCCGCGTCCGCTTCCGCGTCCCGGCGGCGGTGCGGCGATGGACTCCGGGGACGCTCGCGCCCCTGGTCACGAGACGCTCGGGGGCTCCCTCCCCGACGCTCGTGATGGCGCGGGCTCGACGCCTCTCTTGGCGCCCGCCCCTCCGCGGGCTCGCCGGCGCCCTTGACGGCTCGCGGAGGTCGGGCCCGAACCCTTCTCACCTGTCGACCGCCTCTCGAGGCCCGACCCCTCTCGAGACCCCCGTCTGGGCTGACGCGGGGGGGCCCTCCGTTGGCGCTGTGGCGGAGGCGCTCCGGGTCCGGGGCTTCCTTGCGATCAGGGGCGCATCCGCGCGGAGCTCGGCGGACCTCGGGCCCCCGACGAGGCAGGGATCGGCGCCGCCTTCCGCGGCTGCGTCCCGCGCGCCCCTTTTGTCGGTGGGACCTCCAGTGTACCCTCCTGCACAGAGGAGCGGTCAGCCCTGTCATCGACGAGCCCCGCGCGCATCAAGCGCGCATCCATCCCCTCGTCGTCGCCCTCCTCCTCATCACCACTCTCCTCCTCCGAGCTCGAGGAGCTCAGCTCGGGGGACCCGTCCCCAGGCTGACGGTTACGACGAGCCTTCGCCAATCTCTGCTCCCGAGCTAAGCGACGCAAGTTTTTATCTTTCTCTTTCTTCTTTTTGGCATCCTTGCTCTCCTTGTCCTTCTGAGCAGAGAGGCGCCTCACCTGAGAATCCGCGGCGTCCTCCCTCACCGGGGCCTCGACGCGCGACAAGTAAATGCCCCCTGAAGAAAGAAGAAGCGTGATGAGACAAACCACAAGACGGATGCAAACGGATCGAAGGAGAAAGAAGGGGGAGGAGGCTCGAGATAGCTCGACTCGAGGGAGGCTTACCAGGTCGAGACACCCCTCGTCGGGTGCCATCGCAACCAGGTGGAGAGTTCAGGGACGAACGGCCCCTGGATCGTGATCGACACCCGGGAGACGCCCTCGTTCCGGGACAGCCTCTCTTCGGCCATCCTCGAGCGATTGAGCGCCTCGAGCTGAGCCTGCGGGCCCATCTCGTGCATAAGAAGGGGGCGGTCCGCCAGCGGAAGAACTCTTCGCTGGTGGAACGCCCAAATGACCGCTTGCACGGTCAGCTTCTTCTCATCCACCAGCGTCTTCATCATCTCCATCAGCGGGGCCAGGTGGCGTTGCCTGTCCGCCGCAACGCCCCAGGTCCACTTCTCCGGGCGTCGAGTAGGACCCTGCCGGTGTACTGCGGAAGGAGGCCACCTTCGTTCCGCAGATAGAACCAATGGTCGTCCCACCCGGCCTGGTTGGTGGAAAGCTTGTATCGCAGGTACTCGCGGGGGACATTGGCCGACGAGGTCCCCGCCCTCGCGGTGATGGCAAGGGAGCCCATGCGCACGGGCCGCCTCCCGCTGGGCTTCAGGGACTTGATGAAGAGCTCGCCCCGGAAGAGATGGACGAACATCTCCCAGTGCGGCTCCATCTTCAGGTACCCCTCGCACACCGCGGCGAATATGGCGGCGTGCGAGATGGAGTTGGGGGAGAAGTGTTGCAGCTCCACCTCGAAATGGTGGGCCAGCCCTCGCAAGAAGCGGCTCGGCGAGACGCCGAGCCCCATACGGTGGTAGCACGTGAAGCTCACCACGTACCCCTCCGGCGGGTGCGGCTCCCGGTGCTCCGCCGACGGGATAACCCACCATGCGGGTCCCTCCTCCGGGTTGGGGCGCAGAAGCCCCTGGGCCACCAGCGAGTCCATTTCGCTCGGCGTCACCTTCGACGGGCTCCAGTCCTCGGCCGGCAACATCTGTGTCTGGGCGGCCATGACGGTGGCGCGGCGCGGATCCGAGCAGCGGATGGGCGGCCGGAAATCCCCAATCGACTAGCTCGAAGGAAAGGGCGCGTAAAGGCTACGGCGGCGGCGAAGGCAAAGGCAAAGTAAAGGGTTCTTTTTCCCCTCTTTCGATATTTATAGGGGGAAATCCAGACGGGCGGGATCTCCCACGACATAAAAAGGTAACCGAATGCATTCAATGCGCCTACCTAACCACGTCTCGAGCCGGATGCAGGGTACACGCGTTACCTCTCCATTCGCTCCACTACCCGAGCCCGCCACGACCGTCGCTCCGGCTTCGCGCCCGCTGCTCCCCGACGATTTCCGCCTAAAAAGGCGTGCCCAACGGGCAGAAGGATTCCCAGACGACGGAGGCTTCTTCATGAAGGTAAAAACGGGCCCCGACCCTAAGTCTCGAAGCAGCGAAGGCTGGCCCTCGAAAAGGTTCGACAGCCGGCTTCGAGCACCCGAGTCAGGGACACCAAGGGGCGCCACTCGCGGCATTACTCGAGGGCCGAGCCCTTGAGGCCCCTCACGTGTATCCAAGGCGGGGAGCTCGACGTGCAGTGAGATCCCCTCGGAGGGAGGCATCGAGCCACCGGGTCCTATCGAATGGACCCGGCACTCCTGCAGGCTGAGCACCCATGCTTTATGAGACCGCCTCCGGGCCACAGTCGACCCCTAACGAACGGGGCACGAGCTCTCACTTGGATTCCCCGTTACCAGCTCACCGGGAACCTCGATACTCGCCCACTCAGGGTAGTACGAGGCATCCCCCCTCGCATCCGATCGAAAGGACTCGCGGGATGACAAGCCAGGGCAATCGGCATGCCGGACAGCTCGAGGAGCCGGCCAGTCGGTTCAGCCTGGCACCCCTCGACGAAAGAGGGTCTAAAAACTCGGACAGTTACGACTAATCTCTTTTCTTGGTGTGAGCATGAGATTTTCAGACCTCGAACGATCGCTCGTCCTCCATCTCGCCCGAGCCCTCGAGGCCAGACCTCGGACGATCGCTCGTTCTCCGTCTCGCTCGAGCCCTCCGAGCCAAGCCTCGGACGGAGTCTCCCACGACAAAGGAAAGGTAACCGCAAACATTTAATAAGACTACCGAACCACATTTCGAGCCTGTTGACAGGTACACACGGCGCCGCGATCTCCGCTCCCTGACGATATCCGCCAAAAAAGGCGCGCGCCCGCTGGGCAGAAGGTTCCCAAACGACGGAGGATTCTTCAGGAAGCCCACGAGGGGGTTCTAACCGCTCCCCCATGGTCTCGGGGGCTACACCCGCGGGTGTCGCTCGCGACACCCACGGAATCAAATCGACAAAACCCTCGAGACCTGTTAGCTATCCATCGAGATCCCAATCTGAAGCCCCTGCTCGAATGCAAGCACTCAAACAAGGGCTCGGGGGCTACTGTCGGTGGTACGAAAAAGGGTACCCCCAATCAACGCAAACACCCGAACGCTCTATCTCCGTCTCGCCCGAGCCCTCCCAGCCAGGCCTCGGGCGAACGCTCTATCTCCGTCTCGCCCGAGCCCTCCCAGCCAGGCCTCGGGCGAACGCTCTGTCTCCGTCTCGCCCGAGACCTCCCAGCGAGGCCTCGGGCGAGCACGATCGCTCTCCGTCTTGCTCGAGCCCTCCAGACCTCGGGCAAGCGCGCCCCCACACCTCGAGCCTTAGTACACGGACCTCGAGCTGCACAGACAGCCGTACCAGCCCATACCACGCATTTAATGCCTTCACCTACTCCGGTCATGTCCACAAGTGCACAACATGTACCACAGTAATTCGGTGTAAAGGTCAAGTCTCGTTTTCACCACAAGCATGGGCAAAAGGGCACCAGTACAGCGCTGTTCGGCCATGCCAGGCACTGTAACCCCTCGAGGCCGGCTACGCGCCCCTCGAGCCCTGCACTGTAACACCTCGAGGCCGGCTACGCGCTCCTCGAGCCTGCACTGTCACACCTCGAGGCCGGCTCCGCGCCCTCGAGCCCCCGTGGCACCACCTCGAAGCCGGCTCCGCGCCCTTCGAGCCCTAACTACTTTCGTGCTATTGGAGGACAGGTACCCCAAGACCCGGAGGGACCCCGCCGCGTACTGTACATTCCGGGATGGGTGCTGTACGGCTCCCGCCTGGTCGCGCCACCACGTCCGCGCCCAGGATGGAAGCCACGACCCAAGGACGCCTCAACAGCGACGATCACATCGGCTCCAGTGGCCCCGACAAGACAGAGTTCCTATCCTTCTCCGTATGGGGCACCATACGCCCCGACACCTGTAATACTTTCATGTAACCCTGGCCTCCCCTTGCTCTATAAAAGGAGACACTAGGGCCCTCACTCAAAAAGACGAACACAACACACGAGTCCACACACAGACACGAGTCCGGACCCCGGTCCACGCTCACTGAGCTTGTATTCTCCCCTGTACAAGCACTTAGGTGCAAGTAATACAAGAAACATCTCCCCCCGCTGGACGTAGGGCCTTCTTTGCCCGAACCAGGATAAATCCTTGTGTCCTCTTGCATCACCATCCAGGAAGAGAAGCACGCGATCATATTACTCGTTGGTGTGATACCCCCGGGTACGGAACACCAACAGGCTCCGGGCGGCGCTGATGGCGTCCGCGGCGACGCTCCTTGGGTTCCAGCGTCGGTGAAGCTCGGTGGATGGTGCGGAGGTGCGCACCGTGTGTCCGAGGTGAAGGTGAGGTGGTGTGCGGAAGGAATCGAGCCGAGGGGCTCTAGGGAGGTGGGAACGGCGAGGGTGCTCTTGTGGCGGCGTGCGGTGGCCAAGGCGAGTCAAGCGCTCGGCCTTGCGTTCGCGTGCAGGAGAGGGAGTGAGAGCGAGAGCGAGGAGGTGCGAATGGTGAGTGAGGGAGTGGTGTGAGGCCGGCGCGCGGTTTTGGCTCGCCGGGGGCTCCGGCGGTCGTGGCAGGACCCGGAGGGCGCGGAGGGGCGAGGCGGTGGCAGGGTGGTGGTGGCGTGGGCACTGCGGCCGAGACGAGCGAGGAGAGGGCAAGCAGGATCGCTTGCTTGCTCGGGCACGCGAAGATCGAGCGGAGAGTGGCCAGCGAGGATTTGGCGCATAGATCGTCGGCCACGCGACGCTTGCGGCCGGCGTACGGCGCGACGGCGTCAGGCGGCGCTGCGCGCGCGGGAGCGGCGTGGGCCGGCGCGGCGCTGACTGGGCCGAGAAGGCCGGTTGGGCTGGAAGCGAGGGCGCGGGAAAAAAAATCGTTTTTCCTTTTCTTTTTCCAAAACTTTTCAAATTTTGACCATTCAAAAACAGTTTCAAAAACTCCAAACCAGGCTTTGACCCAAAAATAAAAGTTGCTCAAAATAATTTTCTCTATAACTTTCATATAAGACACTTTTTTTTGAAAACCATTTTTACAACTTCACATAAATAAAGCCAATTTTGAGACATAAACCATTTTGTTTAACTCATTTTTATTTGATAAAACTATTTTGAACTAGGTCAAAATGCCAACATGAAAAGCACTCTACTCAATAATCTTTATTTTATAAAACTATGTGTCAAGTCAGAAAGTCACTCAAGCTACCAAGTCCATTAGAAATCCAAAATCCAATAAATAAGCAAAAGGCAAAAACACACTTATGCACATGAAATGATGCAATGCATTGCTTATGCATTTTGGTAGCTAAATGTGGTTCCTAATGCAGTGCTTGACACTAGGGTGTCACAGTGATCCTGCGTATCTAACAATGGTATCATTCGCCTATCTAGTTTGTGGATCTGGTTTCGGGAAAAGATAGGGATCATTTTCGATCCGAAATCACCTAACCCTAACAACCTCCATCGGGGAGACAAGGATAGGGAGAGTAAACTGAAAGAGAAAGTGGATCTGATCCAATCGGATCCGAACACTAACTCTAACTCAGAGAGAAAGGGACACAACAAATTGACGGATCGTTCCTCGACCCGGACAGTAATCAAACCACTACTACAGAACAGAGTCTTTGACCGATTCTCAAAATCGTCTTTAGTCTCGGTGTTTTTGCCGCCCGGGACTAATAGACCCTTTAGTCCCTATCGGTAACACGGACCGGGACTAAAGGGTCTGCCCCAACGGCTACTGCGCAGAGCTGTCGGGGCAGGGACCCTTTAGACCCGGTCCGTGTTACCAACTGGGACTAAAGGGCACTCTTTAGTCCTGGTTGGTGCCACGGACCGGGACTAAAGATTTAGCCATGGTTTGTGGCTTGCCCCGGGATAAATGATCACCTTTCAGCCCCAGTTTTTAATACAAACCGGGACTAAAGCTCCCCGGTTTATAACCTACCAACTTCTTCCTCCCCCGAGCCAGAGACATTCAAATTTCAGTGAGCTTCTTGCTTGTTCTTGCTATTGCTTGTTCTTGCTTGTTCTTCATTTGTTCTTCATGGTTCTTCGTCTCTGGCGTCAATTGGTGATCTTCTTCGACTCCGTCATCATCTCTTTGCGTTTAGAGGTAACTATTTTCATCTCCTACCATGTCTTTTGAATATGAGAGGAATTTAATTAAAATATATAGTTTGCAAGAACAAGCATAAAGAGTTGAGTAGTTTAAATTGGTTCATCACAATCACTTGATAGTTTTCTACTGCTAGGTAGTATCCATTCTATATTTCATACTTATGCAAGACGTGTAATATTGAATTTTAGTGTCTTTTTAGTTTATTTTCTTTAGAAAAATGTAGAATTATAATAGTTTGCAACAATAAATATAGAGAGCAGACAATGTGGAAATTGGTATTGTTATATCATATTTTTTCGATTATCTAAACAAATAGATAAATTAGAGTTTTTATTTATAATTGTTTAGAAAATTAGGAATTTGCATGTAATAGTTTACAAAATGAGCATGGATATAGTAGATGGCAACCTTGACTGGGTCCTCAGCCTCTCATCATCGGGATCCGAAGCGTTTGCGGCCGGATCTTCCTCTCATTGCTTGCGGCGAGTGTAAGCAGAAGATTGTGAAGGAGTACCGAGTGAAAAAAGAGGGAATCAACAAGGGTCGTATATTCTACAAGTGTCTGGACCATGAGGTGGGTTATTATTTACAGGCATTTGATTAATATGGTTCATTCGTATCGGTTTTGCTTGATGATGTTGTTTAAATTTCTTATTCTTCGTTCTAATTGCAGTGGGAGGGCACCGACGGATGTAAAGGTTGGTACTGGGAGGAAGAGTACGTTCAGCACGTACGAAATTCTGTTGTACAAGAGATTGTCGTTGAAGGTGATGAGGCAGTGAGTCAGCGGCAGCAGCCCATCCATGCTGATGAAGCGAATGATCTGTCTATTTTAGTTGGGATCAGACGCGAACTAATTATGTTGCTTAAGTGCATTTTATTTTTAGTTTTTTTAGTGCTAGCTGCGTTAGTCTTCGTTGTAGTCAAGCTTGCTTGAATTAATCAATCATGTGATGTCATGAGTGTTGTGCAATAACATGAGAAAGCTAAGTGCATGGTTGTAATATTTAATGCAGACGTTGTCACGCAATTGGATGTATAATGTCGATCGCCGCTCCAAAGAGTTCATTGCTGGCGTGCACTATTTCTTAGGTGTGGCTGAAGCAAACAAGTAGGATGGTTTCATGTGCTGCCCATGCGCCGTCTGTAAGAATTTGAAGGAATATTCATGCCCAAGGACTCTTCATACGCATTTGTTGAAGTCGGGTTTCGTAACAAACTATATTTGTTGGACGAAGCATGGAGAAAGGGGGGTTGTAATGGATGATGATGAAGAAGGTGAAGACGAATTGGCCCACGCTGATATTATTGCTCAGTACGGTGCCTTTGATGATGATGCAGTGGGGGGAGGAGATGGTGAAGAAGATGCGGCAGCGACAGAAGATGTGGCAGCTGATGTTGATGCTCTTGGTGATGCCATTCGTGATGCACAAAGAGAATGTGAAAGTGACAAGGAGAAGGTCAAGTTCGAGCGCATGCTAGAGGATCATAGGAAATTGCTATATCCCACTGCTGAAGATGGCCAAAAAAGTTGGGTACTACACTGGAACTGCTGCAATAGAAGGCAAAGAATGGTACATCCGACAAGGCATTTGGGCAGTTATTGAAGATAATGAAAAAGATGCTTCCGAAAGCGAATGAATTGCCCACCACTACGTACGAAGCAAAACAGGTCGTCTGCCCTTTGAGATTAGAAATCCAGTAGATACACGCATGTCCTAATGACTGCATCCTGTACCGTGGGGAGGAATACGAGAATTTGGATGCATGCCCGGTATGTGAAGCATCACGGTATAAGATAAGGCGAGATGATCCTGGCGACTTAGAGGGTGAAGAACGTCCAAGCAGGAAGAAAATCCCTATCAAGGTTATGTGGTATGCTCCTATAATACCACGCTTGAAACGTTTGTTCAGAAATAAGGACAATGCAAAGTTGTTGCGGTGGCATAAAGAAGACCGTAAGGTAGACAATATGCTGAGGCACCCAGCTGATGGATTCCAGTGGAGAGCGATAGACAGAGAATTCCCAGAGTTTGCAGATGAGGCTAGAAACTTGAGGTTCGCTTTAAGTACGGATAGTTTTAATCCTTTTGGGGAGCAAAGCAGTAGTCATAGCACTTGGCCAGTTACTCTATGTATCTATGATCTTCCTCCGTGGTTATGCATGAAGCGGAAGTTCATTATGATGTCGTTGCTCATCCAAGGGCCGAAGCAACCTGACAACGACTCGATGTCTACCTGAGGCCATTAGTTGAGGAACTTCTACTTCTATGGAGCAAACCAGGCATACGCGTGTGGGATGAGTACAAACAGGAACACTTGACCTGCGAGCATTATTGTTCGTAACAATCAATGATTGGCCGGCTCTAAGTAATCTTTCAGGCCAGACAAATAAGGGATATAATGCATGCACACACTGTTTCGAAGACCTTGATAGTTTATTTTTGAAAAAGTGTCGGAAGGTCGTGTATGTTGGGCACCGTTGGTTCTTCCCATGGGCCACTCAGTAAGAAAGAAAGGCAAACATTTTAAAGGTAAGGCAGACCACCAAACCAAGCCTCGTAACCGAACCGGAGATGATATACTCGAAATGGTGAAGGATACGAAAGTAGTATTTGGAAAGGGACGGGGCAGCGAACCTGTTCCCAAAGACGCTTGGGACATGCACCCATGTGGAAGAAGAAGTCCATATTCTTGGAGCTACCCTACTGGCATGTCCTAGAGGTCCGCCATGCGATTGACTTGATGCACCTGACAAAGAACCTTTGTGTGAACCTGCTTGGATTCATGGGTGTCTACGGAAAGCCTAAGGATTCACTTGAAGCACGATAGGACTTGCAGCGCATGAAAGAACGAGACAACTTGCATCGGAGAAGACAGATGACGGGCGCCAGTACTTAAGCCCTGCTAGCTACACTCTTAGCAGAGAAGAAAAGGAAAGCATGTTTGAATGCCTTAATAACATCAAGGTCTCATCTGGATTCTCCTCCAATATAAAGAGAATAATTAATGTGCCAGAGAAGAAGTTCCAAAACTTGAAGTCCCATGACTGCCATGTGCTTATGACCCAATTGCTTCTGTTGCTCTAAGAGGAATTCTACCTCCACATGTACGTCTAGCCACCGTGAAGCTATGTGCATTTCCAATTCAATTTCACAAAAGGTAATCAATCCAGAGGAACTTTCTACTTTGCAGAATGATGTCGTTCAATGTCTCGTCAGCTTTGAGTTGGTGTTCCCTCCATCCTTCTTTGATATCATGACACACCTCCTAGTTCACCTGGTCAAGGAGATCATTATTCTCGGTCCTGTGTTCGTACACACCATGTTCCCATTCGAGAGGTTCATGAGTGTCCTGAAAAAATATGTTCATAACCGTTCTCGGCTGAAGGAAGCATCGCCCAGGGCTACGGAACAGAGGAGGTCATAGAGTTTTGTGTGGAGTTTATTCCAGACCTCGACCCGATTGGTGTTCCTGAATCGCGACACGAGGGCAGACTCAGTGGCAAGGAAACACTAGGGAAGAAAACATATATCAGTACATGAGACGATTACTTCGATAAAGCACACTACACAGTTCTACAAAACTCCTCATTGGTCGATCCATATATCGAGGTACATAAGGATTTCCTTCGATCCAAGTGGCTCGGGAAGAGTGAATCTTGGATTACACGTCAGCACATGCAAACCTTCGGCAATTGGTTGCGAAAACAATGTCAGGGTGATGATAACATAGATGAGCAGCTTTATTTGTTGGCCAGACAACCATCGTGGCATATCAGCACGTACAAAGGGTATGAGATCAATGAGAATACATTTTACACAGTAGCCCAAGACGGAAGGAGCACCAACCAAAACAGTGGTGTACGCGTGGATGCCACAGATCCAAATGGGAACAAACAAACATATTATGGCCGCATACATGACATATGGGAACTAGACTATGCACCTAATTTTAAAGTCTCTTTGTTCCGGTGTAAATGGGTCAAGATGACCGGTACCGGAGGTGGGGTAACAGTCGACAAGGAGTATGGGATGACATCAGTGGACCTCAACAATATTGGGTACAAAGATGAACCATTTGTCCTTGCCGCGAATGTGAGTCAGGTGTTCTATGTGAAAGACATGTCTACAAAACCAAAAAGAGGGAAAAATAATAACAACTCGATCGTCAACGAGCCAAAGCGCCACATAGTTCTTTCAGGGAAAAGAAACATTGTCGGAATTGAGGACAAGTCAGACATGTCAGGTGATTATAAAAGAGATGATCGAATTCCGCCATTCAAAGTGAATAAAGACCCAAGCATTTTGTTAAACAATGAGAAAACTCCATGGTTAAGGAATGATCATAACCAACGGATATATGTCAAGAGGAGGTTCGCAGTTGTGCCCGCTTAATAGTGGGTTCTAAAGATATATGTAATAATTAATTAATTAATTAAGACTTCATTTATTTGATAATGGATTATATATTATTTAGTAGTAGTGATCATTGATTTATGTGCTTCTCTAGATGTGAATCATCAAAATACATATAAGAAGATACTAAAATTTAACATTTTCTTCTGTAAACTAAAGAAAAAGAATCTCATACTAATTTTTAAAAGAAAGTATATCAAATATTTAATTTTCTGTTCAATTAGAAAGATTTAAGATATATTAAAAAGAAAAAACTAAATTTAAAAATCTAAAACTGCTGCATCTGTCGCGTAGAACGAAATTGGGCAATGATTTTTTAGGTTATAAACAAAAGATTAACGTCCAAATGTATGAAAATAAATTTTCTATTGAAAGCCAATAATTTTTTAAATTTAAATTGAACATTACATTTTTGCATAACCAAATATGAATGGTTATTTACATTTATATTCGTTATTATAAAAAAAGAAACAGAATTTATGCTACAAAATTTTCTACTATAGAATAAGGTTAAAGGATATACAACTGTTATTTTTAAGTAATTTTATGCCTACTGTTCAATTTACTATGCAATTAACAAGAATTACAACATATTTATATAGTGGAAACTTAATACAAAACCCAAAATACTGAAAACTCAAAACTGTGGCGAGAAAAGACCCTTTAGTCCCGGGCCGTCTTACGCACCGGGACTAAAGACCCCTTTAGTCCCGGGGCGTATTACGCACCGGGTCCCGGGCGTCAGTCCCGGTGCGTAATACGGCGCGGGACTAAAGGCCCTCCCGGGTATATAGGGCACAGGGCACAGTGCCCTCCAATCTTCCCCAGATCGACGCGCAGTTGTCCCGCCTCCGTCCGCGCCGCCGCCCTCGAGCTCACCTCGCCGTCGAGCCTCTGTCCGCGCCATCGAGCTCCGCGCCGCCGTCCTCCTCGGCCTCCCTCTGCCCTCCGCGCCGTATGACGTCGTCCTCACCGTCGTGTCCGCGCCGCCGTCCTCCTCGCCGTCGTGTCCGCGCCGCCGTCCTCCGCGCCGCCGCCGTACGGCCTGTGCGTGTGTGTGTGCGTGTGCAGTGTGCGTGGTGTGCGTGTGTGTCCACTGTGTCTGAGAGTGTAAAAAAAAGAAATGAAAAAGAAATATATCTATAAATAGATATATAGAAAAAAGAAAATTGCTATAATATATAGAAAATAAATATATATGTATTTAGAAATAGAAAGTGATATATATATAATAAATATAAATAGATATATATATTTATAGATTATTTTCTATTTAACTTTTTTATTTCTTCTTTTATAGAAATAGATATATACAGATAATGAATATGAATAGATATATTTTATAAAAAAGGAAAATCATATATATATATGTTTTTTTAACCTAACAAATATATGTTTACACATGTAGATAAAAAGTGACAGGCCGCGTCGACCTGTAGTCCTGGTGACCGCTCCACCGACCTCGCCGCCGTCCACTGTCATCCACACCGTCGTCATCCTCGCTGTTGTCCGCCATCGTTGTTCTCGTCCACGGTGTGTAAATCACGTGACAAGGATATGTTTAAACATGTATATTTATTACTCTTAGAAATATGTGTTCATAGAAAATCATGTGTTATGTTGGAATGCCATAGAAAATCACTTGGATATGTTTAAACATGTATTTACACTTAGAAATATTTTGACAGATATGCTTCTTCATGTTATTTTTAATGTTTGAATTGCCTCTTTACGAATATATGTTATTTTTAATGTTGGCAATTACATCTCACCTAAAACTCGAAACCCTGAAACCCGAAACCCTAACCCTAAACCCTCAAACCTAAACCCCTAAACCCTCAAACCCTAAACCCGAAACCTAAACCCCGAAACCGAACCCCGAAACCCGAACTCCTAAACCCCTAAACCCTCAAACCCCGAACCCCAAAACCCCGAACCCTAAACCCTGAAACCCTAAACCCCGAAACCCTAAAACCCCCGTGACAAGGATATGTTTAAACATGTATATTTATTACTCTTAGAAATATGTGTTCATAGAAAATCATGTGTCATGTTGGAATGCCATAGAAAATCACTTGGATATGTTTAAACATGTATTTACACTTAGAAATATTTGACAGATATGCTTCTTCGTGTTATTTTAATGTTTGAATTGCCTCTTACGAATATATGTTATTTTTAATGTTGGCGATTACATGTCACCTAAAACTCGAAACCCTAAAACCCGAAACCCTAACCCTAAACCCTCAAACCTAAACCCCTAAACCCTTAAACCCCGAAACCCCGAACCCCTAAACCCCGAAAACCTAAACCCCCGAATCCAAACCCTAAACCCTTAAACCCTCCAACCCCGAAACCCTAAACCCTAAACCCCGAAACCCTAAACCACCCGAAATCCTAAACCCCTAAACCCTCAAACCCCGAAACCCTAAACCCCGAACCCCTAAACCCGAACCCTAAACCCCAACCCTAAACCCTAAACCCCTAAACCCTAAACCCCTAGTTTTCGGTTTTGGTTTCGCATACATGTATAAAGCTCCTCTAAGTGTTCGATCACATTGTATATATATTTTAATATTCCAGAAATGGCCGACCCAAATGAGAACATGGAGGAGGAAATGATGAATATCATCGCCGGCGACGATGACGGGAGTCAATACTTATTGAATTACGAAGACATGACCATGCATGATGAAAATCCATGAACAACAAGTTGAGATGGAAGAAGGCAATACAGGCGAGGTATATATACAATATGTCGTGTTAGGGTTTACATTTACTTGATTAGGTTTATCTCATCTTGTATTAGGGTTTCATCTTCGTGTCTTTACCTATATGTAGCCCTCTGGATCGACGTCTGCGACGGGGCAGAGCAGACCAAAACGAGGGCCGAAGAGGCTGTTGAAGGGCCGTCATGTAATCTCCGAATTCGATATGGCTACAGGCCAACCATTAGGACCCCATGCACAGAAATATGTCTTTCACTGTGGGTTCCTTGTGAGAGATCGGATTCCGATAAGTGCCCGTGAATGGAAAGAGAGGCGAAGTGCTCCTGAGATCAGTTATGTCTCCAATCTTGACAAGCAGCTAGTCTGGGATGACATCCAAGCTCATTTCTCGTTCGACACGGATGATGAGGAGCTGCTAAGGTGAATTCGGGAGTGGACAATGAAGAAGATGGCCACACTTTTTCAGGACTGGAAGAAGAAATTGTACCACAAGTTTGTGCTAAAGAACGAGACGCCAGATTTCAACTCTAAGGCGTATGTCAAGATAAGGGCCAATTGAGATGAATTTGTACAATACAAAAGATCACAAGAGAACGAGGCCCGGGTCAGAGTAAACAAACAGAATGCAGCTTAGAAGAAATACCACCATCATTTAGGATCAGGTGGCTATAAGACTGCCCTTCCATAGTGGGAGAGACAGGAACAGGAGATGCTTGCCAGGGGGGTAGTCCCGGAGACAATAAGAAGAAATTGGAGTGAACGGTCCAGGAATTGGTTCTACGCTCATGGGGGTACCATAAACCCTAATGACAGGGAGCTTGATTGGGGCCCGCAAATTTCAAGAGCAGCACAAAGGCTAGTTCAAGCATGAAATGCGGTGTTGGCTGGCGAGTTCAAGCCCAACAGAGAGAAGGATGAACTCACGTACGCGCTGGAGAATCCTGAGCACGGTGGGCGTACGAGAGGCTTTGGGGCCGTTTCGTGGTTGCATTCCTTCGAAGCGGATCGAGAAAGTTGTCGCGAAACCGCCCTGATTATAAGAACTCAAGTACAGTCTTAGTCAATTTCGTCTGACATCGACCCGCACTTGAATCCATATAACCCCGGTAGTCCGAAAATCTCGAAGGATTTCAAACATCGCACATCATACAGGATCGCATCGTTCAAGTATTACATTCGAAAGGATACATCACAGATAAATGAAACCGAATTTAAACATCAGAATACGAAATTAAGACAGAGTTATTACAATACTAAATTTAAAAGTGCGGAAGCTTAAATAAGTTTTGAAACACGACCACCACACATGTGGTCCAAATAAACATTGTTTGATAACTTCCACCCAACACAACTCACTCCTTTTTCAAGCAATGTGCCACTAGTAGTCTCAGTCCAGCAAAAGAAAAGGGGAAGCTTTTGGACGACCCTGCCCTGGGACTACTCCTCATCACCTTCCACCGGGTAGAGGCAGTGCTTACAATACCCTTAGTGCACCTGGCCATCTGCAACAAACGGGATAAACCCTGAGTACGGGAATGTACTCAGCTAGACTTACCCGTCCAACTGAAAATAAAGACACCAAGGGTATGCAAGGCTTTTGGTGGAGCTGGGATCATTTAGTTGCGAAAAGCTTAGTATTAAGAGAAGGATTAATTAATTAAGTTGATGAGCTGTCAGTTTTAAACCTACCTCTTAATCTAGGTTTGCACCTGAACTATTACACACACTTGAGTCTAACAAGCAATAATATAACCATATCCAGTTGACTCATTCATATTTTAGTTGAACCTTTAAACATCACATGGAGTTGTATCGTGGTGAAGCTCGCCATAGTTTCCCACTAACCGGGGGAGACGTGACTGACTCGAATCGAATTCCAAACCAGCTGGTGAAAGACCTTTAATACCAACCCACACTTTCCCCGTCGGGTCCATGCATTGGGTAACCGCTCGACGCTTGTTTGTGGTGGTGTAATCGTCGCAGTTAAAGCACGGACCGCCCAATTGGAACCTGGCGATGGCCTCACGCGGCAGATCACATTTCCATACTAGAGGGCGCGACACGGGTTGAAACCGGCCCGAACAGCTTCTAACAGGCTTTGGGGTCGATGATTACAGCACCGATATATCCCTAAGTAAAAGGGCGCGTTCAAAAATGAACGAGAGCCAACATCGATACAAAACTACACGATCCAACGGACGGACTGCCCCAAGTTTCCAAACTTGTGCCTTGCCTTCCAGTTGACCGTATTTCATTACTACTTAGGTTCTTTTCCACGATAGCAAATATAGCCAACCGTGATCCGGTAAATAACCACCAGGGGTATTACGGAAACATTCTTAACTACTACTTTTATTAAGCAGACTAAGCAGTTCTACAGTATAAATAAGGAACAGGATAACAAGGCAGATATAAACAATATTCAAGGAAGGATAATGCAGCAGGTAGGATTCAAACAACTCCTATACCTAATGCATCATAGTATAAAAGTACTTAAGTAATTTAATTGTAAATACTGGGAGACTTAGAATGCTCCGGGGCTTGCCTTGGGAAAAGACCGAGGCCTCGTGAGCGGGGCACTCAGGCAGGTTAGCTTCCGGCTCGGTGTCGACTTCCTCGGTCCTGGGAAGCTCCGGGATTTCCTGCTCGTCGTTTGCTTCCGGCTCCTGGTTGGGCCCCGGGGCTGTCGATCCTATTGAATGTGGTACATAATTAAATAATGCAAGGTGCAACATGTTGGTATGAAACGTATCATTTCTTGCAAACCAACAAAACCAACTTGTTGAACCACTTTTGACATTGAGGAAAAGCACTTTAAATACCACATAAAACAAAACCAATATTTCCACTATTTCCTATTTAACAATTCAAAAGAACTCAGATTTGAACTGCAAGTGCATTTTTCTGAACTCAAAAAAATCCACAAAAATTCCACAAGGTAATCAACACTAACTGGACTTCACTGAACAATTTTCAGCTAGAGATAAAATACAGAACAGTAGGTACGAAAAGATGAAACACAATGCTTAAAAGGGTGCTTTGAACTAACTTCCCACAAGAAAAGTGTCAAACAGCAGGTTTCACATTTTTATTAACTTTACCTTTCATAAACACTCTACTGTAGGAAATTTACTGTCAAAGCATAAACACATAAACCTACACAAAATAAACAAATTTTACTCCAGATAAACCACTTGAACTACAGCCCTGCTGGAAAAGGGGTGACATGCTCATTTTCATATTTTCTCCAGGTTCTATTCCACATTTCATATTTATCAAGAAAGTTCCATGAACAGAAAACATTATTATTTCCTACATGAATTTCCTAAGAAAACCACAGAAAATCACATCTGTACAGTAACTTTACATTTTCCATATACAACCCATGTTTAATATTTTTCCTAACTGGAACATCACATACAGAGACTGCACAAATTTTCCCATATTTTATTTTTACATATAAAGCACCTTAACACATTTTTCAAGAAAACTACCAAAAAGAACTTTAAACCTTAACAGCCACTTTTTCTACAAAAACAGTGCCTCATACATTTTTTTACAGGCACTTAACATGATTAGGAACCTACACAAATTTTACCATGAATTAACTCGGCCAGAAAACATATATATCCATTTATCTCAACAAAAGCACATAAACTAAAATAAATAAAAACAGTAATATAAACTTTCACCAAAAATACTTTCATATTTTTTCATGATAGATCTACTCATGAGCAAGCTACCAAAACTGAAAGAACCTCATTTGGACTTTGAAATCATGCTACACAAAAATAACAAGCTTTTCTGGAAATAAAACAAAAAGGAAAAAACATTTGAAAACTCCGGCCCAACTCGCGCAGACCCGGTCCATAGACCGTGAGCGGCTGACGCGTGGGACCTGCTGGTTAACGGGACCCAGCAGTCAGAGAGAGAAAACAGGGGAGTGGGTTTGACCGCACGGTTCTCGCCGGCGGTGAGGTCGCCGGTGGTGGGGTGGTGCTCGGCGTGGTCCCCGTGACGAGGCGGACCGAGTGGTGGTGATGGTTGGGCGAGTGCATGGCCGTAGCTCGCCGGCGGCGAGCGATGGCGGACGGCGGCAGCGGAGACGCACGGCTACGCCGTTTCCAGCGGTCGCCGGCCAAATTAACGGGGGCGATAGCTGACGTGAACCCTAGGAAGGCTACTAGAGGGGTTGGTTCGGCCGGTGAAGCTCCAGTGGAGCTCGACCACGTGCGCGGTCATGGCGGCGTCCATGGCGCTCGGTCGGGCAAGAGTGGGAGGCTAGGGGGCGGTAGAGACCTCGCGGAGGTGTGTTCTCACCTTGCCTTGGCCTGATGAAGCTTGAGGGTGAAGATGGGAGACGGTGGAGCTCGGGTCGGGGAGGAACGACGACGCGGACTCCGCGGTGGCGAACGGGGACCGAAGGGGACACTTCGTCCTCCCGCGGTGACGGAGCTTGGTTCGGGAAGATGGCATGCGCACGGCGTGTGCACGGTGAGGGCGGAGTGGCTGGCGAGAGGAATCGGACGGTGGTGGACGGTTGCGGCCGGAACGGTGGGGTGTCCTCGCGGTGTCGAACGGTGACGGCACAAGCGTTCGCGCTTCACGTTCGTTCGCGGAGAGGAGAAGTGAGGGCGAGGAGAGAGCGAGGGAGTGTGCGTGCGGGTGAGTGAGGGAGTGGGAGAGGGCTCGGGGTTTTGGCCGCGGCCTTGGCCGGCCGCTGGTCGTGGCGGGGGCCACGGCGTCGCGCGAGCGCGAGGCGAGTGCAGGCGGTGGCGTGGGCGCAGCGAGCGAGGCGAGCGGGGAGTGGCCGGGGGAGATTGTGGCGTGATCGAGTGGTGAAGGATCGGGCGAGGAGTGGCGGAGGCAGATTGATAGCAGAGGGCAGGGTTGGCGACCACGCGGCGGTCGGGGCCGGCGGTACGGCGCGGCCGTGTCAGGCTGACCGGAGGCGCGTCGCGGGCGAGGGCGAGCGCAGGGGGAGCGGGCGAGCGTGACCGGCGCGGTGTGGGGCTGGGCCGAAAAGGCCGGCTGGGCCGAAAGTGGAGAGCGCGGGAGAAAAATCTTTTCCTTTTTCTTTTTCCGAAAACTTTTCAAACTTTGACCATTCAAAAACAGTTTCAAAAACTCCAAACTAGGCTTTGACCCAAAAATAAAAGTTGCTCAAAATAATTTTCTCTACAACTTTCATATAAGGCACTTTCGCTGAAAAGCATTTTCTCAAACTCCACAAAATAAAGCCAAAACTTGAGCCCTAAATCATTTTGTTTTCAAACTTTTTAGTTATCAAACCACTTTGAACTAGTTCAACGTGTCAATATAAAAAGTGTTGTACTCAACATTCTCCATTTTGTAAAATTATTTGCCAAGATAGAAATCCAGTTAAACAGTCAAATCCAAAAGAAACCTAAGATCCAATAAACAACAAAAGGCAAAAAGCACTCTTATGCACATGAAATGATGCAATGCTTTGCTTATGCATAAAAGTAGCTAAGAGCAATTCCTAATGCAGTGCTTGACACTTAGGGTGTCACAAAAGTTACAGAAGCCGCCAGAGAAAGAAGGACGAGGAGGCAGAGCGGCTCTACAAGTTGGAGGAGTATGTTCTTCAAACACAAGAGCGTGAGAAATCTCGTGAAGAATGGATGCAGGAGGAAATCAAAAGGCAAGTGCAAGCGGCACTTAGTCAAATGACGAGTGGGCAAGGTACATCATCACAATAGCCTCAAGTGAACATTAGCCCCCCAGGTCAGATGAAAAGCAGTTGCGCCTCCACAGAAGTACCAACCATTCAAGATGACTCCAAGCTACGCTTCCCCGTGGATGACGTTAAAGAATCTTTTACTACTTGTGAGCTGCACACTCCAGATGAAAATGCCACGAAAAAGGTGGTTGTCGGTGTTGTAAACCCTATCGACCGCACAAGAACACCAAGAATCCATGGTCAACCAGTGCCAGCCGGATACGCTAGCGTCTCAGTGGATAGGGTTGAGACAGGTTGTGGCAGCATGGCACTGGAAATCGAAGGGGGAGATGGGGAGAAGACTTTAGGTGAAGCGGAGAAGACATTTATTTGCTGGCGCAAGCGCTTCATTATTATTCTTGGAGTGTCACCGCCGCAACCTCCTCCTACTAATCAAGATCCTCACCATAGGTAGTGTGCGCGTGAACGAGAAACAATTTTTATTACACTAACTTCCTATATGTATATATTAGTTGGATGCTCACATCATTCGTTGTTTTGCGTAGCAGGAACTATAGTCCAGTTCGTCATTATTCCCCAGTGCATCAGAGTGCTGCGGGCGGTGACGATGTGTTGGAGGACACGGCTTCAACCCCATCTCCTGCACAAAGATCTCCACCGCGGGCTCCAACACCGCCACCGGCCCCACCATCTCCTCCACCGCGGGCTCCAACACCACAACCTCCACCCGCGGGCTCCAACACCGCCACCGGGCCACCTCCTCCACTGCGGGCTCCAACGCCACAACCTCCACCGTGGGCTCCAACACCGCCGCCTCCACCGCGCGGCCCTAAGAAGCGGTCCGCCGCCACAGAACCAAAGGCCCCACCCCAAAGAAGAAGGCTCTTGCATCAGGAAAAAAAGCCCAAGAGAAATTAGCTTATGAAAAGACTGATGAGGAGTTAGAAATTACGGTGAAAAAAGATGTGCGAAATTTTTTAGATGAATGTGACGTCGCTGCTAAAGCGAAGAGGAACCCGGAGAAGCCTTACCTCTTGTTAAAAACCACAGGAGTTAAGGAAAAGGGTGGACCAACATGGTATCAAGATGTGTGAAGCCCGAAAGGCTCCGCGAAAATCAGATTACGAACGCTCTCTTATGAAGTCCGCAAAAGAACAACAATCCAGCAAGAAGAAAGTGGGAAAGGGTTTCCACAGCTCGGGGAAACATCAAGACCTTTGTCCCCGTTAGTTGTGCAAAATCAGTATGGTTCAAACATGGGCAGAGTACAGCGGAAATCTGGAGAGACCACTTTGTCTGAGATGGACTCAATTGAAGATTTTATCATTGACAGCGGTCTCTCGTACGACACGATAAAAATATTGCTACTAGGCTGGAGTTTCCACGAGCGGAAGTAGTTGATGAATGGAGGAGAAATTTTGCACCGGGCAGGAGTCTAATGAACCCCAATCACTTACATGTACTTGGTACGCAGATGTTTGCAATCAACAAATGGTGCATGGAGGCTTCTAAAGACGGTGATGTCAATTGGATTTCTGTCCGAATTCGGAAACATCACTACTTCCGTGGCGATGACCTAATCTTAGTCCAGATGGAGGAATTACACCAGCTATGTCATATGGACGCACTAGACAAATCGCTACTTAGCTGCTATTGTTTGTAAGTGTTTCTTTTATAGTTTTCATTGAACTCTCTAGTATGTGTATATAGTACGTAGTATTCTTACACACATACTTGTGGATCGACTCGATATTTTGCATGTATCAGATGACTCAACTCAGAGATAAACATGACAATTCTGTTGGGTTTGTTGATCCATATGTTGTTTTCAAGGCTCCAAACTCTTCAGCGACTTGGAGCGATGAGTCGTGTATGAATCTCATGAGGTTCTTCGTGAACCAAAAAGATAGAGAAAGAATTCTCTCCCATACAACTTTAAGTGCGTGAGACATATATAGTTAATAATAAGTATGTGCACATTTTATTTTACTTAACCCTAATAATATATATATATATATGAATCATGTGTATAAACAGCTATCACTGGATATTGATGGTCATCGATCTCAAACACAGCAATGTGTTAATCTATGACTCGTTAAGCAAACCGCAAGAAGATTACCAAGATATGATAGACATCCTCCAAAGGTAATTTTTCGATCCCTAGCTTGCATGCTTAAAGTATAGACTAAGCTTGTATATATGTATACTAATTAAATAATGATCCAACTATTAATGTTTCATTGGCCGGATTAGGGTTTGGGAAAAATTCATTGCTCGGGAACATATGAGTCAGTGTAAGGCCCCACTTACAATAAAGCCACGACTACCAGTAAGTTTACACCTTCGTCAATGTACGTGTATCTTTATTATATCATGTCATATATCATATCTTTATTATGAGATGAATCTTTTCATTCTACAGTGGATTTTAGACAAAAATAGGGTACCAACTTATGCGGATTCTATGTTTGCGAGTACATGATGATAGAATCAAATAGAATTCCTGAAGAAATCATCAAAGTACGTAACATGTTTCTTTTCATTTTTTATAGACTTAATATTGATAATATAGATATAACTAATGTCTTTTTAATTCCAATTGAAGACTGACTGGTTGAAGCAAAAAGTGATGCTACAAGGCCAATTGAAAGCAATACAAGAGACAATAGCAGGATTTCTTCGGGAACAAGTCATAAATCCAAACGGCGAGTTCTACTAAATACCAATGAGAAGTTGATTCCAAACAATGATGATCATTTGTATGCCCTGTAGATCTTTAGATGGAGTACAACTTGTAATAGGTTTACAGTACTAACTTTGGAGTACAACTTGTGTAGATAGATATTTAGACAACTCCTATATGTATATTGTTTGTAATTTTATGTACATATATTTATATATATATATATATAGTTCTATAGTTCAATTATATATGCATGCAATAAGCTTATTGTGTTATGCTGCAAATATATATAAATTATATATATTAGCAACAAAGAATATATATTGGAAAACCTATTAAATAAATAAACAAAACTAAAAACAGAACTGAAATGAAAATAAAAAGGAAAAAACCAGGGGACCCTTTAGTCCCAGCTGGTAACACCAGCCGGGGCTAAAGGGTGCTGCTGCGTTGCACCGCTGGCAGCACCCTTTAGTCCCGACTGGTATTACCAACCGGGACTAAAGGGGGGGGGCTTTAGCCCCGGTGGCCGGAGCCGGGACTAAAGGTGGGGCCTTTAGTCCCGGAAGCGTAGTCCCGGCTCGGCAACCGGGGCTAAAGGCCCTTGCCGACCGGGGCTAAAGCCCAATTTTGTTGTAGTGAACACCATCCCATAAATCGAATCCCTAGATCTAAATCGGGGAGAAATGGGATGAGAGAAAGAGGGCCGATCCAAGGGGATCCACACCCTAAAGCATTGCAAACAGAAAATGGATCCGATCAGATCGGATCGAACCCCAAAACAAAAAAAAGGAGAAACATTGCAACCGTGCTCGCGCGGGATCAGTTCCGGCCGAGCCTTGAGCTCGCCGGCGAATAGGGAAAAGAGCCCGGCCGAGCCTTGGGCTCGCTGGTGCAGTGTCTCGGGTAGAGGGCATCGACCGCGAAGCCGCTAGACGGCGACGCGCTCAGCCAAGGGCGAGCACGCTCGCCGCTAGGGGCCCTGCGGCGGCGGCGCCGCCTTCGTTTTCTCCTCCGGCCAAGGGCCGTCGCCGGCGCTCTCTCTCTGCTTCACGGGCGCCGTCGAGAGATGAGGAGAGAGAAGTGAAAGGGGACGAATGAGTTAGGGTTTGGGGTTTCAGCCGCCGACTGCCGTTTTGACCTAGCGAGATGGACAGACGATCGTCAGATTCGATCCGACGGCCGCCTGCTGGCTCGGTCCAAACAGGTTTCCCCAAGCCCAAGCGGGTGGCCGAGCGCGGGGGCCGAATTCCTGGCCCAGGCCCAGGTTGCGACCTGGGCGCGGGAGGGTGAAAGGTCGAGATGGCGGACTAGAGGGGGGTGAATAGTGCTTTTTAAAATTAAACTTAATCTTAGCGGTTAACCGAAACAAATGCAGAATTAAAACTATCGGTTTAGCCAAGACTACACCCTTCTACCTATACTCTATGACACCTTACAAAAAATCCTAATCAATGCAAATAAGGTGTCGGGCTAGCTAGAGCTCACCTAACCAATTCTAGAAGCAAGGTCACACAAGCCTATGCAACTAGTACTTCAAGCACGGGGGAGCTCCTATGCAATCTAGCAAGCAAAGCACAAAGCCTAAGCTCACTAGCAATGCTCAATACAAGGCTACCCAAGCCAAATTAGAGAGCTCAACTTAGCTACACAAACTAAGCAACTAAACACTAGCACAAGAATAAATATTGCAGTACAGGCTAGTGCAAACAGCAGGCAGTCGGTACTACCGAGCTGTAGGGCCGGTACTACCGATGCCGGTACTACCGGGCTTCAAGCCGGTACTACCGAGCACCTGCAGGAAGCTACGAAATCGAAGGGATGAGATGCAATCTCAGATCTAGCAATTACCCACTTCCCTAGATGTTGTAGATGACGATTGAAGCTTCCTCACGTCTTGATTCCTTGCCAAAAGGTAGATCGAGTCTTCCCAACCTAAGATAGAGTGAAGGAGGGAGGAAGAATACGAAGAACACAAACAAATGTAATATGCAAGGAACAAAGAACAATAAGACCAACAAGAGATGGGGACACAAGATTTTATCCCGAGGTTCACTTGGTTGCCACCAAGCTAGTCCCCGTTGAAGCAAGCCTAAGGTTGCCGCTGATCCTCTCGCTAGTGGTGACACTAAGCCAACCTCTCCACGATGGAGTGCTCACCAAGAGCTCTAGCTTTCGATCCGGCCGGACCACTTGGCGCTCTTCACGCCTCTTCTCCACTAGAGTTGCTCTTCGTGATCTCCCGCGGGGCGAGCACAATGCCCCTCACAAAGCTTCTCCGGAGCCACGCACAATCTTCACGTGGGCTTCACGACGGAGACACGCACCAAGCCATCTAGGAGGTGGCAACCTCCAAGAGTAATAAGCACCACCGGCTTGCAACTCGAACACCTAGTGCCACTCGATGCAATCTCTCAAAGCAACGCACTAGAATCGCTCACTCGCAATAGATTCACACACTAGCAAGCACAAGCGAGTTAGAGGGCTCCTAAGCACTTCCCAACCATGGACACAAAGGCCCTAGGGTGCTCAACATCTTCCAAGGGCCGGCCACCCCTCTATTTATAGAGGAGAGCCACAAACTAGCCGTTTTCCCCTTTTCTCGAACTCCCACGCCTATGGTCGGTACTACCGGGGCGAGGGTCGGTACTACCGGTGGTCCAAAAGACCGTTAGAAACGACTTTCTAACACGGGCGGTAGTAGGGTCGGTACTACCGAGGTTATGGCGGTACTACCTCTAGGCCAAAACTCCTCCGAACAGAGAGTTTGCGCGCTGTCTACAGAGGGGTCGGTAGTAGGGTCGGTACTACCGAGGTTATGGCGGTACTACCGAGGTTATGGCGGTACTACCTCTAGGCCAAAACTCCTCCGAACAGAGAGTTTGCGCGCTGCCTACAGAGGGGTCGGTGGTAGTAGGGTCGGTACTACCGAGGTTATGGCGGTACGACCGAGGTTATGGCGGTACTACCTCTAGGCCAAAACTTCTCCGCGCTAAAAACGACCATAACTTTTAGCTCCGAACTCCGATTTCGATGATCTTGGACATTTTGGAAAGCTTATTCAGAGGGCTACACATCACACATGAATACAAGATCCAAATCACAAAGGATTAGTACAGAATTCCAATCCAAGATCCATCGCTTCTCTTTTTCAACCAAAGCTTTCTCCGAAAACTTCTCTGAGTTGATTCAATTCAACTCCAACGTTGTGCATGTGTGTTAGCATTTTCACAACCTTCTCCTTTGCAAATGTGCCAACACCACCAAGTGTATACAACCTTGTGCATGTGTGTTAGCATTTTCACAAACGTTTTCAAAGGATTTTCACTTGCTCTTACCGCGCCACTCGATTTTTCAAAGGATTTTCACTTGCTCTTACCGCGCCACTCGATCCTAGCAACATCGCAAAGTTAGATCGCTCAAGTGGCACTAGATGACCGATATGCAAACAAGTTTGCTCCTCTTAATAGTACGGCCATCTATCCTAAACCCGGTCATAATCTTCTCTACACACCTATGACCGGTGAAATGAAATGCCCTACAAATATACCTTTGTCTTGCGCATTCCATTCCATCTCCTTCGGTGTTGATGCAACACATGCACCAATCTATCTCCAAATGATATGATCCACTTCATATCATCACATGGCCTCCATGGTCCATCGATCTTGACATCACTTGCTCTTCACCATCGCTTCGGTCCTTCGGCACCAAGTCTTGCTTAAGCCTCCCGACACTCGGTACCAATGGCTTCAAAGCCTCCAACTTGCCCTTCACCTTCGCAAACGGTCCATCAAGCCAAGTCTTGTCTTGATCTTCACCATCTTAGCCACATGACTCCATGTCATGTTTCATGTGCATTAAGCTCCTTCTTCACATGTGTGAGCCTTGCAACATCTTCCAAGCCATTTCACCTCTATGGCATATGTTGCTCACACATGATCACCTGTGGACTAATCACCTGTGTAATTCACTTCAAACACATATTAGTCCACCTAAGTTGTCACTCAATTACCAAAACCAAACTAGGACCTTTCATAGGGAGAGAGAGCCCCGCGGGGGCTGCCGGCCGGCTGGGCCCAGCAGGCCGCGGTGGGCCAAATTGGTCCTATGCAATTTTACGGTTTTAGTTTATTTCCAGAAGCTTTTGCTATATTTTTTGATGCAATTTGAATTGTTTTAAAGTATATTTTCTGTGTAAATTTATTCCAACGAATTTTTTTGCATAGAGAATATTAAAGAATGTGAATTGCTTCTGGAAAAATGAAATATAAAGGATTGTTAATTGTTTCCGCTGCGTACTTTGATTTTAATTTTCACTGTTAAATTCGAACCAATGGGAGAATTTAATTTTGAAAATAACATGTTTTTTGTCATTATGATGTTATTATTTTTCTGACCAACGTTGATAAATAATAATATTATAATTTACTGTTCCATTAAAGGTTTATGTATTATTTCTATTTCTGCCCAACGGTGATTTAGTTATAATGCATAAAAGCAACTCATTTACTATGTTTTATATTGTTCTCACTATATTTTGAACTATGTTTTCAGGCTCCATTTTGATGAACATGGTTAAAGATATCCCACCTCTCAAGGGGGATAACCACTTGGAGTGGGAGAAGAAAATTGAGCTGGCTTTTCTATTGGCTGAGGTTGACTGGATCCTCACTGAGCCTCGTCCTACAGTGCTCAAGGAGCCTATGAGAGAGGCAGGTGAGTATGATGCCGCTTGGAAACAGCGGGAACTGGACTTTGGTCCAGAAAAGTTGAAACATGATCTGGAGCGGGTTAGGTGGGAAAAGACCAACAAGAAGTTGGTTGCAGTTGTTAAGAACACTGTAGATCCTGCCATCCTGAACTCGCTCCCACCAGAATGTGACACGGTCACTAAAATTCTGGAAAGGTTGAAGAATCAGTTTACTGGTTCCTCAACGACTTATGCCACCTAGGTGATCAAGAAATTGATCGAACTGAAAAATATGCTGGTGGTGGTGTAAGAGACCATATACTGAAAATGAAACAGTATGTCATCTAAGCTAAACCAATGGATAAGGAATTAACTATTTCTCAGAAATTCCTTATTCATCTGATTTTCGCTTCCCTGCCAAAAGAGTTCGAAACCTTTGTTGTATCCTACAACAATAATCCTGAGGATTGGTCATTGGACAAGTTGATAGCCATGTGTGCCCAAGAGGAGGAAAGAATCAAGAGTGCAACTGGTGGTGCAGTCAACTATATGAAGAAAGGCAATGGCAGTCCTTCAAAGGCTCAGGGTAAGAAGCCAATGCAACAGCAATAGTATAGGCCTCAGCCTCAGCAACAGCAATTGCAATTGCAACCGCAAAGGAGGATGGTGGACCCCAATCAGTGCCTCGAGTGCTTGAAGCCAGGACACCACAAGAAAGATTGTCCAGTCTTTTTGAAGAAGATTTTGACAAGCAATGGTGAGAATGTTATTACATTTGTAAATGAATCTTTATATGTTCAATTTGATAAATCTACTTGGTAGATTGACTCTGGTGCAACTGTTCATGTTGCAAATTGTTTACAGGGATTCAGTTCGACAAGGACTATGCAAAGAAGCGAAAGATGGGTTAGAGTCGCCAATGGAGTTCGAGCTGATGTTGAAGCTGTTGACGATTCCTCTACAGTTGGATCTTCCTCTCAGTTGAATAAATGGATTCATTTGATTTTGATAGATATGTTTTATTTGTACCTTCATTGCATAGAACTTGATCAGTGTTTCACGTTTAGATAAACATGGTTATGTTTGTCATTTGGAGATGGCAAGTGTGAAATACTATTTAATAATGAATGTGTTGGTCTTGCCTTCGCGCAAGAAGACTTATTTGTTATCTCTTTGTGATAATGTGAATGTTGTCAGCAATGAGAATGTGAATGAGATTGTATCCTCGTCGAACAATCCGAATAGAAAGCGAAAGCGAACTCAAAATGCGTCGTCAAAATTATGGCACTGTCGTTTAGGCCATATTTCGAGGGGGGAATAGAAAGATTAGTAAAAAATGAGATTCTTCCTCCATTAGAGTTCACAGACTTTGAGCAGTGCATCGACTGCATCAAAGGAAAATATGTAAAGCAAATAAAAGAAAGATGCCAAAAGAAGTGCGAGAATCTTAGTGATAGTCCACACTGATATTTGTGGACCATTCCCTGTTAAAAAGTGTGGATGGTTATGACTCGTTTATAACATTCACAGATGATTATTCTCGCTATGGCTATATTTATCCAATTAAAGAGAGATCGGAAGCATTGGATAAATTTAAGATCTTTAAGCTTGAAGTTGAAAATCAACACAACTTAAAGATTAAAGTTGTACATTCCGATCGCGGTGGAGAGTATTATGGGCGACATACCCCATATGGCCAAATTCCTAGACCTTTTGCAAAGTTCTTGCAGGAAAATGGCATAGTTGCTCAGTACTCCAGACCGGGGGAGCCTCAGCAAAATGGAGTGGCTGAAAGGCGCAACCGTACCCTGATGGATATGGTGCGAAACATGATGAGTTACTCATATCTGCCACTAAGTCTGTGGATAGAGGCGTTAAAAACTGCTATTCACATTCTAAACAGAGTCCCAAGTAATTCGGTGCCTAAAACACCGTATGAATTATGGACGAGAAGAGTACCCTCACTGAATTATTTTCGTGTGTGGGGTGTCCCGCTGAGGCAAAAGTGTTTAACCCGAACATTGGGAAGCTGGATCCCAAAACAGTGAGTTGCCATTTTATCGGTTATCCCTGAAAGTCCAAGGGTTATCGTTTCTACTGTTCAGACAGATATACAAAGTTCGTAGAAATGAGACATGCTATGTTCTTAGAGGATGAATTGATCAGGGGAGTAAGGTAGTGCGAAAGATTGATCTTGAAGAGAAGCGGGTATATGTACCCACTTCGATGATTCAGGAATCATTCTTCTCACTACCTGTTCCCAATGTCCCTATGGTGCCAGATACTGTAGTGACAGAACTTGTTTGACGTCCCTGTGGCAACATCTAGTGAACATGAGGAACCTATTTCACAGGAACCCATTGAAACTAGCGTTGCGCATGAGGAAGAACAACAACAAGTTCCGATTGAACAGGAGCCATTTGATGTTGGACCGAGGAGGTCCCAAAGAGCTAGAAGATCTGCTATTCCTGCAGATTATGAAGTGTATAACACTGAAGAGATTCAAATGGAGGATGATCCCACCTCATTTGAACAAGCCATGAGAAGCGAACACTCGTCCAGGTGGCTTGAGGCCATGGAAGATGAGATAAAGTCAATGAGTACCAACGGTGTTTGGGACTTGGAGATAATTCTAAAGGGGCCAAAACGGTAGGCTGCAAATGGGTCTACAAGACGAAATATGACTCCCAATGGAATGTAGAAAGGTTCAAAGCGCGACTTGTGGCAAAAGGCTTTACGCAAAGGGAAGGGATTGATTACAATGAGACCTTTTCTCCAGTCTCATGTAAAGATTCCTTCAGAATCATAATGGCTCTAGTAGCACATTATGATTTAGAGTTGCATCAGATGGATGTGAAAACGGCTTTCCTCAACGGTGAGTTGGAGGAAAACGTTTACATGGCACAACCAAAAGGTTTTGTCATGAAAGGAAAAGAACAGATAGGATGTCGCTTGAAGAAATCCATTTATGGATTGAAACAAGCATCCAGACAGTGGTATTTAAAGTTTGATGGCACAATAAAGAAGTTTGGGTTTATGAAAAATGTTGAGGACAACTGTGTGTACTCCAAGTTCAAGAATGGAAAATTTATTTTTCTGATCTTGTATGTGGATGATATCTTACTCGCGAGTAGTGTGACGGAACGGCCCCAATCTCATGGCCCACGTGTCCCTGTCAACCTCTGACAGCCGAACCCATGTTCCATGTGATTAAGACCTGTTTGCCACCGGGCTACATCAGTGCCCAATGTCCGCAGGATCATCTCACAATTCGGTTACAGCATTGCATACTTTTACAAATAACATCGGAATAAAGAGCGGAAGACTTAAATAACATTAGTTTTACAAAGCAGGGTTCCAAATAGAAATTAAGGTGCAGTTATTACAAACCAAGTTCTTGATAATAGAAATAGACATAGGCAACATAGTGGAGAACAGCAAAGATACTTATAATCACCCAGCCCGAGGGTGTACAACTATTCTTCGGCCTCATCGGCCTCTTCCTGGACGATGGTCACGCAGCAGGGTGCAAGACACATCGGGGACTCTGTCATACCTGCAGCATGGGTAACAAACCCTGAGTACTGGGGTACTCAACAAGACTTACCCGACTAAAGAAAAGGGAGAAGACTCAGGAATGAGAGGCTTAGGGTAGTCAAGGTAAGGCTTAAGCAAGATCAAGTATTTTGCAGAAAAGCATTTTTTTGTAAACCTTATTTTATTTTTGAAAGATTCAGTATTCCTCAATTCTTCATCGTTCATGATTCATTTTACATTTCAAAACATACCTAGTTGAGAACCACTCTCCGTTGATAGTCAGTGGACCAAGTCTCCATAACCGAGGAGCAACGTTAATCCGGATAAATAATACTCAGCTGAGGATCCCTATCCACACTGCATATGTAGCACCCAAGCTTGCATATGCCAACTCGTCTACCACGATTCCTCCAAGATTGGACCGGTCCTACGCCACCCGGAAGTACAGTACACCACTCCTTTCCAGGTACGACGACCACGTGGGTACATGCTACTTCCGCCATCTCTCCACTCCCAGTGCGCGGTTGTCGGTCCCAATCAAGGATTTCTCGGAGCCAGAGCTTTCCGAAGTATGTGAATAGTTACAAGTCTTGACCAGCAGGCCCCCATACGGATGGTCCCTAATTTTCCAGCCAGAACTATACCTTGGTTATATCTCACCCAAGCGTAATAGTCCCGTCAGTTTTTCAACCCTGTCCCGGTCGGTGTCAACTGTTGAGTCCCGGACTACAACATGACGGCACCGTACGCTCGGACAACCTCTCCTCGCTATTGACTAGGTACGGATCAGATACCTAACCAACAGCCGGGGAGTAAGACCAAATTCCCATAAACATTCCTTAAGTGATCACACTTTTAAAATTGACATTTTATTGCAAAGTCTAGTTCAATAAGCATTGCTAAGCATTTTTCAAATACTTTTGAAAAGCAGGTATCGGGTGTATCAGTGGTCAAGGTGGATAGTGCATCAATTAGGATAGCACACAACTCCTATAAACCTAATGCAATAATTTAACTCGAAAGCATTTAAGGAAATCATTTTATAAATTCAAAGAAAGGGTTAAATGCACCGGGGCTTGCCTTGAAGAGCAAAGACAGCTGGCTCAGGGTTGGAGGTGCAGAGGTCGAAGCTCGGAGTTACTTCGGCAGCAGGTTCGTCGGCGGCGGCCTCGACTTTGACTTCTCCTTCGGTGACTATATGAATGCAATGATGCATGCACATGAGTATGCTAGCATGAACAATGCAACACAGGGCACAACATGAACCTTAACCACTTTTTCTATTTTCTTAATTATTTAAAAAGGTCATTTAAAGTAGTTGCTCCAAAAATTACCAAATTAATCACATAAGTTCGTTATGGTGTAGACAGATGGCAAAACAAATTTCATAATTTTTGGAGGTCATTAAGGTCCTCAAATAAAATCAGACATTAATTAACAAAGGCACTATTTAACAATTAAAGATAAATGCTCAAAAATCAACTTGTTCCAAAAGACTTCAAAATTTCACCAGAGACTAATAATGGCATAGGAAGCTCACAAAAATTTATCTCATGATTTTTGGAGTTATAAATAATTTTCTAAAAATCCAAAACCATCCATTTATTAATTAAAAGAGGGATTTTACATTTTCAAATTCTTGCAGAAAAGTCAAGTTTCATATTTTTCTAAAATACTACACAGTGCATGGAGCATACCATAATTTTATCAGGATTTAAGAAACAACAAATTAATTCACACAAAAAAAAAGAAAACAGCACACTATTCACACTCTTTCAAAAAGGAAAAAGAAAAGAGCGCTGTGCTCCTTTCTCGCAGGGGCTCGGGCGAATCGCGGCGAGGCGGACAGCAGGGCTCGGGCGAGGCGGAAACAAGCGTTTCGTCCGAGGCCTGGCCGGGAGGCTCGGGCGAAGCGGAGACAAGCGTTTCGTCCGAGGCCTGGCCGGGAGGCTCGGGCGAAGCGGAGACAAGCGTCCGTCCGAGGCCTGACTGGGAGGCTCGGGCGAGACGGAAAGCATGTGTTCGCCGAGGCCTGGCTTGGGCGAGACAGAGAGCAAGTGTTCGCCGAGGCCTGGCTCGGGCGAAGCGGAGAGCATGTGTTCGCCGAGGCCTGGCTCGAGCGAGACGAAAAACGTGTGCTCGAGGCCTGGCTCGAGCTAGACAGTGAACGTGCATCCGCTCGAGGCCTGGCTCGAGCTTTACGCCGCGAAAGCAGAGACCGGGGGCTTCGAGTGCTTACCACGGTCGGAGGCAGGGCTCGGCGGAACAAGGGTCGAAGGAGGAAGCTCGACGTTGGCGGTGCTTCGGCGGAGCTCTCTCGGCGGCGAGCGGCGCTCCGGCGATCCTGCGCATAACACGAGACCGCAAGGGCCTGGTTAGAGTCGCAAGGGAGTAAGGAAGATGAAACAGGGGTCGGGGAGGGATGATCATGGCCGGAGAGGAAGTATTTCCCGAACCCGAGCTCGCCGGGCTTTCGCTGGAGATGGGAACGGCGAGCTACGCCGGGCGATAGGAGGCGGTAGAGACCAAATTGAGGGGTGGGGAAGCTTCACGAGCTCAAGACGGAGCTGTTGGGCTAGGTGGTTGGGCGGCGGGAGCTTCGGAGTGGGCTGGCGACGGCGGCGGAGACGAGTGAGGAGCTCGGGCTCCGACGGTCCCTTTTATAGGCACGGTCGGGGACGGTAGAGAGCACGGGATGGTGTGGATGAGTTCGGCCGAGGCGTGCGCACTCGATTGCAGGCTGGCGGGAAGGACGGCGTGCGCGCAGGGGCCGGGTGTGCGTTCGCCGGCGACGGCCACGCGGCGGCGTCGTGCTGGGAGCAGTGGGGGACGGGGCGGAGGTCAGCGCTTTGCGCGTGCGGGTGCGGCATGATGGCGCGGACAGCGGCGGCAGGTTGGAGGCGCGCGTGCATCTGCCAGGCGTGCGGCGTGCGCAGCGCCGGCGGCTCGGCTATGGCCGGACCCCCCTAGCTCTAGGTTGAAGATGAACAGGGCTAGGTCTAGGGTTTGACTTTTGGCTGATCTCTGTATTTTGCAAATTACTCCTAAAACTTGAACTGAGCAGCAAAAACTCAAAATACCAAAGTTGTGCAGAAAAAGGAGATCTACAACTTTGTCAATAAGAGCATTTTCAAATTCCAAACAGTTTTTGAATTATATTCGAAAACAGAAAAGGGGACACTTTTAAGATTTGAATAATTTCAAAATTACTTTTGATTTTATATAGGAACTTGAAAATCTGAAAATACCAAAGTTGTTCCTTTTGACAAGATCTACAACTTTGCTTTTTGGACCAAGTCCAAATTTTGAATAATTTTTAAATTACAAAAAGAGGGGTAAAAACTAGGGTTTGGAAATTAGGGTTTTTCAAAAGGGATTTGAAATCTGTTTTAGATTTTGGGTTTTGAACAACACAACAAAGCTTCAAGACACAAAACTGAACAAGAAATTACACAAGCAAGTCACAGAGGTGAAATTACCATTTTGCCCTTATAGGAAGATTTGGGCTTTTAGGGTTTTTCGAAAAAGAAATCATTACACAGGTATTAAGCAAACTTAAATGCATGACAAGAATGATTAATGACTAAAGATGATGACATGTCAGGTTAATTACATATTAAACACCAGAGGTGTTACAAGTAGTGATATCAGTCTACTAAGGGAGACAAAAGATTTCTTGTCCTCAAAATTTGATATGAAAGATCTCGGTGAAGCATCATTTGTTCTAGGCATCGAGATTCACAGAGATAGAAGAAAGGGGGTTATAGGATTATCGCAAAAGGCATACATAGAAAAGGTTCTGAAAAGTTATAGTATGCATGCGTGTAAGCCTTCACCTGCACCAATAATCAAGGGTGATAGATATGGAGAATTTCAGTGCCCCAGGAACCAATATGAAATTGAACAAATGAAAGCGGTTCCATATGCTTCAGCTGTCGGAAGCTTACAGTATGCACAGGTGTGCACACGCCCTGACTTGGCATTTGTTACCGGGCTACTTGGCAGATTTCAATGTAATTCAGGACTAGAACACTGGAAATTGGTAAATAAAGTCATGTGTTACCTACAAGGCACAAAAGGCCTCATGTTAACGTATAGAAAATCAGATTCCTTGCACATAGTAGGGTACTCGGATTCTGATTATGCGGGAGATGAAAGAAAGTCCACATCAGGGTATGTGTTCACTCTCGCTGGGGGAGCAATATCGTGGAAAAGCTCCAAACAAACCATCACTACATCGTCCACAATGTATGCCGAGTTTGTAGCCTGTTTTGAGGCAACTGGGCAGGTGAATTGGCTGAAAAAATTCATACCTAGTTTGAAAGTGGTTGACGACATCTATAGGCCACTGAAGTTATACTGCGATAATAATCCGACAGTACAATATGCTCACAACAATAGGTCAAGTGGTGCTGCCAAACACATTGACATAAAGTATTATGTTGTGAAAGATAAAGTCCAGGATCAATCTATAAGTCTCGAGCATAACAGTACGAGTAAGATGCTCGCGGATCCGCTAACGAAAGGCTTACCACCCACAATGTTCAAGGAACACGTTGCCGGCATGGGGTTAATGGAAAGCCTATGATTCCTGGACTAAAGGGCCCAAAAGTAAAAGTATCTATTTCAAAACAGAGATGAACATTATGGCTGCTAAGTCTATCGGCAAAAGACCGTGACGATGAGGCATGCCTCTTGCGCAAATCTGTGATGGAATGAGAAAAGAAAAGTAACAGAAACTGGTGAGATCAAGGGAGAGATTGTTATGATGATCTCTTTTCACTAATAGCCCAACGTTAGGCTTGACCTCGCGCCCTGATCGGGGCGCCCAACCCACTTAATGGCTAGCGGGCCCCCGTCGCACTGCGCATATAAAGAGGGTGGAGGCCGGCGGCTCTCAGTACGAGGTTCACCGTGAGCCGCACTTCCCCACCGACAAACCCTAAGCCGATCTGAGAGGGGCGCAGCCAGCGACGGGAAGCTCCGCCGCCGCCGTTCCTCAACCCCGTCGCTCTAGACCACGTCCGTCTACGCCATCACCGCCGGACACCTACGCCGTCGTCTCCCCCTCCCGTCGCCGACGTCCCCAGGAGCCCGGAGGCCATGGCGGGCACCGGATCCACCTCATCTACTGCTTCGTCTGGATCTAACAACCTCGGTATGAACTCCTAATCACTCCTCCCCTTCGGATCTAGTTCCTAGTAGTTCATAGGACATGTTTTATGCACTGTTGATTATCTACCCGGCTAGATCTACTACCTAGTGATCCTGCGTATCTAACAGTATCATATCAGGGATATTGTGATACTAATTTAATCTACTGAAAATAAATTAACTATAAAACTAATTACACCATCACACAGGAATTAACAAGACAAACCCATCAATAACAAATGTTTACTGTAGCATCACCATTGTCAAATCATGGACTAATTAAGCTAAATAAATTCGTCTCGAGAATTAGCCTTCGGCTGACAAATTAGTTTTATAATTAGCCCACACTAATTTTGGGTCACAACATCCGATGTGATAGGGCTATTTCAGCTAGGAAAACAAAGCAGTTAGTTAGTGGATGAAAAGTTTTACATGTCACATCGAATGTCATGTGACATACCGAATATGATATTCGGATAAAATAAATAAATTACATATTTGGTCGGGAGATCATTGGATGAATCTATTAAAACTAATTAATCCATCATTAGTATATATTTACTGCAACACAACATTGTCAAATTATGGACTAATTAGACTTATAGAATAATGTCGCAAAGTTATCCCAGCATGTGTAATTAGTTATTTTTAAGCCTACATTCAATACTCTATGCATATGTCCAAACATTCGATGTGATAAAAAAAATTGGGTGGCAACTAAACACCTGAACGTGCCTGTGCCGCGTGAACATATATAGATAGCTCTCGTATGTTTGATCGATCATTGCCTGACTGGCCGCAGAAACATCGTCTGCTCTATTCGGCGAGATGTCACGAGCCAGAGATGCGCAGCGGGCCAAGATACAAACATGCAGAGGCAGCGTTTTTTCAAATCAATTGGTCACTATGCGGCCACGACCTAGCTGTCCTAATCACTATTCAGCGCGCGTCCATAAAGATAGCGGCGCATGTAGCGCCGTTAGTGGAGAAGAAGGGGACGGGGGTGGCGGGCAGAATGGCCAGCGGCAAGGACGCCGCTGCCTGGGCGGTGGACGAGGCAGCGGCGACTGACACCGGCCTAGGGTTAGGGTTGGAGCTCTCCTTGGCCATAGTTTATTGAATGGCCGGCAGCGAGGACGCCGCTACCGGGACGGTGGACGAGGCAGCGACGACTCACACCGGCCTAGGGTTAGGGTTGGATCTCTCCTTGGCCATAGTTTGTCGGTCGGTCGGTCTGGCGGAGGCCGTGACTCGGTGGTGGCGGCGAGTTGGCCGACGGTGAGCTCGGCGGCGGCAGCACCGTCGAGCGGGCGGCGGAGGATGGGCGGGGTAGGCGGCGGGGGTGAACTTCGACTAAGTTAGGACGAGCGGGGGCGAGCTCCGGCAGGGGTGGTTGGTGGATGAGGGAGGGCAGCCGCGAGGTATCCGGCGGCCTTGAGCGGTGGCGAGTGGTGAGAGAGGGGAGGGAAGGAAGAAGAAGAGAAGAAATGTGTGCGTCGGGATCCTTCCTAGCCCGTGCACGAAAGAAGAGAGTCACCTAGCAGTACGTAGTACACATTCTGTGTGTGATGCCTCAGGTACTCAACTACAACGCCAGGAACAGATCCAGCGGTGGGGCTGGTGAGGCTTTAACCTTTAACCCCCTGCGGCTGTCAGACCCATGAAGCCCCCTCTTAGCACCTCTTAGAATTTTTTACTATAGATACAAATTGAGGAGAGACTAGGCATGTTTGGAAGTTCTATGAATTTTTTCACCGGGAAATGGCTTCCGGTTGTATTTTCTTGTGCATAAGAAATCTCTGGTAAAACTTCTCCCTTGTAAATTTGCGTTTGGTCTACATGGATTATTTCTCAACTCTGACTGTAGCCATCTCGCTCGTCCACAGCGGAAGCGGCGTCTTCTGGCGGTGGCGGGTAGTGCAGACAAGGCAGTTACAGATGAGCAACATGGGCCGTTCTATACGCCGCACCAACGCGACACACCTCTTCTTCCCCAAGGACGAGAGGCCACCGGCCCCGCTACCACCGTGCCGGAGGACGCGCACCTTCTGCCGCCTCCCGCCATCAGATTCAGCGGACCCACCATCAGCACCGAGGGCAATGGCGCCATGAAGTTCATGCTCCTCCTCGGCGGAGGCGTCTGCGGTTGGAGGAAGCGGCCCGAGGTGGTGGCCACCGCGCGGACGAGCTGACGAGCCTGATAGTTGTCGTAAAATTTTCCAGACCTCCTCACGTGATAATTTTTTCCCACCGGTTTTATCCCAATCCAAGTGTAAATTAAGTAGCCTCACAACTTATCCAAACAGCATTTCCTAAACTCTCATGTAAAATTTTAGGGGCCCGTAATTTACACCTGTTTTAGGTTCAAAACTAACCTTCCAAACAGACCCATCTGGAGGATGAAGAAAGTTCTACAACTAGCCTTGTCAACATGCCTCTCTCATTCGTGGCACCATCCATCTCGACACTTATGGAGCTCCCGAGCTTCCAGGAAATCAGTAATGGCTTCTTGAATTCCTTGATGTCGACGTTGACGTACGCGCGCGGTACGATAGTGCTAGTGCAGTTGGCGGGAAATGCAAGCCTAGCTTCGCTGCTCGCTCGCTCGCTCCATTTCGCATTGTGCCCTACTATTGCCTATTATTTGGCTGCTGCTGTTTAATTATTTCTCTTGCACACGTACGGACTGAACTAGAACACGTACGTTGTCACTTGTCAGAGAGTAGTAACAAACAGCTAGAGCATCGTATATGTAGACCAGATCAGAGAGCAGCTAATACTATATACAGTACTATATATGCTGAGATGAGAGTTCTAATAGCCAAGGGTGCAAACGGGTAACCTTTAGGGGCACCTCCGAACCTCTTTAGTACTACATTTAGTACAAATATTTGAACTAAAGAGGTTCGGAGGTGCCCCTAAAGATCACCAATTTGCACCCTTAAATAGCTGACTATCCAGAAAATTAAACGAACACAGCTAATACTATATACAGTATTAACTAAGCTGGCTATGCGAAATCGACTGTGACACTGTGTGAAAAGCTGAAATATCATGTTAGCTCGCAATTGGCAGCATCTATCATGGTCTCGCCCCGTTTTTTCCGAAGACGGATAGTATGGAACTATGGACGGACTAGATAGAAAAAGACACCTCAGGGTCTGATCAGACGTCAAACACCCCATATATAATGATTATATGTATATATTTATATACGTGATGTCCCAGAATCGCTTTTCGAGGATCAGAATAGTCTCCAGATGAAGTAAATATCGTTGCAGAAAAATCCCCAGAGGTACCGCACGCTCTTTGACAAATTTCTGCGGTAGCTACCAACTTGATTAATCGATGTTGAACGGACAGATAATAATGTGCAGTTTCTGTGTTGTCTTATCCGATCCGATCGATTCTCATTCTTACGAGTCTAGAAACATGCGAATTTTTAGTGCAAGATGACAGTTCAGTCTGTGGCTGAAAGGGAATTTTCCGATGAAAAGACCAAAGCCGCCATAATAACGTACTCATACATTTGTTCATGCGTGTGTGCATATATATATATATATACTCCTTTCATACTCATATTAGTTGACGTTTTAGAAAAGATTAGAGTCAAACATTGGGAATATAAATCATCAATAACTATTAAGTTTCTAAGTTTACAAATATAAAAATTATATAAATAGATTTGTCTTGAAAAATACTTTCATAAAAGTATACATATATCACTTTTCCATAAATATTTTTACAAAAATAAGAGGTCAAAGTTATGTTTTGAAGACCGTGTCGCTGTCCTAAACGTCAACTAATATGGGTACGGAGGGAGTACGGCCATATATTTGTTCATGTTCTTGCAGCAGGTATAGCAATATGGGTACGGAGGGAGTACGGCCATATATTTGTTCATGTTCTTGCAGCAGGTATAGCCTGCAGGCATGAGCTCAGTGCTATATATACACACCCAACAAGCGTCACTGCACATGAATGCAATACAGGACCCTGCATGCCAAAAACCATTAATATGTAAAGTAATCATGTATGCATGATATAATAATCGTCAATCGACGACGCACATTGCAACGAACCAAAATACCAACCAACTGAATTTGGCATCACACATCAGGGTGACTGGACCGTCACATAAATTAAGTTCCACTGTTACCTCCCTCCTTGCTAATTAAGCAGTCGCAAGTGCAGGCACAATGCAAACGCCAAGGGTGACGTGAATACTCCGATGGAAGAATCAGGTCCCAGTGTGTACGAGATGCAAATAAAATAAATCTCGCATGTATGATAGGACAGAGGAGTTGATGAATGAATGAACAAGAAGATCTGGTGATAGCTATCTAGCAAAATGCGAATAGAGATTTTGGTGAAAGTGACACAGGCCACTAGGGTTTTCTTATATATTGGTTAGCTTGCTCTCTTGATTATTATGTTTCTTATATTCAGAGTGATGATCAATCCGTTTGGACTCGACTGGAGGTACGGTGTTCTTACTGAGTTTTAATTTCAAAGTGGAGGAACTGAGGGAGGTTGTTGGTATGAGTGTTGAGTTGTTGACGACTGATACGATACGATATACCAGTGTTTTCATCCTGGCGTGTACACATATATATATAGATTAAGTGGAAAGGTGATGTCGTAGTCTGCCAAGATTAAAAGTTCGTGTTGCGTTGAGTCGTTTTCGTTGATGAGTATGGCTTTTGTTAATGTTGGTAAAGCTGGAAACAGAAGCGATAGCTTACTATATGGGCATCAGATGTTTCTTTCTCCCTTTTTTTCATTTGCTTTCAGCAGCCTATACTAGATTCATGAATGTGCCCCCAGCATGATGAATCAGAAAAGTTAAAAAAAAGGCGGGCACCGGAAAAGCGACTCCGACCACATACTAGGCATGTATGCAGTGTTTTTTTTTTGAGGGGATGTATGCAGTGCTTTTACCTATGCATTCTTGGGAGTTCATATGCTGGGTGGAAAACACTAGTGGACCAGAAAAAAATCAGGCTTATCTGATTGCACAAAATCCATTTCAATCCACGTGGGTCAAAGTGAATAGGGCAAATTTGTGTGCAACCAATTAAACCCTAGGTTGAGGTGAACTCTAGCCACATGGTGGAACAAAAAAACATAAACATGGATTGTAATCATACAAATTATAGTGCAATAATAAGTGAGAAATAATTTTAAGACACTACCTTAAGTTTCAAGAACAGATATTGACCATTTTACGACTTACCACCAATATTGACAGTGGCACTCGACGCTCGGCCTTGCCCCATTCCAACCACTGCTTGAACCGTAGGTGCCTCGATCTATACCATGGCAGTTGGCCATGCATGCCTAGCACCCGCAACGATGGCAACAATAGAGAAAGTCGTACCAGACTCTTCTCCTTCTCCTTCTACGGGGGAGATGTTGAGCAATAGTGTAAGAATCATGTGCACGTATGTAATCATATCTTTTAGTTTTGGTGATTGAGATGTCAACACAAGCCTAGGACTAACATACTAGTAGCTGCTAAAGATGTGTTAGATAGCTAGGTTAGGGGTGCAAAGTTAAAGTTTGATCAAGATACGAGTTAAAACGGAGTAGAAAGTGAAGAAGTTGACCCCCGAACATGTGGCGAAATCTACTATGTCGGCCAGCACAGGAAGACCCACCATATGATATGATAAGAAGAAGAATCACCTACTGGATCACTGGTGCACATTAGAGAGCTAGCATAGTTGAAGATCCGGAATATGAAGGCCACCAAATAAAATGGTGTAGCACATGAGCAACTTAGTTGATTATCCGGTGAAGATCAAAGTCATGGCAATGGTTAATACTAATGCTTGGATACCCTATTGAATGATGTATTGGTCAACAAATGACAATTCAACATATCATCGATGAAGAGGGCCCAGTATCAACGAGTGAAGAGCCAACGGGGGATCATCTGACAGTGTTTCGAGTTTTTTTGGCAAACTTTTTCTAACAGATCTTTAAAAGGGATCAGGCTATATATATGGGTACTTGAGTGTGTTGGAAGGCCTCAAGGCTATCACAATTAGAGAAAGTGTTTCTACTATCCATCCACCCTATCAAGACATTCAAGACCACATTCAAGTGTAGGATAGACACTACATCTCATCCTTGTGAGAGTTAGGTCTTAAAGCTTGAGAGGTTGATTAAGTGATTGGGTTGTGTGTTACCATTGTACATTGGCGATCTCTAGAGTGCTTGAGGTCTTTGTTACCTTTTGGCGTGAAGGCATGGTGGCCTTTGAGGCAACGACCCTCTATTCTTTGTGTGGAGAAATGTAATATGTATGAGGGACAAGGAAACCCCATACCTCTTATGGATGAACTTTGTAATGGACACGACATCAATGTGTTTATAAGAGATAGGTGGTGGTAGTGAGACTATGTGATTCATGGCACTAGCCTTTGGATGGTTGATGCCTTGTGTTGAATATCCAACAACATGACTAGAAAAAGACTTGGTGACTAGGAACATACCTTGCCTCAGTGGAGCTCCGACATGGATAAAAGGATTGCATTTTGGCAACTGATACCATAGGAACATCATCGCAATTCGAGAGTTTGTCCTTTATATCCTTATAACTCCTTACCACATTTATTGCTTTTGCTAGTCCTTAATTTGTTGTGTCACCTTTTACCTTCCTTCATTAGCTAATACAAATGAATGTCTCTGAGCACCAAGTCTATATTAGCTTTATAGTGTCCTTAGTCTTCACGAATATCCTTTGCACTATATTCAAAGCATGAATCAAAATCTCCTAGGTCAAGAAACTTGCGGCATTCAACTTGTGACTAACTCAAATGTGAATACCGCATTAGTCACAACACTTATGTTAATCAATCAAAAGAACCCTAACTCACAAAATTAGGGGCCTAATGCGTTCAACTATGGCATTAAGAACCCATGCTCTATCGTCAGTTCGCCATAAAGTAACCATAATCCTTATCCACTCGGTCTCAAGTTTATCATTCATCATATGTTCCAGCATTAGATAAATAGTGATAACAATATCGAGGAAAATAAGTTTTATCTCTCACGAGTGATGAAAGCATAATTTAGCAGCTTCTACGATGTGTCCTAGCATAGTAGCTACCTGAAACTATCATGTTAGTAAGGCTCTTGGGTTCATGATCTTTATGCATCACGGTGTTGGTCAACTCCTACACAACCTAATGCACAATAATATATATAACTTAATAGTTCATAGCATTGGGAAAAGTAGGGAGATGCATCAGGGCTTTCCTTGGGTGAACATGGAGCCAGTAGTCAAATGAGGTGTGGCCTTAAGAATTGTATCACCAAAAAACTTCGTCCTCATACTCCCGAATGATCTCCTCTTTATATTGTTGTTTCTCGGAAGGTGAGTGGTCAACGATGTTCATCCTTAAATGAATGAAGATGTTGTGCAATGAATTTGATGAAAGCATGCCTATAAATGATTGCATGAAGTTGGATTTAGAGTAATAAGAGGATATAGTTGACTTAAGCCAAGTAGTTTCTACTCGTGTAACATAGCATGTCTTGATGGGGCGATTAAGCTTACTCCATTTAACTCGACTTATGTGGTTTCAATCGACAAAATGAGGTCTCTATGAAGGGATCTTACATTATTGGCTCGACCTTCGGTGTGGTGACATGAACATAGCCACCAACTGTTTAGCAATCCATGATCGACAGGATTATGGGGTATACCTAATGATAGGAATGTGGTGCCTTATCTTCTGTCGGTGAAAATAACTCTCGAATTTGAGATCCTATTTATGTCTTAGTTAAATATATTATGAGAACCACTAGTTCAGGTCATAGATTGTAGAAGCTGACAATTCAAAAGTTGGCTGTATTTGAAAACTTGGATTGTAGCTTATGTGATCTCTTTCTCTGAGGTGGTAGAATGCAGTAGTCATGAAAAGATGTATGCACTCCGTTTCTAAGCTATAAGTTTTTTTATTTATTAGAATATATAATATATATACTCCATCTGTATCGGAAATAGAAGTCATTTTGTACAAGGTTTGAGTCAAACATTGGGAAGATAAATCATGAATAACTTCTAAATTATTGAGTTTAAAAATGTAAAAACCTTATAAATAAATTTCTCTTGAAAAATACTTTCATAAAAATATACATATACCACTTTATAACAAATATTTTTAAAGAAATAAGTGGCCAAAATTATGCTTTGGAGACCATATCGCTGTCCTAAACGACTTCTATTTTCGATACGGAGGGAGTATAGATATAACACACCAAGTGTATTATAAAAATTATATATTTATAGAAACCTAAACAATCTATAATTTGAGACGAAACAAATACATGATTTTTTTTAAGGTGCCCTACATAATTCTAAAAGTAAAACAAACAGGGGCCTTGCTTTGTTATCTTGACACGGCCACACGGGCGAAGACAAGTCAATGAGCAGAAGGATTGCGCACTTAGGTCTGATTTGACTACACACCAATACACCAAAATCCACATGTATTAAGAGAGATTAAAGTGAAATTTAGTTCAAATTCTCTACTCTATTCTACTTCAATCATGTATATTGAAGTGTATTTGACTACATCGCCTTAGCCATTCAGATTTTGGCCGAAGCAAAATCAAAGGGAGATGTATGAGAGTGACGCGGGTGGCCCCCGCACATCAGGCCGGGCGCAGCGGGGCCCCACCGTTGCCTTCCATCAGGCTGTTTTTAAATGGCGGTTAGTTGGCAGCCGTGGACCACGGACTTAGGTCTCCTGGCCCCACCGTCGGCGGCTCGGCTCGGCGCCACCACACCGATTTTTTACCCACCACCAGTACGAGCGCTCACTCACCGTCGCTGGCAACCAGTTGTACTAGGCTCTCACCTCATCGGCGGCCGCCCCTGCCGCTCGCTCTGTGCGTGTCTGTGCTTGCTGCAGCGGCTGGAACTGGACACGCCTATGCGTTGGTCAGGTCAATCGCTGCATAATCTCGAGGCATCATGTCATACATACGTACTCCGTACGTACTATTACAAGCCATCGAGCATCGATCCTGCCAACTGCCATCGCCAAGAATTGTAAACGCTGCTCCCCGCACGCTCGGCGTCGGAGGAGTTGCGCGGCACGAGCGCGGTGGAGCAGGATTGCGTGCGAGCAGCATCAGCAGGCGGGAGAATCTGTCGGAACTAACGATCGAAATAGTGACGCTGCAACCACCACCAGGCCCCGCGGACCAGCTAGCTAGCTAACCGAGCGAGCGCAGCGAGCCTACCACAGGTTTGGTTCGCTCATCGGTCGCTGCTTCACCCCATTGGCCCATTCGCGCGCGTGCACGCACACACGCCCGCCCGTGGCCGCCCTCTCTCTCCTCATCGTCTGGGTCTCGCTCAGCATGTCGTCATGTCGATAGTCCGCACGCTAGTTGTAGCTGTTCTCCAAGTGGTTCAGAACTAGTAGTAGCACCTCATCCCACAACACAAACCCACATACACACACGCGCCTAGTATATGTGTGCTGGCACTGGCGCCGTCTACCCGCCTATCCCTCGTCTCGCCTCTCCTCGCCCCCCAAAAAAAGCTATCTATGGCCCCTGCGCTCTCCCTCTCCTTGGCGCAAAGGTACGCGTGCGTCGTCGCTGCCGACGCTGCTAGCTGCTAGCTTGCGCTGCGTCTCTTTTCCCTCGCTTCCTTTTTTTCAGTTTTCCTTCCCTCCCCGCGGCGCTGCCTCTGTCTTTACTACTTTACTCCGCGCGGGCCTTTCGATTCTGATTCGAGCTTTTCGTCTCCAGTGTAGTGTAACGTGAAGCCATATCATCCATCGGCAGTCGGCAGTCGGCAGTCGGCACCTGCGCGCTGCTGGGCTGCCGGAACACCTACACGTGCTCCCGCGCGCGCTCGCCACCGGAGCACACATCATAAGCATGGCGCAAGACGAGCCAGGCCTCGCGTACGCGGACTACTTCGCGGCGGCCGCGGGCGCCGTGGCGACGCTCGTGCCGGAGGTGGACGCCGCCGGCGGGGAGGAGGAGGAGGATCTTCGCCTCTACGGCGTCGGCGTGCGCCACCATCCCGGGGTGGACGTCGTGGACATGTTCGGGGGGGCCAGGGCCCACATGCCCCCGGCAGCGATGATGGCGGGCGCCGCTGCCTCTGCGGCGCACGGCGGCAAGGCCGTGCTCGGTCGTCTAGACGCCGACGTCGTCGCGTCTCCCGTCGGCGGCGGGCACTTCGGCGACCACCACCACTGGCAGGGCTTCCAGGCGCCGCTGTCGCTGTCGCTCCACGGGGCCGCCGCCGACGCCGCGCCGCTGGCGCTGTTGCAGCAGCAGCAGCTCGGCCTCGGCGCCGGCGTGCCACGGCAGCACCAGCCGCCGCCGGCGGCGTGGCCAGGCCCACAGCAGCAGGGCGCGTGGCACCTGCGCCGCTCCAGGTTCCTGCGCCCGACGCAGCAGCTCCTGCAAGAATTCTGCACCCTTCCCGTGGACACCGCCAGCAGTACAGCTGCTCCCGACAAGCTACCCACGAAGCCAGCGAGCGAGGACGGCGTCGGCGCCTCGTCCTCGGCCCCGTCGGCGCAGATCCAGGCCATGAGTGCGGCCGAGCTGCAGAGGCTCAAGGCCAAGCTATACGCCATGCTCCAAGAGGTCCTCCTCTCTGACTGCTCATCATCACTCCCCACGCCTCGAACCATCACACACGGCACAGGCCACACGTCGGCCAGCAGCAGGATCAGCTCAGCTCCCGTCAGGAGCCGTTGCTTGTCCTTTGGAAATCTAAAAAGCTGCATATGCACGCGGGGAGTTCAGTTTGGCTTGTCTGAACAGACCTCCTGGCGGCTCCTGATCCTGGGAAACCATTCTCGGGCCTTGCCATCTGCTTTTGGAAACCTCCATTCCTATAGCCTGCAGGTGTAGCAACGCGTCTGTACAGGGTAACCTGCCTGTAGCCTGTAGCACCCACAGATCAGCAGGGCCGCGCCCCCCATGAGCCCATCTATCACCGTGCATCTGCAGCCATGATCTCTGCAGTGCTAGCACTGCTCGACTGCTCCGCTACTAGTCTACTACTGTACGTAGTACTCTCTCTCTCTCCTCCTTCAATTCTTCCTTCAGTCGGTGCCCATACATCTCCTGCTCCATCGTCCCTCTCACTTACCCCTGCATGCTTTTCCTGTATGGAGTACGGAGTATGCTGCATAGTTGCACAGTGCGATTCATTGGTAGGTGCAGCCGGGTGCATCACTGCACTAGTCAAAAGTCAAGTAAACGAGCAGTACCCAGCAGAAAGCTACAGTGTCATCAATCCGGGGGGCTGTTGCAAGCTGCACAGCTACTGTTATACATTGCCGTTTGTGATCATCGCCAACTTGGTTACTTGCATGTCATGGCGTCTCGATCTAATTATTTGGTTGGTGCTAACTTAAACGGTGATGCATCATCATGCAGGTGGAGAGGAGGTACCGGAGGTACCGGGAGCAGATGAGGGCGGTGGCGGGGTCCTTCGAGGCGGTGGCCGGGGAGCAGGCGGCGGCGGCGTACACGAGGCTGGCGTCGCGGACGATATCCAAGCACTTCCGGAGCCTGAGGGACGGGGTGGCGGCGCAGATGCAGGCGGTGCGCCGGGCGCTGGGCGAGAAAGACGCGGCCGGGACGACGATGGCCAAGCTGGGGGAGACGACGCCCAGGCTGCGGGTCATCGACCAGTGCCTGAGGCAGCACAGGGCGTACCAGGCCGGCGTGCTCGAGAGCCAGCCGTGGAGGCCGCAGCGCGGGCTGCCGGAGCGCGCCGTCTCCGTCCTCCGGGCCTGGCTGTTCGAGCACTTCTTGCACCCGTAATATATGATCGTTCCACTCTCTTAGCTTGCTAATTCCATTCCATTTCGCTCTTTTGTGTATAGCATTGGCGCACAAGTTAAATACGATATCCTCCCGGTGTCTAAACACCGAAGAGAAGCCACACCCTAACAAACATCCATCCCAAAAATAGTGCTTCTCATTCTTTATTCTCTCTCCATTCAAAATTATGAGACATTTTGTTTTTTTATAAATAAATATGTAGCTTTTACTATACACTTAGATATACACTACATCTAGATATATAAGAAATGCAAAAACCAAAACGTCTAACAATTTAATTGAAATGGAGGGAGTAACATTTTACCATGCATGTGTTCTATCATGTGTTCACCATTCTTTCTAAGCCATATACATTTTCTTTCTATGGACATGGTCTAATACTTAAATAAACTTTTTCATCGACTTAATACAAATGAATTACTACTGCTTTTCTTATTCTAGTTGTCAATTTGAACGTTTCTGGCCGGTTTCTGATGCATGCCTTTTACATTTAACCTTTCGATGTTTAAATTTATTAAAAATGTAGTCTTTTCATGTTTTCCCAATGCATGTATTAGTGACAAATTTATTACACCATTTTCATGTGAAAAATAATATTATTTTTTTTTGTATTTTTGTAAAGTTTGTTTGTTCTAGCTGGATTCATGAATCCCATATACTCATCCCTCCATCCAAAATGATTTTGATCAATTAAAAGTTAAATAAAATAGATTTTGACCCTTAATTTCTTTTACAATATGTTGTAATTCAATCTCATATAGACACTTCATTTTGAATACAAATCTATCGATACATAAGTACTGGAGTATGTTCTACTCTTGTGTATAATTTGAATAATTGGTGGTTGAAGTATGTAAAATTTAACTTTTCCCTATATAAAATATGCATATCATTCTGGGATGGAAGGAGTATTCGAGGATGGATGGAATGTCTTATTAGTGCTCTTACTGCTATACTTCAATACTAGAGGTTATTGTGGTGCTTATATACTCCTATATATATAGTTAGTTATTAGCGCCACATGTATATGCTACTTGCTTGGTTGAATACTATGTTCTTAGGAGTAGAAAACGGTTGAGGAGTTTTTCGACCGAGTTCGACCGTTTTCTACTTTTCTACTTTTAATCCGAAATATCCTTAATTCAAAATTCATTTTAAACCGAATTTGGTTGTTGGTCATTACTGTCCAGGCAAATAGGCAAAGGTAAGTGTGGAGTACTGATGTCCATGGACCGTATTATATAGGTAGCTCACCTCGTCGCGCCTCCCTGAGTCGCTGAGGCGAGACTAATCACTCGTACGTTGCTGCACGGCTGTTGCTATCCTTTCTACTCTAGTTACGATAACATTTCAAAATTTCCTCTTGTTTTTTTTTCTTTTTTTCTCTTGTGAAAGAAATTAAATTGATAAGTGTTCTTTCTTGCGATCAAAAATTGCCACAATGACACTTGTTAATTATTATGCATTGTGGGTCGATATTCCGTATTGATTTTCGTATATTGTTCGTGTTCGGTATAATTCCGCTCGAATTAGTTCATTTTCGAAATTCTGGGTATTCCGCAATGCAAGTTCGTGTTCGTTTTCGTATCCGGTGTTACCGCTTTCGTTTTCGTTTTCGTATTCAAATGTAAAAGTAGAAAACGGTTGAGAAGTTTTTCGACCGTTTCCGACCGTTTTCATCCCTTAGTTCTTACTATATTACATTAATTAGCATCCCCGGTGAAACAAATAAGGTTACCAATCAAATTACATAGTTATTATTGTGGTGCTTTAATCAGGAGCATCCATTATGTCCATGAATAAATCAAATTGGGACGGCGTACTCCATTTGCTTGTGAATACAATAGTGTACTGTGCTTAGGTTATCCCTCAACCCTCATCATTGATCAAGAACTGGCTTGTTAAGTATAGCTAGCAGCCTAGCACTCCAACTTGCCATTTGCCAATGAATATTGTTTTTTTTTTTGATGAAACCGGAGGGGAAGGGTCCCCTACAGGAAGGAATATATATTGTTCTTCTACCAATACTGTTACAATGTCTGCATCAAATATATACCACACTTGTCTTGTACGAATATTCCATGTAGCAAACATATGGACAGTTTACATCGATATCTTCTAGATGTATCGTATAACAAATATATATGTTACATTGCAGTGCATATGCTCATGGATTCTTCTTTTTTATTCTCTTTCCAAACTGCACACGTACGCTAGCACACCTCATCCTATCCTATACGATATGGAAGACAAACTAATACCCCTAGCTGGTGTATTCCTCTGATCCAGGTATCCAAGCGACGTGGATAAGCACATCCTGGCGCGCCAGACGGGCCTATCGCGCAGCCAAGTACGTACGCTTTTGCTTCTTCTATATCTATAAGTTTGTCATCAATCAGCTGATCGATCATCAACTCTCCAACAAAGTCCGTACAGATTAATGCTAACCAATTCCTATCCAACAACTAGCTAGATGCCGCTCGGCACCCACAACCATTTTGCCTTATTTGCATCGCTAAGCATACCTGCGTTTGCAGTGCTGTCCGTGTTCTAATGTCCCACACTAAACTAAAACTGATGGCACACGCATCGGCCGGCGCTGTGGCTGCCCCATCAATCGGGTACCATGTCGGAGTCGTGCGCGTCTGTCCTCTCGTGCAGTCGTGCGAGAAGAAGGGAAAGAGTCTTATCAACCGCTCTCTCTTCGCTCGCGCGCCCACCGCGTTGCGTGGTGTGTCTGCGTGCACTACTGGCAGGTCTCCAACTGGTTCATCAACGCGAGGGTCAGGCTGTGGAAGCCCATGGTGGAGGAGATGTACTCGGAGGAGATCAAGGACCCGCAGGAGAAGGGCGGCGCCTGCAGCAACGCGAACACTAGCGGCTACGCCTCCGAGCTAGGGCAGCAACAGCAGCAGCAGCAGCTGGGGCACGGGGGCGCCAGCGACGTGGACGGTGGCGGCGAGCGGAAGCCGACGCGGGCGCAGCTGGTCCACGACGCCGGGTCGCTAGCCTCTGTCGTCAGCATCGGCAGCAGCAGGGGGGACCAGCACCAGCAGCAGCAGATCAGCAGCATCAACTTTGGCATGACGATGGACCACCTCGACTTCGACGCGTACAACGACGACGACCCCGCCGCGGCCGGCGGGCCAGCCGTTGGTGGGTTCGGCGGCGTGTCGCTCACGCTCGGGCTGCAGCAGCACGCCGACGACCCGCACGGCGGCGTGAACATCGCGTTCGCCGCCGCTCCGTCGGCGGCGCACGAGTTCCTGTTCATGGCAGGCGGCGGCGAGCAGCAGATGGTCGCGGGTGGCGCCGTGCACGTGCACCCGTCCCACGGCCACGGTCAGTTCTCCGCCGGCATGCAAGGCGACGGCTTGGCCTCCTCGCACTACCACCGGGGGCTCAGCGCCGCCACCGGGTTCCAGCTCCTCCACGACCTGGCCGGCTGATCGCGTTAGCATGCATATGGCAAGGGACGGACCGCGTGTGATGATCTCAGAGCTGATTGAGTGCTTTAATTTGCTTTGGAGGTTCACGCGGCCGCTTGACGGGGATGTGCCAACGGCAGCAGCTAGCGGATGGCATTGCATTGGCATGGGCGCATGGCGCTCGCGCAGCTTGTGCGCTTTGGATTTTTGTAGGGTTTAGATTCCTCTCCCTTCAATTCTTGGCAGGGTGTCTCTGTCTATATGTGTGTATCAGTGTATCGCTTCGGTGCTAGCTCGGCGATTGCCATTGTTTGCCGCGGAGTCTTGCGCGCTCCGCGCCCTTACTGTTGCACTTGCATGCTCGCGCAAACATTCTTCTTAACCTTTCTAAATTTTACTCCCTATATCATCAATTAAAAAGTTATTTAAGTAATAAAACGTTTTCTGTAACTTTTAACCTCCAATAGCTTCTATATCTTGTGAGTACTATAGAGTCATTCTCGTTCTTCATCTTTGGCCAGTGAAAAATCTGAAATAGATGATGTATATATTTGAACATCTAATTAAAGAGATTATTGGAGGATGTATTTTCACCGGAATCTCAATTGCTATAAATCTGAAAGGATATAAGTAGGTTGTTGTTGGCAGTTCTTTTTCACTAGAATCCCGATTTCTATAAATTAGATAGGATATAAAGAGTCTCTTGCAGTTGTTTATTGGACAAGTTTGGATCCTATGGTCTGAAATTTAATTAGCTAAAGTTAAAAGTTAAGGACTAAAATCGTAAACCACTTTAGGTTTACTTGTTTGGTATAAAGTTTTTATGAGGTTGGCTAAACTTTAGACAATATTTTAGGCCTCCTGTTTAGAGTCTCAAGAGCTAAAGTGGTCTAAAGTTTAGAGGATAAAGTTTAGACCATGAAAGCCAAACAGTGCCTCACAATCTGGGAGTCGTTTCTTGCGAGTTGTGATCATCACAGTTTTCTTCCTTTTTTGTTGGAGGCTCACAACTAACCTCGATGAATGCAGTTCCGAATGACTTAATGAAATCACCTTCATTTGAGCCAAGGGCGCATCTATACGAGTTTTTTGGGGTTCGTGGACCCCCACAATTGTAAACCCGTTAGGAAAATATCGGTGTAACTCAAAAAAAAATCTATGTCACATAATCAACTTGACCCAATGACTCTGGTGATGTGTTTTCAGCTGGATTCTCCCCTGTTTGAGCTAACAGAATGCACAAGTTAAGCATTGATGAGTATTAGTCAAAGGGAAAGGAACTCCAAGGTTTCATACAAAGCAATGGACCCGAATGAAGACCTCTCCAAAAGGACGAAGGATTTGAAGAGGCATCACCTAACCAAGCCCTGTCTTGTCCCTCTTTCTTGCCACTTGGCCCTGATGTTGACAGTCGTTATTGCAAATACAAACCATCAATATAACCTGCATAAATAATTAATTTCATCTCCAAACATAGGTATAAGGGTTTAAAGTAATAAATTCCATAAGTTTTGGTGATTTCATAACTATAGGAGGATTTAATAAGAAAACTGTCAATGAGGAAAGCACGATTATATACTTATGGCGGGAAAGCACGATATAATTTGGTGGGAAAGCACGATATAATTATGGCGGGAAGGTTCGTATTCAAAAGTACAGAAATAACCTTTAGAGACGGTTCCTTTTGCCGCTCCCGTAGATCAATTTTTAGAGGCGGTTGTGTTGCAAGAGTTGTCTCTGATTAATACATTAACAACAATGCAACGCCCCTGAGAATGAGTATTCAGAGGCGGTTTACTTAAGAAATCGCCCCAGAAAATAGGTCTTCAGAGGCGACTTATTTAAGAAACCGCCCCTGGAAATAGGCCTTCAGAGGCGCTTTACTTAAGAAACCGCCTTTAAAGATCATGTTTTCCGGGGCGGTTTTTTTAAGTAAACCGCCTCTAAAGACCCATTTCCAGAGGCGGTTGAAAGACCGTTGCTACAAAGGGTTGATCTTCACAATCGGTGGTATTGTAGTGGTCTAAGAAACCGACCCTAGAAACTGCATTTAACCGCCTCTAAAGTTATTTTGTGCACTAGTGAAGTTATGTGCATCCTCCAATATAAACATTGGGAGATATGGTTTACACCATTAATAAAAAAAAATGCTCTGTCGGTATGGACTTGATCTGAGAAAGATCCAAAATAATTGATGCAGCCATTGACCAGGACACAATGAAATGCATATGCATGTAAACATGCTTGATCGTCCTTGGCACCGTAGAGAACGTCTGCCCACTCAATTAACCAATCCGCCGTTATATTAAACATCACCAGAATTACCATGCCCTTTTTTAGAAACTCGTCAGCATCCACCACCGACCATTGCGATTTGGTAGCCTCGACCGATCCAGACTACGACGACGGCATTGGCATGAGGGGAGGAGGAGCTGGAGAGAAGCTCCACCACAAGGAGGCCAATGCCGCGCACGGCGCCGCGGCGGGGAAGGGGGCCGCTGCCGCCAAGACCTGTTTCCTCAACGGCCTCCTCCTCTACGTCGTCCTGCCGGTGCTGGTCCTGTACTTCGTCGTCATTGCCGCGTCGCAGTTCTACAACCCTCGGTGCTCGCCGGAGGGCAGCGCCGCCATATGGGCGACCCATTTCGTGGTGGCTAACAGTAATAAGGCCGACAATAACGCCTCGTCGTCGTTGAACGCTTCAACTCCTCCACCACCACCGGCGTCCAAGACGACGACGACGAGGCTGACGGCGGAGGAAGCGCCCACCGGGCTGCGCCACATCGTGTTCGGCATCGGCGCGTCGGCGTCGCTGTGGGGCAGCCGGAAGGAGTACATCAAGCTGTGGTGGCGGCCCGGGCGGATGCGCGGGTTCGTGTGGATGGACAAGCCCGTGGGGGAGTTCTACTCCAAGAGCTCCCGCACGGGGCTCCCCGCGATCATGGTGAGCTCGGACACGTCCAAGTTCCCCTACACGCACGGCGCGGGGTCCCGGTCGGCGCTCCGGATCTCGCGCATCGTCTCCGAGACGTTCCGGCTGGGTCTCCCGGGGGTGCGGTGGTTCGTGATGGGCGACGACGACACGGTGTTCCTGCCGGAGAACCTGGTGCACGTGCTGTCGCAGTACGACCACCGGCAGCCGTACTACATCGGGTCGCCGTCGGAGAGCCACATCCAGAACCTCATCTTCTCGTACGGCATGGCGTTCGGCGGCGGCGGGTTCGCCATCAGCCGCGCGCTGGCGGAGGAGCTGGCGAAGATGCAGGACGGGTGCCTGCACCGGTACCCGGCGCTGTACGGCAGCGACGACCGCATCCACGCGTGCATGTCGGAGCTGGGCGTGCCGCTGACGCGCCACCCGGGGTTCCACCAGTGCGACCTGTGGGGGGACGTGCTGGGCCTGCTGGGCGCGCACCCCGTGGCGCCGCTGGTGACGCTGCACCACCTCGACTTCCTGGAGCCGGTGTTCCCGGCGACGCCATCGCGGGCCGGCGCGCTGCGCAGGCTCTTCGACGGGCCCGTGCGGCTGGACTCGGCGGCCGTGGCGCAGCAGTCGGTGTGCTACGACCACGCGCACCAGTGGACGGTGTCCGTGTCCTGGGGGTTCGCCGTCCTGGTGGTGCGCGGGGTGCTGTCGCCGCGGGAGATGGAGACGCCCATGCGCAGCTTCCTCAACTGGTACAAGCGCGCCGACTACACGGCCTACTCCTTCAACACGCGGCCCGTGGCGCGGCAGCCGTGCCAGAAGCCGCACGTGTACTACCTGCGCGGGAGCCGGATGGACCACCGCCGGAACGTGACCGTCACGGAGTACGAGCGGCACCGGGCGAAGCACCCCGGATGCCGGTGGCGCATCGCAGACCCCAGCGCGCTGCTCGACAGCGTCGTCGTGCTCAAGAAGCCCGACCCCGACCTCTGGAAGAGGGTACGTTCTGCGTGCCTTCTGACAGTTCGTTCTAAATAAAAAGTTGCTTTCTTATGTGGCCGCCTGTCCTCTGTGTGCAGTCGCCGCGGAGGAACTGCTGCAGGGTGGTGTCGTCGCCGAAGCAGGGGAAGAACCGGTCGATGACCATCGACGTCGGTGTGTGCAGGGACGGCGAGTTCGCCAAGGTTTAATTAGTAATTCATTCATTCATTCATAGGTAAGTGCCAATCGTCTCATAACTATGCACCATCGTATGCATGGTACCCTTGCTAGAATGCTAGCCATCCTCTGGCCTAACAACATTCTGCATGGTGGCTCTCGCAGACGCAGAGGGATGGATTAGGAGAGGGAAGTTAAGAGGAGTTAGCGGCGGCAGAAGAGGTCCCCGAACGAACAGCAGGGAGAGCTGATTTTGGGCCGACCAATAGGCTATTAGTAATACTAGTAGCTCAGTAGTCTCAGCGCATCGAGCAGGTCGAGCAGCTGCGTCTCCGCCGTGTACGTTTCGACGCATGCCCCCCGTTTTGGGTTGACTGCAATAGTCAGTGGATGGTGCTTAACTTCGTGCGTGTTTAGTCGTAGTGAGCCGTCCTGTACGTGTGCCGGATTCCGGGGACGGTTTGTGTTTAATTAGCAACCAGTTTGTGGAATGAAAACTCTATACGAAGCAGTTATGACGAATTCGTTTTCAAGTGCTGGTGCAACCGTGTTCAATAACTCATTGTCAACCAATAGGCCATTCAGAAGAGATACGTGCCGATTAATTTCCGCACAACTTTCCCCTCGGCCGCCGCCAGGGCTAGGGTGTGAACCGCCGCCGCCGTCGCCACCGCCGCTTTCATCTTTTTCACCGTTGGTCCCCTCCCTCCCCCTCCGGTATCTCGCCGGAGGTCGGGTGGAGTGGGGATCCATCGTTTTTAATAAGTTTACTAGTACATCGAGTCATCTAGAGTTAGGGTTTCTCCATGCCAAGGACTTTGGTATTGGGTGTGTTTTTCCTCCTCCTTCCCGGCGACGGCGAGAAGGTAGGGTGGATCCGGTCTCTCCATGGTGGCTCTGTTGAAGATGATGGCGACAACTTCAACGTCAACATCTACATCGACAAGACAACATGGAGACTTTTGTTTCCGGGCTTCGGCGTCAAGACGGAGATGATGTCACCGCCATGGAATAATTTTCTCCAGACCCTTCTTCGTTTTGTTGTGGTTGGATCTGGCCACGATGAAGGACTAGGGAGAATAATTTTCAGATCAGTCTTCCTCATTCTTCGGTGGCAGAAAGAAGAAGAAGGAAGACACAAGGAAGAAGAAAAAGTTTCTCAACTCCGCCTGCAGGAATGTTGTCCGTCCGTTGGGCATCTATTCTCAGGCCGAAAACAATTGTTGCCGAGTATTTGCTTGTGCGGTCATCTATATGAAGCGTCAAACAGGTTTGGAGTTGAGAGTTTGAGCCTTTCACAGCGTGAGTATAATTTAGATGAAAATCAGTTTCTAGATACATGTTTTTTCCAGAGTACTTGTAATACGATGATATACCCAGTTTAATATAATTCTTCTTTCATCTAAAAAAAGAGAGATACGTGCCGATTTAGTTGGGCGTCCGATCCAGTGAAGGGAGAGAGAGGAAAGAAATTGGGCTTGGCTGGATTATACTAGTTTTGGCCCAATGTTAAGGTAGGGTTTTAGACATATGTTATGAATTTCTACTCAAAAAATTAAATAGGTTATCCACTAAAAAAAGGTTATGAATTTATGTTAGTAGCTGTACATAGACATATTATTTGAATGGAATGGAATTTTAAATTTAAGCCTACATTTATATGAGTAGAGAAAGGAAAGTTTGTCCTACATTTATACGAGTTCACACAAAAAGTTTTAAAATTTCAAGATTTTAGATAAACAAACATGATCCAAATTAGTGGTGTTGTAGTTTGTCTTCAACCTCATGCACTCATCATCTGCATCCGTCGATGGGATTCATGTGCTTACCGGTGATTAGATTTAGTGCAAGGACCCTCTAATTAACTAAGCTAAACCAAGTTGTCATCGTCTGACTAATCTCAGTTTAACTCAGTTAATTCACCCAAATTGTCCAAGGAATCACACCATTCATGCTATTCACTACATTCAGAATTTAGAACCCTTTCATATTAGTTCAATATACATTAGATGAGTCATGCCATGCTAATGAGCTAAGCCACATAGGGCAAACTCTACTCCTATTCTAAATAGGCCTCGGAGGCATAGAAGTATCCTAGATCAACATCTCCTCACTTGCACATACACCTTAACGACAACACTATTGAGCGCCAAATTTTTACTCCGCGTTACTTACCCAAAACATAAAAGAATTTGGCCTTAAACAAGTTGAAGTTGCATAAAAAACATTTGCATATAAAGTAAAGTGAGCATACAAACTAATTGTCTATTTCAAGTTATGTATAAACATTATCACATGTATAATATGAGCGATGAGCTCAATATTTTGCTCCTAGGAAGACATCTGTCAACCTAGGACCAATGGTGGTCTCGGTATCAGAGATTTTCATACAGTTAACAAAAGCCTCATCTTACATATTGTTTAGAACATCTTCGCCAATAAAAATATATTCTTTACTCAGATCCTTAAATCCAAAACTCCCCAAACAATTCCTACTTGACTATCAAAAACCAGGGTCCAAGATCAGAAACAAGGGTCAAAGATCTACCTTCTGGACATCCATCCTTCAAGTAAAAGAAACTCTACATCAAACTTGCAGTTTTAAATCCACAAAGGCAACAAATGTATTTGGTCCAATTGGTGTCCTATCTGGACAGTCATTTCATGACCGCATGCTTCTGCCCATACATCTAAATAGGTTGCCTATCATAGCATACCTTTGGCAAAGCAACACTTGAAACTAGAATATGTATTGCTCTTTAATATTTCCAGCTAGGAGGCAATATATGCTATTTTGCAAGTTTCAACAATTGTTAGCTCAGAATAGGATATACCCAGGAAGGAACTGGTCACCAAAGGATGTTGCTCAACTAAAGAAGCATGCAGGCTTCTAAGCTCACAATTGAAGGTACACCTACTAGATCAGGGTTCACAATCATTATGCTGGAATCCAAAAGAATTATGGATCAGGCATGGAAACACAATATCAAAACATTTACATGGAGTCTAATAAGAAGAGCTCTAGTGACCGGTGAAAGAGCAAGAAGATGTTCAACTCATATTAGCAAGCATTGTTATTCTTGTGGACAAAATGATGCACGCTTCTCTTTTGCCACAGCAACTTCACTCGAGCAGTGTGGTTTGCAAGCAACTCGCTTCTCACTTCTTTATTGCCCAATGAACATTGCAACCAAATATTTCTGATGACCCATTCCAAAAAATACAATAATATGGTACATTTGAAAGACAATAAATGATAGAAGATTCAAAAATAAAAATTGGTCCACATTGCAAATTCATCATGCAGTGGCAGCAGACATGCATACTGCTGCTTTAATAAAAAACGCAAATAATGAACATGTCCCAACACTAGCAACTTTCACAGATGGAATCAACCATAATACAGACTTGGCTCTAGTTGCTCTCCATCATGAAACCACCACTCTAAACTCTTTCGCAGGTGAAACACAAGCCAACACAAACATTGCACAAACAACTCAGAAACTAAGATGCCAAACACAAGTACACATGGATGAAAACAGTTCACTACAATCTCAAACAACACAAGAATAGACACAACGGAATACGCTGCAAGGTACAACTCTTACACGTGGAGGACCACAGACGACGTGACATCGAGCAACATCATAGTGTAGGATCACACTATCAACCATGCTCTTAGGACCCCCAGTGTTATACATATGCATCAATTAGCCTATATCAGGCACAACATTCAACTAGAGGAACTGGTCTGGGAGCTAAGTGTTCATCATCAACAATAAGGTCTGGCCCACACAATCTATATGTATACAAGGAGGGATGGGCAAGACCACATTAGTGATCATGGCGGAGGTGGGAACTCTTTGGCGACATCAATTGCTTCTTTGATCAATCTTCAGAACCTAAATTACATGTCCGATAATCAAGAACTAGTGTCCTTTGAAAATACAAAATTCTCTTGATCACCAAATTAGAGGATCAAAGTACTTACTTAGAAGTTCATCAATTGCAACAGAGAACCAAATACAAGATCTTCAAGATTGGGAGGAACCATATTACACGCCCCGACAGTTAGCTAAGCAAACTCATGTAGCCATGTTGAAAGCCCTAGTTTGATTTTGGTTAATTGATGAAACCTATTTGGTCTAATCCTATTGCTAAGCATGTGTGTAGCTAATGAGAAAGGATTACGACCAAGCCTTTGATGGAGCTAGCTAGATGGCGACCATGTTGGATGGTGACAGTCACAAATTCTCAAGTGATCAAATGCTCTGTCTTCGGTGAAATGGAAAAGGGGAAGATGCCATTGCTCAAGTTGAGATCTTAGTTTTATCTTTTATCTTGAGTGATAGGCAAGCCGGACTATCAAGAGGGATACATTTGAGGCTAGCTAGATATGGAGAAAAGTGCTCATGATGTCTAACTTCTAGCGCTTTAGAGACACCGCGCGCTCACGAACACATAGAGGCTTTCTGGGTGTGGTCGGTAGTACCGACCAAGGGGGTCGGTAGTACCGCCCAAGGGTGCTGCGTGCAATGCTCTTTGGATTGGGTCTCAGTTGACCTAGCGGTAGTACCGCTATAAGAGCCGGTACTACCGGGCTCGGTAGTACCAACCCTCAGGTCGGTAGTACCGACGTTCCAGGTCGTTTTTCACCCTCTCTGTGTTGGGACTGAGTTGGCTTGGCGGTTGTACCACTATAAGGTCCTCGGTAGTACCGACACCCTGGTCGGTGGTACCGTGGTCAGAAGGTGTTTTGCGAAGCTCTCTGTGTAGTTCTCAGATTGGTCTGTCGATAGTACCGCCATAGGGCCAGTACTACCTACCACCGATGGTACCGACTAGGGGTCGGTGGCTCCATCGGGCCAACGGTTGTTGTAACGATTATTTTTAGTACAGTCGGTACTACCAACCCAGGGGGTCGGTACTATCGACCGTGGCACAAACGTGACATGTATAAATAGCCGCTCGGCCGGCTTCTAACCGTCACCTCTCCCATTCGCCTGACCTAAGAAAAGAAAAGAGAGCTCCCAAGTGTTGACCAAGCTCCTCTCTCTGCCCCTTTGATTCTAGAGTGAATCTCTTGCAAGCTTTGAGCTAGGGAAGTGAGATTAGAGAGTGAGACACATCGATCTACGTCAAGAGCACTTGGATCCAACATCTCTCCGACTTGATTTTTATTCTTTACTCTTAGGTTCTTGGAACCCTAGCCGGTTAGGTGTTCTTCGGTTGTTGCCCGTGATTGACTCATTTGTGAGGGCACTCTGAAGTGTTTGTATTACCCTCATGATTCTTAGTGAAGAAACTCAACTAGCCTTTGTGGTTGCTTGAGTGAGGCAAGGAGGTGAAAGAGACTTCGACCTTCGTGGTCACCTCAACAACGGGGACATAGGCGCTTCTTAGTGAAGTTGCAGAACCTCGGGCTAAATCTTGTGTCCCGTGTGCTTGTTGAATTTGCATCTTTGGATATTTTGTTTGCACTCGTGTTCTTCCTCCCTCCACTCTCATTCTAGGAGTGGGAAGGCTCGATCTACTCTTTGGGGAGGAGCCACTACTTGGACAAGGTATAAACTTCATCTACATCTCTTATGAAAACCTTGGTATAAGCTAGATTCAATTTTGCATCTCGTTCATCTCGATTTCATAGCTATTCCTAGGTTGTCAGGAGTACCGACCCCGGTAGTACCGGCCCCTATAGTTGGTAGTACCGACTGTGTAATCTTATATATGTTTCGAGCTTTGAGTTTCAGGATTCTAGATTTTTAAATAGGCTATTCACCCCCCTCTAGCCATTCGAATCTTTCACATGTTGTCGGGGGAACACCTAAAGGGTACCCCCAATCAACGCAAACAAATAGGTTAAACGTAGAACACCAATTAATAAACCCAGCTAAGCTAACTTTCCAAGAAACCAACCCCTCGGAGCCTGCAACGCTGGCACACCACCAGGGAGCTTAGACTTGTCAAAACCTTACCAGCCGCCTCCTGGTAGCCTACCCCTCGAACCTGCTACAGCTGTGCACCGCTCCTCGGGACCCCGCGCGGGGACCTCGAGCCCCTCCAGCACGATAGCCTATCCCTCGAGGCTCGTCTCACTCTAGGCCTCGAGCTGGAGCTCAACCTCCGCTCGCCCGAGCCCTCTGCGCCCGGCCTCGAGCGAGTGCACCAATACCCTTCGAATCCCTCCACAAGGAGGAAGCTTCCACCTACTCCAGTCACGTCCTCTGCAGCCCGACGTGTACCACAGTAACCAGGGCAGAGTCAAGTCTCGTTTTCACCACAAGCATGGGCAAAAAGGCACCAGTACGACACTGTTAACCCATACCCTACACTGTCGCACGTCCAAACCACGTCTCGAGGCCCGGATTCCTGCTGCTCAATCGGGTTTCCCGGGACTTGCCCATAACTGCGGGGACTCGAGCCCCCCGTAGGCGCCACCTCGAGGCCGGCTCTGAGCTCCTCGAGCCCTGACTGCTTTCATGCTATTGGAGGACAGGTACCCCAAGACCCGGAGGGACCCCACCGTGTCCTGTACGTACCGGGATGGGTGCCGTACGGCTTCCACATCGCCACGCCTCCACGTCCGCGCCCGGGATGGAGGCCACGCTCCAAGGACGCCTCAACAGCAACGCCCACGTCGGCTCCAGTGGCCCCGACAAGACAGGATTCCTACCCTACGCCATATCGAGCGCTGTACATGTCATCCCTGTGTAGCCCTGGCCTCCTCTTGCTCTATAAAAGGGGACGCCAGGGCCCCTCGCGCACACGGTTACACAACTCCGAGAGACAACACACGAGTCCACACACACGCACACTCGAGTCCGGACTCCGGTCCACGCTCATTGAGCTTGTATTGCCCCTGTACAAGCACTTAGGTGCAAGTAATATGAGAACCTCCTCCCCCGCTGGACGTAGGGCCTTCTTTGCCCGAACCAGGATAAATTCTTGTGTCATCTTGCGTCACCATCCAGGAAGAGAACACGCGATCATATTACTAGTTGGTGTCATACCCCCGAGGTCGAAACACCGACAGTTGGCGCGCCAGGTAGGGGTCTTCGCGTGTCCGAGCCGATTTCTCGTTGTTTTCTGGATGGCTTCATCCCCTCCTTCGTTCTCGGCTGGTGCCATCGTCTGGTTCGGGAGCCTCGAGTTCCTGGCGACCGGCAACGGCAACGAGCTGACCCTGCTCTCCATGGAGAGCCTGAGCGGAGGGCGTGTCGCGCCACCCCGCGCGGGGTGTGTGGCGCGTCGCCCGCACCACCATGCGTCGCCACCTCGCGAGCGGCGCCGTCGTCACCATCGACGCGGGCACGGGCGGGTGCCCGCGGCGCACGCCCACTTCCCGCGGCCGACACAGAGTCCCGAGGGGAAACCTGCCCGGCGCGCGGCCGAGGACTTCTAGGCGCGCGCGCACTCCCCTAGCGAGTTCGAGTTCGTCACGCGCACGGACGGGGAGCCGGCCAGAGGCCCCCAAGCCGTGCTCCGTCGACACCACCAGGGCTCCTCCCTCACGGGGTGTACCGCGCCCAACGTCAGCGGCCCCGTTCGGCCTCAACAACTCCGCAGCTGCTTACGCCCACCACCTCGACGAGCGTCATCAGGGCCGGACGGCGGCAGAGAGCGGAGGAACGTCGGGTGTGCTCCTACGAGCCACCACCAACCTGGAGGTCGTCTACCCCGCGCACGTCGACCGCGGCTTCTCATGAGTCATCGAGCCACCCCGGCGAGCCACCATCGGAGAGTGGTACCGCGAGCTGCAGTTTCAGCATGAGCCAGGGCAGCGCGACGTCAATAGCTCCGACTCCGACGAGTACGACTACCACGACCCTGACCTCTGGGATCCCACCAGGGAGTGCTTCCAGCTCGAGGGAGTCGTAAGCGATACCGAGGACCACGGCGACGACAACAGGCCAGCGCTCAACCTCGAAGAGCCGGAGACGTGGCTGCGGCAGGCAGATCACGCGTCCAGGGGAGGAGGAACGAAACCCCGGCACCGGCTGCACCATCTCGGCAAAACGACGACCGGGTGGCGCAGCTCGCACAGCTGCGGGAGGCCATCGCCAAGGCTGAGGAGGATCGACAACGACTGCTGCAGCTCGAAAAAACCCTAGTGCAGGAACCAGCCCAGCCTCGAGGCGCCGGTGCTCGTGGCGCGCTCGAGTGGTCCACCGGCAGATCCTCGAAGACGGGGCACCAACACGCCCCGAGGTACGTTTCCCGCGAGCTGGGCAGAACGTGGTGGCGGCGGCAATGTTGCTCCGTGATCTGCCCGCCGTCTCCAACCCTGACGCCAGGCGCATGCTTGGGGAAATGAAGAACCTCCTCGAGACAGCCGCTGTGCAGCAGGCGGAGAGCTCAGCCTCGCGGCGGCGCGGGGTAGCCAGGAGGGAAAACCGGCAGACACGCCACACAACGAGCGCGAAATGTCCGTCCTCCAGTCGGACGCCTCTCGAGCTAGGCCAGCCCGGGAACGGATCGTCGACAATCGGCCGCCTCGAGACCCCAACGACGCCCGCAACGACATCAAACGCCGGCGCAAGGACAAGGGGGCCCAGGAGCGTGGCTATAGCGCCCATCGAGGGGGCACTACGACAGTGACGAGGACCGGCAAGTCCTCGAGCCCCCGGGCCCCAGAGTCTTCAGCCGGGCCATCCGCAGCTCAACCCCCCCGACCGCTTCCGACCACCGACCAACATCGTGAAGTATGACGGGGGGAGGTCGAGCCCAAGCTCTGTCTCTCGGACTTCCGCCTGGGCTGCCAACTGGCGGAGCGAAGAACGATGACCGTGTGTGATCATACGCCAACTCCCACTTTACCTCTCGGACATCGCCCGCCGGTGGCTCGAGGGGCTTCCCCCGGATCGGATCGACGACTGGGCCGACCTAGTCAGGGTCTTCGACGGGAATTTCAAGGGAACTTGCGTGCGCCCAGGCAACCCTGGGATCTACGGCGTTGCAGGCAGGCGGCGGACGAGCCCCTCCGCGACATTGCTCGGCGGTTCTCGAAGCAGCACCTCGAGCTCCCCCACGTGCCTGATGAGGACGTCATCTCAACGTTCCTCGCGGGCACGACATGCCAAGAGCTAGTTCATGAGCTAGGACGCTACCGTCCCAGGACGGTCGAGGATCTGATGGATCGTGTCACCAGCTTTGCCTCAGGCGACGACGAGGCAGTGGGGGCTTCTTTGGCTGCCCCACGGACAAAGGTAAGGCGGTGACCGCGCCAGAGGGCTCGAATAAGGGCGACGACGCCAAGAACTGCAACAACAACAACAAAAAGAAGAAGAACAAAAGCAAAGGTCAGAAGGCGAAGCGCGACGCCGACGACGACAACGATGAAGAAGTGCTCGTGGGCGCCCTCGACCATAAGAAACCTCGTGGCCCCCCTGACGGGGTTGTTTTCGACCAGATGCTCGAGGACCCCTGCCCTTATCACAAGGGCCTCGTAAATCATAAGCTAAAAGACTGCCGACTGTTGAAGGGGTTCTACTCCAAGCTCGGCGACAAGAGGAAGACGCGCCTAAGGGCAAGGACAGCAATCGACGCGACGACGGGGACGCGGGTTTCCCCCCGGTGCGTGACTGCTTCATGATCTACGGGGGCCCAACCGTCGGGCTCTCGGCTCAACAGAGAAAGAAAGAGCGCCGGGAGATCTTTGCACTCCGCCACGTAGCACTCCGTTACCTCGACTGGTCTGATGCGCCGATCACGTTCGACCGTGACGACCATCCGGATCATGTCGTAAATCCAGGAGCGTACCCTCTTGTCGTCGACCCCGTCATCATCGATGTACGGTTCTCTAAGGTGTTGATGGATGGGGGCTCGAGCCTCAACATCATATACCTCGAGACCCTTGACCTCCTGGGGATTTCGAGGGACCAGCTCCGACCCAGCGTCGGGGGGTTCCACGGAGTCGTACCTGGGAAGAAGGCACACCCCCTCGGGCGCATCGACCTCCCTGTCTGCTTTGGCATGCTGGCCAACTTCCGCCGGGAGACGCTCACCTTCGAGGTGGTCGGGTTCCAAGGGACCTACCACGCAATCATCGGCAGGCCCGGCTATGCTAAGTTCATGGCGGTCCCCAACTACACGTACTTGAAGCTCAAAATGTCGGGGCCAAAAGGGGTTATCACCGTCGACACCTCCTACGAGCACGCGTACCACTGCGACGTGGAGTGCGTCGAGCGTGGGGAGGCAAACATCCAACTCGACTCGCTCGAGGCCCTAGCCGCCCTGGCCACCAAGGAGGCCCCTGAAGCAAAGCGCCACGTTGGCACCTTCGAGCCGGCGGAGCACACCAAGCAGATACCCGTTGACCCGACCTCGACCAACGGCAAGACGCTGACCATCAGTGCCAGCCTCGAGCCTAAATAGGAAGCAGTGCTCGTCGACTTTCTCCGCGCGAACATCGACATGTTTGCGTGGGGCCCCTCGGACATGCCGGGCATACCGAGGGAAGTCGCCGAGCACGCCTTGGAGATCCAGGCCGGGTCCAGACCGGTGAAGCAACGCCTGCGCCGCTTCGACGAGGAGAAAGGCAGGATCATCGGCGAGGAGGTGCACAAGCTTTTGGCGGCCGGGTTCATCAAGGAGGTATTTCACCCAGAGTGGCTAGCTAACCCTGTACTAGTTAGGAAAAAGAATGGAAAAGTGCGGATGTGTGTAGACTACACTGGTCTGAATAAAGCATGTCCAAAAGTTCCATTTCCTTTACCTAATGATCAGATTGTCGATTCCACTGTGGGGTGTGAAGTACTTTCGTTTCTCGATGCGTATCCGGCTACCACCAGATTAGGATGAAAGAATCCGACGAGCTCGCTTCCTCTTTTGTTATGCCTTTTGGTATGTATTGCTACGTTACGATGCCCTTCGGCCTTCGAAACGTCGGGGCAACGTACTAACGTTGCATGCAACATATCTTTGGCGAGCACATAGGCAAAACCGTCGAGGCCTACGTCGATGACATCGTGGTTAAAACCAAGAAAGACGAGAACCTCATCAGCGATCTCAAGACCACGTTCGAGTGCCTTCGGGCCAAGAACGTGAAGCTCAACCCTGAGAAATGTGTCTTTGGTGTGCCTCGAGGCATGCTACTTGGCTACATTGTCTCAAACGGGGGATCGAGGGCCAACCCCGAAAAAATCTCAGCATTCACGAGGATGGGCCAATTTGAGACCTCAACGGGTGTACAGAAAGTGACAGGCTGCCTAGCCGCTCTCAGCAGATTCATCTCGAGGCTAGGGGAAAAAGCGCTACCCCTCTACCGCCTGCTGAAGAAGACGGAACGCTTCGCGTGGACTGTCGAAGCCGGGGAGGCCTTAACCAAGTTGAAGGGGTTGCTGACTTCCACGCCAATTCTCGTGCCACCGCGACCGGCGAGGGTGACGATCCCCCGAGCCTCTCCTCCTCTACGTGGCCGCAACCACTCAGGTGGTCAGCGCGGTCATAATCGTCGAGAGGCGCGAGGAGGGTCATGCGTTGCCGGTCCAACGGCCGGTTGTACTTCACCGGTGAGGTGCTCTCCGAGGCCAAGATCCGGTACCCGCACATCCAGAAGCTGCTCTACGGCATCATCATCACGAGACGCAAGCTCCAGCCACTACTTCCTCGCTCATCCCGTAACGGTGGTGTCATCCTTCCCCCTCGGCGAGATCATCAACAATCGGGAGGCCACGGGGCGCATCGCCAAGTGGTCCGCCGAGCTAATGGGGGAGGCCATCACCTACGCCCCGCGAAAAGCCATCAAGTCACAAGCGTTGGCAGACTTCGTTGCTGAGTGGACCGACACCCAGCTCCCGCTGGCACAAATCCAAGCCGAGCTCTGGACCATGTACTTCGATGGATCCCTCATGAAGACGGGGGCAGCGCAGGCCTGCTCTTCATCTCACCCCTCGGAGTCCACATGCGCTACCTGCCGCGCTTACACTTCCCCGCCTCCAACAACGTCCCTGAGTACGAGGCCCTCGTCAACGGGCTGCGCATCGCCCCGAGCTCGGGTCCGATGCCTCGATGTCGAGGGGACTCGCATCTCGTCATCAACCAGGTTTGAAGGCTTCGAGCTGCATCGATCCAAGATGGAGGCATACTGCGGGGAGGTGCGCAAGCTAGAAGATAAGTTCTACGGCCTCGAGCTCAACCACATAGCTCGAAAGTACAATGAGGCCGTAGACAAGATGGCAAAGTTGGCGTCCACGCGCGACACGGTTGTGAATGGGAGCCAATAAAATTTCTCACGAAACTTTGGCCAAGTGTCCCAAAATCAATCCCCAAGAGCTACTACCAAAAACGTGATGCCCACGACCCTTGGAAGAGGGTGGATGATCCCAGGATCACAGCGAGGCACCACAAAAACTTCCTCACCCAAGTTCACGCAAGTCAACTAGTGACGGAATGGGTTTTGGGTAACCTCAACTCCCCGAGCAACGCGAGGGGGATTCAGGCTATTTTGTAAAGCGGGAAGCCCAAATTCTGTGTAGAGCACGAAGTTAGGAATCCAACGCCACAAACGAATCACGAATCGAAAGACGAACGAACAAACTGCGGACGAAAACGCGTCGAACTGGATCGACCGGACTCTGGCCAGCGTCCGGTCAAACAAAATCGGCTCTGGATCCTTACTGTTCGCGACCGGACTCACGAGTACGGAGCGTCCGGTCGAGAGCAGTGCGTCCGGTCAGAACGAACAAGCACGATGAACAGTGAAAGCGATGCGTCCGGTCAAAACGTGAACGGAGCGTCCGGTCAAAGTGAAGAACACGGCTACGTGTGTTCATCGACCGGACTCACGGACGAGCGTCCGGTCACCCCGACTGAGCGTCCGGTCGACTCGTAGCAGCCCCGTTCGTCCACCGATTTGCCTCTATCTCACCCAAAACAATTCCTCTAGGGATCAAACTTGGTGAGATGAGTCACAAGGAGTATAGTGAGCTATCTTTAAGAGATCATGGCTCGAACCTATCTCCAAAACGGTGAATCGAAGAATTTCGGGGAAGGAAGAAAACTTGACCCGAAACTAAAAATCGATCGATCTCCTAGACCGTGGGGTTTGAGGATGATTCCTTCGATGGAAAGAAAGTGCCTCACGATCTAGAACAACTTGGTTCAAACGGATTTGCAAAAGATGAACCGAGCAAAGAGATCAAGCGACGGGAAAATCGTGGAGAAAAGGATTCCGCGAAGAACACGAACAAACGGAAATCACAGCCACGAATTGCAAGCCGAAGCGCAAACACACGCTACGACAAGGAGGATACGCCTCCTTTCCTCAAAATCAACAGTACACAGAGTTCAAGTCTCTCTGCGGATCTCAGCTACAGCAGGGGATGGGAGAGCAGGAAACCCTAAGTGCAGGAAGCAAATGAGATGGCTGAAAATGAAATAACTGAGATGACTGAGATGGGAGGAGGGTGTCTCCCTGGACTACTTATACTAACCTAGACTAAGCCTATTTCCTACTCTACCCCTCTCTAAACTAATTACAGAGCGAACCAGCTAAACCCTAAGGCTATTCTGGTCCAACCCGCTGGTGGTAGGTAGATCCGACGGCCACGCCCGCTCGAACCGAAGCGTTGCCTCGACGCAACCTTGGATCGCCGCCACGTGCCGCCCTCGCTCTGCACCCCCGGTTTTGTGGCCCAAACCGGGAAACCAGCCTTTTCCAGCAACCCCCGGTTTTGAGGCCCAAACCGGGAAACCAAACACCCCACCAGCGCCTGAGTTTTGAGGCCAAACTCAGCAAACCATCCGCGCCAGGTTTTGAGGCCCAACCTGGAAACCATCCTCGCCCGAGTTTGTGGCCAAACTCGGAAACCCTCAGCACCGAGTTTTGAGGCCCAAACCTGGAAAACCGTCCACCGGTGGTTTTTCCCTGGCTCACCACCAAAAACCGGAGCTGTAGAGGGGATGCACCGCCCGTGCACCCCCGTCCACCGACACGTGTCCCCAGGTCCTCGACCCGAGCAACACCGTGCCCCGCAAGTCTCCGCTCGTCGCTGTCCCAGGCTGCCAGCCACCACAGCTGATCCTCAGGCACTCCGGTCCCTCAGTCCAAGCCTCACGTCCGCCCTTCACTGCTCGATACATCGGCATGGCACGTCCGCCGCACGGCACGCCCATCCTTCATCGCACCCAGTCCGTCGGCACGGCACGTCTCAACTTGACCTTCACCTTGCCCTCGATCACTGTCTCCGTGCTCGACACCTGCACAACACAAGCCAAAGAACATGCGATCAAACCCGTTGACAATCACTCATCACTCAGAGACTCGGCATACACCCATGTATCCGCATCTCTCCCCTTGATGAGTGCATTGTCAACTACACACACAAATCAAAATGAAAGAAGAAGGTAGGAGGAAGGAGAGGAAGAGAACTCAACCAAATGACCCAAAAGCATAGCAAAGCCGAAGAAGGTCAAGTGGAAGAAGCGAAAACTTGGTCCCCAAAGACATGGGCAACGGCTCGACGCAACCAAGCAAAGCAAAGCTAGCCCTCAAGAAGAGGTAGAACAGGCTCAACACCGCTAGCAAAAACCATTGAAAATCGGAGCTAAAAAATGGCAAAATGCTAGTCCCTCAAGATAGAGGCACAGAGGCTCAACACAACTAGCACGAAAACCACTCCGAAACAATTGAAAAACAATCGAAAAGGTCTCCGAACCAATCGAAATCAAACTCGACGCCAAATGAGGAAAATGTTTGCTAGTCCCTCAGACAGAGGCAACGGCTCAACACAACTAGCAAACTCCCTCGACAAGTGCAAGCAACCAGGGACTCCCCCTTAGGTCCAACAAGAGAAGAGCATAAAGATCTGAAAATCTCCCCCTTAGCAAAAGCTCCCCCTTAATTGAACGCCAGGAGACATATGATTTGCAAAAACTCCCCCCTTAGTTGAAAATGCACTTATCAAGCACAAACTCTTCCCTGAGCCAACACAACTCCCCTTCTAAAATGCATATGAAGTCAGAAATGCAAGTTAGCAGCTTCAGGCATATAATCAAAAGAGTGCAAAAATGCTCTAATCGGTATAGCTCCAATGGCACAACTAAGCACTCAAATAGCGAAGGCTCAAACTGATCACACATACGAAATATGAAGCATATGAGCAAGTGAGCAGTTTTTAGCCAAAAAGATAGTCACCATCAAATAGCACTACACATGTATAGATAGGAATCCAGACAAGTGCTAAACATGTATACAAGGTGAACTACCCCTAGCAAAGTTCAATCATCATGCATAGGAATGAAGCATATACTTGTGATTTCATTTTTATATTGGAGTTGCAGCGGTGAAGACTTCACAAGTTCAATTATTTAGCATGTGATTGCGAGAGGTTGAAAGCTTGTCTTTGCCTAACTTTTCAACCGAGCGAAGCCTATGCCGAAGCAATCAGAAGCTTGAAGCTACGGTTTCGGTCATACACTACACGGCTCAAGTTTAACTCAAAGTGCAATGAGAAACAGTCTCGATACCATGAGGTGTTGACAAGCAATCCCATCTCGATCTTTTCAATTCACTAAAACTTGGTTCAAATTTTATACATGATATGAACAGACCAAGCAAGTGAATGACTCATAACTAGAGACATAGCAACCTAGCATATATGAAAAGCACGAGTGAACTCAACATATCCTACACATGCTAGTTGCATATCTCAATGGTGAACATTTTCAGATTGTAAGTTATTAAGTAAATTCACCATTCCAAAATAGCTCAGCTCATAACATGTACTAGTGATCAGGAAGAGCATAAGCTACAAGCATCCATATAAGCATCGGAGCATACTAAATAGAGCATAGTTACATTCTAGTGATTATAAACATGAAGCTCAGAATGTAAATGCGTATGCTAAAATGCAAAGAAAAGAAACTCAAAATAAAAGAGTCAGTCTATACAAGATCCAAAATGTTTCCCCCATCTAAAAGGGGAAACACACACCAAGCTCACCCCTCAACCGATTAAAGGTTGATTCGTCTAAAGGCTTGGTGAAAATATCAGCCAGTTGGTGATGAGTATCGACATGGCGAAGGTCGATATCACCCTTCTCCTGGTGGTCTCGCAAGAAATGAAAGCGCACATCAATGTGTTTGGTTTCGAGTGAAGCACGGGGTTCTTAGCAACGCTAATGGCACTCGTGCTGTCACAAAGCAAAGGCACGCGAGAAAAGCTCAAACCAAAATCACGCAAAGTGGCCATCATCCAAGTAACTGGGAACAGCAGCTAGCCGCAGCAACATACTCAGCCTCCGTGGTAGACTGGGCGACACTAGACTGCTTGCGAGAAGACCACGAAACAAGAGAAGATCCAATAAATTGGCAAGTCCCAGAAGTGGACTTGCGCTCAATACGACAACCAGCAAAATCGGCATCCGAATAACCGCAAAGCGAGAGGGTGGAGGAAGCAGAATACCAAATCCCAAACTCAGGCGTGAAACGAAGGTACCTGAAGATGCGCTTCACCGCCTGACGGTGAGAAGGTGCGCGGCGACGCCTGAAAGCGCGCGCACAGACACACCGCGAACTGGATGTCCGGGCGTGTCGCCGTCAGGTAGAGGAGCGACCCGATCATGCTGCGGTACTCCTTCTGGTCCACTGCTTCTCCATCCACATCCGCATCCAGGGCAGTCGTCGTCGACATGGGTGTTGGAAGAGGCTTGGCCTCACCCATATCGAACCGCTTCAGCAAGTCCTTGGTGTACTTGCCCTGGTGCACAAACGTCCCTCTCGGGATTGCTTAATTTGCAAACCGAGAGAAAGAATGTCAGCTCGCCCATCATGCTCATCTCGAACTCCCTGCTCATAGTATCTGCAAACTTGGCAACCAGAGCATGAGAAGAACCACCGAAAATGATATCATCCACGTAAATCTGGACCAAGAGCGTGTCTTTGCCTTGCCGGAGGAGAAAGAGCGTTTTATCTACACATCCCATTTTAAAACCCTTAGCAAGCAAAAAGGTTTTCAACCTATCATACCAGGCTCTAGGGGCTTGTTTCAAACCATATAAAGCTTTGTGAAGTTTAAAGACATGGTTTGGAAACTTGGGATTTTCAAAACCGGGGGGTTGCTCAACATAAACTTCTTCTCTATGTAGCCGTTTAAGAAGGCACTCTTGACATCCATTTGAAAAAGTTTGAAACCTTTGGATGCAGCAAAGGCCAAGAGTATCCTAATAGCCTCCAAACGAGCTACAGGAGCAAACGTCTCCTCATATATCTATCCCCTCCTTCTGACTATAGCCTTCGCTACAAGCCTGGCCTTGTTTCTAACAACGTGGCCATCCTCTCCTTGCTTGTTTTTGAAAACCCATTTTGTCCCAATAGGCTTACAGTCAGGTGGAGGTGGAACTAGAACCCAAACCCGATTTCGCTCAAAGTTTTCTAACTCCTCATGCATGGCATTGACCCAATCCGGATCCGTCAAAGCGTGTCCAACATCTCGGGGCTCAAAATTAGCAACAAAAGCAGAATGAGCGAAGTGAGAGATGTGCTGTGACCTGGAGCGAGTGACTCGCTCGCCGATGTGCCGATCATCTGCTGAGGGGGGTGCTGGCGCTGGATGGTCGTGGCGCCTCCCGGATGAAGTGACCTCCCCCTCAACAGCAGCTGGTTCCACCCCGGGTACAAAAGGTACCGCTCGGGGTGGCGGATCCCACGGCCCCCAGGAAGAAGAGGTGTCGGGGCCGTGAGTCGTCGTCGAGGCCGCTCTTTGCGGCACGGCAGGTGAGGTGGGGGTGCTGGATCATCCATACCTTCAGCACCCTCGTCCTCGTCATCAAAAAGAGGCTCTCCAACCTCATGATCACCTGCACGCTCAAAACGAGAAGAAGGACAAAACATGGTCTCGTCGAAGGTGACATCTGATGTCTCCATGACTCGGTTAGTGTCAAGGTTAAGTACACGATATGCTCGAGTGTGAGTGCCATAACCAAAAAACACACCGTCAGAAGAACGAGACTCAAATTTGTCCAAGTTGCCCTTTTTGAGTATAAAACAATGGCAACCAAAAACTCGAAAATAACTCACCTTGGGCAGTTTGCCAAAACGCAACTCATAAGAAGTCTTTTTCAAGAAAGCTCTCAGAAAAATGCGATTGGAAATATAGCATGCAGTGTTCATAGCTTCGGCCCAATAGCGCCTAGGAGTCCTATGCTCATCAAGCATCGTCCTGGCCATCTCAACAAGGGTCCGATTCTTCCTCTCTACAACACCATTTTGGGGCGGTGTGTAGGGGGAAGAAAACTGATGCTCCAAGCCAAGGCGGTTACAAAACTTCTCAAAATCCGAATTTTTGAATTCGGAACCATTATCACTTCTAATAGCTCGCATCGAGTTCAAAGGGAACTCGTTCTGAAGACGCAAAATCAGATTGCGAGCGAAGGAGAAAGTCTCAGTCTTCTCAGTCAAAAAGAAGACCCACGAATATCTCGAAAGTCGTCACAACAACCAAAACATACCACTTGCCACCAACCGAGCTCACCCGAGCCGGACCAACAAGGTCCATGTGTAAAAGCTCCGGGGTGCGAGGTCATGACCTTAGTCACTGGATGGTGGGGAGCGGCAACCATCTTCCCATGTCTGCAAGAATGGCAAACTAGATCCTTCTCCATCGAAAGCTTGGGCAATCCTCGGATTAGGCCAAGTGAGCTAAGTCATTGCAAGCAAGTCGAAGCTTAAATGACCGAGCCTCCTATGCCACTTCAAAGATCGGAGGAAGAAGGACTAGCCAAAAGACAGCGGAGAAAGAACCAAACGACTCCGAGAAATTCGCGCGAAAGACTTTCCCAAAGGGCGAAATCAGACATACAAGATCGCCCTGAGGATCTAAGATGCGACTAAGGTTCGGTTTAAAAACGAATCTCATAGTCATCATCAAAAAGTTGCGAAACAGAAAGAAGGTTAAAATGCAGGTTAGAAACAAGAGCAACATCGCGCAACACAAGTGCTCATTAACCCGCACCGTCCCACGAAGACAATACCTTACCTTTACTATTGTCGCCGAAGGTTATGTACTCCTTTTCCGGCGACCGGGCTAAGGCTGGAGAACCACTTGGCATTTCCGGTCATGTGCCTCGAGCAACCAGAATCCACCAACCAAATGTCCTCCAACCGTCTCACCTACATCAATAAAAAGACATAGGGTGAGCATACGGTCCAACACTGGGTTAGTGAAGTAAGGAGAATACCAGTGTTGGGCCGGCGCTCAAAAGAACGGTCAGTGTAAAAAACTATTCCTAGCATGTCTACGGGGGTAGCGATCACCACGTACGGGAAAAAGTGGTCCGCTAGGGAAGAAAGCGCTCACGCGCGGTACTCAAACTGCGGTGGGGGAAAGCGCTCAACTAAGCCTCCGCCACGGGGTCTATTACCTGCAAAAGCAGGACCCCGTCGGGCACGCTCTCTACGAGATCTACGCCTAGGAGCTTGGGCTCAACTGCTCTAGCGTCTCTTCTCGGAGCTCTCTCCTGCCTAGGCCTAACAAACTGAGGTGCTGGACCTCTAGGCCTAGTCTCCCTCCTAGGGGCTCTCATCTCCTGCCTAGGCCGGGGACCTTGACATCCGGGCCTAGCAGCTCTGCCCTGAGCCTTCGGCACATGTCCACCATGAGTTGGATGGTACATGTCCGGGTTCTCCATCTCCCGAGTACGGCGCGCCTCTCGCTTGCGCCGGAAACAGAACTCGATCAAGTGACCATCCCTCCCCACAGAAATCACACTGGTACCTCACCGCACGCAAAGGGGGTTGTTGGTGACCAGGGCTGTGGGTTGTGGTTCACCTCGCCTTTCTGAGGCAACACTCCTCTCTAATGGGGTGGCGTAGCATCAAGCTTGTTCTTGAGGTGGTTTGGCTTGGGTGCCCAAATTTGGTTCTTTGGGAGGAGCTCTCGGGGGTTCCTCAACCACACCATCTTTGTGGTAGGCTTGGCAGGCTCTTTGGGTGGAAGTTTGGCAAGCTTGGGAGTAGTGGTGGAGTTAGGCTTCTCACATGGATTCAAACCACTCGACTCTCCAATCTTCCCAAAAGCAGAAAGATCAACACCCTGAGCAAAAACCTACACCAGGAGCCCCAGCAGCTCGCTTGAATTGGGAGATCATCATCCCGAGCTGCGGCTCACTACAGGAGACCATGACAAGATGGTCCGAAGGTATGTGTTTTCTTCCTCGGTTTGCATCTTGCCATGCTTCACATTGGCAATCTCCAACTCCAAGGCCCTCGCACAAAACGCACCTCGCCACTCCCAGTGCTACCTGAGCTGGCCTCCTCAAGAGACACAATCTTGGCATTCTTCTCTGCCAACTCAGATTGCAAGACGGGACAGGTCTTGCATGCACCCAGCAAAGAGGGGTCTGGCCTCATCTACATCCAGCTCTCCAACCAACGCAACATACTTTCCTCTCAAAGTGAGAAGATCAGTCATGTGCGTGGTGCACGACTCACACTCAACCTCTTCCGAACAACCACGGTGGACTTGGCAAACTCAAGCTCCCTCACCGTGTCTTCCACTTCTGCCTAAACTCCTTGCGTTCTCTAGCGGCACGCCTAAGCAACTTGTCCTGACTAAGGAGCGCGGGCAGTAAGCTTCTCGACCTCAGCAGAAAAGCTCGTCGTGGGTGAGAGATACCTGGGAGGAGTCGTCGTCGTCGTCGTCGTTATTCTGAGGGATGTGCTCCAGCTTGCCGTCGACTTCATCACCAAGCGCCATGGTGCAGAGGCCGTCGTCGTCGGCGAAGAAGCAGAGACCGTTCAGCTTGTCCTCGATTCTCTTCTTCTTCTCGGACTCATCATCGCTTGAGCAAGCGGAGTCGTCATCTGAGCCATTGACGTCGCTGAGCGTGGCGAAGAACGCATGCTGCTCAGCCTGGGCCTTCTCCAAGTACTTCTTCTTGATGTACTCCTTGTCGAACAAGCCGCCCTTCGCTTGTGCCTCGCGGGGACGTACTTCTCCTTGCGCTTGCCGGAGTCGTACTTGTGCCATGATCGCCCTTCCCAGATGAATGCTTCTTCTTGGGGCAGTTGGCGATGAAGTGGTCGGGGTCGCCGCACTCATAGCATCCTGAGCGTCCTCCACCGCGGCGACGGTTCATGCGGTTGTTGTGGAACCGCGTGAACCGGTTGGCGAGCATTGCCAACTCGTCATCCCCCAATGCCTCAAGCTGGTCCTCTGTGACAGAAAAGAGTGAAGAAAGTGCAAAGCCAGCAGAGGGTTAGAAGAGCCAGAAACCAAAGCCATAGTCGGGCCAGAAAGGATTCGCATAAGAAGTGCCCTCGACATGGCGTCAATCTCACTGGACTTGAGCTTACTAAAGAGCTCGTCGCAGGTGAGGGTCTCATAGTTAGGAGATTCGATGATCGCCTGAACCTTGGAATCCCACACCGACCGATCAAGAGTGTGCAAGAGCTTCAAGCACGCTCATGATCGTCAAAAGGCAACTGCTCCTTGTTAGCCTCATCCTGTTGACAATCACTGAAAGCGAGCGAAATAAATTTCTATGCTCTCGCCAGGCTGATGTCGAAAGTTCTCATACTCACGCTTGAACGACTCGTAGAGTCAGGTTTTGACTTGAGAGGTGCCCTCATGGAAACGCATGAGGGTGTCCCAGATCTCCCGAGCCGTAGCAAGGTGGAGAAACACGATCAAACTCACCCATGCTCAAACAAGAAAAGAGAGCATTACGGGCTCGGCTATTGGCATCGTGCTCATCGATTGTTACTGAGAAACACGAGCAGCCAAGACCACGTAATCAGCAGAGTTGCAAATATCCTAAATAGAAGCACCAAACTCTGCAGATAGGCCGACATGCGTATCTTCCAATACGCATAGTTTGTCCCATCAAAGAACGGCGGTTTGCCCACGCCGCGATCCATGTCGCCTTCTGTGGATCTGGAACGGCTAAGGTGGAAGATCCTTAACCCGCTCCGATACCAATTGAAGGACCGAGAATGCAAAAGCAAGGCGACCAGAGGGGGGGTGAATGGGAGCCAATAAAATTTCTCACGAACTTTGGCCAAGTGTCCCAAAATCAATCCCCAAGAGCTACTACCAAAAACGTGATGCCACGACCTTGGAAGAGGGTGGATGATCCCAGGGATCACAGCGAGGCACCACAAAAACTTCCTCACCCAAGTTCACGCAAGTCAACTAGTGACGGAATGGGTTTTGGGTAACCTCAAAACTCCCGAGCAACGCGAGGGGGATTCAGGCTATTTTGTAAAGCGGGAAGCCCAAATTCTGTAGAGCACGAAGTTAGGAATCCAACGCCACAAACGAATCACGAATCGAAAGATGAACGAACAAACTGCGGACGAAAACGCGTCGAACTGGATCGACCGGACTCTGGCCAGCGTCCGGTCAACAAAAATCGGCTCTTGGATCCTTACTGTTCGCGACCGGACTCACGAGTACGGAGCGTCCGGTCGAGAGCAGTGCGTCGGTCAGAAACGAACAAGCACGATGAACAGTGAAAGCGATGCGTCCGGTCAAAACGTGAACGGAGCGTCGGTCAAAGTGAAGAACACGGCTACGTGCTGTTCATCGACCGGACTCACGGACCGAGCGTCCGGTCACCCCCCGACTGAGCGTCCGGTTCGACTCGCAGCAGCCCGTTCGTCCACCGATTTGCCTCTATCTCACCCAAAACAATTCCTCTAGGGATCAAACTTGGTGAGATGAGTCAAAAAGGAGTATAGTGAGCTATCTTTAAGAGATCATGGCTCGAACCTATCTCCAAAACGGTGAATCGAGAATTTCGGGGAAGGAAGAAAACTTGACCCGAAACTAAAAATCGATCGATCTCCTAGACCGTGGGTTTGAGGATGATTCCTTCGATGGAAAGAAGTGCCTCACGATCTAGAACAACTTGGTTCAAAACGGATTTGCAAAAGATGAACCGAGCAAAGAGATCAAGCGACGGGAAAATCGTGGAGAAAAAGGATTCCGCGAAGACACGAACACAACGGAAATCACAGCCACGAATTGCAAGCCGAAGCGCAAACACACGCTACGACAAGGAGGATACGGCCTCCTTTCCTCAAAATCAACAAGTACACAGAGTTCTTGGTCTCTCTGCGGATCTCAGCTACAGCAGGGGATGGGAGAGGCAGGAAACCCTAGGTGCAGGAAGCAAATGAGATGGCTGAAACTGAAATAACTGAGATGACTGAGATCGGGAGAGGGGTGTCCCCCTGGACTACTTATACTAACCTAGACTAAGCCTATTTCCTACTCTACCCCTCTCTAAACTAATATAACAGAGCGAACCAGCTAAACCCTAAGGCTATTCTGGTCCAACCCGCGGTGGTAGATAGATCCGACGGCCACGCCCGCTCGAACCGAAGCGTTGCCTCGACGCAACCTCTGGATCGCCGCCACGTGCCGCCTCGCTCGCACCCCTGTTGAGCCCTCGGGATCGCCCGCCGGTTTTGTGGCCCAAACGGAAAACCAGCCTTTTCCAGCAACCCCGGTTTGAGCCCAAACCGGGAAACCAGCCCACCAGCGTCTGAGTTTTGAGGCCAAACTCAGCAAACCATCCGCGCCCAGGTTTTGAGGCCCAAACCTGGAAACCATCCTCAGCCCGAGTTTTGTGGCCAAACTCGGAAACCCTCAGCACCCAGGTTTTGAGGCCCAAACTGGAAACCGTCCATCGGTGGTTTTTCACTGGCTCAGCCACCAAACCGAAGCTGTAGAGGGGATGCACCGCCCGTGCACCCCGTCCACCGACACGTGTCCCCAGGTCCTCGACCTGAGCAACACCGTGCCCCGCAAGTCTCCGCTCGTCGCTGTCCCAGGCGGCCAGCCACCACAGCTGATCCTCAGGCACTCTAGTCCCTCAATCCAAGCCTCACGTCCGCCCTTCACTGCTCGATCCATCGGCATGGCACGTCCGCCGCACGGCACGCCCATCCTTCATCGCACCCAGTCCATCGGCACGGCACGTCTCAACTTGACCTTCACCTTGCCCTCGATCACTGTCTCCGAGCTCGACACCTGCACAACACAAGCCAAAGAACATGCGATCAAACCCGTTGACAATCACTCATCACTTAGAGACTCGGCATACACCCATGTATCCGCAGAGCCTCCCTCAGGGGCTGACGGGGGGGGGACCCCCCCAGACTCCGGAAACAACGCGTTTTTCTTTTCAAAAATTCGACCCTTATCTCGATTCGCATCTCGAGCGCACTAGCAACGTCTGAGTCCGTAAATACCTTGAGCCCCCAAGAGCCGGGGGCGTCGACGTAGACGGCCACCTACGCCCCTGGATATACGGTACCCTACCTACGCTCCCTCGAGGAACTCGTGACGCGTATCGAAACGAACACAGATTAAGCCGGTAAAAGCTCGAGCTTGCGATAAAGAGAATTGATCGAATAAATTTGAAAAGAAAACAGCTTCTTTAAATAAAAAAGTCATATATACACATGCTAGCCTCGTCAGGCCACAAGTAATGACACAAATTTTTACAAAGGGCCTCGATGCCCAAATTTGACACGCAGGTCTCAATCCTCGTCGGTCTGGTACCCCTCCCCGAGATCTTCCGCGGCGGGCTCGGCCTTGACGTCCGGGCCAGGAGAAGGGGGGCCACCTGCACCGCTGTCCGCCTCCGGAGGCAGCACGTCCTCCTCGAAGAGTTCGCGAGCGCCGACCCTGGCTTGTCCACCTTCTCGAGGATCAAGTCGACGCGGCGATCGTTCCATTCCTCGTCCCTACCCTCGATCTCAATGAAGCCCTTGGCGACAACATTGACCGGGAAGCAGAAGCCGGACGGACGGCCGCGAGCCGCCTGCTTGACGCCATGGTGGAGAGCGTGCCAGACTCGGTCCCGTGCGGCCGCGTCAAAATAGCATAAGGCGTCGACCAAAGCGTCGCTCGAGCCACTGCGCTCTCTGCCGCGGCTACCGGAGCGACGCCCCACATAGAGTCAAGCTGTCGAGGGTCGCGCCTTGTTCGAGGGCGCGCGCGTGTCTCGCGCTCTGCCACATGGTCTCGTCCTGGAGTTGCCCCAGGAGAGCTTGGTTGTCCCGCGAAGCTCCTCGGCGGTCTTCTCAACCTCTGCGCAACAAGCAAGAAGGGGTGAGATCGTGGCGTGGCAAAAACCTTGAGATCAAACAAGGCAAGGCATGAAAATTACCTTCGCAGTGCATGCCCAGAGCGGCGAGGTCGCTGGTAAGGCATCAACGACGCGCTGATCAAGCCTACGCTTCTCGGACAGCACGTCGCGCTTTTCGGCACTGAGGCCTTTCTACCAGCTTGCCCGTTCTCTGCGAGGGCTAGATCCTTCCGGATCACCTTCTGCCGCGCCGCCTCCGCCGCGGATCGGGCGGTGGCGGCCTCGCTCTGGGCATCCTTGGCCTCTTTCTTCGCCACTCCGCTGCGGATCGGGCGGTGGCGGCTCCGCTTTGGGCGTCAGCAGCTTCCTTCTTCGCCGCTCCGCTTCAGACCGGGCGGTGGTGCCCTCACTTCGGGCAGCGGCGACCTCCTTCCTCGACACTTCCAGAGCGGTGGCGGCTCCTTCCTTAGCTCGGGCGGCCTCCCTCGAGCCGCCTGGGCCTCTACCTGCGCTTCGTTGAGCCGGCTCACCATTTGGGCATTCCGGCTCAGCTCAGCGCGGAGATCCTGGAGCTCCGCCTCCGCCCTAGCTAGGGCAGCCGCCGCCCGCTGCGCGGACCTGTCCGTCTCCTCCGAGAAGGACCGCTCCGCCTCCGCATGAGCTTGACCATCTCCCTGAAGATGGACCGCGCCTCCCGCGGGGCCCCTGTTGGGCTGATCGCTCGACGGGGACCTTGGCTCGGGGCGAGCTCGACGCGTAAGGAAACGGCCACACCGGTCGATCGACCTCGATGAGGGGCAGACCCTCCTCCTCCGGCTCGAGCGGTGCCGGCTGCGGCCCACCAACCGGTGGCACAGGCTGCGGCTCCCTCCGCCTCTCCTCCGTCTCCGCCCGCTGCTCTGTATCCTCCTGGGGCGACGGTGCGGCCTCACGTGGGGACAGGGACCCGAGCGGTAAGCGGATCACTCGAGGGGTGGCTCGTCCCCAAGCCCTCCACCCTTGCCGAGTCCTCCGGCGTCTTGTCCCCCTAACCGGGGCCTCGAGCGCTTTTTCCAGCGTTGGGCCCTCGACCGGAGGCCGGCACCCGCTCCCAACTCGTCCAAGAGCTCCTCCACCGTCGGCACCCACGCCTCTCCCTCTTGCCCTCCGCGTGGGCCGACTCTCGTCGACTGGGGTCTCGAGGGCCGCTGACCCCCCGGCTCAGACGCCGATGGAGCCGCGCCTATCTCCGGTGCTCCCCCCAAATGGTTGTCACGGCGGGGGGAGAAGCGGTCCCCTCGGTAGGCACCACCGGAGCAGGAAGAGGCGGTGTTCGCAACGGACGCGGTGACGGCAGGATCGACGCCAGAAGCTGCGGTCCCTGCTGAAAAGGATAACGACATTGTCAGAGTCAAGAAGATGCCTCGACCTCCGTGGTCGATGGCGGCGGCCTCACCAAGATCCGCGGCGGCCATCCGACTTCCCCGAGCATGGCCGCTCGGGCCTTTGCCAGCCAAGCGGCCTCCCCAGCAGAGGAAGAAGCCGTACTCTCGAGGTGCCTGTTCCACAGCAGAGCTCGAGGTCTTAGTTCGCTTGGACGCTGCAAGGTCCACCTCTGCCAGAGCGCTTTCCCCTAAAAACCATAGACGGCGCGCATCACAAAAGATAAAAAAATGGGGGGGAGTAAAAACCTCACCACCAACGAAATTGAAAAATGCTACTTACCCAAAATGGTGACGGGGCATCTTCCCAAGTCGCCGGATTCACTCGGGGGCTTTGAGCCCGACCTGTGGCTCGAACCATGCCCCTGAGCCGTCTCTGAATGGCTCGGATGGGGGGACGGCCCTGGTGCCTCCGTGGCCGACCTCGACAGGGAGTCCTCCCTCTGCCCTTGTCGCGGGGGGCAACCACGTCTCCTTCGAGCGGTCATCTTGGCGCCTTTCCCGGCGCGGGCTCGGGACCTACTCGGCGCCCGCGCGCTGACGGTCATGCCCCCGCGTCCGCCTCCCTCTCCTCCGGCGGTGGGGCGGTGACGGGCTCCGGGGCCGCTCGCGGCTCTGGCCACGAGACGACCGGGAGCTCCCCCCTCCACGGTCATGATGGCCGGGGCTCGACGCCCTCACCGTACTGCCCGCTCCTCCGCAGGCTCGACGGCGCCCTCGACGGCTCGCGGCGGTCGGGCCCGGAGTCCTTCTCGACCTGTCGGCCGCTTCTCGAGGACCGGCCCTCCTCGAGACACCCCGCCCGGGTCGATGTGGCCGCGGTCTCTTCTGTGCCACAGCGATAGCGCTCCTGGTCCGCGGCTTCTTTGCGACGGCCGGCACGACCGGCGCGGAGCTCGACGTGCCCTGAGCCTCCGCCGAGGCCGGGCCTGATGCGGCTTTCTGCGGCTGCGTCCCGCGCTATCCCTTCGCCGGAGGGACCTCCAAGATATCCTCCTGCACAGAGGAGTGGTCAGCCCAGACGTCGACGACCCCCGCGCGCCTCAAACGCTCGCTCCTTCATCTCCCTCGTCATCACTCTCCTCATCGTCATCATCCTCTTCCTCCGAGCTCGAGGAGCTGAGCTCGGGGGACTCATCTCCAGGCCGCCGGTTGCGACGAGCCTTCGCCAGCCTCTGCTCCCGAGCCGATCGACGCAAGTTTTTATCTTTCTCTTTCTTCTTTCTGGCATCCTTTCTCTCTTTGTCTTTTTGAGCAAAAGGGCGCCTCACCTGTGTTTCCGCGGCGTCCTCCCTCACCGGGGGCCTCGACGCGCGACAAGTAAACGCCCCTGCGAGGAAGAAGAAGCTCGATGAGAAAAACTACGAGGAAAGCGAACAAGGTTCGAAGAAAGGGAGAAGAGGAGGGGGATCGAGACAGCCTAACTCGAGGGTGGCTTACCAGGTCGAGGCACCCTCGTCGGGTGCCATGATGATCAGGTCGGCCTCCTCTGGGCGGAACGTCCCCTGAACGGTGAGCGTCACCCAGGAGGTAGCCTCGTTCCGAGGCAACCTCTCCTCGGCCATCCTCGATTGGTTCAGCGCCTCGGGCGAGGCGTTTGGCCCCATCTCAAACATGAGAAGGGGCGGTCTGCCAGAGGGAGGACCCTCCGCTGATGGAACGCCCAGATAAGCCGCCTAAAACTGTCAGCTTCTTCTCCTCCACCAGCGTCCGCATCGTGTTCATCAGCGGCAACAGGTGGCGCTGCCTGTCCGCCACGACGCCCCAGTTCCACTTCTCCGGGCGATGGGTGATGACCCTGCCGGTGTACTGCGGAAGAAGCCCGTCCACATTCCGCAGGTAGAACCAGTGGTCGTCCCACCCCGCCTGGTTGGTGGACAGCTTGTAGCGGAGGTAGTCGCGGGGAACATTGGCCGACGAAGGCCCGGTCCTTGCGGTGATGGGTGAGGGAGCCCACGCGCGCGAGCCTCCTCCCGCTCGGCTTCGCAGCCTTGTTGAAGAGCTCGCCGGCGGAAGAGGTGGACGAAACATCTCCCAGTGTGGCTCAATCTTCAAGTACCCCTCACACACTGCGCCGTAGATGGCGGTGTGCGAGATGGAATTGGGGGAGAAGTGCTGCAGCTCCACTCGAAGTGGTGGGCCAGCCCCCGCATGAAGCGGCTCGGCGGGACGCCGAGCCCATACGGTGGTAGCGCGTGAAGCTCACCACGTACCCCTCGGCGGGTGCGGCTCCCGGTGGTCCGCCGATGGAGAATCCACCACGCGGGGCCCCCTGTGGGTTGGGGCGGAGAAGCCCCCGCTCCACCAACGTTTCCAGCTCCTGCTCGTCACCTTCGTCGGACTCCAATCTTCAGGCGGCAACACTTGGGCAGCCATGGCAGCGACGACGCGGATCTGAGCGGCGGACGGACGGCCGGGAAAGATTCCCAATTGCTAGCTCGAGGGAGAGGACGCGTGGAGGCTACGGCGGCGGTGAAGGCAAAGGCAAAGTAAAAGGTTTTTTTTTCCCTCTTTTGATATTTATAAGGGAAACCCCAACGGGCGGGGTCTCCCACGACGTAAAAAAGGTAACCGCATGCATTTAATGCTCCCACCTAACACGTCTCGAGCCGGTTGACAGGTACACGCGACAACATCCCCATCCGCTCAACTACCGGGCCCTCCGCGGCGCCCGCCAACTTCACGTCCGCAGCCCTGGTGCCACGATCTCCACTCCCTGACGGTTTCCGCCTAAAAAGGCACGCCCAGCGGGCAGAAGGATTGCAAGCGAGAAGGCTTCTTCAGGAAGGTAAAAACGGGCCCCGGCCCTAAGCCTCGAAGCAGCGAAGGCTGGCCCTCGAAGAGGGTTCGACAGCCGGCTTCGAGCACCCGAGTCAGGGACACCAAGGGGCGCCACTCGCAGCATCGCTCGAGGGCCAAGCCCTCGAGGCCCACACGTGTATCTAAGGCGGGGCGCGCGACGTGCAGTGAGATCCCCTCGGAGGGAGGCATCGAGCCACCGGGTCCTATCGAATGGACCCGGCACTCCTGCAGGACTGAGCACCCATGCTTTATGAGATCGCCTCCGGGCTACAGTCGACCCCTATCGAACGGGGCACGAGGTCTCACTTGGATTCCCCGTTACCAGCTCACCGGGAACCTCGATACTCGCCCACTCGTGGTAGTACGAGGCATCCCCCCTCGCATCCGATCGAAAGGACTCGCGGGATGACAAGCCAGGGCAATTGGCGTGCTAGACAGCTCGAAGAGCCGGCCGGTCAGTTCAGCCTGGCACCCCTCGACGAAAGAGGGTTAAAAAACTCGGGGGCTCGACACTCCCAAACCTAAAAAACGTAACTAACACTCGCAAAACAGCCCACGAGGGAGCCCTAACCACTCCCTCGTGGCCTCGGGGGCTACGCCCGCGGGTGTCGCTCGCACGACACCCACGAAATCAAAAGGCCAAACCCTCGAGACCGGTTAGCTAACCCTCGAGATCCCAGTCGGGAGCCCCTGCTCGAGTGCCAGCACTCGAGCAAGGGGCTCGGGGCTACTGTCGGACGGGGAACACCTAAAGGGTACCCCCAATCAACGCAAACAAATAGGTTAAACGTAGAAACACCAATAAAAAAACCAGCTAAGCTAACTTTCCAAGAAACCAACCCCTCGGAGCCTGCAACGCTGGCACACCACCAGGGAGCTTAGACTTGTCAAAACCTTACCAGCCGCCTCCTGGTAGCCTACCCCTCGAACCCGCTACAGCTGTGGCACCGCTCCTCGGGACCCCGCGCGGGGACCTCGAGCCCCTCCAGCATGATAGCCTATCCCTCGAGGCTCGTCTCACTCTAGGCCTCGAGCTGGAGCTCAACCTCCGCTCGCCCGAGCCCTCCGCGCCCGGCTCGAGCGAGTGCACCAATACCCTTCGAAGCCCTCCACAAGGAGGAAGCTTCCACCTACTCCAGTCACGTCCTCTGCAGCCCGACGTGTACCACAGTAACCAGGGCAGAGTCAAGTCTCGTTTTCACCACAAGCATGAGCAAAAAAGGCGCCAGTACGGCACTGTTAACCCATACCCTACACTGTCGCACGTCCAAACCACGTCTCGAGGCCCGGATTCCTGCTGCTCAATCGGGTTTCCCGGGACTTGCCCATAACTGCGGGGACTCGAGCCCCCCGTAGGCGCCACCTCGAGGCCGGCTCTGAGCCCCTCGAGCCTTACTGCTTTCATGCTATTGGAGGACAGGGACCCCAAGACCCGGAGGGACCCCGCCGTGTCCTGTACGTACCAGGATGGGTGTCGTACGGCTTCCATATCGCCACGCCTCCACGTCCGCGCCCGGGATGGAGGCCACGCTCCAAAGACGCATCAACAGCAACGCCCACGTTGGCTCCAGTGGCCCCGACAAGACAGAGTTCCTACCCTACGCCATATCGAGCGCTGTACATGTCATCCCTGTGTAGCCCTGGCCTCCTCTTGCTCTATAAAAGGGGATGTCAGGGCCCCTCGCACACACGGTTACACAACTCCGAGAGACAACACACGAGTCCACACACACGCACACTCGAGTTCGGACTCCGGTTCACGCTCATTGAGCTTGTATTGCCCCTGTACAAGCACTTAGGTGCAAGTAATACGAGAACCTCCTCCCCCACTGGACGTAGGGCCTTCTTTGCCCGAACCAGGATAAATTCTTGTGTCATCTTGCATGACCATCCATGAAGAGAACACGCGATCATATTACTAGTTGGTGTCATACCCCCGGGGTCGAAACACCGACACATGTCCTCTCTTTCTCCCACATACTCTATACCATGTTTAAATCCAGCTTATGCCTCTCAGTGTAGTTTAGGGAAGCACTCTCTTCTGTAAAACTGGGTTGTCCTTCAAACTCCAAGAACTTTGTTGTTTTCTAGAAGCTCTAAGTTATTTTATACAACTAGTGTATATAAGTTATTCTATATAACTTGCCAATGCTCTAAAAAATTCTAAAAGTAAATGAAAAATATAAGAAATGAAAATAATACTAAAACACACAAAACAAAATCTTATAATAATATAATTTGAGGAACGGAAACTAGGCCACCTGACACGGGAGCTAATTAGCGCATCTGTTTTCGAGCGTAGGCTCATCACGTGTCCTTAAGAGTTCACCCCGGCACGACAAAAAAACAGGAAAGAAATATGACATGTAAAAGGAAAAGAATAACGACGTGGTCAATCATTCACTGCATTGGGTTCTCGCGAACGACCTTGAACATTTGAAGAGATAATTGGGGCGCTAACGTCTTGATATTAGAAACACAGGCTCGACCAAATCGTGAGCAAAAAAGAGTTACAAATTTCGGGAGGGGGATTGCCCACACATGCAAGTCATCCGGGTCCCAACACATAGCAACTTTGGCTAACTCATGTGACACATAATTACAAGCTCTAGGAATAGAAGATATACCATTAAAACAAAATGCTCCCGCAGCAAGAATCGAGTGTCCACAATCATCATTCCAAACGACGCTAAATCCACAGAAGAGGATAAAAGTGTTGGATTGATCTCCACCAGTTAGCCCCAATGGCCTAACTGATCTCTGATCTGCGTCCTGATCGGGGACGTCTAGCCCAATAGCAGGCTGGTGGCCCCCCGTCGCACAATGCCTATAAAAGGAGGTGGAGGTAGGGCTCTATTCAGGAGGTTGACAGTCGCTGCTACAGTACCCACCGTCCAAACCCTCATCCGATCCTGAGGGTGCACTGCCAGCGGCGCGAAGCTCCACCAGCGCCTCCACTGCTCAACCGCTACACCACCTGTCGCTGCCCTAGCGCAGATCACCATCAACAAACCAGAGACGGTCGGATCTCAAAGATATGGACCCTGAACACTTCCCCATCTATCTATTCTTCTCTGGTAGTTCATCTAGGATGAACCACACTCTAGTCTTACCCGAATCGAAGAGAGAATACCACCAGATCTGCACCTAGTCGATTGTAACACTCTGGTGTTAAGCAGACTAAAACCTGACATGTCATCATATGCACTAGCATTTCATTTGAGTTGATAACCCAATTTTGCATTCACTAAAAAACAAGTTTTATTCTTTATGCTTGTGCTTAGTGGATGAGGAGTGTTTAAGTTTGCAACCCTAGTCTATGCTTTATTGTTGTGAATAGTACTTTTATGCTATATAAGAGTATTTTGGTAATTTCTTATATAGTAATGGAATTTTGGACCAAACCTTGTATTATGTCTCAAAGGTGTATTGGGATCATGTTTCAAGTCACCATTGAGGTATAATTCAAATTTGGTTAAAATTCAGATTAATAGTTTAATTAATTTGAAAATCATGTTTTATCCCCTTTCTTATCAATCAAATCTAAAAAGAATTTGAGTATGCTTCAAAAAGCAAAGTTGCTCCATTTTTGATAAGGATCAACTTTGATGTATAAAGTTTTTCAAGTTCTTATATGAAATCAAAAGTAATTGTGAAAGTACACTTTTGCCCTTTTTGTCCCCTTTTGGTTTTCAAACCCTAATTCAAAATCTAAGCATATTTTGCTTATATTGCGAAAATAAAAGATGTTCAGTATTGAATTCTAAACATTTGATATTTTAACATATTTTCAACTTATATTCAAAAATCCCAAGTAATTTCAAAATTTCCGAAAAGGTTTATAGGAGAAGGGGAGGGATAAGCTTTCTTCCCTGTTCATGGCGGTGGACGACCGAACCTGGAATCACTAACACCAGCGTAAAGGCCGTCGATCTCTCCCGAATGAGCGCGTAACTGAGTCCGTGGCATAGTCAAGCAGCTGCTGGCACTCTCCCTCGCTCTGTGGCGTCTTCTCCTGAGCTCGCCATCGTCAGTTCGCCACCAGGGCACCGACGGGCACCACTCCGACCTAATCCCAAAATTCACTGCCTCTGATCGTTCTCATCCAAATTTTACCGCGACTATAACTCCCTTACTTCCTTGCGTATCTCCAGAACCCATCCCTTCGACCTCTACTGCCTCAGAGAGCTCGTGCTCGCTGATCTTCTTCCCGCCGGGCGAAATCGCCGCAGAGCTCGATCTCACCGTGGTCAGCTCAACCGGGCACTCTTCTACTCTCCCTGTCTCATGTTTCCGTTTCATCTTGACCCCAGGATTCTCATCGGCTTGGTGGTTTTCCATTTGGTGCTCAGGTCTCGCCGAAATATCACCTTCTTCGCCGGAGCTCGCCGCCGCAAGCCACTGCTCCGTGGACTTCTCCTCTCCGTTCCTCCTCCGCTTGAACCAGCTACGTGGCCAACATCAGGGTAAGCTACTGGAGCTTCCTAGCCCCTCCGTTCTACTGCTACCAGCCTGAGTTCGCCGGAATGACCTCGCCGTGATCCAGTCCGCCGCCGTGCGTGGCCGAGCTTAACCAGAGCGGTAGTGTTTAGGGTTAGGGGTCCTATCGGTCGCGGATGACTTGCTGGTGCTTGTGCTCGCGTTAGTTGGGTCTCTAATGGCTGGAGTTGACCGGCGTAGGGTTCGCCGGCGCGCAGTGCGCCGCCGTTCACGCTGGCCGAAGTCGGGGACTTCACGTTTGTGAAGATGAGAAAAGTCAGGGTGCTGGTTGCAAAGCCCGTGACTCATGTGAATAGCGCTCGGGGAGACGCGGGTTGTTTTCTCCGAAGCCGAAGGGCTTTTCTGCAAAAGAGCTGAAGCGCGCGGGTGGGAGTCAGGCCGGGCCGTTTTCGCGTGCGCTGGGCCGAGCGGGAGCGGGCCGAAAGCCCAGTTTGGGCTAGATTCGAGTTTTTCTTTTTATGGCTTTATGCACAGTAGCTAAGTTTGTTATTTTTGCTATAATTTTTCTATAGCTCTATTAATTGTGAAATTTGACATGTTAGATGATAGTATGTCTATGCTAATATAAAAATTATAAAACTTATATTTGGATCACTTTTGCTATGACAAATAAATCTATACTTTAATTAATAAATGTAACTTTGATGAATTATGTGATTTTCTGTGTTTCTCCAAAAATCATGAAATTTGACATGTGAGTTTATGTCATTGATATCTACTTTCATGATTAATTTCGGCTCTGTTTGAATAAGCATGATTTGTCCATAAGTAAAAGGCTATTAAATGACTTATAAAATAAATAGATTTTGTTAATTCCTTTTTGGTTTATATGATTTTTGGTTTTGTTTGACAATCAGGGGAACATTAGCATGATTTGCTCCCTGGTTATGGATTCCTTTATGCTAATGACCTTTTGTTGCTTGATTAGTTACATAACCTTGCTTAATAGAGATAATAAAATTTGCTTAGTCTTTTATATATAGTTTAATAGCTAAGTTGGTTTTGTTGGTTTGCAACTATACCGTGATGAAAGATTGTACAAATAAATGTCTACAGCTTAGAAAATTTCTATCTTTACCATGATCATGTCATAAGCATCCCATTGATCATGCATATGCACTTCTACGTGTAGATCTCGTTTCGGAAGAACCGGATCCACAGTGGGTTTCTTCTGAGAGTTTGGATTCTTCTGGTTTTTCTGAGTCTCTGGACTTCGCTAATCAACAAGGCAAGCCCCGGACATTAAACCTATCCTTGTTTTTATAAAGTTATTTATATCACTTGAGTTAATATGATGCATTAAGTGAATAGGAGTTGAGTGAACCCTGTTTGATGCATTACCAATCTTGATGATTCCAATATTTAACCTTGATACCCGCTTTATAAAAATGCTTAGTATGCTTAGTCATGCTTTACTACTTCATTATAATAGGTGCTTTTAAAAATGGTTGCTATGTTATGGAAATCATGAATCTTAAGATAACATGATAATGATAGTAACTTACATCAAGAATGGAGTCTTGTTGTAGTGTTACTTAACATAGGACCTTATCGTTGTTGGCCTGCTGTGATTGAGACCTTTGAGTACAGCCCACATGCGGTGGTAAGCCTCGTCTATAGCTATTCCCATACTTGAGAACGGATAACCGCGTACTGGGAGTGGAGAGATGGCGGAGTAGCGAGTGTACCCTCGGGGCTATGAGATAGTCGGGTTCGAGGTGTACTGTACTCTCGGGTGACGCTGGACCCGTTCTTGTATGGGAGGATCTATAGATAGGGTTGACGTATGCAAGATTAAGTTCTACATATGTCGTGTGGTACTGAATCCCCAGCTGGGTTTTATCGATTCGAATCGCCGTATTTCCTCAGATATGGAGCCTCAATCCACTGACCCGCACCGTAGTAATGAATGAGATCTTTATGATATAAGAACGAAAGATGTGGTATGTTTATGAAAGTTTGAGAATCTTTAGATAGTTATGAAATTTAATCTTGATTTAAAACTTGAAACTAGGCTTTTCTTTTAGTAAGCTTTTATGCAAAAGAAATGTTTTGATCTTGCTAAAGCCTTACCTTGAATCCCTATAACCTTCATTCTTGAGTCTTCTCCTCTTTTCTAGACGGTTAAGTCTTGTTGAGTACTTTTGTACTCAGGGTTTGTTAACCTTTGTTGCAGGTGAGTTCATTGATCATCCTTTTGGTGGTCAATGTTTCTTCACTCTTGTGGAGGAGAGTGATGACGACACTGATGTTTGACTTTGGGCAAGTAACAAAAGTTGTGTGGTATATGTAATATAAAGTTCCGAACCTTTTATGTAATAAGTACTTATGGGTTGTAAACTTTTAAACTTAAGTATCAATCTATGTTATATACTCTTTCCGCTTTTACTCTGATTTATCTTATCTATAAAACTGTTGGAATACTGTGATGCTTGATGAGGGAATTCCTGAAAAAAATATAACGTGGATGATTCGGGTCTCCGAGGACACCCGGCAGATCTCTTGAGTCATTTGGAACTCGTGCACGCTGATCAGAAGTCTTTAAGACAATGATGGGTGCATGTGGGCCACTTTATTCAAGAGGTTCTGCCACATCGATCCTAGCATCCTAACAATGGTATCAGAGCCTATCTGGACGTTGATCTAGATGGGAAAGAAGAGTTTCTATTTCGGATCGAAAAGAAAAACAGTGAAAAGGGTCGGCAAGACTTGTTGTTCCTCCCGCAGCCGCCACCACTGACACGGCTGCTGACGTGCAGAAAGAGAGGTGAAACCCTAAAGATCGACCATCGTGCCGTTGGCGGGTGGAACAGAGCCAAATCCTAATCCTAGGGTTTCGGCAAAGCAAGAGAATTTTTCAAACCCTAGATTAGGGTTTCGGAAAAAAATAGAGAAAACAGAAAAGAGGGGAGAGGAGCTCGCCGGGTTCTGCTGGCGGCTCCACCTCCCGCCACCGACCGATGGCTTCGGGCCACCGTCCGCACGACACTCTGCTTCGATAGAGAGCTCAAGAAAAGAAACTCTCCAAACCTAAGAGAGGGGAGGCGCTCGATCCACGCCCAAATCCCTAACCCTAACCATAATAGAAGGGGAAAAGGAAGGACGGCGTGGAGAAGACATACCTGGATCTCCCGTCGTGCGGTCGTTCTCGCTGGCTCGCGGCTACGGCACGAGCCATCGGCAGCTGTGACCTCACCCGCGCCCATCCTCTCGGTCTCAGGCCTAAGAGATCACCGCTGCAGTGCCACTCGACAGCGCCGCGCGCGGCTTTGGTCGTACGTGTGCGCCGGCGATGGCTACCACGACGGCGCTTCCATTTGCATCATGTGCTTGCCTCCAACACGGTCAACGTTGGTGCACGAGTGAGTAAAGTGGAGAGAAAGAAGAGGAGGAAGACAGAGAGGAGGAAGGAGAGCCGGATCCGGTCCGGCGGCACCCAGCACCACCGGTCGGAGCGGGCGTGGTGCCCATGGCGGCGGCTGCCGCCGCTGTTCGCGGCGCCGAAGAGAGAACAGAAGGGGAGCATGTGCAAATGAACCTAGGGTTTCGGGTGAGCGCCGGCCGGGAGGGGGATTTTGTCCTCGCGATATCGACGGTTGACCGTCCGATCGCGATCGACGGACCTAGGTGGTCAGGCCAGTTTTGGCCCATGCGAGATGGACAAATCCCGGCCCAGGCCCAGGTTGCGGCCTGGGCGCGGGGAGGGAGTTCGCTGCGCGCCTGGGCTAGGGCGGCGTTTGTGGCTGGGATGGACATTTTGGATGGGCGGCACAAAATGCACAATAAAAAAATTTCCCAGAACGCGATTTTGATGAATTTGTGTTAAGTTTTGATATTAATCTCTACACAAATTTTAATCCAACGATCCCAGAGTGGGAGACAGAATGAAAAGATTGGGTAGCTTTTTTGCTATCATAGTGTTAACCATGCACTTCTATTGTGTCATGGTGATGGGATAAGGCCATGAGGGGAGCAGTCCCAAATAAAGAAAGTATGCAAGCTTGACTTGCAAAAGTACAGTTAAGGAAGGACTTCGTTAAGTTCTTAAAGTGGAATGAGGAAAGTATACTCCCGTACGAATCAAAATATGACTTTATTTGCATGACATGGTCATGTGAATAAAGCAAATTATAGATGTCTCCTCATTCACAAAAGTTCTGAATAGTATCAAAATTATGGCAATAAAGTTTGTGTCATATTTCGATGGGGAGAATGGTGAGATTAAATTAAGAAGAAAGATAAAAATTAAAAGAAATTCTCTCCATTTCCTTGTGCCTCAAAAATGCAGTGCATGATATGCATTAAGGCAATAGTGATCTATAAAAGATGAATGTGACCGCTGAGGGAGTACAACGATCATAATAACGATACCCCTAAGTAAAGAAAGAAATAGCTAAATTCCTATATCTTTATGGTTCTGATAAGAAGATAGCATAGTGAGCCAGTATTTGTACTGGACGAGCGGTGCTTAAGCATTGACAGATTAAACCCAAATAAGAAATTTGAGGAAGCACCATCTTTATAAAAGATGGGATAATTTGGGGGAGCTTGGTATGTAGAGATCTAAGACTTGAAGAAAAGTGGGACTGCGTGCCCACTCCAATGACTCAAGAACAATCATACATGTTGATTTTGTATGGCAACACCTGTTGTTAGCTCTTCTAGAAAGATGAATAATGTAAACAAGGATCTTGGAATACAAGAGCCTAAAGTATCAATTGCCTCTTGGCAATGAAATAACAACAACAACCCATGTAAATGAGTGTCATTTTGGACTAAAAGGAAGAATAAATGATGAGAAGTTATTCCTAAAAAAAGCCAAAACAGTAGACTGTATTGGGTCTACAAGATACAATGTGGCTTCGGAGGGAACATAGAAAGATTATGGTGAAAGGATTCACATAAAGGAAAGAAAACACATTAACGAGTGTTAATGACACATTATGATTTAGAGTTACATCAGATAGATGTAAATACAGTACTAATCAATGGGGATTTGTATGAAATTTTACATGGCACAACCTAACGGTTTCGTCATGAAAGGAAAAGAATGTTTAGGATGCCACCTGAAGAAATCTATTTATGGATTCAAACGAGCATCTAAACAGTTGTATTCAAAGTTTGATGCCACATTATATTAGAAAATTTGGGTTTTAATGAGAATGAGAAGGACAATGACATTGTGCAAAGTTCAAGAATAGGAAATTCATTTTCCTAAACATGTATGTGGATGGCACCTTGCTTGCTGGCAATAGTGTTAATCTACTATTGGAAAAGTAGTCATTGCCCTAAATTACATAAGATAGATCTCGGTGAAGTGTCATTCGTCTAGGAATTGAAACTTACTGAGACAAGAGAAAAGGGGTATTAGAACTGCCTCAAGTGTATACTTGAGAAGATTCTAAAGAAATAAAGTATCTATATGTGTAAACGTACGCCTGTTTCTATGGTCAAGGGTAATAGTTTTGGGAATTTTCAGTGTTCCAACAATAGATATGAGAATCGATAAAATGGACGTCCTATATGCTTCGGTTGTTGGAAGCTTAATGAGTGCACAAGTATTTACCCTGACATAGTTCATGTATTCAGGATTTTGGCAGATGTCCAATCTAGCAATAGATCACTGGAATCGAAGTGTTGCAATTGTGCAAAGTTTAATATGCCTTATGACGAGTAAAAGAGAACAAGTACTCTCAAATAGTTGTGAGTACAACTGATATGTTTGGGCGAGATGTGTAGTGAAATCCACATTAGTAACTAACACTCGCAGTTGAAGTTTTATCTTGGAAAAGCTCCAAAGAAACTATAGTGGTGTCATTGATGATGCACACCTATCATATAGCTTATTATGAGGCATAAAGGACAGGCGAAATGGTTAAGAAACCTATACCCGGATTTGATAATGGTAAACAACATCAATGACCATTTAAGAAGTTTGCTCCTAAGACAGCGGGTCAAGTGTGTTGCCAAACACATTGACATTGGATTGTACATTGTGAAGGAGAAAGTCTAGAATCATACTTTTAGAACCTAAAAGTATTACGGATCCATTTTTCAAAGGCTTACCGCCCAGTGTGTTCAGAGAATACACAATCGACATGGGTTTATGGTAAAGCCTATGATTTCTGGATAATAAAGGGCCCCAAAGTTAAATAACCTATTTCAGAACAGAAACGTGTATTGTAACTGTTGAATCTATCGACAATTGATCGTGACGATGAAGCACGCTCTATGCATCAATCTGTGATGGAATGGTAAAAAGAAATAATTGTGAAGTTTAAAAGATATAAGTTGAGATCAAGGGGCAGAATGTTGGATTGATCTCCACCAGTTAGGCCCAATGACCTAACTGATCCCTGATCTGCGTTCTGATCGGGGACGTCCAGCCCAATAGCATGCTGGTGGGCCCCCGTCGTACAGTGCCTATAAAGAGGAGGTGGGGGCAGGGCTCTATTCAGGAGGTTGACAGCCACTGCTACAGTATCCACCGTCCAAACCCTAATCCGATCCTGAGGGTGGCACTGCCAACGACGGGAAGCTCCACCAGCGCCTCCACTGCTCAACCGCTACACCACCCGTCGATGTCCTATCGCAGATCTCCATCAACAAACCAGAGATGGTCGGATCTCAAAGGTATGAACCCTAAACACTTCCCCATCTATTTGTTCTTCTCTAGTGGTTCATCTAGGATGAACCACACTCTAGTCTTACCCGAATCGAAGAGAGAATACCACCAGATCTGCACCTAGTCGATCCTAGCATCCTAACAAGAAGAGCTTGTTTTTTTGTGACTAACAGAAGAGCTTGTTTGAGGACGTTCCTCTACCACCAATTGGATACAAGATATGTACCGTGATCCAATGCCACTTGCAAAGCATGTTGTCATGCCGCCATCTCGGCTTGTGTTGTTAAAAAAACAAGAGCCGATTTAGGCTATAGTTGGCCATCGGGCCGGTCCGGTTCGGCACGACACGAGCACAGGACAGGCACGGCCCGCAGGGTGTCGGGCCGGCATGGCACGCTGTGCCTCACGGGCCGTGTCATCCCGTGTCTCGTGCCTGACCATTGGCCCAAGCACGGTCCTGCGGGATGAATTTCGGGTCGTGTCGGCCCGTTAAGCACGGCAAAAAAACCGGGTCGTGCCAGCCCATGGCCCGAGCACCAGAAACATCAAAAAAGTAGATTTCAAACAGATTTCAACAAATAAATGAGTTGTGTGCAATGTTGCCTCATTAAAAACCTTTCTGGGTAAAACTCACACTTGTGAGAAACCCCAGAAAAGAAAAAAGAGTGCAACACAACTCTTATAGTTAAAAAGATGTTCAAAGGTTTACAACACATCACAATCACAGATACAATCATACGGATCAATTCACTCTCAGTCTCACAATCTTAGCTCTTTTGTCTTCTCTCAACTCAAATACCAGCAGCCGAAGCAGAAGCCAGAGATGCAGATCGAGATGTGCTAGCAGAAGGAGACCCAGATGCATCTTCATCAAGGTAGAGCTTCTCGAAGCAATCTGTCAGTTCTTGGTTGTTAATAGCATGTTGTAGTCTTCTATCACCAAGCTCCCAATCTTTAATGCAAGCAAGCATCTCAATATGTTTAGCCAACAGTCGTCGACGCCGTTCCTCAATTATTCTTCTTGTCAAGCTGAAACAAGATTCTGAAGACACAATGGAAACAGGAACAGACATAATATCTCTAGCCATGATAGAAAGGACTGGATATGTTAGCTTATGGTCACACCACCAAAGAATTAAATCAAAGTCATCCTCATATGCTATCTAGATAAGCTGAGAGTTCACAAGTAGCAGCAGGAGTAGATAAATATGGAGTAGGAGCAGAGGCAGGGGAAGGTCCAACAACACCTGATGCTCCAGGGCCTCCAAACATTCTTCCTCATGCCTGCTTTCTCTTACCTGTGTTGCTTGCAGGCTGTGCAACCCTTCTTTGAGACCTAGATGAACCAAACTTTTCCTCATACTTGTTAAACAATTTGAACATTTCAGATTTGACATCAGCATAATAAGAACTATAGTTGCAACCAGTTTTTTCTTGCATTATTTAAAGCACATTAAATAAACATCTCATTTTACCTCTAGGATCAAGAATAAATGCAAATGAATATAGCATAGGTATGTTCTTCCAGTATTTTAAGTATTTAAGCTTCATAGGATACACAATAGCAATCATATCTTGATCTTTTTCACTTTCATGCAGATGAGAAGAAATTTCTAGCAGATGGTGCAAAACAAGTGGACTAGTTGGATAGTAAACACCAGACAAAACAACAGTGGATTCATAAAAAATTTCTAGGAACTCAAGTATTTTTGTAGCAACATACCAATGTCCAACAGTTAACAAGATCGTGTCATAATTTGAAATAATGAACATAGAGAAAACATTTTTGTATGACAGCAAGTGTTTAAGCATAAGGTATGTAGCATTCCATCTAACATCCATATTCAAGCCAAATTTTTTGGGTCTAACACCCTGTGCAATGTAGTAGTTTTTGAACATAGCAATTCTTTGATTAGAAGAATTTAAGAAGCTGATAGCAGTTCTAAAATCCTCAGTGTAAGGTTTAAACCTTTTTAAGCCAGATTTTACAATGAGATTAATAATATGGCAAGCACAACGTTGATGCAACAGATTATCAGAACCAAGATAACCAGCAAAAATAGGCTTCAAAGTTTCCATGGCCTTAGCATTAGAAGAAGCATTATCAAGAGTAACAGATAATAGCTTGTCAATCAAACCAAATTCTTGAACAACACAACCAACCTTTTTAGAAATATTCTCACCTGTATGGCTTACATCAATCAACCGGAGACCAATTACCTTTTTCTGCAACTCCCAGTCAGCACTAACATAATGAGCCACAACACTGATATAGTCTTTCTTAGCATTACCAGACCAAATGTCTGATGTCAGAGCAATAGAAGAAGCACCAGACAACACAGAGTTCTTAATAATATTACAACGTTCACTAAGAAGCTTGCTGAGATCTCTAGTGGTGGTTTGTCTAGAGACTTTAGCAAACCTAGGATTATGAGCTCTAACAATATATTCTTCCCAAGCATCTGTTTCACCAATTCCTAAAGGCAGATTAAGCTTAGCAATCAAACGACACGATTCGGATCTAGCAACATCAGGGTTATAGTCCCAGTTATGCACAGAACCATCAGGATTGTATGTTAGCCTAGACTGAACCCTAGCACGTTGATCAGTTTTAAGCCTACAAGATTTTTGGTGCCTCTTTAAGGGACCAGTACCAGCAGATGATGTAGCAGATAAAGTAGTTTTACACATATTGCATTAGCCTTAGTGCAAACCTTAACACCATTAACAGTCTCAAAGATCTCAAAATCAACCCACACAGGTGATTTACGCTTACCAAGATTACCAGTACCGGCAACAGAAGGAACATAGTCGTCTAAGTTCACAGTCGTCGTTGCACCTTCACCACTGTCGCCGTCTAGATCAATCGGATTGAGAGCAGCAGAGCCGTCCCCAAGATCGATGTCGAACAAGGCAGCAACGTCCTCTCGGGTGTCGTCGTCATCCTCACCCTCTGGGGCTAGGCCGGGCGGCAGGACCCCATCCTCCTCAGCCATGCCCTCTGCCTCTCCAGCCTCGTTCCTCAACGGTACGGGTGGCCGCCTTACTTACTCTCTATCGCAGCTAGAGGAAGAAGCATCAGCTACCGACCTACAAGCAAAAATAACAGATAGGGTTAGGTGCAGAGTCTAGGGTCTATGGCCGGACCAGAGAAGAAGCATTAGTTAGAGATAGGGTTAGGGTTTACCTTCGCAGCCGGAGCCTGGTGCCGGAGAAGATGACGCCAATCCAGAGGCTAGAGAAGACGACAATGACACTCGGTTAGCAAGGACGGTGAGCGGTGGGGGAGGGTCAGACGAGGACAACAAACTCACATAATCACCAACAGATCTAGAGCCTAGAGGGGGATAGGAAGAGAGAGAGAAGGGAGATAGGGATCCAAGAATGGGAAGACACCGGCGATAGGCTCCTCAAGGTCACCGGAGTTGGAGACGAAGACAGCGAGGATAGCTCCTCGTCGAGCTCGAGGTCCAGCGACACATTGTGAGTCCGCGAGACTGCGAGAGGTGGATTAGGATTAGGGGAGGGGGTGATACAGCAACTCGAGGTCACCGGAGTCGACGTCGACAACGGCGAACTCGAAGGCGAGAACGAGCCGACGAGGCGAGGCGGTGGTGGTGGTGCAGAGAGGCAGAGCGAGTGCGGCGCGGCGGGAAGGGGAGCGAATGGGGAGGGTTAGGGTTAGGGGAGAGGGGCAAAGGGCGGTCGCATTATATACGCGGGAGGGTGGCGACCTGGGTCATGCCGCTGGCAGGCCGACCTCTTTGGCTCGTGCCGGGCCATGCCAACTCGCGGGCCTAGGTGGCGGCCACGGCCTAGTGGCCCGTGTTGGGCTGGCCCGGGCCGGGCTGGCCCGGGCCCATAGGGTACCGAGTCGGGCCAAAATGATGGGCTACGGGCTGGACCATCGGGCCTCAGGCCGTATGGCCAACTATAATTTAGGCGTAGGCCAGTAGAGCCACATGCCCACATCCTATACGAGTGGACGTGACCCAAATAATACCCCTAGTACTCCTTGAAAGCTTGGCCCAAACTCGATCTGGCCCTGTGTGGCCCAGGCTAAGGGGGTGTTTGGTTCCCACCCCCTAGAGTTTAGCCACTAAAGTTTAGTCACTTTTAGTCACTAAAGTTGCAAACACCCCCACTAAAAGTCACTTTTAACACTACAACTCTAGTTACCTCCACTAAACTTTAGTGGCTAAACTCTAGGGGGTGGGAACCAAACACCCCCTAAGTATCTAGGACTAGGAGTAACTCGTTCCATTAAGCCCAGCAAATTTCTTCGTCTCTCTCCCGTTCTCCCGCATCGCCCTCGCCCTCGCGTGCGCCGTGGCGTCTGCCTGACTGACTGCCCTTGCAGACCGTCGAGAACCTGGTGGCCTAGTGGCGATCGGCGGCCGGAGCAGCCAAATCAACCGGCGGAGCGACCAAATATACGGTCGGCGATCCGCTGGTGGCCGGATTGGCGATTGGGAACTCGGGGGCGTCAGGCGGCTGGTGGGGGATTAGCTGGAGGCTGCCAGCGTGGAGCACCGGCCACCGGGGCTGGGCAGGCGGGCAGCAATGAAGGACTAAAGGGTGCAGCACGCCAGCGGCCAGCAGGGGGCACCGGGCAGGTGGGAGCAGCAGCCATCGACAACAGCAGCAGGGGACAGGTAATATAATTCTCCCGCTTTGGAAACTGCAATCTCGATTTCATTCCTAAATTCCTCAATTTTCTTGCACTTGTACAACATTATAATTGTAGAATGAATATGACAAGAGATTGAAGTCAACTTTTTATCCTACTCCTATTGTCTCCACCTGTTTTACAACCGATGTAAAGCCTTCCTTCTATATAAGAACCTGAAACAGTAGGCATAGAAGAACAACCAACATATTGGGAGGCGGGACAGGAGCTAGCAATGCAAAATGAGTGATCGACTAAATGATTCGTTTTATCCTTAGCATTATGAATTATGGTATATGAGCTGGGTGGTAGAACCAAGAAACCAAACCCTAATGTATTCCGGCCTGATCCAGTCTTATCAAGTCATCTGACTAATCGTGATTTGTCAGGCTTGTCGGTTCCATGACCATTAGTTGTCGCTATTAGTCGGGCTGGTCGGTGCCATGGCAACTGGGATCGGTTAGACGATTTGATGACATTGGTCTGATCTAATTATACAAGTATATGCATGTATTGTGCTGCCTACTAACTTTGATATTTTTTGCAAAAAAATGGGGTGTACGCCGTCCACCCCTGGATGTATTTTTACTGAGTTGGTGAAAGTGCATTCGCCCCTAATGTGGGTTTTGGTTAATTAATGACAATCAAATTAGAGACTAACCGATTTATAAAAGCAAGTATGCAGGTGTTAGTCTCAAGAAAGATTTGAAACGTTGAAATCTCGTGAACAAAGCATGTTGGATACATTTGGTCATAAAGATGCCTAGCTCAAGTAGTAGTTTAAAATTTCAATTTTAAACTTGAGTTTTAGGTAAGCCGGACTATGAAGAGGGTCACAAAGTAGGTTGGCTAGATGTGGAGAAAAGTGCTCAAATTGACTAACTATAGTTCGCTTGAGAGACACCGCACAATCACGAACACATAGAGGGTATTTTTATATGGTCGGTGGTACCGACCATGGGTGGTTGGTAGTACCGACCACAGCTTCTTCGCGCAGTGCTCAAACACCCTCTCTGTTTTGGTTCGAAAATGACCTAGCAGTGGTACCGCTATAAGGTCGGTACTACCGCCCTCGGTGGTACCGACCCAGGTCGGTAGTAAGCTTGGTTTCACAGACCTCTCTGTTCGTGCTCGAAAAGACTTGGCGGTGGTACTGCCATTATGTCGGTACTACCGCCCTCGGTGGTATCGACCTTGGTCGGTGGAAAGTCAAGTTTTACAGAGGTCTCTGGATGGATTGTTTTTGGCCTGGCGGTGGTACCGCCATTATGTCGGTACTACCGCCCTCGGTGGTACCGAGCCCTGGCCGGTAGTAACCAAGTTTGCTAAGTTCTCTGGACTGACGCGTTTTTGACTTGGCGGTGGTACCGCCATTATGTCGGTACTACCAACCCTCGGTGGTACCGACCTTGGTCGGTAGTTTCCGAGAGACCAAGTCCCTAACTGCGGAGCTCTCTGTTCGCGGCCATTTTGGTCTGGCGGTAGTACCGCCATAAGGCCGGTACTACCGCCCGCGGTGGTACCGACCTAAGGTCAGTAGTTGACTTTTAGTCAGATCTGGATCTATGCGACCGTTGTGAACTGGTCGGTACTACCGACCATGGGTGGTCGGTACCACCGACCAGCCTCGGGACTGAGGGAGTATAAATGCTTCCTCTCTTCACTTTTCACGGTTACCCACTCATTCCACTCACTTATTGCTGACCTAACTTGAGACAAACTCTCTCCAAGCATTGACTCCTCCCCTCTCTCTCCCCCTTTGCTCCTAGATCCATTCTCTTGCAAGATTTGAGCTAGGGAAGTGAGATTAGAGAGTGGGAAGCTTCGATCTACGACTTGAGCACTTGGTTTCCATCTAGCCGGCTTGATTTGTGTCTTTTACTCTTGAGCTCTTTGAGCTCTAGCCGGTTAGGTGTTCTTCGTGGTAGCCCGTATTGATTCACTTGTGAGGGCTCCCCGAAGTGTTTGTATTACCCCTGAGATTTCTAGTGGAGAAACTCTCGTAGCCTTTGTGGTTGCTTGAGTGAGGCGAGGAGGTGAAATAGACTCCGACCTTTGTGGTCACCTCAACAACGAGGACGTAGGCACTCCTTAGTGGATTGGCCGAACCTCGGGATAAATCGCGTGTCCTGTGTGCTTGTTGTTGTCTCTACTTTCTATATTACACTTGTTGTTGTGTTCTTCGTGTTCTTCCTATCCCTATCTTCTTCTTAGGTAGGGAAGGCTCGATCTACATCAAGGGAAGCTACCAAGGCTCGGTGAGAGTAGATTTGCTATCTATCATACTTAGGGAAGTGGGGTAGATTCTTGTATTACATTCACAGGTTACATTCATTGGATTTGTAGTTCCTTTCAGGATCCCGGTTGTGCCGTTTGTTTGTGTCGGTAGTACCGGTGTTTTACACCCGGTAGTACCTACCCAAACAAACCGGCCTCTCCGGTTGTTATCTAACTACATCTTCTAGTTTGTGAAGTTTCAGATTGTTAAAAATCACCTATTCACCCCCCCTCTAGGCTGATTTGATCCTTTCAGTTGGCTATCTTAGGCTGCAAGCAGAAATGGTATGTTGCTCTGAATTAGAAGATAGCTGATTGTTCAGCATGGATAAATGTTGTTTCTAACAAAATTAAGTTGCAGGACATTAAAGGGCTTGAGGCAGATAAACTGGAGTGCAGGCTCTATGTCGCGAACCTGGACTTCAGGATATCAGAGTGGATTACTTGTTTCTTGTATATATCTAGTTGCATGCTCTTTTCAAGGTTTGCCCTTGTGTTCTGCAAATTAACATTGTTGTCTTAATTTTTCAGGTCTGATGCAATCAAGATGTTTTCCCCCTTTGGAAAGATTACAGCTGAGGATTTCCTGTGGCACACACGCAGTCCAAAGAGAGGCGAACCCCGGGGCTATGCCTTTGTTCAATACACCACTAAAGGGGTAACTGTAGTGTACATCTTCTGTGGCAAATGACAGTTGGTTATGGTATTCTCAGTTCTCACCTTTTCCACCTGAAGTAAGCATGCAGGAAGCTCAGTTAGCAAAGGAGAAGATGAATGGAAAGTTAGTCTGTGGGCGCCCAATGGTAGTTCACCTGGCTAGTGAGAAAAGTTCTCTAGACTCTGGTAGTTCACATAGAGCAGTCAAAGACAAGGAACTGACGAGTGGTTCAGGAGGCAGATCACAATACACTGATCGAGCTGCAAAGATAGCTGCTATAAAAAAACAAGTTAAAATCTCTGGAGGAAGGGGGTTGTGGCACAAAAAAACCAAGACTTAATCCAGACAACTTGACAGGAACCAGGGAACAGTCTCATAAGAAGTTTTAAAGTGATGATTTTTGTGTTCTTCAGAATGTTGAGTACTTGTGCCCTTTCATACTGGTGACACTTCTAAAGCTGCTGCTATTCTATAATTCTAGCTTTAGTTACTTAGTCAAGTCACAGGTGGAGCGTTTCCACAATGCATCAAATATGTACAATAGTTTGTACCAACCATCATTTTTGTTGAATGAATTGTCCTTTTGATGCGGGAGCCATTGTGACTACATACTGTCTTGTTATTGACAATATATTGTCAGTGTGCCCCTGCCCCTGCTGAACATATTTTCTTCAACTTAATTGTGTTGCATTAGTTTATCCACCTGTACTGAAATCGTTGATCTCACTTCTCTAGAAACGCATCTTGTATGCACAAAATCATTTTTATTTTACTATTTTGAATTTAAACTGGACGTCAACATTTTGGAAAGTTTCTAATTTTTATGTTCTGTTTTGAAAGATTCTATATTATATTACCATTTTGTTTGTCATTTCACATAATGCATTCTGATTCTACGGGTAGGCCTCTAGGGTTTTATGTGCTTTCATGGTTTTGCAAGAAGCTTCTTGCACGGGAAATTTTTGAGAAACTAGTTCATCTGCACATAGCTGACTACCTGCAAGTAGAACAAAACCCACAACGATAACCTGAAAGCATAATAGCATCCAGCAAAGATCAAGTAATCATTTGCTTTTGCAATGCCTGTTGGTTCTATAGTTTCTGATGTGCATTAAATGCTCTGAGTTCCATTGAATTAGTCTTGGCACTTGCTCAATGATATAGGGTTCTATTAAAAAGTAACCAGATTTATATCATCTGTAAATGTTGTGAGTTCCATTGAATCAGTCTTGGTACTTGCTCAATGATAGTATGTGGGTCCATATTGAAAAGTAACCAGATTTATATCATATGTCTGGTTCAAACATAGAATTGTATTGTTCTTTACTTCTTTGTATATATGAGTGGAGCACCCTTAGGTGAAATCTCATACTTTATTAGTTTGTTGGAATCTCGTAGGTTTAGTTTTTTTCTCTTTTCTTTTTGAATCATGTAGGTGTAGATGTCTGATTGCAAATGTATATCGTTTTGACCATTGCAACATTATATCACTTTGACCATTATTTTGTTGGTATCGTGCACCGGCGGAGCTACATGGAGGCCATCCTGGGCCACGCCCCCCCCTCCCCTTGCTCCATGCAAATCTCTAGAGATTCAAGCCACTAGCACACTTTCCAGTAAGTCTAGTTGATGTAAGCTACTAGCTTGTTAGTTGGCTTGTTTGCGAATGGCGCCCCCTTGATTTGGATGCAAGCTCCGCCACTGGTATCGTGTATCACTTTGACCATTGATGTTTAAAAACCATTAGATTTGTACATTATTGAAATGCAATAGTCGTACCAATTGCATATTATTAATCTAATTTGTGTTCTGTATACTGATAATTGGTAGTCCAACAAAAAATGTGATGACTTTCATTTGCAATTGGATGAAGTAATTTCAACTATCCTTTGGCTTTGTACTCTGGTTGCTGATTGCTATGGATATAATCATGCCATCATTGACATCCATGTGTTGTCCAGGGTCATCTTCTGAATGATGATGCAAACTTCTTTGAGTAAAGGGGCAACAAATCTATAGTTCTAAAATCTAGGATTTGTGGGGGCAAAATGTACTGTAATGTTCTATTTCATTCAGATGGTGCTATGTCTGATATGTTTCTAAATTTTGGAGCAAGGACCAGCAAATCAATGACAAAATTAAGCAGTTGTGCCCATTCATGTCTCCACTTGAATAAGCTGTCATTTCTGCATTGCCCATCATGACATAATTAGACAGCTAATTGTGTGTTGTGAATCTCATTTTGAATTTTATGATATCATGCATATCTTTACCGTGCATTGAATTATTGACTTTGCTCGGTAGGCACATGCAAACAAAATGATCTTGCTGCAACGGTATCTAATTAGCTACAACTAAAAAAAGTTAGAATCTCTGGAGGAAGAGGGATGTAGTGTAAAAGGGCCAAGTCTTACACCCAATGACTTAATACACACCAGGTGACACATATAAGGTTTGAAGTGAGTTTTTTTTCATTCCTCTCATTATGGGAGCTTATGCCCTCTCATGCTGGTGACACTCCTAAAGCAGCTGCCATTCTATAATTTTAGCTTTAGGGAGTTAGTCAAATCACATGTGTAACATTCTTCACAGGCTGTCATATTTTATGACAGTCTGTGCATGTTTCTATTTCTGAAAAAGCATTTTGGCAATATATTACCATGGCCGTTGGCATTGCTAATGTGCTGATCTGAGTTCTAGTTCATTGCTACTGTTTACAAGCTACATTGCTACTGTTATATATACAAACAAAAATGTGTGCTTGTATCATCAGTGAAATCCTTACATTTGCACACCACTGCCATAATGGCGAACAGAATCTACAACAATTTCCATATTACTTCCTGAAAGCTGAATAATGTCTAGCAAAGTTCGAGTAGCCATTTTCTATTTGTGCTACAGTCCTAATATGTACTTGTCGGGGGAACACCAAAGGGGTACCCTCAATCAACGCGAACAAATAGGTTAAGCCTAGAACACCAATTAATAAACCCAGCTAGGCTAACCTTCCAAGAAACCAACCCCTCGGAGCCTGCAACGCTGGCCCACCGCCAGGGAGCTTAGACTTGCCTAAACCTTACCGACCGCCTCCTGGTAACCTACCCCTCGAGCCCGCTACAGCTATGCACCACTCCTCGGGACCCCGCGCGGGGACCTCGAGCCCCTCCAGCACGATAGCCTATCCCTCGAGGCTCATCACACCCTAGGCCTCGAGCTGGAGCTCAACCTCCGCTCACCCGAGCCCTCCGCGCCCGGCCTCGAGCGAGCGCTCCACCACCCTTCGAAGCCCTCCACGAAGAGGAAGCTTCCTGCTCCTCAACCCCATACCACGCATTTAATGCATCCACCTACTCCAGTCACGTCCTCTGCAACCCGACGTGTACCACAGTGAACCAGGGCAGAGCCAAGTATCGTTTTCACAAACAAGCATGGGTAAAAAGGCACTAGTACGGCACTGTTAACCCATATCTTACACAGTTGCGCGTCCAAGCCATGTCTCGAGGCCCGGATACCTGCTGCTCAATCGGGTTTCCCGGGACTTGCCCATACCTGCGGGGACTCGAACCCCTCGCAGGCGCCACCTCAAGGCCGGCTCTGAGCCCTGGCTACTTTCACGCTATTGGAGGACAGGTACCCCAAGAACCGGAGGGACCCCGCCGTGTCCTACACGTGTTGGGATGGGTGCTGTACGGCTTCCACGTCGCCACGCGTCCACGTCCGCGCCCAGGATGGAGGCCACGCATCAAGGACGCCTCAACAGCAACACCCACGTTGGCTATAGTGGCATCGACGAGACAGAGTTCCTGCCCTTCGCCATACCGAGCGCTATACATGTCAATCCTGTGTAAACCCTGGCCTCCTCTTGATCTATAAAAGGGGACGCTAGGGCCCTTCGCGCAGGAGAGACAACACACGAGTCCGGACTCCGGTCCACGCTCACTGAGCTTGTATTCGCCCCTGTACAAGCACTTAGGTGCAAGTAATACAAGAATCTCCTCCCCCGCTGGACGTAGGGCCTTCTTTGCCCGAACCAGGATAAATCCTTGTGTCATCTTGCATCACCATCCAGGAAGAGAGCACGCGATCATATTACTCGTTGGCGTCATACCCCCGGGTTCGAAACACCGACAGTTGGCACGCCAGGTAGGGGCCTTCGCGTGTCCGAGTCGATTTCTCGTTGTTTTCTGGATGGCTTCGTCCCCTCCTTCGTTCCCGGCTGGTGTCGTCGTCTGGTTCGGGAGCCTCGAGTTCCTGGCCACCGGCAACGGCAACGAGCTGACCCTGCTCTCCACGAAGAGCCCGAGCGGAGGGCGTGCCACGTCACCCAGCGCGGGGGGCGTGGCGCGTTACCCGCACCACCTTGCGTCGCCACCTCGCGAGCGGCACCGTCGTCACCATCGACGCTGGGCACGGGCGGTGCCCGCGGCGCACTCCCACTTCCCCGCGGCTGACGCAGAGTCCCCGAGGGGAAACCTGCCCGGCGCGCGGCCGGAGACTTCCAGGGCACGTGCGCACTCCCCCAGCGAGTTTGCGTTCGTCACGCGCACGGACCGGGAGCCTGGCCAGAGGCCCCGATCCGTGCTCCGTCGACACCACCAGGCCTCCTCCCGCACGGGGTGTACCGCGCTCGACGCCAGCGGTTCCCGTTTGGCCTCAACAACTCCGCGGCTGTCTACGCCCACCGCCTCGACGAGCGCCGTCAAGACCGGGCGGCCGCAGAGCGGGAGGAGCGTCCGGGCGTACTCCTACGAGCCACCACCGACCTGGAGATCGTCTACCCCGCGCACGTTGACCGCGGCCTCTCACGAGCCGTCGAGCCACCTTCGGGGAGTGGTACCGCGAGCTGCAGTCCCGGCACGAGCCAGGATGGCGCGGCATCAGCAGCTCCGACTCCGATGAGTACGACTACCACGACCCTGACCTCTGGGACCCCACCAGGGAGTGCTTCCAGCTCGAGGGGGACGTGGACGACGCTGAGGACGACGGTGAAGACGACACCAGGTCGGCGCTCAACCTCGAAGATCCCAGAAACGTGGCTGCGGCAGGAGGATCACGCGTTCAGGGGAGGAACGAACCCCCGACACCGGCTGCACCATCTCAGCACCGTGCCGACCGGGCGGCGCAGCTTGCGCAGCTGCGGGAGGCCATCGCCAAGGCTGAGGAGGAGCGACAGCGCCTGCTGCAACTCGAGAAAACTATAGCACAGGAACCAGCCCAGCCTCGAGGCACCGGTGTCCGTGCCCGCGCTCGAGAGGTCCACCGGCAGATCCTCGAGGACGGGGCACCGACACGCCCCGAGCTGCGTTTCCCGCGAGCCGGGCAGAACGTGGTGGCGGCGGCAATGCTGCTCCGTGATCTACCCTCCGTCTCCAACCCTGACGCCAGGCGCATGCTCGGGGAAATGAAGAACCTCCTCGAGACAGCCGATGTGCAGCAGGCCGAGAGCTCAGCCTCGCGACGGCGCGGGGCGGCCTCGGGGAAACCAGCAGACACGCCCCGCAATGAGCGAGACACATTCGTCCATCAGCCGGACGCCTCTCGAGCTAGGCCAGTCCGGGAACGGATCGTCAACAACCGGCCACCTCGAGACCCCAATGACGCCCGCAACGACATCAACCGACGGCGCAAGGACAAGGGGGCCCAAGAGCGTGCCTATAGAGCCCATCGAGGGGGGCGCTACGACAGCGACGAGGACCGGCAAGTCCTCGAGCCCCCAGGCCTCAGAGTCTTCAGTCGGGCCATCCGCAGCTCAACCCTCCCCGACCGCTTCCGACCACCGACCAACATCGTGAAGTATGACGGGGAGGTCGAGCCCAAGCTCTGGCTCTCGGACTTCCGCCTAGGCTGCCAGCTGAGCGAAGCAAAGAGCGTCGACCGTGTGATCATACGCCAACTCCCACTTTACCTCTCGGACATCACCCGTCGGTGGCTCAAGGGGCTCCCGCCGGATCGGATCCACGACTGGGCCGACCTAGTCAGGGTCTTCGACGGGAATTTCAAGGGGACTTGCGTGCGCCCAGGCAACCCCTGGGATCTACGGTGTTGCAGGCAGGCAGCGGACGAGCCCCTCCGCGACTTTGCTCGGCGATTCTCGAAGCAGCGCCTCGAGCTCCCCCACGTGCCTTATGAGGATGTCATCTCAGCGTTCCTCGCGGGCATGATATGCCAAGAGCTAGTTCATGAGCTAGGACGCTACCGTCCCAGGACGGTCGAGGACCTGATGGATCGTGTCACTAGCTTTGCCTCAGGCAACGAGGCAGTGGGGGCATTTTTTGGCCGCTCCACGGACAAAGGTAAGGCGGTGACCGCGCCGGAGGGCTCGAACAAGGGCAACGACGCCAAGAACTGCAACAACAACAACAAGAAGAAGAAGAAGAGTAAAAGCAAAGGTCAAAAGGCGAAGCGCGACGCCGATGATGACGACGATGAAGAAGTGCTCATGGGCGCCCTCGACCATAAGAAACCTCGAGGCCCCCCTGACGGGGCTGTTTTCGACCAGATGCTCGAGGACCCCTGCCCTTATCACAAGGGCCCCGTGAATCACAAGCTAAAAGACTGCCGACTGCTGAAGGGCTTCTACGCCAAGCTTGACGACAAGAAGGAGGACACGCCTAAGGGCAAGGACAACAAACGACGCGACGACGGGGACGCGGGTTTCCCTCCGGTGCGTGACTGCTTCATGATCTACAGGGGCCCAACCGTCGGGCTCTCGGCTCGGGAGAGGAAGAAGGAACACCGGGAGGTCTTCGCACTCCGCCACGACGCCCCCCAATACCTCGACTGGTCCAACGCGCCGATCACATTCAACCGTAACGACCACCCGGACCATGTCGTAAATCCGGGGGCGTACCCCCTCGTCGTCGACCCCGTCATCGTCGACGTACGTTTCTCCATGGTGTTGATGGATGGGGGCTCGAGCCTCAACGTCATATACCTCGAGACTCTCGACCTCCTGGGGATTTCGAGGGACCAGCTCCGACCCAGCGTCGGGGGGTTCCACGGAGTCGTACCAGGGAAGAAGGCTCACCCCCTCGGGCGCATCGACCTACCGGTTTGCTTTGGCACGCCGGCTAACTTCCGCCGGGAGACGCTCACCTTCGAGGTGGTTGGATTCCAAGGGACCTACCACGCCATCATCGGCCGGCCAGGCTACGCCAAGTTCATGGCGGTTCCCAACTACACGTACTTGAAGCTCAAGATGCCGGGGCCGAAAGGGGTCATCACCATCGACACCTCCTACGAGCACGCGTACCACTGCGACGTGGAGTGCGTCGAGCGTGGGGAGGCCAACGTCCACCTCGACTCGCTCGAAGCCCTAGCGGCCCTGGCCACCGAAGAGGCCCCTGAAGCAAAACGTCACGCCGGCGCCTTCGAGCCGGCGGAGCACACCAAGCTGATACCCGTCGACCCAACCTCGACCGATGGCAAGACGCTGGCCATCAGTGCCAGCCTTGAGCCTAAATAGGAGGCAGTGCTCGTCGACTTTCTCCGCGCGAACATCGACATGTTTGCGTGGGGCCCCTCGGACATGCCAGGCATACCGAGGGGAGTCGCCGAGCACGCCTTGGAGATCCAGGCCGGGTCCAGACCGGTGAAGCAACACCTGCGCCGCTTCGACGAGGAGAAGCGCAGGATCATCGGCAAGGAGGTGCACAAGCTTTTGGCGGCCGGGTTCATCAAGGAGGTATTTCACGCAGAGTGGCTAGCTAACCCTGTACTAGTTAGGAAAAAGAATGGAAAAATGCGGATGTGTGTAGACTACACTGGTCTGAATAAAGCGTGTCCAAAAGTTCCATTTCCTTTACCTAGAATTGATCAGATTATCGATTCCACTGCGGGGTGTGAAGTACTTTCATTTCTCGATGCGTATTTCGGCTACCACCAGATTAGGATGAAAGAATCCGACGAGCTCGCTACCTCTTTTGTCACGCCTTTTGGTATGTATTGCTACGTTACAATGCCCTTCGACCTTCGAAACGCCGGGGCAACGTACCAACGTTGCATGCAGCATATCTTTGGCAAACACATAGGCAAAACCGTCGAGGCCTACGTCGATGACATCGTGGTTAAAACCAAGAAAGTCGGGAACCTCATCAGCGATCTCGAGACCACGTTCGAGTGCCTCCGGGCCAAGAATGTGAAGCTCAACCTCGAAAAATGTGTCTTTGGTGTGCCCCGGGGCATGCTACTTGGCTACATTGTCTCGCAACGGGGGATCGAGGCCAACCCCGAAAAGATCTCAGCAGTCACGAGGATGGGCCCAATTCGAGACCTCAAGGGCATACAGAAAGTGACAGGCTGCCTAGCTGCTCTCAGTAGGTTCATCTCGAGGCTAGGGGAAAAGGCGCTACCTCTCTACCGCTTGCTGAAGAAGACAGAACGCTTTGCGTGGACCCTTGAAGCCGAGGACGCCCTAACCAAGTTGAAGGGGTTGCTGACTTCCGCGCCAATCCTCGTGCCGCCACGACCAGCCCAGGGTGACGATCCCCCCGAGTCCCTTCTCCTCTATGTGGCCGCAACCACTCAGGTGATCAGCGCGGTCATAGTCGTCGAGAGGCACGAGGAGGGTCGTGCGTTGCCGGTCCAACGGCCGGTGTACTTCACCAGTGAGGTGCTCTCCGAGGCCAAGGTTCAGTACCCACACATCCAGAAGCTGCTCTACGGCATCATCATCACGAGGTGCAAGCTCCAGCACTACTTCCTCGCTCATCCCGTAACGGTGGTGTCATCCTTCCCCCTCGGTGAGATCATCAACAATCGGGAGGCCACGGGGCGCATCGCCAAGTGGTCCGCCGAGCTAATGGGGGAGGCCATCGCCTACGCCCCGTGAAAAGCCGTCAAGTCGCAAGCGTTGGCAGACTTCATTGCTGAATGGACCGACACCCAGCTCCCGCCGGCGCAAATCCAAGCCGAGCTCTGGACCATGTACTTCGACGGATCCCTCATGAAGACGGGGGCAGGCGCAGGCCTGCTCTTCATCTCACCCCTCGGAGTCCACATGCGCTACCTGCTACGCTTGCAGTTCCCCGCCTCCAACAACATCGCCGAGTACGAGGCCCTCGTCAATGGGCTGCGCATCGCCCTCGAGCTCGGGGTTCGACGCCTCGATGTTCGAGGGGACTCGTGGCTCGTCATCAACCAGGTTATGAAGGCTTCGAGCTGCATCGATCCCAAGATGGAGGCATACTATGGAGAAGTGCGCAAGCTAGAAGACAAGTTCTACGGCCTCGAGCTCAACCACATCGCTTGAAAATACAATGAGGCCGCAGACGAGCTGGCAAAGTTGGCGTCCACGCGCGGCACAGTTCCACCAGATGTCTTCTCAAGGGACGTTTTTGAGCCATCCGTCAAAATCGGCCCGGGGGCTGGCCCCTCGACGCCACACCTCGAGCCAGACGCGGGGGCTCGACCATTAACGCCACCCCTCGAGAATGACCCCTCAACATCCGATGAGGCAATGCAAATTGATACGCCCGCCTCTCCTTCATCGCGACCCCTTGACTGGCGGACGCCCTTCCTCGACTACCTGGCGCAAGGCGTGCTACCGGAGGATAAGACGGAGGCCCGACGCATCGCCCGAAAGGCCAAGACCTACGTCATCTACGGCGACGAAAGAGAGTTGTACCGTCGCAGCCCATCAGGAATCCTTCAACGCTGCATCCCCCTCGAGGAGGGACGCAGGCTCCTCGACGACATGCACTCGGGGGCTTGCGGCCACCATGCAGCGCCAAGGACCCTGGTAGGGAACGCCTTCCGGCAAGGCTTCTACTGGCCAACCGCCATCGGAGACGCCAAGTGTCTGGTCCAAGCTTGCCAAGGGTGTCAGTTCTACGCCAAGCAAACGCACCAGCCCGCGCACGCCCTGCAGATGATCCCCATCACTTGGTCGTTTGCCGTCTGGGGGCTCGACCTCGTGGGCCCCCTCAAGACGACAATTGGAAAGTACACGCATGTGCTCGTGGCCATCGACAAATTCACCAAGTGGATCGAGGCCAAGCCCATAGGCGACCCCACCTCCGAGAAGGCTGTCGAGTTCATCGCCGACATCATGTACCGGTTTGGGGTGCCTAACGTCATCATCACCGACAATGGCACCCAATTCACGGGCAAAAAGTTCACCAACTTCTGCGACGACAACAACATTCGCGTGACCTGGGCCTCGGTCGCGTACCCTCAATGCAACGGGCAGGTCGAGCGCGCCAACGGCATGATACTCCATGGGCTGAAGCCGAGGCTGTTCAAGACCCTCAAAAACTTCGGAAAGGGGTGGGCTGCAGAGCTCCCTTCGGTGTTGTGGGGCCTCAGGACTACGCCGAGTCGAGCCACCGGGTTCACTCCGTTCTTCCTAACCTACGGCGCCGAGGCTGTCTTGCCTACGGACCTCGAGTACGGCTCCCCTCGACTTCGAGCCTATAACGAGCAAACCAACGATGAAAGGCTCGTCAACGCCAAGGACCAGCTCGAGGAGGCCCGAGACGTGGCGCTCATCAACTCCACGCGCTACCAGCAAACACTTCGACGCTACCACGACAAGCACGTGCGCAAGAGGGACCTGGCGGTGGGGGACCTCGTGCTTCGACGGCTGCAGGATAATCGAGGGCGCCACAAGCTCACCCCTCCATGGGAGGGCCCGTACACCGTAGCTGAGGTGCTCAAGCCAGGAACATACAAGCTCTATGACGGTCAAGGCAGGATCCTGATGTACGCATGGAACATATCTCAGCTACGTCGCTTCTACCCTTAAAGGCCTCGAGGCCTTGTTCATTTTGTTGCTTTGTACAAACATGTTAAACATGAATGAGCAAACTCGTGCACTGTCTTTCATATTACTTAGCACCTTAAGGTAGCCTCGACCCTGCTTTGCCCAGGGTCGAGCCTCCCTCGGGGCTGACAGGGGGGACTCCCCCCCCCCCCCCCCCCCCCCCCGACACCGGAAAAAACGCATCCTTAAGGTAGCCTCGACCCTGCTTTGCCCAGGGTCGAGCCTCCCTCGGGGGCTGACAAGGGGGACTCCCCCCAGACACCGGAAAAACGCGTTTTTCTTTTCAAAAATTCGACCCTCATCTCGACTCGTACCTCGAGCGAACTAGCAACGTCTAAGTCCGAAAATACCTCGAGCTTCCAAGAGTCGGGAGGCGTCGACGTAGACGGCCACCTACGCCCCCGGGCTACGGTACCCTACCTACGCCTCCCCTCGAGGAACTCGTGACACGTATCGAAGGAACACAGACCAAGCCTGCAGAAACTCGAGCTAACGAAAAAGAGAAACGATCGAATAAATTTGAAAAGAAAAACGGCTTCGTTAAACAAACAAGTCATATATACACATGTTGACCTCGACAAGCCACAAGTCATGACATAATCTCTTACAAGGGCCTCGACGGCCAGATTTGGCACGCAGGCCTTATTCCTCGTCGGTCTGGTACTCTTCCCTGAGATCTTTCGCAGCGGGCTCAACCTCGACGTCCAGGCCAGGAGGAGGCGGGCCTTCAACATCGCTGCCTGCGTCAGGAGGCAACACATCTTCCTCGAAGATCTTCGCGAACGCCGCCCCCGGTTTGTCCACCTTCTCGAGGATCTTCTCGACACGGCGGTCGTTCCATTCTTCGTCCTTCCCCTCGATTTCGATGAAGCCCTTGGCGACGACATTGACCGGGAAGCGAAGCCGGAGCGGACGGCCGCGAGCGCCTGCTTGACGCCATGGTGGAGAGCGTGCCGGACGCGGTCCCGCGCGGCCACGTCAAAATAGCACAAGGCGTCCACCAGGGCGTCGCCCCGAGCCACCGTGCCCTCTATCGCGGCCACCGGAAGGGCACCCCACATGGAGCCGAGCTTGTCGAGGGTAACGCCTGCCCGCTCCGCCACCATGGCTTCATCTTGAAGTTGATTCACGAGGGCCCTGTTCGTCTCACGAAGCTCTTCGGCGGTCTTCTCGACCTCTGTGCAACAAACAAGAAAGAGTGAGACCGCGACGTGACAAAAACCTCGAAATCAAGGCAAAGACAAGGCATGAAAATTACCATCGCAGTGCGCGCCCAGAGCGGCGAGGTCGCTGGCGAGGCCCTCGACGCGCTACTCGAGCCTACGCTTCTCGGACAGCACGTCAAGCTTTTCAGCCCTGAGGCCTTCGACCAGCTTGCCCGTATCGGCAAGGGCCAGATCCTTCCGGATCACCTCTTGCCGCGCCGCCTCTGCTACAGCCTGGGCGGTGGCGACTCCGTTCTTGGCCTCCTCGGCCTCCTTCTTCGCCGCCTCCGCTGCGGATCGGGCGGTGGCGGCTTCGCCTTGGGCCCTCTCGGCCTCCTTTTTCACCGCTTCCGCTGCGGACCGGGCGGTAGCGGCCTCACTTTGAGCATCGGCGGCATCCTTCTTCGACACCTCCGCCTCGGACAGCGCGGTGGTGGCCTCCTCCTTTGCCTGAGCGGCCTCGTCCCGAGCCGCCCGAGCCTCCGCCTGTACGGCGTTGAGCCGGCTCGCCATCTGGGCGTTCCGATCCAGCTCGACACGGAGCTCTTGGAGTTGCGCCTGCGCCTTCGCGAGGGCAGCCGCCGCCTGCGCGGACCTCTCCGCTTCCTCCGAGAAGGACTGCTCCGCCTCCGCCACGAGTGCGGCCAGCTCCCTGAAGATCAACCCCGCCTCCCGCGGAGTTCCCTGCCGAGCCGATCGCTCCACGGGGATCAGGGCGCGGGAGGAGCTCGGCGCGTCGGGATATGACCACGCCGGTCGATCAAGCTCGACGATGGGCGGGCCCTCGACCTCCGGCTCAAGCAGCGCCAGCTGCAAACCACCAACCGACGGCAACGGCTGCGGCTCTCCCCACAACTCCGTCGTCTCCTCCTGCTGCTTCGTCCGAGGCGATGGTACGGCCTCGCGTAGAGGCAGGGACTCGAGCGGTAGCGGGTCGCTCGAAGGGTGGCTCGTCGCCAACCTCTCCCCCCTCGTCGGGTCCTCCGGCGTCTTGTCGACCCCGGCCGGTGCCTCGAGCGCTCCCTCCAGCGTTGAGCCCTCGACCGGGGGTGGCACCCGCTCCAGCTCGTCCAGGAGCTCCTCCACCGTCGGCACCCTCTCCACCGACGCCTCTCCCTCCTTCCCCTTCTCCGCGGGCCAGCTTGCGTCGACCGGGAACTCGAGGACCGCCGACCCTTCAGCCCCAGACGCCAACGAAGCCATGCTTGTCTCGGGAGCTCCCCCCGAGATGGTCGTCGCGACGGGGGAGGAGTGGCCCTCTCGATAGGCGCCATCTGAGGAGGAGGAGGAAGAGGAGGATGCGGTGCCGCGACGGACGCGGTGGCGGCAGGCTTGGCGCCAGGAGCCGTGGTCCCTGCTGAAAAAGAAGAACAACGTCGTCAGAAACAGGAAGAAGCTTCGACCCCCGTGGTCGACGGCGTCGGCCTCACCAAGATCCGCGGTGGCCATCTGGTTTCCCCGAGCCATGGCCGCTTGAGCCCTCGCCAGCCAAGCGGCCTCCCCAGCGGAAGAAGGAGCCATACCTCGAGGTGCTTGGACCTCGGCAGAACTCGAGGTCTTGGCCCGCTTGGACGCCACGGGGACCATCTCCTGCCGGGGGCGCTTTTCCCTGAAAAGCCAGAAAACAGCACATATCACCAAAGGTAAAAATGTAAAGTTTCCTCACCAACGAAATTAAGGAGACCTACTCACCCAAAGTGAGGGCGGGACCTCTTCCCCGAATCGCCGGACCCGCTCAGGGGCTTCGAGCCCGACCCATAGCTCGAGCCACGCCCCTGAGCCGTCTCCACATCGCTTGGACGGGGGGAAAGCGCCTGATGCATCTCGTGGCCTGACCCCAGTGGGGTGCTCTCCTCCTGCCTTTTGTCCCGGGGGGGACCGTGTCCCAATCGAGCGGTCCTCGTGGCGCCCTTCCTTGCGCGGGCTCCGGGACCTGCTCCGGCGCACGTGCCGGCGGTCGCGTCCCCCCGCGTCGGTCTCTTTCTCCCGACGACGGTACGATGAGGAGCTCCGGGAGCGCTCATGGCTCCCCGCCCGACGGTCATCGTGGCGGGGGCTCGACGCCCCCTCATGTTGCCCGCTCCTCCGCGGGCTCGACGCCACCCTCGGCGACTTGCGGCGATCGGAACCGAAGTCCCTCTCGACGTGTTGGCCGCTTCTCGAGGGTCGGCCCTTCTCGAGACCCCCCGCCTGGGCAGACGTGGCCGTGGCCTCCTTCTGTGCCGCGGCGACGGCGCCCCGGGTCCGAGGCTTCCTTGTGTCCGGGGGCACGTCCGGCACGGAGCTCAACGGGCCTTGAGCCCCCGACGAGGCAGGGCTCGGCACCACCTTCCGCGGCTGTGTCCCGCGCGATCCTTTCGCCCGAGGGACCTCCAAGACATCCTCCTGTACAGAGGAGCGGTCAGCTCGGACGTCGACGACCCCCACGCGCCTCAGACGCGCATCCATCCCCTCGTCGTCACTTTCCTCCTCATCATCACTCTCCTCCTCCGAGCTCGAAGAGCTGAGCTCAGGGGACCCATCTCCAGGCCGCCGGTTACGACGAGCCCTCGCCAGCCTCTGCTCCCGAGCCGAGCGACGCAAGTTTTTGTCTTTCTCTTTCCTCTTTCTGGCATCCTTGCTCTCCTTGTCTTTCTGAGCAGAGAGGCGCCTCACCTGGGTATCCGCGGCATCCTCCCTCACCGGGGGGCCTCGACGCACGACAAGTAAACGTCCCCTGCGAGGAAGAAGAAGCATGACGAGAAAAACCACAAGAAGAATGTACAAGGTTCGGAGGAAGAGAAAGGGGGAGGAGGCTCACGGCGGCTTAGCTCGAGGGGGGCTTACCAGGTCAAGACACCCCTTGTCGGGTGCCATGGCGATCAGGTTGGCGTCCTCAGGGACGAACGACCCTTGGATCATGATCGACACCCGGGAGACGCCCTCGCTCCGAGGCAGCCTCTCCTCGGCCATCCTCGACCGATTTAGCGCCTCGAGCTGGGCCTTCGGCCCCATTTCGTGCATAAGAAGGGGGCGATCCGCCAGCGGAAGAACCCTTCGCTGATGGAACGCCCAGATGACCGCCTGAATGGTCAGATTCTTCTCGTCCACCAGCATCCTCATCATCTTCATCAGCGGAACCAGGTGGCGTTGCCTGTCCGCCGCGACACCCCAGGTCCACTTCTCCGGGCGCTGAGTGAGGACCCTGCCGGTGTACTGCGGAAGGAGACCACCTTCATTCCGCTGGTAGAACCAGTGGTCGTCCCACCCAGCCTGGTTGGTGGAAAGCTTGTAGCGAAGGTATTCGCGGGGGACATTGGCCGACGAGGTCCCAGCCCTCGCAGTGACGGTGAGGGAGCCCATGCGCAAGAGCCGCCTCCCGTTGGGCTTCAAGGCCTTGATGAAGAGCTCATCCCAGAAGAGGTGGACGAACATCTCCCAGTGCGGCTCGATCTTCAAGTACCCCTCGCACACCGCGGCGAAGATGGCGACGTGCGAGATTGAGTTGGGGGAGAAGTGTTGCAGCTCCACCTCGTAGTGGTGGGTCAACGCCCGCATGAAGCGGCTCGGCGGCACACCGAGCCCCATGCGGTGGTAGCGCGTGAAGCTCACCACGTACCCCTCCGGCGGGTGCGGCTCCCGGTGATCCGCCGACGGGATAGCCCACCACGCGGGTCCCTCCTCCGGGTTGGGACGGAGAAGCCCCTGGGCCACCAACGAGTCCATCTCGCGCTGTGTCACCTTCGTTGGGCTCCAGTCTTCGGCCGACAGCGCTTGTGTCTGGGCAGCCATGGCGATGACGGCGCGTACCCGAGCAGCGGATGGACGGCCGGAAAATTCCCAATCGACTAACTCGGGAAGAAGGCGTGCAGAGGCTACGGCGGCGGTGACGGCAAAGGCAAAGTAAAGGGTCCCTCTTCCCCTCTTTCAATATTTATAAGAGAAAACCCCAGCGGGCGGGGTTTCCCACGACGGCGGAAAAAGTAACCGCACGCATTTAATGCGACCACCTAACCGCATCTCGAGCTGGTCGACAGGTACACGCGGCAACTCCGTATCCGCTCCACTTCTCCGGGCCCTCCATGGCCGCCGCTCCGACTTCTTGTCAGTCGCCCTAGCGCCACGATCTCCACTACCTCACCTAAAAAGGCGCGCCCAACGGGCAGAAGGTTTCCAAGCGACGGAGGCTTCTCCAGGAAGGTAAAAACGGGCCCCGGCCCTAAGTCTCGAAGCAGCGAAGGCTGGCCCTCGAAGAGGGTTTGACAGCCGGCTTCGAGCACCCGAGTCAGGGACACCAAGGGGCGCCACTCGCAGCATCGCTCGAGGGCCAAGCCCTCGAGGCCCCTCACGTGTATCCAAGGCGGGGAGCACGACATGCAGTGAGATCCCCTCGGAGGGAGGCATCGAGCCACCGGGTCCTATCGAATGGACCTGGCACTCCTGCAGACTGAGCACCCATGCTTTATGAGATCGCCTCCGGGCTACAGTCGACCCCTATCGAACGGGGCACGAGGTCTCACTTGGATTCCCCGTTACCAGCTCACCGGGAACCTCGATACTCGCCCGCTCGTGGTAGTGCGAGGCATCCCCCCTCGCATCCGATCGAAAGGACTTGCGGGATGACAAGCCGGGCAACCGGCGTGCCGGACGGCTCGAAGTGCCGGCCGGTCGGTTCAGCCTGGCACCCCTCGACGAAAGAGGGTAAAAAACTCGGGGGGTCGACACCCCCGAACCTAAAAAACACAAGTAACATTCACACTCACAAAACAGCCCACGAGGAAGTCCTAACCACTCCCCCGTGGCCTCGGGGGCTACACCCGCGAGTGTCGCTCGCACGACACCCACGGAATCAAAGCAACCGAACCCTCGAGATCCGGTTGGCTAACCCTCGAGATCCCAGTCGGGAGCCCCTGCTCGAGTGCAAACACTCAAACAAGGGCTCGGGGGCTACTGTCGGGGGAACACCAAAGGGGTACCCCCAATCAATGCGAACAAATAGGTTAAGCCTAGAACACCAATTAATAAATCCAGCTAGGCTAACCTTCCAAGAAACCAACCCCTCGGAGCCTGCAACGCTGGCCCACCGCCAGGGAGCTTAGACTTGCCTAAACCTTACCGACCACCTCCTGGTAACCTACCCCTCGAGCCCGCTACAGCTATGCACCACTCCTCGGGACCCCGCGCGGGGACCTCGAGCCCCTCCAGCACGATAGCCTATCCCTCGAGGCTCATCACACCCTAGGCCTCGAGCTGGAGCCCAACCTCCGCTCACCCGAGCCCTCCGCGCCCGGACTCGAGCGAGCGCTCCACCACCCTTCGAAGCCCTCCACGAAGAGGAAGCTTCCTGCTCCTCAACCCCATACCACGCATTTAATGCATCCACCTACTCCAGTCACGTCCTCTGCAACCCGACGTGTACCACAGTGAACCAGGGCAGAGCCAAGTCTCGTTTTCACAAACAAGCATGGGTAAAAAGGCACCAGTAGGCACTGTTAACCCATATCTTACACTGTTGCACATCCAAGCCACGTCTCGAGGCCCGGATACCTGCTGCTCAATCGGGTTTCCCGGGACTTGCCCAAACCTGCGGGGACTCGAACCCCTCGCAGGCGCCACCTCGAGGCCGGCTCTGAGCCCCTCGAGCCCTGGCTACTTTCACGCTATTGGAGGACAGGTACCCCAAGACCCGGAGGGACCCCGTCGTGTCCTACACGTGCCAGGATGGGTGTTGTACGGCTTCCACGTCGCCACGCCTCCACGTCCGCGCCCAGGATGGAGGCCACGCATCAAGGACGCCTCAACAGCAACACCCACGTTGGCTACAGTGGCATCGACGAGACAGAGTTCCTGCCCTTCGCCATACCGAGCGATATACATGTCAATCCTGTGTAAACCCTGGCCTCCTCTTGATCTATAAAAGGGGACGCCAGGGCCCTTCGCGCAGGAGAGACAACACACGAGTCCGGACTCCGGTCCACGCTCACTGAGCTTGTATTCGCCCCTGTACAAGCACTTAGGTGCAAGTAATACAAGAATCTCCTCCCCCGCTAGACGTAAGGCCTTCTTTGCCCGAACCAGGATAAATCCTTGTGTCATCTTGCATCACCATCCAGGAAGAGAGCACGCGATCATATTACTCGTTGGTGTTATACCCTCGGGTTCGAAACACCGACAGTACTAGTATATCTTCTGAATTATACTGAATTGATTTTTGTACTTGCTCAGTTACAACATTTGGCATCTGATGACATTGGCAAATATTCAACTTTTATATATACCGTGTGTCTGGTTTCAAATAGAGAATGTCCTTGGTTCTTTGTATGCATGTTTGGAGTAGCATTAGGTGAAATCTCATATTGTCCAACTTTTATACTACAAATGTGTTTTGTCACTTCTTTTGTAATCCTGAACGTCTATTTATTGGAAGCATTCTGGTAAAGTTTAACTGCTGCTACCTCAAATTGCAAATGTAGCTATATAAAACTTTGAACATCAGCATGTGTTGTATATAAGGTATCACTTGAACAACTACTTTTTTAGTAATATGATTTTATAAATCACAAAATTGTTACATTGTTGGAATACTTTTCATGAAAATTCAAGTCATGACAAATTCACATTACGGACTTATATTTGGTATTTGTAGTGCATGCCAAAATCTTTGATCTGGTTCTGTTATATTTGTAATTGGGTGGAGTGGTTTAGACTATTGTTTCAATTTCTGTTTGATATGGTTATAATGATGTGATCGTTGACATCCATGGGTTCTCCAGGGTCATGTTCTTAATGATGATGTGTTCTTTCTTTGAGTAAAGTGGCTCCAGATCTGTGCTACTGGAAGCTAATACTGGTGGGGGCAAAATGTACTATGATGTTTGATAAAGTACAATCAGAAGTTCAGAATCTGTCATATTATGGTCGACAGTAATTGATGCATAGTTGCTCTGTCTAGTCTGTTTCTAATTTTTGGAACAAAGACTAGAAGATCATTGACAACACAACAGCAATGTCATTCATGTCTTATACCTTGCAAAGCTGTCTTTTGTGTATCGACTAACATGAAATCATTTAGATAGCTACTGTGTCTTGTGCGTCTTAAATTAGGTTTTATGATATCATGCACACCTTTATTTGAGCTAGAGCACAAAATTTACTTGAACAATTGAATCTTGACTTTCTTGTTGTTTTGTTTATCTCAGAAACGTGGCCTTTAAAGCTTCTAAATTAACTTGCTGCGGACTAGGCTACATAAATGAACGATCGAGCAGGTTTTCCTGTTTCTATTCATAACCAGTATATTTGAGGTTAATTTCTGTTCCAGGCCAAGCTAGAGGGACATAGGCAATTCTCTTTCCATATCTTGACTACTGACTGTTATTGTATCATTTTCAATAAAGGGAGAAAGAGCTTTTAAAATTACAGGGTTTTGCCGGCCTTGCCGACTTAACAAATGAGGCTGCATGTTGATGACTACTGTTATTCTGTCTAGGTTCCTCTCAATTTCAACCGGTCGTTGCTCCTTAAAATCAAGTGTGTGTTTTTTAAATCAACTGGGATGCTTATAGTATATATAAAGTGACTCTGGACATTACCTACCAGAGTAGGCAACTGGGATACTACTTGATAGTAAAGAATAAGAGTTTCTGGCATTGCCCAAGGGCTAAGGGTGTAGAATCTTGGGTGTTGTTTGGTTACGACATTGTAACGTAAAGGGAATGAAATTAAAGCTATGCATGTTACCCTACGGGAATGGAAATGAACTAATTTTGTTTCCATTTACGTTACCGTTGTACAAACCAAACAGCACCTTGGAGTCTAAGAAAGGAACATGGAAGTAAACCATTGTGGAGCACATACTATTCATTTTCGTGTAGTTTGAACTTTCGATGCTTCATTTACGGGAATACTGTTGGCTTATTTTAGAGATTGTATGATCCAGCTTATGCTCAGCGCCTGTATACTTACTTATTTGTGATCTTTCTTTTAAGCCAAGCGAAGGGTACCCGCATGTGCATTAAGACCGCACCATGTGGCCTACTTGATGAGTCAAGACCGGTGCTGCTTGTTTTGTGTGCTACAACTACAGGCAGGTCTACTACGCCACTGACTAAACTCTTATTGTATTATTATGTTTTAGAAGAGCATGTCGTCTTAACTATGAGTTCTAAACCAGAGACCTACACCTACTGGGTGCAGGCTGCTGTAGCTCCATGTCGTTATTGCAGTTCCCCTGGCTGCTTACAGAGACCACTGTCCCCTGCTCAAGGGTCTCGCTCGAGCCAACATGTCTCCCTCGGTCCAGGTTCACGGAACTCCATCCTGATCTCCCTTGAGAATCTGAACCTGTTTCCCCAGTCACCTGACACTGCTCCTGCTCCATGGTTTGAATATTGCAGGCGTGGCTCAAGCCGGGGCGACACGACGACCAAAACCTCATAAAAGATGCCTGACCACGGACGGATCTTGCACGATGCTGCCTCCAACTCGAAACCATAGGTTATCTTCCCTCCCTGAATTGTTGTTAGATCTGTGATGTGAAGTGAAGGCCGACGAGGCTGGCTGGGTCACTGGGCTGCCATCCATATGGGTTGGGATGCTGCCTGCTGAAATGCTGCCCCGGTCTTTTGTCAGGATTATCTCACCCACCCGACTAATCCCGTATTATTGCTGCCAACATTGATGACCTTGTCTCTGACGGGTTTGGAAGAGCACTGCTGATTAGTACTAGTGTAGTACACAGTTTTGTCATCTGTCTGGCGCTCTGGCCCTGCGTGGTCCAGCACGACACAAACGTATGTACCAACCATGCATGTTCCTGACAGGCTCTAGTGTGGTGATACACCTTTGTAGTACATCTCCGCGTATTTGCTTCGACTCGAGACGAGCGACCGCCGCCGCCGCCGCCCGTGGCTCCTTCGCGCCGCCGCCATCCTTCGCTGGTCCCCCTCTCTCCTCCCTCCGGCCTACGCCGGAGGTTGGAGAGAGTGGAGATCCATCGCTTTTAATACTTTTTTCAATAAATTAAATTTTTTAGGGTTTGAGTCTCTCCATGCCAAGTATTGTGGTATTGGAGATTTATCTCCTTTTTCTCCTCTTCGGCGACGGAGCAGGAGAAGGATGAAATTGTCTTCTCCATGGCGACTTCGTTGAAGATGAAGACGACAACTTCGGCGTCAGTATCTTCACCAGCATGACGACATGGAGATTTTTGTTTCCGGATGACGGCATCAAGGCGGAGATGATGTCGTCGTCATGGAATAATTTTCTCCGGTCTTTTCTCTGTTTTGTTGTAGTTAGATCTGGCCACAACGAAGGACTAGGGAGATTAAGTTTCAGATCAGTCTTCTTCACTCTTCGGTGGCAGAAAGAAGAAGAAGGAAGACACAAGAAAGAAGAAGTTTCTCAACTCCACCTGCAGGAACGTTGGCCGTCCGTTGGGCATCTATTGTCTGGCCTAAAACAATTGTTGCCGAGTATTTGCCTGTGCGGTCATCCATACGAAGCGTCAAATAGGTTTGGATTTGAGAGTTTGAGCTATTCACTGTGGGTGCAATATAGATGAAAATCAGTTTCTGGATATATGTTTTTTCCAGAATACCTGTAATGTGATGATGTACCTAGCTATATTTTAATATAATTCTTCTTTCGTCTCTCAAAAAAAAAACCATGCATGTTCCTGGTATTCGTGCATCTTTCACTGCCAACGTTTACGGGAACCCCCAGTTCTTGGTTTGGACCAGCCCGTGGAGCTTCGGTCTGAACTGAGCGCACCTCACGTCGCATGTCAGCCTGCCCCCATCGAATCGGATGCACAAGTTTTTGCCAGATTTTTACATGAATGGATGAAAATCGTTCGAGCGCCGAAGAAATCACATGTCCAGAATGTACCTAAGGTCTGGGTCTCTGGGACCATGAGACGCACTGTTTGGAAGAGCACGGGGGCGCGGGAGACAGCATGGACATGGCACCAAACGCCTTGTCCCCCAGACGTCTACTTGTTTGTTCTCACTCACCAGTCACCGGTCACCACTCACCAGTCACCAGCTCGCGCCCGGCGACCCGCCTGCCCCTATATTATCCTCGTCGCCCCACTCACTTGCCACTCGACTCGCTTTGTCTCGGCTCACACAAGAACCAGAGCTTCTCCCGCTCGCCGAGCTTGCGGTGCGCTTGCTCTCTCTTTCTCTCTCTCTCTCTCTCTCCATGGAGGCCTCGCCGTCTCGCAACAGCGACAGCTTCTCCCGCGGCGGATGGCCCAGGTGCAAGCCGCGGTCGTTCGAGCGCCTGGACGTCGGTGCCGCCGCCCTCGGCGAGTCGTTTAGCAGCTCCACCGCGTCCTTCATCGACATGGACCCCGAGGAGCTGTTCTCGATGCGGTGGACGACGACGTCGGAGGACGCCGGGTTCCAGTTCGGCCCGCCGCGCGCTGGGTCGTGCTCCCCGCTGCTGGTGGCCAGCAGCGCCGGCGGCCTCGTGATCTTCTCCGACGACGACAACCTCCTTCCCCGCGAGGGCGCCGGCGCCCGTGACGTTATTACTGGCGGCTCGTACGCCGACGACGCGTCCGCGTGCTCGTCGCCGGCGTTCCACACGGCGCACAGCACGCCGGCGTCCGTGATCAGCTCCTCGCGGCGCCCAGCCGGTGGCGACGGCGGCGCCAAGCCGCTTCTGGCGACGCGGAGGATTCTGCTCCGGTACCTGCGCTTCCTCGTGCCCCTGTGCCGCAAGGCGAGGGCGCTGCGGCTGCCGGTGCCCGGGCGGGTGTTCTCCGCGCCACGCTACTCCAGGGCCACCACCCCAGCGCGCCGATCGACGTCCAGCGCCTCGTCTGCCGCGGCGGAGCACTGGTGCCACGGCAACGCCGACGTCGCCGTGCGCGACGCCATCCTCCACTGCAAGAAGTCGCTGCTGACCGCTCGCACCGAATGCTGAACACCGCTAAGGGAGGGACGGCACATGCAAGAATGGGCTCGTGCAAGAACACTTTCGGTGAAGCGACAGGATTCAAGAGGAAGATGGATATAATATTTCGTCTAGTCCTTTTCTTTTTGGCGTAATTTTGATTTCGCATGTATGTGTACATGCAGTACAGTGGGGATGAATTGTGCCCATGGGGAATTTGATCTTGTGAGGCGATTTGGTTACTGTCTTTGTACAGTAGAGGTACGGCTTTCTATGTGCTCTGTCTTCGACTCTTCGCCTTGGCTCTCTGTGCAACTATGCATGCATCGGACAAGGGAAAGAGCTAGAACAACTCATTAACAGCAGCGTTTTGTGGCAAATTATTATCCGTTGAACATCTCATTTGTTAACCATGTGTTTTCCCCGGCATGAAGCTGATGAGCAGGACATGGCACGGGAGCACCTAAGTGCATGTGAGAGCATGTCCGATAGAGCCCCTATTTCAGCCCTCATCCTATTTTTGAGGGTCGAGAAACACTAACAAGGCCCCTACTCCGGTCGTCAAATATGAGGAGGTCCTCAAATCCCCCGTCTAGCTCCCTATCCTGAGGGCTCTCGAGAGAACCCTCAAATCATCTTCTCCACGCCCATGCTCGCTGCTAGTGGTCTGCTCCTCATCTGTCTTGACCATGGTTGCTCCTCATCTCTCAACTGTATTCTCATCCATCTCAACCGCGGCTGCTCCCCACCCCTTGACCTCGTCTGTGGCTGCTCCCGACGCTCGCGACACCCCTTCCCGGTAGCGGGCCCTCCTGACAGAGCTCCTCACCGCCCGAAGCTCCTCCTCACCCTTAAATTTTTACTGAGTAAAGTCTATGACAACTAGGACCTACATGTCATTCTCTGTTAGAATAAAATTGAGGCCCTATTTTGAGGGTCACTGCTAAAGTGTATCTAGAAAAAGGACCTCAAAAATAGAGAAAACATTCAAATAAAAAGTAAGGGCTCTAGTTTAAGGGTTATTGCTAGAGATGCTCTGAGTAGAGGATATGTTAAAATTGAGGTCTTATTTTGAGGGTCACTGCTGGAGTGTATCTAGAAAAAGAAGGACCTCAAAATAGAGAAAGCTTTCAAATAAAAAGTAAGGGCTCTAGTTTAACGACTATTGCTGGAGATGCTCTGAGTAGAGGATATGTTCTTGGCATCTCAGTATCTCACATTTCCATTTGCGCAACCATTAAAAACCCATTAACAATTAGAGGTTTGAGGGGTCTAACACGTTTTTGCATCTCCAAGTTCTCAATGCCGAAAGCAAAAATCTGTTGTTGACAAATGTATCGTGTTTGGGAAATGAATCGTGTTTCGAAAATGGATCATCAAAAGGCCTCAGCGAGACATCTCGAACGCTACTGTACAATGGACACTCCCTCTGTCTCAAAATATTTGACCTTATGACATTCAAATTTTGTCTCAAAATAGTTATCATTCTCACATCTCATTTCTCAATGTGCATTTCTCTTTTTCCAATACACCTTTTTATTTTTTTCCAATAATACATCTCTATCTCTATATTTTTTTTGTGCACTACACATTTTCATTATTTCTCAATTCCCATTTCTAAACCTAAAATGTCAACTATTTTGAGACAAGGGAGCCTTCCTTAAGGGCATCTTTAATTAAAAAAATCAGCTGCTACCTCCTTTGTCGCCACCTCGTATAGTGAGCCTCATGTATAAGATACCTTTTATTTTACATCTCTCTCTAGACCGGAATTCTAAGTTATTAGCTCTCAGAACTATCCTAGTGGAAGACGCCCCACGATTTGGGTTACTAAAACCCATCAACAACTTTAGAAAGAGTGGAGTGGACAGGGTGAAAGGACCTAATTGGCCTAGAGGGGGGGTGAATAGGCGTATTTGAAATTCCTGAAATTCACAAATTCAAAAGCGGAAGTTAAATACCAACCGGAAGTACCGGTGGTTTGAAGCGGAAATTTCGGTCGTAGACCAAAACTTCCGGTGCAAACCAACCTACTCTTTCCGGTGCCCTGCGAGGCTATGAAATCAGAGTAACTGAGTTGTTTGTTTCAAACCAATTATGCACACCACACTCTTGGATGATGTTGATGAAGAAGTTGAGCTCCGCAAAGCCTCGCTCCTCACCAACCGATGGAAGATCACCTTCAATCTATGAAGTGAAAATGGAGGAGAGAAACACAAATAACAAGGGTAGTCGAAGCTACCACCACAACAACAAGCACACATGACATGATTTATCCCGAGGTTCGGCAATCCCCACGAAGGAGTTCTTACGTCCTCGTTGTTGAGGTGACCACTAAGGTCCGACAACTTAGGTCTCCTCCCTCAAGCAACCACACATGAAGCTGAGATTTCCACTAAGAAAAAGGGTGATACAAACGCTTCAGGGTGCCCTCACAAGTGAATCAATCCGGGCAACCACGAAGAACACCTAGTCGGCTAGGGTTCAAAAAACCCAAGAGTAATAACCACAAACCAAGCCGGCGAGATGAGGAAACCAAGTGCTCAAGTCGAAGATTGATGCTCCCGCTCTCTAATCTCACGTCCCTAGCTCAAATCAATGGAAGATTGAACCTTAGAAGCAAAGGGGGAGAGAGAGTGGGTGAGTCAATGCTTGAAGGCTATTGGAGAAGGCAAGCGCGTAGTGTAAGAATGGACAACCGTTCCAAAAAGGACGAGGGAAAGGATATGTACTCGTGCTTCAGACGGCCTACCGGTACTAAGTACCGGTGGGGCGACCGGTACTACCGGTCAATGGAGGTGCAACGGTTCAAAAAGCGCGCAAGCGAAAAGGCCTAACCGGAACTTCCGGTCAACTACCAGAACTTCCGATCTACTTCCAGTCCTACTTTCGGTCGCTGAGAGGTACTTTCGGTCGTACTTTCGGTCGCTGAGAGGTACTTCTAGTCGTACTTCCGGTCGCTGAGAGGTACTTCTGGTCTACTTCCAGTCGTACTTCCGGTCGCTGAGAGGTACTTCCGGTCTACTTCTGGTCGTACCTCCGGTCGACGAGAGGTACTTCCGGTCTACTTCCGGTCGTACTTCCGATCGACGAGAGGTACTTCCGGTCTACTTCCGGTCGTACGTTCGGTCTACTTCCGGTCGTACTTTCGGTCGCTGAGAGGTACTTCCGGTCGTACTTCCGGTCGATGAGAGGTACTTCCGGTCAACAAGACCGGTACTACCGATCGCTGACCGATAGTTCCGGTTAACCCTCAAGACGCCCGTTAGAACAAACTCAACACAAGCCAGGACTTCCGGTCGCCTAACCGGTACTACCGGTCAACGACCGGTACTTCTAGTTAGGGACCGGAAGTACCCGGCGGTACTACCGTTCTGACCAAAAGGCCTGCAGAAGTACTGCTTCCCTTGAGCGGTACTTCCGGTCTCTGTCCGGTACTACCGCTCCACCCTGGCTGTCTTCGAAAAACTAAGTGCTCGTGGATGAAAAAGTGTTCTCGCAAGCGAATTAAGATAATGACCTGAGCACTTTTTATCCTCAACTAGCTAGCTATGATTTGTGACCCTCTTGATAGTACAGTGTTTCCTATAACTCAAATTAAAGTATAAAAAGTTGAACCACTTGAGTTATGACGCCTTCTTTTCCATCTAAATTTAGGATGCTAAGATTCACCAGATTCTTTTGTTTAAATTCATCAATGGACTAACACTTGTAGATGTCACTTGATAAACATGTTAGTCCTTAAATTGATTATCATTAATTATCCAAAACCCACATTGGGGGTGAATGCACTTACACAGGGGCGGAGGGCAGTGGAGGCCAAACTGGGCCTCCGCCCCCCTTGGTTGATAGAAGTTTAATGGTCACATATATGTAGCAAGCTGAATTATACATTTGTAATAATATGCCACCATTGTTTATGGCTGTAATGAGCAATTCGGCCCCCTCTTGTTGTTTGGACACGCTCCGCCACTAGGAATGGAGCAAATAAATAATTGTCTTCTCTCTCCCACATTAGGGATGTAGTATATAGAGGATGGGAAGAGTGCTTGTCCATTTATCCTTAGGAGGGTATATAAAATATAATAAAGTTCTTTGCATGTCAAAAGTAAGGTTATCTAGGCCCAATGTGTTGGAAGCTCTGTATTTTCTTCATGCATGGGGCCTCTATTCACTGCCAAAGGTCTTTGTCTTGTGTTGAAACCTTCCATTTGGCTTTGGAAGGTTTTCCCTTCGCCATGGAGAAGCTCCTCCCATTCATGGTGAACACTCTTTTTGTTATGGAGTGTTTCCACTCATAGTGAAGATCTTTCCCTTCGTTAGAAACCTCTTTTTGTTTATGACAAAGGCCTTCCATGCACTTTAGAAGGCCTTCTGTTTCGTCGGAAGCTCTTGCCTTCACAATAAAAGGCCTTCTAGAACTTCATTGAGAAAGGTCTTGTTTCCATCTAGAATTATTTGCCTTTCATAGGAATCTCTTCATTTGGGAAGGTTTTACCTTCACAATGGAACTTTTGTTTACCACAAGGCTTCGTTGCAGAAGGTCCTTCGTTTGCCAAATAAGATCTTGAAAGCTTGGAAGCCTTCCATTACTTGGGGCCTTCAAAAGTTCTTAGGTATTCTCTATAGAGGTGCAAACCCCTTCAGTTTCATCAAAAAAAGTTCTTAGGCCTTACCTTGCTCAATAATAGGGAACAATCCTCCCATCTCTTTAGGACGCTATCTCCACTTTGGAAGGTTTGAAGGAAGAAGGTATTGTTCCTTTTGTGTTGTCAAAAGTTAAATTATAATTTGAGAAGGTTGTCTCCCCTTTTATATAGGGTTCAAATTTCTAAAGCTTTAGCTTTAGAATGTCTTCAAAAGGTGTAAAGCCAAAAGGCTAAAAAAAGAGGTCGTCTCCACTTCGAAAGGTCAAAAATTGAGAAGTTGTTTTCATTCAAAGTCAAAAGCCTTAGCTTTGGAAGGTCATCGCACCAATTCTCCTGAATGACACAGACTACTGGAAGAATGAGTCCTAATTAAAAGGGCATTTGGGGCATCCAAAATACTTCTGGAGCTTCGAGTTATTGAACCTAAAGAAAAAGAGAGTAAGAGAGTGGAGTAGAGGAAATGAATGAGTATGTTTGTCTAACCGCCTCTTCCTAGGTGTCTTTTGGGCATGTAAATGAGCATGATTCGTTTTGTGGGAGTAAGCATGGGAAATTTTTTGTTCCACATGGATGGTACTCCCTTTGTTCCAAACTATAAGCCATTCTAACTTTTCTAGATACTCCCTCCATTCTAAATTATAAGTCATTCCAACAATTTTGGTGAGTCAAAGTATTGTAAGTTTAACCAAAATTGTAGAGAGAAACATAAACATTCATGACATCAAATAGGTACATGCTATGAAAATATAGCTAATGAAAAATCTAATAATACTTAGTTGGTATCATAAATATTGTTATCTTATTATATAGAATTGGTTAAACTTGAAAAACTTTGAATCTTCAAGAATATTGGAATGATTTATAATTTAGGATAGAGGGAGTACATTGTTTTTCTATGCATCTAGATGTGGGTTGTCTCTATATACGTAATAAAAGTTATACAACTTTAGAACAACTTATTATAATTGGAAATGAGGGATTAGTTAACAAAGTGTCTCTTTATCTTGATTTTTTTAAAAAAAATGATGTTGAATATTTTTCTATTTATAGAATAATCTCTCCATTTTATTGAACTGGTGTGAGGAGCTTGATTTCACATATCAAAAAAAATTACAGAATGACATGCTCGTATTAACTCAGCTTCACGATTAATCATCGTGCCACCAAAACCAGTGGATGCGACGCTTTGATGTTGGCCATGCATGCATGCAAGACTTTGTTTTTTTTTATACTCCCTCTGTCCCCAATTACGCTGTCGGTATTAGTACGATAAGTTTGACTTGATTTATAGTAATACATGCAGTATTTTTATCTCCAATTAATTTGTTAAAAACTAGATTTAAAGATTTTTCCAATCATACTAATTATTTATGATAAATATTAATATTTTTAATATATATTTAGTCAAAGATGTTTCTCGGGAAACGAAAACAACGGTTATTTAGTGATGGAGGGAGTAGCATGCTAGCCAGCGGAGTAATCAGATGCATCCTCAGATCCAAAATGCCTCTTATTGTGGCCAAAAAAAAAAACAGCGCACGGCAGTTAGGACACCTTCGGAATGCGATAATTTTTTTTATCCTATGTTTTTTTTCTGTAAACAGTGAACTGATTTCTATAAAATTTATGTACAATTCATGTAAAATTCTTGCGTTGCAAAGGAGTCTTTAAAAAGGATCTGAGAGAGTAAGTTTTACTACATGCATTGAACGTGCTGGATCGCCCCTCCTTTCCATTTATCTCACTCCCAGCTCTTGGCCAATTTTTACAATTATTAATACCATTTTTTCACATTTGTAATGTTCCGACTTAAGAATAAAAAAGTTAAAGCAAATATTTGTTGTGCGCGTAAAGACGATCGTTCTGGTCTTTTATCTTATCAGTCATACTTTAATTTATTTTCTCTTAAAAAACACTACTCCGTATTAAAATAAGTGAAATCAGCCATAGAAATGATCGGTCGAACAACAGAGATGTTTGAAAAAGTAGGAGCCGCTTCCGTGAAACGGAAGATTGTCCTACCAAAAGAAAAGATATTTTCTAACACCCCCAACATTTTCTATCGAACTTTACAACGTACGTTCAAGGGGAACGTTGAGTGTACAAAAGACAATTGGCAGCGTTGCTTCACTTGGCAACCCTCTCGATGATGCCACCTAAAGTCTAGGAGCACATGCTTAGCTGCTAGGGCTCCAGATTTTCTCACCCAACGTTCATCAGCTCAAGGAAATCTATCCTGCTCTGCAATCTACCTACAACCTACTCCACAAGGATACAAATTGCTTGAGCGTAGCAAACATTAGACTGACCGCACTCGTCATCCTCTAAGAGTGTGTTTGGTTGGGTGGATATCCCTGGATAAGACGTGACCATCCATGAATAAGTAGTGTTTGGTTCAGTGAATCAGTTGAATATGGATATCCACAACAGAGAATATTCCTAGTAGATGTTGGATATGGTGACCACCAAAAAACTTGCGGATAAGCTTATCCATGTTTTCTAATCTTCGTCATTAGCAAATAAATTAAGGATTATTAGTATGTTACAATATTAATTAGTAATCATGATGACAAGATAAGTTTTGATAAGTGCTAATATATTGATTACCGCACATTTTGTGTGATAATTAGAGTGGTATAATACTAATTAATATATTTTAGTTTTAATTAGTGATTATAATGATAAGATTAGTGTCAATGCATATTTATTATTGTATAATTAGTTGTTATTATTTTTAAATAATAGATATAATTAGTCAAGTATTCTCATCTCATCCATCCAACCAAACAGAAAAATGACTCGTCTAATCTACCCAACCAAACAGACAACATAGATATCCATATCCCCAAATTCATGGATAGTCATATCTCATCCACCCTTGTCATCAAACCAAACACACCCTAAATTTATCCTCTATCTGTCCTAGTCATCAAGATTCTTTCCTTTATACATTTTTCTTCAGCACTCATCATCCTATATATCTCATACTCTATACCAACTATCAAAAGTGAGGCCCACTTGTCACTTTATCTAAATATATTTATGTGAGATCTTGTTTTGAAGAATTTATTAAAACGAATTTAATGGTGCAATCAAAATTTAATTTAGTTTTTTGGTTCATGAGTAGCATTTTTTAGTTAGTTGAAATAATGGGGCCCACCAGAGATTCTTTTTTCTCCCACACGCCGCGCTCTCTCCACACCTCTGTCGGTTGTCGCATGAGATTGCTTTTATGGCACACTTGATGCAAACAGTACTTGGATTCACAACAGACTTGAATTATGCCTTGCAGAAGAGGGATCAAGATATTGTCAATGCAGTATAACTCATTTCCTTGACCAAGCTCCAATTGCATCAATTGCGGATCAGGGGTGGGAAGATTTCTGCAAAGAAGTGGACTCATTTTGTGTGAAGAATAAAATCAAAATTCCTAACATGGGCATATTCTACAAGCCTATAGGAAGAGATCGGAGGTTCTTTGTCAAGATCAAGAATCTACATAGTTTTTGTGTTGATATGTATTTAAGCATCATTGATAGGCAACTTTTGGAGCTTAATGAAAGGTTTGATGAGGTAAACACAGAATTGCTTGTTTGCATGGCTGCATTCAGTCATATTGATTCATTTGTTGCTTTTGATAAAGAAAAATTGGTTAAGTTTGCTGGATTTTATCCCAATGATTTCTCATTGCTAGAGTTGAGACACCTGCCCTGTTCACTTACTTTGTACATCAATGATATGCTAGCTGATGAGAGGTTAAAAAATGTGAGGACTCTTGCTGAGCTTTCTGTTAAGCTTGTTGAAACAAGCAAGTGTGATAGACATGCAGTTGTTTACAAGCTTCTCCAATTGGTGCTAGTGCTTCCAGTAGCAACTGCAAGTGTTGAAAGAGTCTTTTCTGTCATGAATTATGTGAAGAACAAATTGAGAAATAAACTTGGAGATGAATACTTGAATGATTGCTTGGTTACTTTCATTGAGCGGGAGTTCTTTCTACAAGTTAAAGACAAAGACATTATTAATCACTTCCAAGCTACGAAGGATTGCAGATTTAAAGGAAGATTATAGTATTTGTTAGTTCTTTTTTGTTACTGGCTCTAGTTGGTTCCTATTTTCATGCCTATCTTAGATGTGAACAATTTTTTATTTTAGTATTGTATTGTTTTTGTGACTTTAATTATGATAGAATACTATTGCAAACTATACTTGAAACCTGTTGCTATGCATTGGAATTTTTTTATTGTGGGAATACCCAAGTTTGAAATCTTGGCTCCGCCACTGTCTCTCGCATGTGTTCGTGGGCAAGCGTGTGGTAAAGACGTCCTGTACCGCGCTAAATATAGCGTATGGAGAGCGCCACCTCTTCCTTAGCGTGGCTCGTAGAGTATCAGCTGCAGATTGGAGGGTAGCGTAGCGGGTGGGATACAGGATGCGGTGCAGTCAGTCTTAGGATGTGATGTGATGGTGTTCTGACGATAACATGTGCGTGTGTGGTGTGGGGTGGGGGGGCTGTTTGTTTCCGGGAAAAAATAGTCTGTCACATCGAAAGTTTCGGTAATAATTTAGTATATTAAAAATAAATCAATTATAAAACTAATTAGACCGTCATATGCTAATTAACAAGACAAATCTATTAAGATAAATTAATTTATCAGTAGCAATGATTACTGTAGCATCATATTATCAAATCATGAACTAATTAAGTTTAATAGATTCGTTTCGCGAATTAGCTTTCGACTGATAAATTAGTTTTTTACTCCCTCTGTCCCTGAAAGAATCAATTCCTAGAGTTGTCTTAAGTCAAATTTTTTAAACTTTAATTGAATTTTTAGAAAAAAAACTATCAAGATTTGATGGTACCAAATTCATATCATTAGATATATCATGTAATATATTTTCATAATATGTATATTTTATATCATAGATGCTATTACTTTTTTTATATAAAGTTAGTTAAAGTTAAAAAAAGTTTGACCGGCACAGATTCTAGGAATTGAATCTTTCAGAGACAGAGGAAGTAATAAACTAAATTAAGACCGTAAAATTTGATGTGACAGAGCGAAAAAAATTTATAAGGAACGAACACCACCTTAGGCCAAGCGAGCGAACAACGTGCCGATGCTGATCCGTAAGCTGCTGGGCACTGGAGTGATCGATGCCTTGCCGAGTCACCACTGCATGAGGCAAGCCGATGGCTGGTCACAGGTCACCTATCACCGGTTCGCTGATCACTGCCTGGCCACACTCGCACAAGTACATGCGTCTGCGCGGCGGAAATCATCGTGCCGTGACGGAAATCCACCCTGAGCCCGCGTGTGAGAATCTGCACGGCCAGCGCCTGCTGGTTTCCGGCCCTGGTGCCGCGAAGCGCCAACCACGTTACGCTGGCCACCTCCGGTCCTGCTGCTGCACAGCAACGTTGTCGCATGTAATGTAAGTACTATGTATGTACAGTTACTGATGCCAGTGAAACCGCATTATCTCCGGAGGCAATTCGGCATGAGAGGACGGCGTGTGCGAACGCTGGGGCCGTTCACTGTACGGTTGGCCGCGTCTCTGCCGACCGATGTGACGAGTCGCCGGCCACGGATGGGAGCTGGGTTGTCGTGATCGATCGCCCCCGGCCGGTGCCGGTTCCCGACCGGCGATCGTTGTCGATCGTCGAAGAGAGCGGGACGCAGCCGTGCCACTGCCAGTGGCCAGTGCTTCTCTCCCACATCAGATGAAGATGGCGCCGTGCGTATCGTTTGCACACGTACACGTACCTTATCGTCTTGTCTGAACGTTCGAGGTCGGGCGCGCGCGCTTGTTGCATGCTGTTTTCTCTGTGTGGTGGGGGGCTGTGGCCTGTGGGCGCGACGGCGGTGTGGATTGCGGTGGCTGGATCGTGTCGTCGCGAGCGGCCAAAAGATGCGGATAGGGATGGCACGGCGCGGGGCGGGGGGACGACGTCGACGCGCGTGGGCTATACGGCTTGGATGGGTGGCCTGGCCGCGAGGAGGGTCCGGTCCGGCAGCGGTCGTTGGCGTCTCGCATGGATCATGGATGGCGACCGGTCCACCGTTTCACCTCTCCCGAGTCCCAGGCGAGCAGGGGCAGGGCTCCCTCCGATGCACGGAGCCATGCGATGCGCGTGAGGGGAAAGCGTCGGCGGCCCTCGGGGTCTGACCGCGCCGAGTTTCCAGTTCCCACTGCCCAGGCAACTGTTTGTGCTACTGGGCCGCTTCGACGGAAACAGGCGGCTTTGCTTTCTCTGGTGATACCGATGTGCTAGACGTTGTTAATATTTTTCTGGACGAATCAAAAGAACGACCCAAGCTTTTTTTTAGGCGAACATCGTGTCGACCAAGGATAAAAAAGAACTAGAGAAATGCCCCGCCTGTTACCGTACAAATTACTGTGATTTAGAATAAAATTACCTACACCAAGAATAAATTATTATAATTAATAATATTAGTATATAATATGGTACACTGTTGTCGACAATTAAAAGCGTGTTAGTAGATGATTTAGGCAAACGTTGTTAAAATGGTTCAAGTTTGACCAAGGTTATAATAAAAGATATTAGTATTTGTGCTGTTAAATAAAAAATATTATCAAAATATATTCAATTACTAATCTAATGATATTTTTATCAAAAATATTAGTAATTTTTTTATATAACTTCGGTTAAAGTTCGAATTGTTGGACTCCTCGATAAGTGAGAATTGTATGTTTTATTGGACGAAGAGAGTATCATGTTCTTAGGAAACATCGTTGCAACTGCTTGTTGAGTGTCTTCTTCCCTCTACGCCGATCTACATCGGCGGTCTGCTTCGTTTACTTTTGCACTAATTTTTAGCGCCGACAACCTCATTGTAAGAATGTATTTTAACCCTTTGTTATTCGCTTTCATGTTTTTCATATTTCTAGCATTAGACAATTTGAGTTTCTCTTAGATCATAGTGCTAGTGTAAGATCTCACACCTACAATACATATTGTTATTCTTTTTCTAATTGTCAGAATTAATTTATGCATCACTAAATTGTTATTGTTTCTAACACTGTATTTTATGGAGTACCCGTATTTTTATAACAAACATAAATATATGTATGTACAATAAATAAATAAATAAATATGCATAATGCTACAATATATGTAGTTTGTTAGATGTTGCAAATATGGCCCATAAGCCCAATAAAAATCAGCAGTAGCAGCAGCCCATGAAGAGAGAATTGAAACCCCCATTAGCCCATCAGTCCATCACGACATCACGCTCGCGTCGCTCTCTGCCTCCTCCGTCTGTACTCGCTCCCATCGCATTGGCTGCCGTAGAAGGAGAAGGACGGAAGCGGCGACGGCACCGCGGCGGCCAGCGGCGCAGCAACACGTAGCCTCCCCCCTAGTCCTCCCTGGCTCTCTCCCTCGTCCCCTCGGTTGAGCGCCCCTGCACGGCTGCGCGACCTGCGCCCAGCCCTAGCGGTCGACGGCGGGCGGCGCCGCGGCGGCGGCGACGCCGCGACGGCCGGGATTCTCTGCAGGCTGCAGCAGACCAGCAGCAGCCGCCAGCGGTAGGGCCCTCCCCCTAGGCCCCCCCTCCGGCCTGTAGGAATTGGAGGCTCCGATTTGAAAGGTCGAAGGTGAGCACAGTCAGATCCCGGCGTGCATGAGACAATGTGTTCCAGTTCTTTTCATGCATGCACGCACATACATCTTCAGGCTAAAAGAAATAGAGTTCCAGTTCTTGTGTCCAGGGTGAGTAATTTTTCCTCCATTATGTTGTTTAGAGTTGTTTACTCGCAATGAATATAGAAATTAAATTTGTGAGGTTCAAGTAGTTTAGTTTAATTGGGTTAACAATACAATGTAGATTTTTGCTCGTAAGTTTGATGCTGTCTCCGGTGATTCTTGTTGAATGCTAAACATGTGATTTAACTGTATTCGGGTCTGATCCAGTGTTATCAAAGTGTCCGACTAATCATGATTAGTCGGGCTTGTCGGTGCCATGGCGATCAGTTATGCAGTACAATTAATTGCGATTAGTTGGGCCGATCGGTGCCATGGCTAGATTATTTGATAACATTGGTGTGTACAAGTATATACATGTATTATACTGCCTACTAACTTCCTTTGTTTTCTGCAAAAAATATCTGGTGTACGCCATCCACCCCTGGATGTATTTTCACCGAATTGGATATCTTAGGCTGCAAGCAGAAATGGTATGTTGCTCTGAATTAGAAGATAGCTGATTGTTAAGTGTGGATAAATGCTGTTTCTAACCTAATTAAGTTGCAGGACATTAAAGGTCTTGCGGCAGATAAACTGGAGTGCAGGCTCTATGTAGGGAACCTGGACTTCAGGATATCAGAGTGAGTTGTTTGTTTCTTGTATATCTAGTTGCATGTTCTTTTCAAGGTTTGCCTTGTGTTCTGCAAATTAACATTGTTGTGTTAATTTTTCAGGTCCGATGTAATCAAGATGTTTTCCCCCTTTGGAAAGATTACAGCTGAGGATTTCCTTTGGCACACACGTGGTCCAAAGAGAGGCGAACCCCGGGGCTATGCCTTTGTTCAATACACCACTAAAGAGGTAATTGTAGTATTCTCCTGTGGCAAATGACAGTTGTTTATGGTATTGTTGGTTCTCACCTTTGCCACCTGAAGTAAGCATGCAGGAAGCTCAGTTAGCAAAGGAGAAGATGAATGGAAAGTTAGTCTGCGGACGCCCAATGGTAGTTCACCTGGCTAGTGAGAAAAGTTCTCTAGACTCTGGTAGTTCACATAGAGCAGTCAAAGACAAGAAACTGGCGAGTGGTTCAGGAGGCAGATCACAATACACTGATCGAGCTGCAAAGATAGCTGCTATAAAAAACAAGTTAAAATCTCTGGAGGAAGGGGGTTGTAGCACAAAAAAACCAAGACTTAATCCAGACAACTTGAAAGGAACCAGGGAACAGTCTCATAAGAAGTTTTAAAGTGAGGTTTTTTGTGTTCTTCAGAATGTTGAGTACTTGTGCCCTTTCATACTGGTGACACTTCTAAAGCTGCTTCTATTCTATAATTGTAGCTTTAGTTACTTAGTCAAGTCACAAGTGTAGCGTTTCCACAGTGCTTCAACCAAGACTTAATCCAGACAACTTGACAGGAACCAGGGAACAGTCTCATAAGAAGTTTTAAAGTGAGGATTTTTGTGTTCTTCAGAATGTTGAGTACTTGTGCCCTTTCATACTGGTGACACTTCTAAAGCTGCTTCTAGCTTTAGTTACTTAGTCAAGTCACAAGTGTAGCGTTTCCACAGTGCTTCAAATATGTACAGTAGTTTGTACCAATCATCTTTTTTGTTGAATGAATTGTCCTTTTGATGAGGGAGTCATTGTGAGTCTTGTTATTGACAATATATTGTCAGTGTGTCCCTGCCCCTGCTGAACATATGTTTCTCGAACTTAATTATGTTGCATTACTTTATCCACCTGTACTGAAATTGCTGATCTCACATCTCTAGAAATACATCTTGTATGTACAAAATCATTTTTGTTTTACTATTTTGAATTTAAACTGGATGTCAACATTTTGGAAAGTTTCTTTTTTTTGTTCTGTTTTGAAAGATTCTATTCTTGTTGACGAAATATTATAGTACCATTTTGTTTCTCATTTCACATAATGCATTCTGATTGTACGGGGTAGGCCTCTAGGGTATTATGTGCTTTCATGGTTTTGCAAGAAGCTTCTTGCACGGAAATTTGTGAGAAACTAGTTCATCTGCACATAACTGACTACCTGCAAATAGAACAAAACCCACAACAATAACCTGAAAGCATAACGACATCCAGCAAAGATCAGTAATCATTTGCTTTTGCAATGTTGTCGGTGCTATAGTTCCTTATGTTCATCAAATGCTCTGAGTTCTATTGAATCAGTCTTGGCACTTGCTTAATGATAGTATGTGGGGTTCATATTGAAAAGTAACCAGATTTATATCTCTGTAAATGTTGTGAGTTCCATTGAATCAGTCTTGGTACTTGTTCAATGATAGTATGTTGGTCCATATTGAAAAGTAACCAGATATATATCATCTGTCTGGTTCAAACATAAAATTGTTATTGTTCTTTACTTTTTTGTATATATGAGTGGAGCACCCTTAAGGTGAAATCTCATACTTTATTGTCTGTTGGAATCTTGCAGGTTTATTTTTTTTTTCTTTTTTGAATCATGTAGGTGTAGATGTCTGATTGCAAATGTATATCATTTTGACCATTGTGACATTATATCACTTTGACCATTTTGTTTTTGGTATTGTGTATATCACTTTGACCATTGACGTTTAAAACCCATTAGAGTTGTACATTATTGAAATGCAATAGTCATAACAATTGCACATTATTATTAATCTAATTTGTGTTCTGTATACTGATACTTAGCAGTCCAACCGAAAATGTGATGACTTGCATTTGCAATTGGATGAAATGATTTCAACTATCCTTTGGCTTTGTGCTCTGGTTGCTGATTGCTATGGATATAATCATGCCAGACATCCATGTGTTGTCCAGGGTCATCTTCTGAATGATGATGCAAAGTTCTTTGAGTAAAGGGTCAACAAGTCTGTAGTTCTAAAATCTAGAATTCGTGGGGGCAAAATGTACTGTAATATTCATCTTCATTGAGATGGTGTCATGTTATCATGGACAGTATTTGACAATTTGACATGTGGTTGCTCTAAAATACTTCTCTAATAAATAAATAAATATTTTGATTAAAAATAAAAACTTCTATATTATAACTTGATTGAGCCGATGGTTCAACTAATCAAATCATGACCCGAGATCTTTAATAGTTTATGCTACAGTCTGATTTAAATAAATATGCCTCCAAGCTGTACATTTGTACTGATATAACTCTCGACGAGTACGCGAAACGAGATATCGAGAGGGCTTTCCTATCACAGCGGACTAATCGGGTCTTGACATGTCGGCAACTGACATTTGGTGACTTGAATTAGAGGTTAGAATTACATATACTCCCTCCGTGTATAGGAAATAAAAGTCGTTTAAAACAGCGACACGGTCTCCAAAACATAACTTTGACTATTTGTTTCTTTGAAAATATTTATTGTAAAGTGATATATGTATGTTTTTACGAAATAATTTTTCAAGACAAATTTATTTATATAATTTTTACATCTCTAAACTTAATAATTTAAAAGTTATTCATGATTTATATTTCCAATGTTTGACTCAAACTTTGTCCAAAACGACTTCTAATTCATATATAGATGAAATATTTATTGATTTTCAAGGGAATCACAAAACTTGATATTTGACGGTATCGTCATAGAAATATGAAATGAAATTATATATATTATTACAAGAAAATAATTCAATGCTCACTGGGATAAATCGATCAAGGTTATATACTTATATTCTAACTTGATAGAAACTTAATAGGATATTGTCACATTATTTTTTGCTAACATTAGCTTAAATTATATATGTCATAGTTAATAAAAAATAGATTATATACCTCTTAAGTTTCATAGAAAAAAAGGTAAATAATGTTCAATAGTTGTTTTTGTCCCATTATAATGCACGGGTATGTATGTTAGTACTAAATAAATAAATAAATGCTACAGCATGTGTAGTTTGTTAGATGTTGCAAATACGGCCCATAAGCCCAATAAAACCAGCAGTAGCAGCAGCCCATGTAGGGAGAATAGAAAGGAAAAAGTCTAATTTTCCTCCCTCAACTTTTGATGAAATCCGTTTTTCCTCCCTCAACTCTAAAACCGGATAAACAACCTTCCTCAACTTTTAAAACCGTGCACTTTACCTCCCTAGCCGGTTTTAGATGGTGGTTTTGCTACAGTATCAGTGGTTTTGCTACAGTGACTATGGTTTTGTCTTTTTTCTTTTATTTATTTTCGTTGAATCTTTAAAAATCATAGTAAATCACAGAAAAATCATAAAATAGAAAATCCAATTTTGATGGACTCCACATGAATAGATCTATATAGTGAACATATAATATGATATACTTTAGTACAAAGTTTTTGCTGTAGTTTTAGATCTATGCTTTTTTATAATTAAAATAAATTTATAACTAAGTTATATAAGATTTAATGAGTATAATTTTTTAATACAGTTGAAGCATACAATAATTAACCCACCATAAAAATTTGACTATAGAAATTGTAGCTATGAATTATTCCAAATAATTACAGAAAAAACATATTATTGTATGGAATTAATTGTAATAATTCATATCTGCAGTTTCTATAGTCTAAATATGGTCAAATTTTTATGGTGAGCTAATTATTGTATGCTTCAATTGTATTAAAAAATTTATACTCATTAGATCATGTATAACTTAGTTATAATTTTTTTAGTTACAGAAAAGCATAGGTCTAAAGCCACAACAAAAACTTTGTACTAAAGTATGCCATATTATATGTTCACTGTGTAGATCTACTCATGTGGAACCCAACAAAAATAGATTTTCTATTTTATGATTTTTCTGTGATTTACTATGATTTTTCAAAGATTCGGCAAAAATAAATAAAAAAGAAAAAAGAAAACCAGAGTTAGTGTAGCGAAACCAGGGTTACTGTAGCAAAACCGTCGTTCAAAACCGGCCAAGGAGGTAAAATGCACGGTCAAAAGTTGAGGGAGATTGTTTGTCCGGTTTTGGAGTTGAGGGAGAAAAAACGGACTTCATCTAAAGTTGAGGGTGGCAAAGTGGACTTTTTCTGAATAGAAACACCATTAGCCCATCACGACATCACGCTCGCGTCATTCTCTGCCTCCGTCTGTACTCGCTCGCATTGGCTGGCTGCCGCAGAAGGAGAAGGACGGAAGCGGCGGCGGCGGCGCGGCGGCCAGCGGCGCAGCAACACGTAGCCTCCTCCTCGGTCCTCCCCGGCTGTACCCCTCGCCCCCTCTGGCGAGCGCCCCTGCACGGCTGCGCGACCTGCGCCCAGTCCTAGCGGCCGACGCCGGGCGGCGGCCGCAACGCCGCGACGGCCGGGATTCTCTGCAGGCTGCAGCAGAGCAGCACTGCAGCAGCACTCGCCGGCGGTAGGGCCCTCCCTTTAGGCCTCCGGCCCTCCCAGTCCCAGCTCGAGCTCCGACTTGAAAGGTCCAAGGAAGGTGAGCACAGTCAGATCCATTGAGTAAGAATTGTTGTTTTCGTTTTCTATTTTTTTTCATTCGATTCTTGTAACATAGATGGAGAAGAAGGGTGTTAGCATATTTGCTTATTACTATTGCACTTTCGCATCGTTTTTTTTTTTTTTTTTTTTTTGTATATGGAATACCCAGCTATGAAATCTTCTTTTAACGCAAATGGCTGGAGCTCTGCCCCTCATCTCAATTAAGGGGAAAAGAAATTAGAAATTATGTACAGGCTGGATTTGAGTTCAAAATAAAGACAGCCACATCAAGGGCGAGGGAAAACACAATAAGTAGAAGGAACTAAGGGGGCTGCAAACAATGTGCCCTTCTGTAAGAAATTAGGCTTTCTTTGATTTGGCTGGCGACCAGCTATGAATCCTGGCTCCACCACTGAGTTGGGTTCACAAAAATGTTGTTCTTGGCCATACTTGCTTGAGATTCTTTTCGCACCTTGTGCATTACCATCCAGTTTACTTATATCTCTATGTTATTTTTATCCCCTTCAAGCGCAGTGTTGGTCTCTGGTGATCCCCTGAGTGAAGTTCTTAAACCTTTGATTGAAGTGAACTGAGGACTTTACACATTGCCTCATGCATGCACATACATCTTCAGGCTAAAAGAAATGGAGAGTTCCAGTTCTGGTTCTTGTGGCCAGGGTGAGTAGTTTTTCCTCCATTATGTTGTTTAGAGTTGTTTACTCACAATGAATATAGGAATTAAATTTGTGAGGTTCAAGTAGATAAGTTAATTGTGTTAACAATACAATGTAGATTTCTGCTCAAAAGATTGATGCTGTCTTCGGTGATTCTTGTTGAATACTAAACATGGGATTTAATTGTAACCTTGCCGTTAGCTGTATGTTGTTCTAGAGTCATGTACTCACATTAATTTGGAATTCATTTAAGTTCTGCTAATAGTTGGGGTTGATTTTCACAATGATATATTTAAACAAAGTCTTTGGTTTCATGCTACATTGGGAAATGGTTTAACATGGATATACATTTAGTAGGACAAGCTGGTTTGGCAACTTAACACAATAGATAGTGATATTCCTTGCAACTTACTTAATATAATGAGTATGGCTGGGCTGCTAAGCATTCTAGGTAAATAACTCCTTGTGAGGAAATAAGATGGAGTTCACTGTAGATTATTCTGGTTATACTAGACATGCTACATATTTTGTTTTTTTTTCTAGCGAAAGTGATGCAATTGAAGTGCATTCCTTGTTTGCGTCTTTGATATGCTTTGCTGAATAGAACATCACATTGCAGGTACATTGTATCACTGGCTTGTGCTGTTTGCAGTTTGGCTTTGTGGCAGCCAGCTTGTTCTGTCTCAGAAAACTGCACTTGAACCAAAAGATAAATTCCTTCTGTCTGATCCACCTATTGGTCTCTTTGATCCCATAGAGATTTCACCATCTGTTCTTCCACACAATACTCCTGTTGAGCCACTGTCACCTATGTATCCAAATTACACATCCTATGATCCAGTCTTGACTGGAAAATGCCATGTAAATTTTTCTGCACTCTCTTATGTCATGGAGAAGACAGCATATGATTGCTCCATTCCTTTAGCACCACTAGTTGCTGATGTTATATGTTGCCCCCAAGTTAATAGCTTGATGAATATTTTCCAAGCTGCATATGGCAGTGGAAACAATACCCTAGTTCTCAACCAGGCTTCAGCAAATGCTTGCTTCTCTGACATTATGAGCATCCTTGCAAGCAAAGGGGCAAACACCAACATCCCTGAGTTATGTACTCTGAGGCCATCAAATCTTACTGATGCTTCTTGTCCTGTGAAGGATATTAGTTCCTTTGAGAAAATAGTCAACACCAGTAAACTCCTAGATGCATGCAGCAGTGTTGACCCACTGAAAGAGTGTTGTAGGCCTGTTTGCCAACCTGCTATAGCAGAAGCAGCTATTCACATATCTTCAGGTGGGGCTAACATGTTTGGAAGTTCTAGCATGCCAGGGAGCGCTGTTGGGATTGATGTTGTTAGCGACTGTAAAGGGGTAGTTCACTCCTGGTTATCTATGAAGCTTTCATCAGAGGAAGCTAATAGTGCTTTCAGAGTATTATCTGGTTGCAAGGTGAACAAAGGTAAGTGATGTCATATTCTCTAGATGGTCAATACTGTAAGTTTCATTGTTATCATGCACAAAACCAAGTAAAATGCCTGATTCTTATTCTAAATGATGTAGTTTGTCCGTTGGAGTTTGATGAAGCTTCTTCAGTCGTTAAGGCATGTGGCAAGGCATCATCTTCAACGCCTTCATGCTGCACAGCATTGCACTCTTACATTGGAACTAGGCAGAAACAGATATTTGTCACAAACCTGCAAGCAATTAATTGTGCAACAAAGTTTGGATCAATGCTACAGAAAGCTGGTGTTGTGGATGATATTTATGGGCTTTGTGACATTGACTTGAAAGATTTCAGCTTGCAAGGTATGCACTGAAGCCCTATTTACTTATATTCAATATTTTATTCATCATGGAACCCCTTTATAACTCTGTTTTTTTCCCTTGGCACCACTTAACTGAAGCAGCTTTTGGACAGCAAGGTCAGTGTCAATCAATCAACTTTGTTTGATAATTTGATCCATGGACATCCGTGACTTGATGTTAATTTTCAATCCTCACTATTGCAGGCTGTCTACTTCGGAGCTTACCTACAGATATTGTGTTTGACAACACTACTGGCATTAGCTTTACATGCGATTTGAGTGACAATATTGCAGCACCATGGCCCTCATCTTCTGTCCAATCATTGTCACTTTGTGCTCCAGGTAAGCAGGCATTCTAATTTGGGCCACAAAAACAACACATTACTACACTTTCTGAAATCACAACATGATTCTCATTACTTTCTTTAACATGTTCAGTACTATAGTTTGTCTAATGACATTGGCATCCTCTTTTGGATTCAGAAATGTCGCTGCCTGCTTTGCCTGTCTCGCCGAAATCAGAAAGCTCAGGTACTTAATTTACAATTTGCTGCTGAGATATCATAACTATTTTCCATTCTTCCTCAGCAAACTGAACTTGCATCCTTTCTCTTCACCCGTAGGTCCCTCCAGAACTGGGATCGGCGTTTTGTTGCCGCTCGTATTCCTCACCACGACCATCACCATCTGAGGAACACTTCATCTAGTGAGCCAGAAGCTTCCTTGCCCCCTGTTGTATTTTTCCCTTCTGTGCAGGCCCGCGTGTAAATTGTATGAATTACATTCTTGTAAATGAGCCTCCCCTGTCTCTTTTTGGCCCGCGTGTTAGAGAGGACTGTTGTACTATGTTGAAAGTAAGCTAGATCTGGAGCTTTACCGGAGATGACGATCGAATGGCAAGTAACAATGAGGTCTGCTCTTTCCATTTAAAGTTCATAACCGAGGTTACGTGACTACGTGAGCCACCTGATATCCTTAAATGCCCTATCGAATTACCAATTACACTGTTGATGAACCACCACCAGAACGGGCTGCTGCCTGTTGTATGTAAGCCATGATCTCGACCCCTTGCATGGCTGATATCACAGAGCAATAAAGCAGAGAGATCTTTTCCCAACTTACAACAACGTCAAATAACACACTAAAACCAGATCAGTTGGGAAGAATATTAGGGCGTTCAATGTTGGGAAGAATATTAGGGCGTTCAACGTTAAATAACACTAAAACCAGAGCAATAACACACTAAAGCCACACATAATATTAGGGCGTTCAATGTTGGGAAGAATAGATTCATGGGCAAATGCCAAATCACAGTTTTTGAACAAATATCAGCAACTGTGACGCTACAGATTCAATTTAACAACAGGTTTCGAACAGATATTAGCTAATGTTACACTACAGATTGACAGACTCAATTCAACTGTTGGTTGATCTGCTGGGAAACCAGCTACGACTGTGTTGATTGTTCTGTTGAACTTTGCCGCCAGCTACGACTGTGTTGATTGTTCTGTTGAACTTTGCCGCCGCAGAGGGGTACCATCGTCGGCATCCTGTGAATGAGTGGGAGTCGATCCACTTGATGAAGGCTTCGCACCAGCTGAGACGATGTTCTTGAACCAAGCTCCCTGGAAAGTAGGGCTGCCTCTGTTTTGGTTGTTACCCGGGGACTCGGGTGAGGCTTGATTTTTTGAAGCCAGGCCTGCCATAAATCTGTATGCTACTCTACTGGCATTCACGATTTCTGTTTTAGCCTGCCTGAACTGCAAAACATAAATTCACAAGGAAAACAATGATGATAAAACAGAAAGCATAAACAGAAAGGTACAGATAAAACAGAAAGTCCTATGCATATAATCGTTATTTCAAGCTCCAAACCAAACACATGTGCAGAATGCAAACACAAATATAAGGGATGTTATTGGTGAGGGAAAAACAGAGATCTAAAACATAGATTAGAAATAATAATAAAAAGTAAAGAGGAACCATAACTTCATGCTAGGATTAAGTAAATTGGAGATAACACATTGTATCACACCAACACATTCTGAAATTACCTTAACTGCTGTGCTCTCAGCAACAACCACAGCAGTATCACCAGCGTTGGCAAAGCGATTAACCCAACCTGCAAGGTTAGACAGAATAAAAGAATAAGTTCATGGCATTTCAAACCTAAGTAAATTCATGCTGCTGGGAGTGCTAGCAACGTAGACAAAAAAAATCAATAATCCAACATTATGATCAGAAATGACTGGAATCTTCAGCCTCTTCAAATTGTCACACAAGTTGTTGCATTAAGACATGAATCAGGAAGCACACATAAAAGAGCCTTGTCTCAAATGCAAACTAAACAATTTTGCTTATAAGTTTCAAGTCAGGCATCAAAATGCTCATGTCCACGGTGGCAAGGAAAACAATGAAACTGGCTCTAACAATGAAACTGCTTCTAAGAGCCTGCTAAATGTCTGTGTTGTACATGGTCTTATTCTCCAAAGTAGAGTCTTAGAGCTAGCAACACTCAGTTTCATACATTAACCATATAATCAAAGCTTCAAGTGTGACAAAACACCAGTTAAATTGCTCAATACTTCAGTGGTAGCAAACACATGCTTTATTTGCAATGTTCAGTTCACGCATTTGTTCATCCTTTTCCTACCAAGAATGTAAATCGCCATCTAAATCGGAACCTGCAATCTTCCTAGCAATTCGAGGACAGTGTGTGTTTTTTTGGAACTCGAGAATTGTACATAATGCCACCATGAGATACACCTTGCACAGGTTGTCTACATTCAGAAGAAGAAAACAATGGAATGCCCCTCCGTGGTCCTTACCTGGGAGCTTGGGGACGCCGAGCCTCTCGCAGAGCTCGTCGCAGAAATGGTTACAATTCCTGGAGAGGAGGTCGTACGAGTGGCCTTGCCACTCGCGGCTGAGCTCCCGCAGGATCCGGTTCACGGTGGCGATGCTGCACTCGGTCTCCCCGAGCACGATGCGCTCCCTGTAGGTGTACATGGGGTTCTTCCCCACGGGGCAACTGAACACGCCGCTGCCGGTCTCACAGAATCCGAACGACCACTCATCCTCGCCATAGACCTGCGTTGAGGGGTTGAAGAAATGGTGTGAGATTTAGGGATCTGGAGAAGCTGCACGCAAGCGCCGCTCCCTGGGATCTGAGCGGGTGGGGGGGTGGGGGGGGGGGGGGGGGTGGGGGGTTGGGGGGGGGGGGGGGGGTGGCGCTAGACCCACTACCTGGACGGCGCTGTGGAAGATGCCGCCGAGGCCGATACGGTCCTTGAAGATGCGGTTGATCTGGAGGATGGTGTTGTTCGTCTTCTCGGAGTCGCTGTTGGTCACGTCGTACACGTGGAGCACCACCTCCTTCATTTCAGCCCCCACGGCCCGGCCTCCGGCGGGCGGCGGCGGCGGCGGTTGTTGCTGCAGCGACCCCTATGGGGTTTGGGTGGGGACACGGAAAGCAAAGGAGGAGATCGGAGCGTCGGCGGGTGGGTGGGTGGTCGCTTGCAGTTGCAAGAGAGGAGAGCCAGAGAGGAGACGGTGGTGCCGTGGTGGTGGTGGAGAAAAGCGGGTCGGGTTGATCTGCTGTTTGGGCTTGATGTTGCAGCCAATCATGACTGGGCCTGCTCAACATGTTTCTTTTCTTGCTCTTATTTTTTAAAAAAAAAAATACTGTGTGTTGTTATATTGTGCTTTTGAGCGTATTAGATAAAATCAGTCTTACTTTTGAGCCGTAAAATCACTCTATTGAACTTATCAACTACGGTATCGTTTTTTTCTCACAACAAAACAACATCAGTCAGTTGATACTTTCGCAACAAAATAGCATCAATCGTCTTATAACCCGCAGAAATCATCAGCCAAACGGAGTGTACTTTTTTCGCTCTCAGGTTCTACAAACCACCATATTGATCCTACAAACTACTAGGTCAGAATTGTAATGATCTAGATTTAACAAAAGATACATAAAAGATAAATTAGTACAAATTCAAGTATAAAATGAAACAATGGTATACAATACAAATAGCATTACAAACCTGATTTTTTTCATGGTATATAATTAAAATAACCTTCTATGTAAGGGATAAAACACATTCAAAAGAGCTATCTAAATCAATCGTCAATATCTTTGGCAACGGCATGTTCATTGAATTCATTCAAGCGCTTTAAATTCATATGCCGCTCACCCCCACCCCCTCGCCATCTCAAATTGTTCTTTTGTCCTAGCCCTAAGATTCTTGATCCACTCTTTTCATGTGTTCAAGTCTTGAAAGTTTTAGCATCACCATTGAATCGACCAAGGAGAACAACTAAATAAAATGGGTTGATTGCAACAATTATGGCTTGAATTTGACACATTTCATGGCGATGACAAAGGAAAGGAAAATAAATTTGATAGGCCAATATTATAGCAAAATCGTGAAAAATATATCCTATTTGGTCAAGGTGGAAACAATCATGGTCACAACATGATTTACAACAATGCAATAGAGCGACATAAGTAATATCCCAGAAATCAGCAATTCAATAGTGTCAGTGATGGCTCCATAGTTTTATTTTGGAACAATGTCATGCCTATGAATGTTGATGTGATGATGAGACCATGCAATGGTTGTTCAAGGCAACCCCGATAAAGATGAGCAGCATTGTGGTGAATTTGGTAATGTTTTATGGCAAAAAAACGATAATTGCAGATCCATAAGTAAGGCATAAGATGATTCAAAATTTAAATTTGCAAGAGGGAAAAACAATAAAAAAAAAACTTGTGAGAAATTTTGGTGTCAGTGTTTCATACCATTGACAAGTAATTTGTGCCACACACTTGATTTCGATGAGGTAGCACACATGACACGGAGTTTATACAGGTTCGAACAACACGCCTTATGTCCAGTGGATCAACGAATGTATTATATCATTTTCAGTGCTCAGAGTTCGTGTAAGGGATGTGTGTTATATAAAGGATTGAATATGAGCTACTACATATCAGTTGTATTATCTTTATTCTTTCCTAGGACTTCATGTCCCCCTTATATAGCCGAAGGGACGGTGTTATTGGCATAGGTGTAGGCTGCGATTTGGCTATGCTTAGAAAAGTCTTGTTCCAGTGGCATGCTCCTCCTTCGGTTGGCCTCTAGGTGTTGTCTTTTTGATTGTTGTAATCATGGAGATAATTCTCTTGCATCAATATGTACTTCAGTAAACTCTGGTCAATTGGTTGTGTCTGAGTGGATGACACTGGCACCCTCAATGCCCTAGGCAGGTGGGATCAATGACTCCCAATATATTGTTAGGGTTTGTTTGGCTACATACAAATATACCTCAATCTATATGGTTTGGAAGAGATTAAAATGGATTTACGTGTAGGGAAACAAGGCCTTAGGTGGGATTGCATCATGGTTGGTATCGTGTTGCGCACTCTACTACTTGGCGCTATGCCTGCTGTGTGCCATATGAGGCCTGTCATGGGTGCATTGTAGCCTATTGTCAGTTTATGTTTTAACAGTTTGACCACTGGCTTCTGGCGTCATGCGATGCGATGGGTGGAACTCGGTTCCCGACAGTCAGACTGTAAGAGCCCTAAGTCCAAGTGGTGCTGTTAGAGTAAGAGCTTCAGTCATTACAAGGGTTTCCAAGGTTGGAGGCGTCAAGATTGTTTGATCTAGCTAATCCCATCTTTGGATGATGATTTGTGCTTTGATGAAGGCATCCGAGTTACGTATTCTGGCCACTGGAACATCGATTTTATCGAGCTCATTAAAAAGAATTGAAGACTACCTGGATCTAGCATCGGTAGAAAATGTATAGCCATGAGAAAGGAGTAAAATAAAAGGTAGATTATACAGTAAACGAAGGCGGCTATTTTTTATTAACTAAGACGGGCATTGCCACCGCCTCTAACAAAAGATCACGGTTAATCTAGCCATAACAGAGACAGTTAGCTTACCCAGCTCGGTTATCGAATAACCAAAGCGGGCATGTTAAGGCGCGCGTCTCAGTTAACGGATTAACAGAGGCGTGCGTCTTAAAATACCCACCTCAGCTAATGCTTTGTAGAAAATTAAAAAAAAATCTTGCAACTTTGGAGACTCGAATTCATGAACCTATCGCTCAACACTACCCAGTCTTTAGCACTGCACCACACGAGATATTAGAAGTATACCTCGTGTGTTGTCACAAAAGTTTTTTTTAAAAAAAAGTTATATACATAACATTACTATATGATATTCTATATATTATGTGTGTATATATATATATATAATTAACTTGCATATTATTTTATTATATTGGTAAAAAATTGATAAGCTAATAGAAGAAAAAACAGTAGAATATTTGATTATATTATAAAAGAATAGTTGATGAAACAATAGCATATGCAGATGACTTGTATGTTAATAGGTTAAAGATTTAAAGTATTTCACGTGATAGAGATGTCATGGATAATAAGAGATGATATGGACTGAGTGAAGAATGTTATGAACACCTTGCATAAAAAGAGAATATTTAGTGGGATCACTTAGTAGAAAATGATATGGATACTTTACATCAAGAGAGAAATCATTTAGTGAGGATTAGCTTTATTAGAGTTCTAAATTTTAGCTACTAAATAAACTCAAATGAAAAAGCTTTTAACTGCAAAGTTCTAAATTTTGTCAAGTACTTCAACTTTGGTATATGATTTTCATCAGAAATAGTTTGAAAAATTGAAAAAAAAGTCTCAAAACATTTGAATTTGAAACACATATTTAAAATTCTAGATGACTTTAAATAAAAAAACTTGTCAATATCAAATATGTAGTTCATGTCGATGACTACAACTTTTGTATTAACTATGTGAAGATTTGAGATAGTTTAGAAAATTGAAATTATAAATTTTAAAATTTGTAACCTTCGAACACATATTTGGGACTTTAATCATCTTCATTTTTTTTAAAAAAAATTAACTACAAAGTTATAGATTTTATTGAGAATTGTAACTTTTGTATTGACCATGTCAACATCTGATATCATTTGATAGTTTAAAATTTTAAATTTTAAAATATGTGCACTTACAACAATATTTTGGGACCCTAAACTATTTTACTTTTAAAACTTTTCTACTACAAAGTTATAGATCTCGTCGAGGCTATAATTTTGATATAAAGTTTACATTTATCTGAGTTTATATGAAAAAGTTATAAATTATTTTTTTGTTACATTAACCGAGGCTGACATCTTAAAACGTCTGTCTCGGTTAATCAATTTACGGAGACATACTCCTTAAGACAATCACTATTTTTTGAGACGATTGTCTTAAAATGACCGCCTCTGTAAATGTTTTTACGAGACGGGAAAAAGTGATCTGTCTTCATAAATCCAAATGTCCACCTTTATTAATAGTTCGGCTTTTTTTAGAGGCGGTTGGATTTGATGCTCTCCTCGGTTAATATTTAAGCATCATCTTCGAAAATCAATTTTGTGGCAGTGTGAGAGGCATTTAAGCCAAGAAAGTTGGTCGATGATAGCTATATAGAGTTTGTGCAAGTGGATGTAGTTAGAGAGCATCGAGAGAGGATATATAGTTATAGCCAATCAAAAAAGTTGTTTCAAAAATTGCTTTCAAGTAAAAAGACATAATGGTTATAATGAAGAAAAAAGACTATCTACATAGGTTATTTGTGCATATCATCTTATTATTCCATACAAGATTTATTTAAAACATCCTCTACTTGTATATTTTAAATCATGTTAGTTCATGTTTTAGGTCACGTTCAGTTCGCAAAATCACCTAAAATATTTTGCATAGTATCCGTCACATCGAATCTTTACACGCATGCATAGAGCATTAAATATAGGTAAAAAATAACTAATTGTACTTTTGGTCTGCTCATGTCGAGACGAATCTTTTGAGTCTAGTTAGACCATGTTTGGACAAAGTTTGTCAAATAACAACGAAAGTGCTACAGTAACTTTTCGCCACATATTTTACGAACTGAACAAGGCCTCACAACACACCCACCGGGCCACCAGAATCACTGGATCACCGGCTCACCGCATCACCATAGGCTATCTAATGTCATGTTTAGTTACTAAAATTTTTAGGGAAAACTTCCTATAGCACTTTCGTTATTAGTTGACAAACTTTATTCAAACATGTATTAACTAGACTCTCAAAAGATTCGTCTTGATATTTATAAATAGATTTAGTTACCTATATTTAATAATTTATGCATGTGTCTAAAGATTCGATGTGATAAAGAATTTTTGAAGTTAGGTCAAATTTGTCATGTCGTCCGGAAGAAGCTGACTCTGTTTTTGTCTCCGAGCTTGAGATCATGTATTGTACATGTATCACGTACAGGCTATATAGTACAGTACTACTCCGTAGCTGCATTGGGAGAACGCTGGCGTGTCTTCTCTCTCTTTTGTCATTTGTACCCCGGCGTCTGAAAGACACGTCAGATAAGCTGACACCTGACAGCACTCGTGTCAATTTCCCCAGATAATACTAGGAAGAAAAAAAAAACAGCCTTGTTCACAGCTCGACACAACTTATTTCATGGAAGCGTGGATATACTGAGCTAGCGGACTGCTTGGACACAACTTTATTTTCACGGGAACTTGATCCATGTCTTCGACGTCATCCATGGCGCTTCTTGCCCACCGCATCGCGCTGTTCTTCCTCCTCACCCGTTGCCTTCCCTGTTCACTCGCCGACGTCGACTTCATATACAACGGTTTCCGGGATTCCAACAACCTGAGCCTTGACGGCTCGGCGTCGGTCCTCCGTGGCGGCGCGCTCCGGCTCACCACGGACGGCGACCACCTGATGGGCCACGCCTTCTTCGACACGCCAGTGCGGATGCTCAGGGGCGACGCCGACGTCGTCTCCTTCAGCACGGCCTTCGTGTTCGAGATCGTGACCGTCGGCAGGGGCGGAGGCGCCGGCCTCGCGTTCGTCGTCGCGCCATCGAAGGTGCTCCCCGGAGCCAGCCCCGGGCTCTACCTTGGCCTCCTCGGCCAGGACACCATGGGCAAGTCTTCCAACCACGTCTTCGCCGTCGAGTTCGACACGACGCAGGCGGCCGCGCTCCTGAACGAGACGAACGACAACCACGTCGGCGTCGACCTGAACAGCCTGGTGTCCAACGTGTCGGAGCCGGCCGCGTACTTCGCCGACGACGGCAGCAACGTCCCCGTGCCCGTGCCCCTCGAGAGCATGCAGCCGATCCAGGCCTGGGTGGACTACGACGGCCGCGCCAAGATCCTCAGTGTCACCATAGCTCCCGTGTCCGTGGCAAGTCGGCCTCGCCGGCCGCTCATCTCACAGCCGGTTGACCTCCTGCCCATCTTCAGGCAAGACATGTACGTGGGCTTCTCGGCGTCGACGGGGAAGCTGGCGAGCTCGCATTACATCCTCTCGTGGAGCTGCCGCACCGGAGGACCGGCGCAGCCCATCGATCTCTCCCGGCTGCCGGAAGTTCCGAAGCCGCCGCCGCCTCCGCTTTCCAGATCCGCCGTCCTCAGGATCGTCGCGCTGTCCTGCGTGGCCACCGTTGCCGCCATCGTCGCGGCACTCGTTGCTGCGCTCTGGCTACGGCAGAGGGCGGCGCTCGCCGAGACGCTGGAGGATTGGGAGCTGGACCACCCGCACCGGTTCCCGTACAAGGAGATGTACAAGGCGACCAAGGGGTTCAGGAACAGCGAGCTTCTCGGCGCCGGTGGCTTCGGCAAGGTGTACAGAGGCGTGCTCCGGCGGTCCGGCGACGTCGTGGCCATCAAGCGGATCTCGAGCAACGGGTCGCAGGGGGTGCGCGAGTTCGTGGCCGAGGTGGCGAGCCTCGGGCACATGCGGCACCGGAACCTGGTGGAGCTGCGCGGGTGGTGCAAGCGAGGGCAGGACCTGCTGCTGGTCTACGAGTTCATGCCCAACGGCAGCCTCGACACGCACCTGTTCGGCCCGCGCCGGCGGCAGCCGCCGCTGTCGTGGGCGGAGCGCGTCAGGATCCTCAGGGGCGTCGCCGCGGGGCTGGTGTACCTGCACGAGGCGTGGGAGCAGGTGGTGGTACACCGCGACGTGAAGGCCAGCAACGTCCTGCTCGGCGCCGACATGAGCGCGCGGCTGGGGGACTTCGGCCTCGCGCGCCTCTACGAGCACGGCGCGGACCCGGCCACGACGCGCGTCGTCGGGACGCTGGGCTACATGTCGCCGGAGATCGTCGTGACCGGCAGGGCCACCACGGCCACCGACGTGTTCGCCTTCGGCGTGTTGCTCCTCGAGGTGGCGTGCGGGCGCCGGCCCATCGACCACGCCACCAGCGTCAACCTGGTGCGCTGGGTCCGTGAGCTAGGTGCCAAGGGCGACCTCGTGCAAGCCGTGGACGAGGGACTTGAAGGCTGCTACGACTCTGAGGAGGTGAAGCTGGTGCTGTGGCTGGGTCTCATGTGCAGCCAGACGCGGCTGGAGACACGGCCTAGCATGAGGCAGGTCTGCCAGTACCTGGATGGGGAGCTACACATGCAGGAGCAGGCAATGATCACCATGTTTGCAGACGACGATCCCATCGACTTCGGCTCGCTGGCGTCTCTGACATGGTCGTCGTGCGCAACAATATCAGCAGGCTCGCTCCAGGGTGGAAGATGAACGATCTTGTTCAATAAAACCTATCAGTCGCACAGAAGACTATTAAAACAATTGAAATCAGACGTAAATAAGTTCAAGCTGACAGAGCCTTAGCTCGATCGCCGACTTGGTGGATTCCTATTATTATTATGCTACAGGAATATTCTGTTAGTCAGAAGATGAGACGGTTACCATCAAGTAATGTTCAGTACTGGGGAAAGCCTGGTTTCAGATACTGTAATTCAGGGCAACCTGATTGGCAACTTCATCTTAAGTAACTTAGTAAGATCACAATAAAATATGTTCGAGATAGTTACAATAGGGAAGTGATGTCAACTCAGATATACAGGGGGCGTTCAAGTAATTGTCTACAAAATTACAAGCTTAGATACATAAGAATAGTTTATCAAATCAAGCGGTATAATACAAGCCTGGGTTCAGGCATCTGAAAAGGAATACAGACGTTTGTTTGCTCTCACAAGCCTTAACACAGTTGCAATTGCAGCAACAACCCATGCCCGCTTGCCTAACAAACAGCATATAAATAATCGATGCACACTGAAACAAGTTCTTGCATCCGCTGGAGCTAGAGATCTTCAGATGCCTCTAGCAGATAACCTACCCTGCACTCACCCAGCCACAGAAAGGCGTGTATTAGAGGACTCAACATCAGGAATGGAAATGTACTAATTTGGTACATCAACATATATGTATCTGGAAGCAGGCGTGGATCAAAGAGAATATACACTCAAAATGGTAAAGTGAAACTAGTGAATTAGCAAGAGAAACTTGGGCAGGGCTAAATTTATTTTCCCACAATGCTATATTCATGAGCGTTGTCCCAAGGGTTTGCCAACACTCCCACGGTGTAGGTGGTTAGCATAACACGCTAAAGAAGTTGTTGGCTGGGCCAGCCCGGGTTCGAGTCGCGGCACCATCTTCTTAAGACGAAAATCAGGAGGATGTCTCTCCCCCCTGGTCAAGTTCTCTTTTTTTTGGTCCCAAGGGTTCTGAGACGAGAATCAATTTCTGGAATCTAAATTAGTCAAGCTAGGCACATCTCATAAAAGCCTTCATAAGAAGTCTAAAACCCTATGCAGTATCTAGATTGCTGCCACAAACCACATTCATCTAGAATCTAGATTGTTTAGACAAACTATACTCATTTAGGTGATTTGTTATGTTGGGAAAGTCTCAAGTAACAAACAAAAACAATACATACCTTTTGATATTAGTAGGGAGGACCTGGGTTAAACGCTAAAGATTCCCTCCAGATAAGTTCTTTTATATGCGCTTCTGTAAAGGATGGTTGCTCAAAATCAAAGCTGAAAGGTGCAGGGCAGGTAGGTTCTTCATTGATGTCATGAAGCGAAGCCAAGTATGGGTGATGCAGAGCCTCATCAACTGCATAAGAAAAAAGGTATTGAGTTTATAGTTAAGCCACCACTAATAAAGTGGCTTGTGTGAACTGTGAAGCCAGGTACCTGTAATCCGTCTGCTTGGATCAAACACAAGCATTCTCTCCAACAAATCAACTGCACCAGGAGACATGTTGCGGAACCGCAGGCGGAAGTCCTGCCTTGGAAACTGTGGTAGTTGTTTCATGTATCTTTTTGCATTATCACTTCGAAGGAATCCCAGACTTGCATCATCTGGTGAACCAATGAGCTTTTGGAAGAGAAAAAAACTCTTTAAATTGATGCCCAGATTACAAGGTCACATTTTAACAAAGGAGAAAGGTACTAAATGGTGCAGATTAATAGAAGTTAATAATGCATCCTACAATAATAGACCAGGATGTCTGAAAAATATCGAGAGAAAAGTTCATAGAAACAGGAAGCTAAAATAAAACATTTAAAAGGTCAAATGTGGATTTCGGATCTGGTAAATATTGCAAATTCTAATATCTAAAAACAAATCAGACTTCAAATTAGAATCACGTTCGACTCCTACTAAAACATACACAAAGGGGAATCGAGACAATATATGCACAAACAAGACAAGTTAATAGCTTGGTTTTCGAAATGAAACGATCCCGTTAAATCATTGTATTGCACTAAGAGAAATGCTAGCACAAACAATTCATCCTTGTAACTTTACCTCAGTGATCAATTTTAATTGTTGTATGTAATCCCGTCCAGGAAACAGGGGTTGGCGAGTAACAATTTCACCTAGTATGCATCCAACTGACCAGACATCAATGGCAGCAGTATACTGTGAACAGTTCAACAGCAGCTCTGGTGCCCGGTACCAACGAGTGACCACATACTCTGTCATGAGATCTGTCTCCGAAGTGGTCCTTGCAAGCCCAAAGTCCGCGATCTTGAGGTCACAATTTGCATTAAGGAACAAATTGCTCGGCTTTAGATCACGGTGCAATATATTTGCTGAGTGCACATATTTTAGCCCCCGTAGCAACTGATACAAGAAGTACTGCAAGGAAAAATGGAAAACATAGAAATATAGAATACATCATATTGCTAAGAAAGATACATGATAATCAAATTCTGAATTGGGCACAAGCAACATTTATTTGGATAGATGGATTGATATTGATTGGATATGACAGAACTTCAGCAAAGCTGAAGCAACAGACCTGGCAATGATCATCAGTCAATGGCTGATTTGAGCGTACGATCTGATGGAGATCTGTATCCATTAACTCGGTAACGATGTACACGTCATTAAAGTTCTCTCTAGTTGGAGGGCGTATTACGTCCTTTAAAGCAAGGATCTGTAACCATAATTAGACAAATTAGATCATAGGAACTTCATTGCTGAGTAGAAGTGTAAAACATGATTATGAGTTATGACACATGCACACAAAACTTGTGAACAAATCAAACCCTCAATGATACTTTAAGCCATGAGAAATGAAAGCAACGAGAATCAATAGTACAAGCTGTCTAATTAATGTCAAATAATCAATAGTACAAGTCTGCCAAATTAATGTCAGTGGATGCACAGCCAGTATGTGTGTGACAGCTGAACTCGCGTTCTTTCGATATTCCTTAAGTAGAAAAGGCAAAAGTTTTTACTCCAAAATAAATTAAATTAGATTTGAAAACAAAGCCATACACCATTCCTAGTTCAATCCCACATCCCCACTTCACTTTATATGTCATAATGTAAACCATAAAAATCCAGAAGATGGAGTACTGCCGTCCATCCTATTTATAGAAATTCTACATGTCCAGAGAAACAGAAATACTCCGTGCATTGAATAGCAACTGGATGTTGTAGTAAACTGTGCTTCTTTGAAAAGCAATGACAAAAAACACTGCATGTTCAGCTATTTTTAACAAATTGGCAGCATAGATCTTTACAATTGAAAGGACTTCACAACTGTAAGCTTTCAATGACAAGTTGACAACCTAAATAAAGCACACACAAACATAATGCCGAGAACTAGGAGTTTTTTTTGCCAAACAAACAAGCAAGCCCCAAACCCAAGTATCACAGAACCAGAATTCCAGAAATGGCCAGAGGCACTGGTAAAAAAAAGCATCACACATACTAGTACGTACGTTCTCATGGTCCATGTGGCGCAGCAGCTTGATTTCCCTCAGCGTCCGCTTGGCGTCGATGTGGTTATCGAACGCATTGCCAACCTTCTTGATCGCAACCTCCTCCCCAGTCTGCGAGTTCATAGCCGCACTGAAGCAAGGGAACAGCCACCAGAATATTAATACAGCATAAGCACATCTACGGGCTACGGCAAACAAACTTTGCGGCAGTGACTCATCTCTCTCTCCATAAATTTTTGCCTAACCCACCAGAGCCGCACCGAATCTACTACACGCGCAACCCCAGCGCGTAGGCAGAGCAAAGACAGCAGGTCGATTTGCCACCACCAGCGGAGCGGGGGCTCGGGAAGGAGAGGGAGGGAGGAGGGGGCGCACCAGACAATGCCGTAGGCGCCGCGGCCGATGGGGCGGATGGGCGGGGCGTACTTGGAGGAGACCTCGAAGAGATTTCCGTACACGTTGTACAGCACGTAGCGGCCCCCGTGCGTCGCCATGCCCTTGATCTGCGCTCCGCCGCCGCCGCCGCCACCGCCGCCGGAGGAATCCATGGTTTCTTCGTTTCCTTCTTCGCCTCTCTGGAAGGGGATGTGGAGGAGGAGGGGGGCCTAGGGTTGGTGCTGCTTGACTAGCGTCTAGTCGTTGATGGGCGGCCTCAAGGACTGTGGTGGAAGAAGCTTCCCTCTTTTTGACTCGGGCGGCGACTGGGGAATGGGAATGGATCCGGAGCGGGACGAGGAAGGAGGTGGGGCGGTGTTTGGGGGAAAACACCTCGCGTTTTCTTCTCTTCGAAAAAAATATTCTACACATTTGTATTTCCTACGTGGCCATGAACCTACCACATATGATCCACTGAAATAGCCGATGACATGGCCGGGAAATAGAAATGTTGGCTTTGTATTAGACTAACTGCACTGCTACCTGTATCCTATCCTCCAGTACCTATATAGCGTTAAAATCTTCTGCAGTGGGTACAGTATATGGCTACCGTATGTGAAGGGAACCGCTACATATACGGGAATAGCGGACATCCTGCGGGAGGCACGCCGGCATGCAGCAAAAGAGTGAGGAGAGGGAGGAGATGGTATCCAGTGTGGGCCCCACTATTTTAACAAACTAAAAAATACTATAACTCAAACCCAAAAAATCAAATTAAATTCTGATTGCACCATTGAATTCGTTGCAATTAATTGTTCAAAACTAGATCTCTCATGGATATATTTAAATAAAGTGATAAGTGAGTTCACAGTGGATAAAGGAAGATATAGAGGATAGATGGATGCGGGAGAAATAAGTATAGAGGAGAGAATCTTGATGACCAGAGAGTATAGAGGATGAAAATAGAGGAATGTGAGTGCGGATAGTCTTAGGAGAAGAATAGGAATTCTAGTTCACTAAAGGTCAGTCTAATAGAGGTCCACCTTCTGAATTTTAAGTTTCCTGGAGTTTTTTATGAAGGTATTCCAGTGAGTGAGGATCATATGTGTCGGGGGTCCATAAAAGGGGTACCCCAATCAACGCAAACTAATAGGTTAAACCTAGAACGCCGGTAAATAACAAACCTGACTAGTCTAACCCCTTAAAGAGACCAACCCCTCGAGGCCCACAACGCTGGCCCGCCAAACCAGGCCTCGGGCGAACGCGCGTTCTCCATCTCGCCCGAGCCCTCCGAAGCCAGGCCCCGGGCGAGCGCTCCACTAAAACCTCGAGTCCTGGCATTTAGGGCTCGAGCCCCCCACAGCCGAACACCATACCTCGAGACCCCACACGGGGACCTGGAGCCTCTCTGGCACAGCAGCCTATCCCTCAAGACGCTTATGCTTCCCTCGAGCGGCGCAGGCATCGGATGCCAGCCCCATACCGCGCATTTAGTACATCCACCTACTCCAGTCACGTCCTCTGCAGCCCGACGTGTACCACAGTAACCAGGGCAGAGTCAAGTCTCGTTTTCACCACAAGCATGGGCGCCCCGTCCATACCTGCGGGGGCGCCACGTCTCGAAGCCCGGATGCCCACTGCTCAATCAATTTTCACGGGACTTGTCCATACCTGCGGGGGCTCGAGCCCCCCGTAGGCGCCACCTCGAGGCCGGCTCCGCGCCCCTCGAGCCCTAACTGCTTTCATGCTATTGGAAGACAGGTACCCCAAGACCCGGAGGGACCCCGTCGTGTCCTGTACGTGCCGGAATGGGTGCTGCACGGCTTCTACATCGTCACGCCATCACGTCCACGCCCAGGATGGAGGCCACGCTCCAAGGACGCCTCAACAGCAACGCCCACGTCGGCTCCAGTGGCCCCGACAAGACAGGATTCCTACCCTACACCATATCGAGCGTTGTACATATCTATCATGTGTGAACCCTGGCCTCCTCTTGTTCTATAAAAGGGGACGCCAGGGTCCTTCGCGCGAGAGAGAAGACGCGAGTCCACGGTTACACAACTCCGAGAGACAACACACAAGTCCACACACGTACACACTCGAGTCCGGACTCTGGTCCACGCTCATTGAGCTTGTATTCGCCCCTGTACAAGCACTTAGGTGCAAGTAATACAAGAACCTCCTCCCCCGCTGGACGTATGGTCTTCTTTGCCCGAACCAGGATAAATCCTTGTGTCATCTTGTATCACCATCCAGGAAGAGAGCACGCGATCATATTACTCGTTGGTGTCGTACCCCGGGTTCGAAACACCGACAATATGGCAAGTGAATAAGTGATTATGACAGTGATTGAATAGGGAACAATAGAGAGTGGGTTCTTTTAACTTAGATAGTAATGTAAATAGACAATGATTTTTACAGCTCTTCATCAGAATGCAATTATATTTTAACTGTTTTTGTAAGATTCTGTATAATCCACGTGAAGAAGCTACAAACATAATCCTACCAAACATGCCCTCAAGTTACAATACCGGCTCTGTTCGCCACGACTTATTGTGGTTGTGGCTAATATTATTTATTAGTTTGTTGTGAGATAAAAATATTGTTTCATAGTTGAAAATCATGATTGATTCTGGCTGATAAGCTCAAATGAACACTGACGGTGTATCTATAGCTATTTCTTTAAGGCACCTGCAATGGCACCTACATATTCAAAAGTGTTGGCTTATAGCAATGATTCATTGAGTCATAGTCTGATTTAGTGCACGTAACATTCTCACAGAATCTTGAAATGTGTATATAAGTCTAACTCTTGATCAAGAGGTAGCTCTTATTTCTCTTCTATTAAAATATGAAATAGTGCTTAGAGTCAGCAATTGCGGATGTTCTTAGAGAAGAGGGGGAAAAAGACATGCTAAAAACACAGTCATCCAAATGCACAGCGCAGAGACCGCTAGGCTCTTTGGGATTTAAGGTACACTCGTACAGAAAGCAAGAAATAGCATGCTTCACACCTTCAATACGTGATGCATTAACTAGTAACCTGGCCAAGAGAGAAGCACTCGTCACTCGTCACACGTCAGCGTGATATGGGATCAACATCACGCGGCAGAAAGGTCAATCTGCGAGCTTTTACGATCTTTTGTAGGAGTAGTTGGCAACTTGGCACGGAGGGGTTTTTCTTTCTTTTCTCTTGGGGGCATGGCGCTGTGCCTTTCAACCACCTCTTCCTTGCTAAGAGCAACTCCAACAATAGCCTCCAAATCAAGACCCCTATTTTGGATTTGGATGCTCACCCCTATTTTTATTGGCTCAATAAATTTCCTCCACTCCAACAGCAGCCCTCAAACAAAGCCTCTCAAATTCATATGAGCAGCCACTCATATAAAGGACCCACATGTCATTGAGCAGTGGGTGAATTGGGGCTGTGCTGTTGGTCCAACAAATTTGTTGGAAGTGGAGTGTTTTTTTGTTGGCCCAACAAATTTTGGGTCTGTAGTAGGGCCCCTGCTGAAGCTGTTTTTTCATGTAAGATCCTATATTTAGCTATTAAGGCTCAAGTAGGGGCCAGCTGGAGTTGCTCGAGCCACACGTTTCTTCCACGGTCGATGTCAAGGCTTCAAGTTCAAGGTAGTGCGTATGCATCATACAGTAGGAGGATTTGTGTGAAAGCTCATGCGGCTGAAACCCAAAATTAATCTGAAACCACGAGCTTGCGGCCTTGCGCCTTGCGTTTTATACTCTAGTAGTAGCCCAGGTCAAAGTGAAGGTTTGGTCGTTGTACGTGCAGACTTGGAGCAGGACTGGATTGCATGCAGTGCCGTGCTACAAAGGAGATTGTGTTGCGGACATTAGAATTAAATTAGAAGGTATTGGTCCTAGGTCAATTTTACAAAGATATACTAGTAATAATGAATGTCCACTATGTTGTTTTTTAAATTAAAAGAAGAAGCCTTTGTTACATAAATATTTGGGATGTCGTCATTGTCATCTATACCACGTCGCAAAGTTGTGGATAGTCAACTTGTAAAGAGTAGAACCACTATCGTTGGTCAGCACATGGAATTATGGAATAATGTCCTTTCTTTTTCGAGAACATGCTGAGGACATTTTTTTCTCTATTGAGACATGATATAAAGTAGTAGAGTAGTAGAATACAAAAACAGGGAGGGAGCGGGCTAGAGAACGAAAAAAAAGAGAAATATGAAGAACCAGACTATCGATCAGTTGCAGTTGTTCGGGTGGAACTGTGGAACTGATGTTTGGGAGTGCTCCGCGGAGCTGATTCTCAGCGAAAATCATCTCTTGGCTGTCAAACGTATTTTTTAAATGAAAAGTGATTCTTTACTGATTCTGTAAAGTGATTCTCTGGAATGAGCTAAGAGGCTGAGAGCTGGAAAAAGTAGTTTCTCCTATTCTGTGAAGTAATTCTTTATCCCGATTTTGATAGTTTACGCTAAGGGGCCGTTTGGGAGCACTCTATGGAGCGGATTCTCAATGAGAATCACTCTCAGACTGTCAAACGTATTTTTCAATGAAAAATGATTCTTCGTTGATTCTGTGAAGTAATTATTTGAAATGAGCTATGAGGCTGAGAGCTGGAAAAATAGCTTCACCTGATTCTGTGAAAAAAAAGTAGTTTCACCTGGTTTTGTGAAGTGATTCTTTATCCTGATTTTGAGTAGAGAATCAGGGAGCACAACTCTCTCAGACAAGCCCTAAAGAATCAAAGAGAATTACTTTCAGCCACAGAATCACTTCACCAGAGAATTAGGGCATGTTTAGGAGAGTTGTGCTCCCTGATTCTCCAGTTGTGCTCTCTGATTCTCTGGTGAAGTGATTCCGTGGTTGAAAGTAATTCTTTTTTTATTCTTCAGCATAAACTCTCAAAATCAGGATAGAGAATCACTTCATAAAATCAGGTGAAGCTACTTTTTTATCTCTCAGTCTCTTAGTTCATTTCAGAGAAACACTTCACAGAATTAGCGAAGAATTACTTCTCGCTGGTAGTCAGGGAGTGATTCTTCTCAAGAATCCGCTCGGCAGAGCACTCCTAAACGGCCATTTAGGGATCACAGCTCTGCCGAATGGGCCCCAAGACACATGTCGATAGAGGTGACTCAGTATGCCAGGGAGGAGGATATGGATAAAAGAAAGGTTTAAATGCATTTTAGATGCCACACTAGCCCTGACTATATGTGTTACATTACATCTAAAAGCTAAATAAAAAAGTATCAACATACAATGAGCAACTTAAAAAGTTTATGGCCTTAATTTTTTTTTAGAGTTTTTGGACATTTAGTGCATTTAACTTTTTTAATAAAAATTCTGTTGTATTGACAACGAAGCGACGGGGATGGAAGGCCTAAAATAATTACAAAACCATTTCAAATTTTCTTGAAGACCTTGTTGTATTATGGAAAGTTAAAAAAAAAGTACAAAATTTCGAAGACTTGGTTGTATAGGCAGCAAGGGAAGGTAAAGAAATGCAAAATGGATTTGGAAATTTTTCAAAGACCTAGGTGCACAAGAAGATTAAAATTGGTTGTACTGGCAGCATGGGAAGGTAAAAAGAATTGCCGAAACAGTATGGAATTTTTTGAAAGGCCTTGTTGACTTGTTGTACAGGATTCAAAGACATTGGAAGGTGAAAAAAGTTGTAAAAGAAAAAAAAACAAACGTTGGAAGGTGAATAAAAGTTCAAAACAGCAACGAAAAAATTTGTGGCTGCTGGGATTCGAGCCCAGGTCTCCACGGCCACAACGTGGAATTCTCACCACTAAACTACAGCCACTTTGACGTTGTGGCTCCTTATGTATCTCTTTAATAGTTTAACACAACATGCGTATATGTGCGAAGAACTTGCAACCAAATTGGCAAGCCAGAATTGTGGACGGGATTTTTTTTTTCCCTGAAAGCGCATATACAAATTTAAGCTGTTTCCCACTTTTTACGTGTGCAGTATGGACATCCGTATAATAAAACACTAACACCAGATTACACAAGATCAGTGGCGGAGTCACCGCCCGGCCACCCGTGGCCGGGCTCGACGCCAAAGTTCAATAGAAAATTTTCTTTATATTAAAGAAGAATCTTGTGATTTTTTAACTAAATACTTTTGTATAAAGAGATTCTGGCTCCGCTACTGCACAAGATTAGGGTCAAAGAAACCCTAAGTGCATGGACATAAGCATCTAGCAACTGACACATAGTCCCTTAACCACCTGTAAGGAAAGCATCCAAAGGGCAGAGCACGGCAATACAAATTCAAGTAAGATCTTCAGGATCAAATCTTACAGAAGTCTCTTGGAAAGTCTTCAAAATGCTCTACTGAAAAACACAATGAATGCTATCGTCGGGCAATGGACCTTCCTTGTGACTTGTGAGTCGAGATTCGAGAATATGTCGTATGTAAGTTTCAGTAGACCCAAACGACGACTTTAATTTTCTAGAGACCAAATTATCTATTTTTTTTTTCTAGAGACCAGAACAGAAGCTGGTATCGAAGAATCAAGCAAACGTGTGCTAACCCGTTCACAGACGACGAGCCTTGGAGAAGCAAGCAGCAAAGACAACTCGTTAAGGACTCGGATCTGGCATCGACCGCAGCGCTTGTATACCATGGTGGAATCCAATCTTGCGTACTCCCTATGAAGGAAGCTTGAATACCATTTGCTTGGCCAGCAAGAAGGAGCCGCGCGTACGTGCTAGGGCCGCGGCAAGGCCATCCACAGAACTGCTGCTCCAGCGGAAGACGACGACATGGAAGAAACGACCGGATCCAGAACGAATGCGAACGGATTATTCAACTCCACGCTGCTGCCATTTGCCGAGTGTTTTCAGGTTTGCCGAGTGTCAGAACGCGGACACTCGGCATAGAGGAAGTTTGCCGAGTGTTAAACCCTAAACACACAGCACAAAGATGACACTCGGTAAAAATACGCTTTATCGAGTGTTAACACTCGGCAAACTTTAACACACAGCAAACAACCTACTTTGCCGAGTGTTGGCACTCGACAAAACTAAACACATGTCAAAGATTAACGGGAGTAGCCACCGTCAGTGGTTTGCCGAGTGACCACCGTTAGCACTCGGCAAAACGATCGGTTTGCCGAGTGTCTCACTAAAACACTCGGCAAAGTGCACTCTTTGCCGAGTGTTTTTATTTGACACTCGGCAAAATAATTTATTTTTTTCGTTTTGGCTTCCTATTTTTTTATGTAGGCTTCCTACAGTACCTTGATCAACATGTTAAGATTTAATTTAACTTCTTATATGTACTTCATGACTTGTAGGTGATTTCGTGCTGGTGCTCTGGAGATCCCCGGTGCTGGGAAAAGATGGTGGACAAGTGGTGCGACCCCGAGTGGCTTCTCCAGCACAACGCTTGTCGGGAGCGTCGTTTGCAGATGGCAGGTGTATCTCACCATCAAGGCCGTCGTAGCCTCCGTGGATACGCACAAATATGGGTACGTGAATTCTCCATTTTATTCTAACGCTCTATTCTGCATGATTTCTAATCATCTTTGTTGTTTTTCTTGCAGTCGTCGTCGCTTGGTGGCCAGCCGTGCTCCCCGTTCATGGCATATTATATGTCCCACAAGGCCAAGGCGACGTCTAATGTATCCTACAACCCGGAGGACCCTCCCTCAGCGTACACCAACCCGATCATCCATAGCCGCCTCAGTCAGTACACTGAGATGGCAAGGGCGGTCCATGGGCAAGACTTTGATTCGAGCACCCACAACTTTGATGGAGAGATCGTCATGAGGGTGGGAGGAGGCAAGAAGCATGGACGCTACTGGATGGGCGACATCGTCATCAACGCGTCCTCTACTCCCTCCCTCTCCCAGATTCGAGCACGGAGCACGAGCGCAAGTCCGGCCATACGCCCACGACCAACCACTGGTTCACACCTTGTCAACGAACTCCAAGTAATTTCTGTTTTATTGGTTGCTTGTTGATTTGTACGTACCTTTGCATTACTTCAACATTTGGGGTGAAATGTTGTAGGCCCAACTAGAAGAAGAGAGGAGGCTGCGCTTAGCACAGAACCAGAGGATAGAGGAGCTGGTGGGGGTCGTGTCCTCTCTTGGCGCCGCCATGGGTCGATCTGTACCAGCTAGCCTAGTCACTCCACTTGCCCATACAACTACTCCAGTGAGTACCAATATATTAGTTACTTTGCTTCAACCTGACATAGGGCACACTAGAAAAAAAAACATGCAATCTCAAACATGCAATGTGGTGCTGGTGGCGGCTGCTGTTCTGGCTGCGGTGATTGTGGTGTTTGGGCGGTGGTGGTGTATTGATATATATGTGTTTGACGACCATCGTGTCGTTTGTTTTCTTGCAGGGTTTGGAAACCTCACCGTACAGGGGAGGTTCTGTCAAAATTTTTAACTGACGACATTCTTTTCATTTTTTTGCAGCATCAATCGGTCGCGGCATCGAATCATGTTGGTGGGTCATCGACATCACAGTTTGGAGGGTCACCGACATCACAAGTTGCGCCAAATCAGCTAGAAGGGTCATTGGCATCACAAATTGCCCCAAATTGTACTCGAAGCTTGCTATGAACTTCGATTGAGATATTTGGTTGCAAATTTGTCAACTTGTGAACTTGTGGCATATTTGGACTTTTGGTTATGAACATGTCATATATGTGAACATGTGTGTTTGTGACATATTTGGACTTTTGGTTATGAACATGTCATATATGTCAACATGTGTGTTTGTGGCATATTTGAACTTGTCAGCTTGTTGTTACTATTGTGATATATTTGTGCATTGTGTCGCAAATGGAACAAACAAAAAAATAAAGATTCTGGTTATTTTGCCGAGTGTCATACTCTACGACACTCGGCAAACTGACCACACGTGGCATGCTGGGAACGCACTTTGCCGAGTGTTAACACTCGGCAAACCTGTAATCTTTGTCGAGTGTCAGCATCAAGACTCTCGGCAAAGCGTGCAAAGTTTGCCGAGTGTCGTGGATTTGACACTCGGTAAAGTTTAAAACTTTGCCGAGTGTTAACACTCGGCAAAATGCGTAAACTTTGCCGAGTGCCAAACAGATGACACTCGGTAAACTGTGTATACTTTGCCGAGTGTCGAACGGCTGACACTTGGCAAAACTACCGTTAGGATTCCGTCCGTCCGCGCCCTCCTTTGCCGTGTGCTGGTTTTGACACTCGGCAAACACTTTGTCGAGTGTCCGACGTTTGACACTCGGCAAAGTGTGTTTTGCCGAGTAAAAATGTGCCGAGTGCGGTTTGCCGAGTGCGGCACTCGGCAAAGCGTTTGCCGAGTGTTTTTGGTTCTTTGACTGCGCGATTCCAGTAGTGTTGACAACTACAGCGGCGATGACAGACAAGAGACCAAGACCAAGAGGATGCTGCAGCAAGGATAAAGAACATCCATGCGGGACGAAACTAGGACGCTGGCCATGGGGGACCGACGCCGACCCACCTGCCTCTGCACTCTGCTGCGGGCGACCTCGCCGCAGAAGGAGAGGGAGGAGGCCGGATGCGGTGCCTCTGGGTTCTCTTCACGTTTTAGTCCACCCAATTATGGACGGTTGGGCAGGCATATGCAGGAACTCTTTGAAATCAAGAGTGTTCTGGTCTGGCATGCAAAGAACGCAGATGGGCGGATGTTCGAACTTCAAACCATGGAGCTCCATTTGACCGTCAACACTTAGACCAACTCTAACAGTTTTGTAAATGGACTTTGCATTCTTAGGGCCTGTTTGGTTGGTGACCGTAACTTGCCACGTCTGATCTTCGGCAAACTGTGGCTGCCACAGAAAGTGTGGCGAGCAAAATCGAAGTCACACTTGTGGCAAAGTTTGGCACGAAAATGAGTCTATGACGTGTGGGGCATGGTGCTAAGAAAGTGTGGCGTGCCATAGCTGTGGCAGTGAACCAAACGACTGCCAGAAAAACTGTGGCACGACGAATCTGTGGCGTGGCAAGTTCTGGTCACCAACCAAACAGACCCTTATTTTTACAAAAAAAAAAGTTTACAAAACTGTTATCCAACAGTTTGGCAAATGGGCTTTGCATTTTTGCTAACTTGTCAAAATCCTGAGATGGATTGACATATATGCAAGCTCGCGATCGGCTTGTCATTTCGTCTCGTGTACTACTTCCGCACGAGTTTTTTCCTCCTGCGCCGTTGGGTTTTTTTTTTAGATTTTGGCAAGCCAATTTTGTAAAATCGTTGGAGATAACCTTTTTTTCTCCTCGCCATATTTATTGGAGATAACCTTTTTTTTCCTCCTCGCCACATTTATTTGAGAGTTGGCAAATTTCATGTTTTGCCAAATAAAAAATGCAAAACCGTTGGAGTTATGAATTACTACAATTCACTTTGCCAGAAAACATCAGATGAATAAGCACGAACAAACATACTCTAGATGCAGAGTGCGTATATTCTCGTTGGAATCCAAACAAGCGAATCTATCACCAATTATTATTAATTACTAATAATGCATAGATAAAAATGATTAAGCTGATCCGTTTATTTATGTTCTGATTCTGTCTCCTTGGTACGAGTCACGGCAAGGTGCGTCTCGTAGGCCAGCTGCGCCGCCAAGAGATCCACCACGGCGGTTCCAACGGACTTGAACACGGTGATCTCGTCGTCGCTCCGTCGCCCCACCACGGTCCCGGCGGCCAGGTCTGACAGCGTCCCGGCCACGTCCTCCCTGCGAATCACGCCTCGCTGGAACGCGCCCACCAGTTCCCCGGCCTCCTCCATCGCCGCCTGGAAGTCGACGAACACCCTCCCGCGGCGCAGCGCGTCGTCGTCGCACTCCCGCATCGCGGTCGTGAAGGACCCCACCAGGTCCAGGTGCGCGCCGGGGCGCAGCAGCTCCCCGCGCACGATGGGCTCCCGCGACCCCGTGGCGCAGCTGACGACGTCCGCGGCGGCGACCGCCTCGTCCATGCCGCCCGCCTCCTCGACGGCGACCCCCGGGTGCGACTCGCGGAGCCTGGCGACGAGCGCCGCGGACCTGGCCCCGGTGCGGTTCCAGACGAGGACGCGGGAGATGGACGGGAGCGCCGCGAGGTGCGCCTCCGCGAGGTAGGGCGCGAGCGCGCCGGCGCCCGCGAGCGCGAGGACCGAGGGCGGGCGGGACGGGGAGGCGAGGAGCGAGGCGGCGAGCGCGGAGACGGCCGCCGTGCGGCGCAGCGTGAGCGCCGAGCCGTCGATGGAGGCGAGCGGCGCGCCCGTGGTGGAGCTGAAGAGGGAGACGGCGGCGTGCACGGACGGCGAGCTGGACGGGAAGGAGGTGACGGCCTTGAGCGCGAGGTAGGGCAGCGACGGGTGCGCGCACCAGGAGGGCATCAGGAGGAGCGCCGCGGACGGCGCCGTGGGGACCGGGAAGGAGACGCGCCGCGGGCACTGGATGCCTGCGGAAAGCTCCGGGTGGGCGAGCCCCGCGCGGAGGTGCGGGATCAGGGACGTGAAGGGGAGCAGCGAGTGGAGAGCCGCCGCGTCGATGTAGACGAACGGGTGCGACGGCGCGGCCGCCATGCCTGATCTGCTCCGCTCTGCTCCGCCTCCGTTTCGCTTGCGTTGTGGAATCGTTCGGTTCGCGGATGCGGTTTGGGCGTTGGAGACTGGGAAATGGATAATGGAAAAGGGTAGTGCAGGAACACGAGACGAGACCGGAGTAGCGTTGACCGGGTTGACTCCGGAGTCAATTGCGGCCTTGTTTAGAGCATGTCCAGGAGCTTTTGTAAAATCTACTCTCTAAATCATCATTTGAAGAGTCATTTGATAAATCATTATTTGAAGAGTCATTTGAGTAAAAACCATTTTCTATATCTTTATAATCTCTAACAGCTTTTTTATATGTTGTACACAGTTTAGAGAGCTATTCTCGCTCTCCATCTTTGGCTAGCAAGAAATATGGAATAGAGAATATCTATATTTAGATATTCAATTGAAGAGACTGTTGGAGGGTGTTTTTTTCATCAAAATCTCTATTTCTACAAGTTAGGGAAGATATAAAGAGTCTCTTGGAGATGCTCTTAGATGCCAAAATTTTGCAAAAAATTTTACTGTAGCATTTTCGTTGTTATTTGACAAACTTTATCCAAATATAGACCAATAAGACTTAAAAGATTCGTCTCAACATGTACATACTAAAAGTACAATTAGTTATTTTTTTTATCTACATTTAATGCTCCATACATACGTCCAAACATTGATGTGATGGTTGATATGATGGAAAATTTTACAAAATTTTGGCATCTAGATAGAAAAATTTTAATTAATTATTATTTTTACCTATATTTAATGCTCCATGCATATGTCCGAACATTGATGCGATAGTTGATGTGATAGAAAATTTTGGGAAATTGGGGGAACTAAACAAAGTACTGATATTTCATAGTCTGAAACTGTTCTGTCAGTTGGCTCGCCCAGAAATTTCGTCCAAGCAGCCAGGTCATGCAGCCAACCTGACATCCAGGATGCGAATTCACGTTCCTGTATCGTCGTAGAATTATGTATAGCAATTTACACCGAATTCCTGCGAAAATGCTTCTTTTTTTCTTTTATTTTCTTTTTTTGCGAAACTGCTTCTGTTTAGACGAGTGCAGTTTGGCAAACACCCAGTTTCAGATCTCTTCCCAGTGGCGGATCCAGGAATTGAGCACGAGGAGGGCTGAACTATGTTCGCCTCGTAGTATGAATATCTAGCAGATTCAATTAATAAAAACTCAAACTATGAATACCTAGCAGGCTCAATTATATCTTCAATAATTTAGTCTTACACAAATTATAACAATGATATATAACTGTAGCAAATTAAATTTAGTGAAGTAATTTAGTTTAAGTCCTGAGGGTCCAGTCAGGGTGAAAGGCTGCTACAATATAAATATTGTAGATTGCATTGATCGGAGATTAGAAGTATCAAATAAAAAATAATAAAATAAAAATCAGAAACTAAAGTGTTAAACGTACGAAACTATAGTAACCGTCTCTTATGAAACGAATAGGGTCGAGGGCTGAGTCACTGATCTCCTACGCCTAGGCAAGTAGCTAGCGCTTGGCGGCCAGCTGGCCAGGGACTAAGGGTGGTAAAGGGCCCTCAAATTTAGCTTAGCAAATTTAAGGATCGGGCTCAATAAGGATATGATTTTGAACTAAAATTGAAAAAGGATCAAATTGGATTGTGAAGTGGGGATAAGGGCATGATCCATTACCACCCCTACCAGGGACACCAGCGCATGCGCCGGAGGGGACGAGCCATCGAGGGACGAAGGATGGAGACCATACGGGAGCGGTAGCACCGACCTCGAACACTGGACATGGAGCAACAGAGGCCGTTTGGGGTGCACGCCGGAGCAACTGACGCGTGTTCGCAAGTACGACTAGAGTAAAACAGGAGCTAATGTCAGGATAAATTGTTTTTTTAGATGAGACATAAGAGTTGTTAGTCTATAATTAGGGCCGTGAGGGGGGCTGCAGCCCCACCAGCCCCCCTCCTAGATCCGCCAATGTCTCTTCCGACTTGCTTTGCAGCATGGCCTAGCCTCTTTCAGCTGTTGAGCATCTCCAAGAGTTTCTTATTTTTTTCTCCTAAAAGCTTGTAGTTTTACAATTCCTAAAAAGATATTAGGAGAGAAAAATAAAGACATCTCCAAGAGTTTCCAATAAATGACTTCTAAAAAAAATCAAATTCAGCCCTCAAGTTATTTTTTGCGCCATTTTTTACTGGACTGCATAGGGCTGCGACGAACCCTTTCTCCACGACCTCTCTGCCGCCGCGCCAACTCCCGGCCACATCTATCAGCAGCGGGCATCTACCTGTCGTTCTGTAGCATACAAGCACGCAACAGTCGTACAGTACGGAGTACCATGCAGTAGCCCTACATGACCATGCATGCGGCAGCACAGAGACGCCAAGCTAGCAACATACTCCCTCGGTTCAAAATAAGTATCGTTTTGGATTTTCGTGCCACAACTTTGACTCAATTTGTAAAAATATATGCAACATTTATATCTCCAAATAATTTTGTTAAAAAATAGACTTAAAGATCTTTCCGATGATACTAATCACTTAATATAAATATTAATATATTTTAATATATAATTAATGGCAGTGTTTTCTCGGGAAGCGAGAACGACACTTATTCTGGAACGGAGGTAGTACTCCGTACGTATAGATACAACGGATCACAGAATAAAATAAACCTTAGGCCTTGTTCTTGTTTAGATGGAAAAATTTTGCAAAATTTTTCCTGTAGCGTTTTCGTTGTTATTTGACAAACTTTGTCCAAATATGGACTACGTAGACTCCAAAGATTCGTTTCGACATGTACATACTAAAAATACAATTAGTTATTTTTTTACCTATATTTAATGCTTCATGCATACGTCCGAACATTGATGTGATGGTTGATGTGATGGAAAATTTTGGGAAATGAGGGAACTAAACAAGGCCTTAGAATCTGCGAGTAGTATTCGAAAAAAATGAAAGTCCAGGAGCAGCAACGGTAATCATCACGTACATACCATCTGAAACCAAGCGGCCATGGCTTCCGAGGTCCAGTAGCAGCAGCCATAATCTGAAACTTAGCTACACCGGCTTCCTTCCAAGATCCAGCAGCAGCAGCCGCCATATGAAACCTAGTAGCTAGGGACGAAGGCAGAAAAAAATTTAGGAGGGGCTAAACAAAAGTTGACGCTGAAATTCAAAAAAAAGTCGCCTACTTCGGATACCTAGAGCCTGCTATAGACTGCGGCGTGCCCTCGTCCACCAGCGCTGCATCTAGCTCCTTGTCCGTCGGCCCTGCCGCCAATGCTCGCTTGCTTGCTGCACCTGGCTCCTTGCCAGCCTGCCCACTATGTCAAGCTGCTCATCTGCTGGCTGCCACACCTGACTGCACGCTCGCAGCTTGCCACGTCGCTCAGCTTCGCGACTAGGCCTGGCTGCCCGTCGGTCGCCGATCGTGGCCTCGCTAGCTTGCCCCCGCACAGCCGCACCTAGGAGTCGATGACCCGTTAGTTGCGTCACAGTGTAGTCGCGTTCGTCGCCCACTAAAAACTGTGTGACGCCATGTGAAGGGGAAGGAACACTCTATAGACATGGGTTGAGGCGCAGGGAAGGAACGCCCTATAAGGATGGGTTGTGGTGGTGGACCAGGAACTGAGAAGTTAGAATTAAGTCTTGTGACTTAGATGGATAATTCTCTGTGTCTATTAGATTGCTTGTCTAATTAACAAAAGAGAATATCTTCTACTCCCAACAAATTATAGCCCCTCCTACCTTGTACATCTACCATCTCAGCCTCTTCTACCTTATATATTTAAGACTAAAATTTTAACTGGATACTATAAGGATTTCATGTACTCTGTAGCGGTAGGAGGGGCTTGAGCCCCTCCCGCCCCACCGCTAGCTCCGTCGCTGCTAGTAGCAGTGGTGATCTTCTAGCAGATGGACGTCCGCGGCGGCGGCGATCTTGTAGACGGCCAAAGACCGATGGAGGATCGATGGAGTAGCGATGAAGGAGCGACGGACATGGAGGATCCGCGGGAAGGAGGGAGCCACGAAAAAAACGCGGGAACGAGGGAGCCACGGAAAAAATAAATCGCGGAAAGGAATGCCGCACAGGAACGCCGTATCAGCGCGAGGGCTCCTCCGCGTAAAGTTACGCACGATGAGAGGAAATTTACCAAGTGCGTAAATTTTAGGAGGATGGATTAGAAGTTGTTGGAGAGATTAGAAGTTGTTGGAGAGAGTTTTTTCTCATCTTTGTAAAAATCAAGGATTAGGAACGAATTTAGGGAACTCTTGGAGATGCTCGAGCAACTCCAACAATTTGCTAAAACTCACTTGACAAATCTATAGTTTTGCCAAGTCCCAAAACCAAATGTCAAGTGAAAAAAGAGGCATTCTCCAACAGTTTGCTATTTGGGCTTGACAAAAGAACTTGACATCATAGAATTTTTACCAAAATCATAAAATTGAGCCTCCAACAAGTTGGCAAAACTAGTTGGCAAATTGAGATACACGTAATGCCAAGCAATGGAGGACTTGACATATTTGGTAAGTGAAGGTGGAAATTTGCCAAACTTGCCAAATTGCCAAGTACTTTTGCCAAGTTGTTGGAGGAGGTTTTTTATAGTTTTAACAAAAAAATCCTAGGATGCCAAGTGATTTTGCCAAACTGTTGGAGTTGCTCTGCACCGCCGTAGATGCGCAAACAAACCGTCTTGCGGAAAACATCACAGCTTATTTGAGTTTGCAGCATCAAGTGCTCACCCATTGAATATCGATCACTGGCCAACATCAGCATTAACCAGTTGTCCCTCGCTTGCAAAAAAGCGTGGAAACTTGCTGACTTTGCACTTTTGCAGCATCCACCGTCCGCCATCGATCAGTACCTCCCCGTGCGAGGAAGAGGAACGAGGAACGAGGAACTGACTTGAAAGGTGTTCAGTTGGGCATCTGTCCACCATTAATCAGCACCAAATCAACTGATTTACGCTAATCACATAGGACGTTGCTGCATTACAGTTACAACTGCGCAGAGCTAACAAGAGCAGTACTGCTTGCTGGCAGCGTCGCTTTTAGATTAGATCGACCTACCGGTTCCGTCAGAACTCATAACGTACATTTCGTTCCATCGACCGTTCCGTTCCGCTGGAAAAAGTTTTCAGTAGTTTGCAACAAATCCTTGAAATATCTGGCAGAAATGTCTGAACACAGAAGTACGCGCATGGAGTTTTGATTTCCAGAAACAATTGATAAAGGGAGCAGAGAGAGAGAGAGAGAGAGAGAGAGGGAGGTTGCTAACGAATGCCAGGACATTTGGTTCGGGCAGTTTCATTGTTTTCTTTGATCCGTGATTCTTTGAACGAGTCAGGACAAATGTTTTAAGCGCTGTGAAGAAACAGGAGTTCAGAAAATAGCAGCGTGGGGTGCAGTGCAGTGCACACCGCGACATCGGGCAGCAGTCGGGCCGTCGGTCTTCAGACCAAGAGTCTCCGTAGTGAGCAGAGGCGTATGCCGTTTCCCCTCCCCACGTTCATCCCCAATCCCAAAAATCCCCAATCTCAATTCGTTTCCAGCGCTCAATCTATCAAAATCGATTGCAAAATCTCTGAGTACTTCTCTGTTTCAATCGCTGCTCATCTCCTGCACTCAGGTTTCAATTCGCCCTCTCCCCTCCTTTTTGTGTTCGTTTCTCATTTGGAGCCCAGATCTGTGGTCCCTTCTTCCATCTTCCCCGCCGTTCTTCCTCCGTGACTTGCGCCGATCTGCTCTTCCTCCTCTGCCTCGCGCCGATCTCCCCGTCTTCTAGCTTGAATCCTCTGCATCCATGCTTTATTCTACCGAAGGTCCCCCTCCTTTCCATTTTCTTCTTCCCTTTTTAAGCCCCCTTCTTCCGCTCCCTTCCATGGATGACGACCGCACACTACCTGACCACACCTCTCTCATGGAACCAAAACCTCCTGATCCATCCACGCTAGCCTTGTCTCCGCTCGAGATGATCACCCAGCGCCAGCCTTCTAATCGAAGTCAGCCCCCGTGCGGGGCGCACAACGGCGAGGTGCCCGCGGAGGCGGCGCGGCACCACGAGCATGCGGCGCTGGGGCCCGGGCGGTGCTGCTCGGTGGTGGTGCAGCACGTGGCGGCGTCCGCGGCGGCGGTGTGGTCCGTGGTGCGGCGGATCGTCCAGCCGCAGGCGTACAAGCGGTTCGTGCGCAGCTGCGCGTTGCTGGCGGGCGACGGCGGCGTGGGCACGCTCCGCGGAGTGCGCGTGGTGTCGGGCCTCCCCGCGGCGTCCAGCCGCGAGCGCCTGGAGATCCTGGACGACGAGAGCCTGCTGAGCTTCCGCGTCGTCGGCGGCGAGCACCGGCTCCAGAACTGCCTCTCCGTCACCACCGTGCACCCGCAACAAGAAGCTCTGGCCACTCAGTACAACTTACTCGTCAAGCTCCCGAGCAACCAAGCCAATGGCAGACCGGTCTCCATCCATCAGATCAGCGGGGACCTCGGGCAGGCTTGGGGAGATAGCTATGCAGCAGTAAGTGAGGTTTCAACAAGCTTGTTCCTAGCAACTTTTAACAGTAATACAGATCTGTTGCATGTTATTAGCAAGCAGCCTTCGTTGACTCAGAGACAAAACATCCTCTTTCAGCTTAATAATTCCACCAAGCCTCTATCCCAGTACCACTTTGACTACCTTTATGTTAATGCTCAGTTATATGGAATTCCCAGAGATGCCCGGACCCCACACTGCATTACCCAAATCCTGAATCAGATAGGCCAGCCTTCTGATCTTGATGTAATGAATGATTTTGAGGTTAACAGGGATGAATTATATGCTTTGACCAGAGCTAAAATCATGTCAATATGCCTGCACAGAATAAGGTGTTTGTTCCTATTTCCCTGGATAGAAGAATTTTTGCCTTCATACACTTTGAAAAAGTTCATAGGATCTGCATCTTTTGTGTACCCTGCTTCCATAATAGAACAAATTGTCTGTCCAGAGCCACGAGAGTCCTCACTGCTCATGATAATCCTAATGATCCACATGGAAAATGGATCACCCGTCTGTCTGCTATTCCCTGGAACATGGTCAATACTCTAGTGAGAGCGATCACCCCAAGACTTATCCAGCCATATGCTCTCCTAAGCACTCTCAGAAGCCATGTTGCAGCTCTCACCCAACCTGCAACCTCCAGTGCCACCCAGCCAGACAACCAGCATGACCAGCAGGGTCAGGAACAAGGAGCCACGACCATGCAATGGGAACAGAATGTAATGCCCCCTTCAGATGATCCGAACACTAGTCACCAAGATCCTTTCGGAGGTATCCGCCACACTGATCAACAAGCTTTGGCGCCGGCTTTAAGGGCGCGGGTGGACCCATGAGTCTTCTGGCATGGAACTGCCGGGGTTCTGGAGGAACTCTGCGCAGTTCTAAAATGACCCATCTGGGTCGACTGATATCCTCCACTAAGGCACAGGTATGCTTCATTTCTGAAACAAGGAATGCTTACATTAAGCGCACTTCTATAATTAATCGTTTTAACTGCCATGATGCTTTTGTAGTACCAGCGCAAGGCCAATCAGGTGGCCTATGGCTTTTTTGGAACCAAGATATTTCCTTATCTGTCGTAGACCATGCCGCTAATTATATCTTTGCTTTAGGTCATAATAATGTAGACTCTAAAAACTTTGGACTGGTTTGTATCTATGGTGATCCCCATCACCAAAACTCAGCTTCTATCTGGATGCAGGTGCTATCTTTTGTTGTAAATAATAGTAACCTGCCTATGCTTTGTATGGGGGATATGAACGATATCATGCATGTCAATGAAAAATATGGACCCGGTCGACCTGATATTAGACGTATCAATGCTTTTTGTCATTATGTTAAACAATGTGGTTTCATTGATCTTGGTTATAGTGGTCCAGCTTACACCTGGAGCAACCGACGTTTCACCTCTGCACCCACTTTTGAACGACTTGATCGTAGTCTGGCTAATGCTGAATGGTGCTTGCAGTATCCGAGGACGACAGTCTACCATCTTCCCATCCTCCGCAGTGATCACGCTCCAATCCTAACCATTCTAAACTCTTCTAATCGAAATACTAACCGTCCTTTTCGTTTTGAAAACTGGTGGATTATGGAACAGGACTTCAATGACGTTGCAACAACGAGCTGGAGTAAGTCGACTAATAGACCCTTTCACCAAAAACTTTTGTACCTTGCAGGTGACCTCCGCAAATGGAGAAGAAGCAAACCAAAGCTAACAGATCAAATCCAAAATTTGGAGGACCAAATCCTCCAAGAACATTCCAAACACCCGATCCAGCAGGACCACGATCTGCAAGCCCTCCTATCCAACGAGCATCACCAACTCCTTCAAAAGGATGAGCAATTCCATCTACAGAGGGCAAAGAAAGAATGGGCGAAAAATGGTGACCGCAACACCAAATACTTCCATCATGCTATAGCCAAGAGAGCAAGGAAAAATAGAATTACCTACCTCCTCAACCCAGATGGCACTGCTGCAACTACACAGGAACAAATCACTAACAATCTTATTGCCTATTTCAAGGATATTTTTACAAGCTCTGTTAGCCCCAATACTTCTAACTTCCCTGCTACTACTGATGATATCAACTTTTCAGGCGCTGAAACACCACCTTCTCCACAGCACCAAGACTATGAACAACACGACCAAGATCATTTCCATGTCCAACTATGCTGTCAAGCACCTTCTCTCTAGGAACTACACAACATTGTCAAAGGTATACGCAGCAATGCCTCTCCAGGCCCAGACGGGATTAATGCTGCCTTCTACAAGCACGCCTGGCCCTGGTTAGCCAATGATGTTCACACTCTCGTATCTAATTTTTACACCAATGCTTTTATGGACCCAGCGATTAACCAAACTCTCATAGTCCTCATTCCAAAATGTGCACAGCCAATCAACCCAAGGGATTTCAGACCCATCAGCCTCTGCAACGTTATTTATAAAATCATCTCCAAAACAATAGCTGAAAGAATTAAGCCTCATCTACCCAATTTAGTTGACCATTCGCAAGCAGCTTTCATCAAAGACAGGCACATTTCTTCTAATATCATTATTACTCAGGAAATTATTCACTCTTTTACTCTTAAAAACTGGAATCAACAAGCTTTTCTTTTAAAGGTCGATCTAGCTAAAGCTTTTGATAGAATGGAGTGGAGCTTCATTGCCCAGGCTCTTAGGCGTGTGCACTTCCCGGAGCATTTCATCCAGCTGGTTCAAATCTGCATCTCCTCCACTACTTTCTCTGTTCTTGTCAATGGTCAACCGACTGAATACTTTCCTTCTCAGAGAGGTACTGTTTGTTCTAGGGATTAATGAACTGTCCATTTCCTTGCAACATGAACTCAATAACACTAACCTGCAGGGAATCACCCTTGGGCCAAATTGCCCAAAAATTCACTCTCTTCTTTTTGCAGATGATCTCATCCTCTGTGGTAAGGCCACTCATCAGGAAGCGTCAGTAATCAAGAACATTCTACATCAATTCTGTAGCAGATCAGGTCAGACCCCTAACATGCAAAAATCTGCCATTCTATTCAGTAGAAATGTGGATATGCAAACTAAACACATTATTAAGAATATTTTCCCAGTTCCTGATTTACAATCAAACACTATGCATCTTGGTCATCCTATTATCTTCAATCATACTGATAGGAATAAAGCATATGAGTTCATTATCAATAAATTCAGATCGAAGCTTACTACTGTGAGAGCTAACAAATTGAACCATGCAGGACGCCTCTCTTATATCCAATCTGTGCTTTCCTCTATACCAGTTTACTACATGTCTACTGTTCTCTTCTCTAAATCCTTTGTAGACAAAATCACTTCTATCATTCGAAGGTTTTGGTGGACAGGTATCCAGGATGACAATCCAACCTCTCCAATTGCCTTCCGCTCTTGGGAAGACATTTGCCAAGGTAAGGACAATGGTGGACTAGGCATTAGAAACCTTTACACGGTAAACCGGAGTTTCCTCATCCACACAGCCTATAATATTGTTACAAATAAGAACCCCTTTCTTACAGCAATCCTAAAGGCAAAATATTTTCCTCATGATTCTTTTTGGACGACTAACAACAGAGGACCAAGATCCATTCTCTGGTCTTCCATTCTGCAGATAAAAAGCGATCTGGCCTCCAGCACCACTTATCAGATACATGCGGGCAATACTTCAATTTGGTCAGCTCCTTGGTGTCCGGACTGGCAACAGATCCACGACCATCTTATCCTACCAGTCACCACTCAACCAATACCAGCAACTGTATCAGATCTATGGATTCCAAACACAAGAAATTGGAATACCCAGCTCATTTCCAACACTTTTGATTCCCATGCAGCACAGTCAATCTCAGCTATCAGACCAGTCCACAGCAATTGCCAGGATATACTTCGATGGACATCGGCCAAAAATGGTATTTGTACTACCAAAGCAATTTATAAACAGCTATCAACTCAAAATGTGGTACACTTACCTTTGACAGGTTCTCGAAGTATTACCACGCAAGCTAAACACCTTCTCCATCGAATATGGAAGATCAAGACTCTGCCACCGTTGCTTCAAACTTTCGCCTGGAGACTATTACGACACGCCATCCCTACCTCCCAAAGACTGGCAACATACTCACAGCACATCACAGACCATTGCTCTGCTTGTGGAATGCAAGAAACCGACTCACACCTGTTCTTCACCTGTAACCTTCCAAATGCGGTCTGGTCTTCTGACAGTTCTCCTTTCATAATAGGTAATATTAACCAGGTAAATGATGGTATCCAACAAATAATAGCTTCGATCATAACAGACTCTACAGATGACGAAACCATCCTTAAAATCATGCTTTATCTTTGGTATATTTGGAAAGCCCGAAATGATCTTCATTTTCAGGGACAACGCTGGAACGCTTTCCAGGTCCATCATGCTGTGTCGGCACACCACAACCTGCTCACAATGGAAGAGGCAGCAAACACAACAACAACAAACAATGCTCCATGCATAGGAATAACCACTAATGACTATTCTGTTTTGCTGCCGACTCAGCTGCAGGGATCCAGATGCTACTCTGACGCTTCAATTATTCCTGACAACGTCCAGTCTACTGTCCGATCAGCAGGTATTGGAGTCTTCATTGTCAATATGCAGGTCAACCCGCCTGAGTTCATCCGCATCAGGGCGACCATGGACGACTCTTCTTCGGTCCTAATGGCGGAAGCAGCAGCATTGGCAACTGCAGCAACAGTGGTTGCCCAGTTAAACATTACACAGGTCTCCTTTCTATCAGACAACCAGCATCTAGTCAATTTTCTCAACAAGGACGATCAATCGGACCCTCAGAATGGCAGATCAAGCCTTTCACTCAAATAATTGCAAACATCATGCTGCAAACAAACTCCGTGGTTCGCAAAATTAGCAGAAATCTGAACTCCACAGCTCACTCCCTAGCCTCACAGGCTTTTGCTGAGTCCACAGCCTTACCTCACTTACTTGAGCAGTCTTGTAATAATTTATCCCATCACTCTAGTTGTCCCCTCATATCTTCCCTTAATTGGGAAATTATAGACCTTGTAACTCCAATTGCAGCGGTTTGCTGCTAATCAATAACGTTTCTTGTCAAAAAAAAAAAAAAAAAAACAAGCCATAACGCCGGCACCTCAGCGTGGGGGTGCAGTCCCGAACAGACGTCAGGCGGACCCGGACCGACGGCATCCACAGGCAGATCGCAAAGGGGGGGCCAGGCACACCCCCACCTTCCCGTAATCTCTAAAATATATATCTTATATAGATAAAAAAATAGGTCTTTCTAATATTTTTCATATTTTTTATTTTTCTTAGTATATAAAACAGCAGAATATTCTCATGACCAACACTCTAATTAGCTAGTTAATTAGAAATGATTGTTTTTTATTTATCCTTTTTGAATTGGTCTGCTATGAGATCTATAGTATTTAGCATTAGTTTTTCTATTATCTTTCTTATCTCCAACGTTCTCATCATTGTTCTTATAAATAGTCATTAGGTTATATACTCAATATTTAAACGCTATACAGTAATGTGATTATTTAAATGACTAGTTTACACGTTTTAGTGACCGTTTTGTCCGAGGCTAAATAACAAGTGATTAATTGCTTACCATTTGTTGTTTAGTATCCAGTGCTAATTATAACTTTGCTCCGATTAAATTTTTATTATTACCGTGATTCTTTTTCTAGGCAAAGAATTATATTGAATCGGTGAAGGTTAAAGGTCTGAGATTAATTAATTTCTCTTTATTTTTACCTATTTTCTAATGTATTGCAACACAAACGCTTGTTTATGTGTTATATTATATATACCTTTGACATGTTATATTTTGACACATATGATTGTTGTCGGTTTACACGCCCCCCTATGATCAAATCCTAGCTCCGCCCCTGGTTTGGACGTACTAGATATTAAATGATTAGAATTAAATTGGGTACCAATATCAAATTAGTCTAGTTTTGGAAATGGGTTATAATACCAAATTACATGTTTGGATATAGAAGAACCTACTACTTGGAATCGAGTGACATGACAAATATCAAATCATCATGTTTGGTTTGGATGTGCATTGTGTGAAATTGAAAATCGGACACTTCGGCAGCGCTGGCAATAGGATCAGGCACGCCATCAGTGGGATGGTTGCCCGCCCGCTCGCCTGACTCGTGCAGGCTCGTGCCGCTGCTCACCCGCTTGGCTCGGACAAGAGGAAGATTGCCGCCAACCGCGAAGAAGAAGAGAAAAGGCGCCTCCCCTTTTCAGGCAGAGACCAATTCCCCCCAATACAGAATTACAGAGGGCCGTGGCTCTGTATTGTGGGTGAAGGGGTGCATCGGTGACAAATACCGTTCGGTAAATATGTATCAGTCAAACTATTTCAACTTTAACCAAGTTTATAGTAAATAATATTAATATTTATATCTGAACTAATAATGCTTATTTTGTCTTATAAGTGTTAATATGTTTTCATATAATTTTAGTCAAAGTTTACGATGTTTGACTCCTCAGATACGAGAATTGTATTCTTTTATGGACGGAGAGTGTATTTTTTAACAGGCTGGCGGCTGGGCGTAAGGGCTTGTTTGGATGCACATGTATTTAGCTAAATCCACATGTATTGGAGTGTATTTGAACTAACTTACACTTCAATCCATGTGGTTTGAGGTAGATACATGCGCATCCAAACAAAGCCTAACGTGATTCCAAAATTTTAGATGATAGGATAGTAACGTCAGTCCTGAAAAAGAAATAGTATCTCTATCTCTATATCAAAAGATACTTTTGACTGCACCCATCTATACTAATATATACTTTTTATACTAATATATATAGCTATAGATGTACGAAAACAGAGTTACTGTTATCATGTGCATTTTTGTCCTCTTCTCTCCTGCTGTGTGCGCGTATGGTACTTTAACTTTTCCCTCCCCCTCCATGTACCTCGTGCCCGAAGTTTTCACGCCCTTCACAACTTCTTCGGCAAAAAAATGGATGCATGCATGCGGCCAGACCATCGAGCCAGGCCACACACGGCCGCACGTACTCCTGCTCCTACCAGCCAGAGAGGCTCAGAGCATACACAGGCGTACAACACGGGGATTGAGGGCATGTTTAGTTGGTAGAAATTTTGGTGTAAAGTTTCTATAGCACTTTCGTTGTTATTTGATAAACTTTCTCTAAATATAGACTAACTAGGTTCAAAAGATTTGTCTCAATATTTATAGACAAAGTATGCAATTAGTTATTTGTTTACCTATATTTAATATTTCATGCATGCGTCTAATATTCGCTAGGATGGAAAATATTTGTAATTTTTTGAAATCTAAACATGCCCTGACACAAAGGACTGTAGAGGAAAGTTAGCAGCCACGCTGTGTTTAGTTCCCAAATTTTTTGCAAAAAGTTTTGTAGCACTTCGTTGTTATTTGATAAATTTTGTCCAAATATAGATTAACTAGATTCAAAAGATTCGTCTCATATGTACATACTAAAAGTATAATTAGTTATTTTTACCTACATTTATGTTCCATACATGTGTCTAAAGATTGATGTGATGAGGAATCTGAAAAAAATTTGGGAAATTTTTGGTGAACTAAATAGGCCCACTGGCCTTGTTTAGATTGCTTCCAACTTCCAATTTTTTTCACTCTCTCCATCACATCACCATCACATGACTGTTTGGACGTATGTATGGACCACTAAATATTGGTAAAATAAATAACTAATTGCACAGATTAGTTATAAATCACGAGACAAATCTTTTAAGCTTAGATAGCACATAATTGGATAATATTTATCAAATACAAACAAAAGTGCCTTTACAACATCTAAACAAGGACCAAACAACTTAGGTGCCCACGCAACCAAACGAACCAATGCTTATATATGGCCATCGGGCCGTGCCGGCCGGCCCGTCGGCCCGTCGGGCCGTGCCAGCCCGGCACGGCGTCGTGCCACTACGGGCCGTCGTGCCTGACGGGCCGTGCCTGTGTCGTGCTTGTGCCTGGCCTTCGGCCCAAGGCACGGCCCATGGGCCGTTTTGCCGTGCCGGGCCGTCCGGTGGGCACGACTAATTTCACCGGGCCGTGCCGGCCCATGGCCCGGCCACAAAAAAACCCCTCAATTTTCAACAGAATTTCTAAATAATTAGTCACACAGATCACACAATCACACATAAGATAGATAATATGATGATAATCAAAATGAGCTGTTTTTGTGCAATGTTGCCTCATTAAAAACCTTTCTAGGTAAAACTCACCCTTGTGAGAAACCCTAGAAAGGAAAAAAGAGTGCAGCCAACTCAAGTCACATAGTTTTAGTGTCTTATTACAAGTTTACAACAGCCAATCAAATTGGCAATCTAGAGTGTTAACAGAAGTACAGAACAGTCTCACTTTCACTTCTCAGTCATATGCTAACACTCACTCACCAAAACCAAAAGTATCTCACACTCTTGTCAACATACATGTCACTAGCCACCTGCAGTCCCGCTGCTGCCGCTGTGTCCTTCATCAAGGAACTGCTCCTGGAATGCCTCCTCAATCTCTGGGTCTTCAGGTTTGTGTTGCTCCCTTGTTGCTCCTAGTTCCCAGTCCTTGATGCAGGTCAGCATCTCCACGTCTTCGGCTTCAAGCGTCGCCGCCGCTCCTCTAGAATCCTAGCTGTGCAGCTGAAACAAGACTCGGAGGAGACAGTAGATGCAGGAACAGACATAATATCTCTAGCCATAATAGAAAGGACAGGATATGTGAGCCTGTGTTCATGCCACAGTTGAGTATGTTGAACCCATCCTCATAACAAGTGACAGTGTCACTATCCAAGTAAGCTGAGAGCTCACTTACAGAAGGAGATGGAGGTACAGAGGAGGAAGGGGACAAGCAGGGGATGGACCAGGGCCAAAACAGTAGCACCACGGTTCCCATAGATCCTTCCCCAAGCCTGCTTTGTCTTACCAGATGATGGTTGTGGAACCCTTTGAGACCTAGTTGCACCAAACTTAATCTCATATTTGTAAAACAGTCTGTAAAGTTGATCTTTGACATCACTATAGTATGTATTATATGTGGCTCCAGTATATTCAGCAAGCAATTCCAGCACATTAAAGAACCTTTCATCTTAGCCCTAGGATCAAGGATGAATGCATATGAATAAAGTAGTGGAATGTTCTCCCAATATTTAAGGAATTTAAGCTTCATAGGATTAGCAATGTGTCTAAAGTTTTGGTCTCTTTCAGCTTTATGTAAATGTTCAGCAATATCAAGAATATGATGCAACATCAGTGGGACAGTAGGATAATACACTCCAGAAAGAACAACAGTAGAATCATAGAAGATTTCTAGAAAGATCATTATTTGTTCAGCAACATACCAATGACTTGGGGTTAACAATTCAGAACCATAATTACTGGTAATAAACACAGTGAAGACATCCTTATATGGCAGCAAGTGTTTAAGCATTAAATAAGTTGAATTCCATCTAACATCCATATCCAAGCCAAATTTCCTAGGCCTAAGACCCTTACACTCACAGTATTCTTTAAATGCAGCAATTCTTGTATTAGATGAGTTCAGAAAGTTAATTGAAGTTCTAAAATCTTCAAGGTAAGGTTTCAATCTCTTCAAGCCAAATTTTACAATAAGATTAATGATATGGCATGCACAGCATTGATGGACAAGCAGATACTTAACCTTATTAGGATCATCACGTGTAGGTGCTGAATAAGAACCCAAGTAACCAAAGAACATAGCTTGCAAAATTTCATAGGCCTTAGAATTAGCTAAAGCATTGTCCAGACTCAGAGCAAAGACCTTATCAATCAAACCAAACTCCTCAACTACAGCAGCTATCTTTTCAGCAATATTATCAGCAGTATGACCACAATCAATAAGCCTAAAACCTATTACTCTTTTCTGCAACTCCCAATCAGCATTAACAAAATGAGCAACAACAGAAATATAATCCTCCTTAGCATTACCAGACCAGATATCAGATGTCAAAGATATAGAAGATGCAGCAGGCAACATAGAGTTAATAATTATAGAACGTTGTTCAGCAAACAGTTTAGCCAGATCCCTACTGGTAGTTTGTCTAGAAACCTTTTGAAACAGAGGATTATGTGCATGTTTAATGTAATCTTCCCAAGTCAGTGACCGACCTATCCCTAAGGGAATGTCCAACCTAGCAATCAATCGACATAGCTCAGTTCTACCAACAGCAGCATCATACACCCAATTTTTCAGTCCATCAGGGTTCATAGCAATTTTAGACTGTACCATACGAGCATTATCAATTTTTTCCTACAAGTTTTCATATGCCTTTGCAAATGGCCAGTGCCGACAGCTGATCTAGCAGTATATCTACTACCACAATGCTTACAGATAGCAGCAATCCTAACTTCATTCTCATCCTTAATCTCAGTGAAATAGGCCCAAACAGCTGAGGTTTTCTTACCAGTGGCACTGGAAGGAGTGTCAGTAGAGGCCACTCCACCATCGCCGACGTTGTCGTCGACATCGAGAGGGATAGGCTGGGTCTAGGAGCCAACCGGGCCGTCACCGTAGTCGATGCCGAACAGGACGGCTGCATCATCATGCAGGTCGTCATCGTCCTCAACCTCCAGGTCGTCGTCCGGGTGACGGGTGAGGTCCTCGCCGTCGCAGAGGGGCGGAGATGGCTGCGCCTCCGACCCTCGCGTTGCGGTTCCAGCACCAGCACCGTACGGGGACGGCCGAGGCCGACCCCAACCTCCATCTCCAGCACCTCCCCTCAACGGGCGCTTTGGCGGCCTGGCCATGTCTACTCCAGAGGAGGAAGACAAGGCGTCAGGCACCAACCTGCAAGAAAAGAACAGAGGAAGAGGACAAGAGCAGAGAGATCAGATCTGAAAGGACCTTGATGTCGCCAAGGAGGCCTAGAGGGGGGGTGAATAGGCCTGTCAAAACTCAAAACTCAATTTAATCAGTAGACAGATCAGCACTGCCGATCCAGAGATCAACACTGCCGATCCTGAAATCAGCACTGCCGATCTGGGAAAAAGTGAAACTGAGTTTCGTGGGTATGAGAAGAAATGTTGCACAGGCAGAGGATAAGCTTCCTGCAGGGTTAGACAGTTCACAGATATGCCAGAAATCGAAAGCACAAGTATAAAGCACTAGATCAAACCCTAACCCTAGAAATCACTTCAAGAATGGAATGTAAACCAAAGCACAAGGTGACACAAGGATTTATCCCGTGGTTCAGCTCGCCACAAAGGCTTGCCTAAGTCCACGTTGTTGAGGTATGCCACAAAGGCTCAAGCTCACCACTTAGGTTTGCCCTTTCCTCGTTCTCAAGTCAAGAGAGTGAACTCTTGAGGTGAGGGGTGATTTCTTGGCTGCAAGAAGGTGGTTACAAACTGTGGCGGAACGGTCCTAATTTCATGGCCCACAGGTCACTGTCAGCCTCTGACAGCCGAACCTATGTTCCACGCGATTAAGACTGTTCGTCACTGGGCTGCATCAGTGCCCATTGTCCGCAGGATCATCTCACAATTCGGTTAAAACACTGGATACTTTTACAAATAACATCGGAATACAGAGCGGAAGACTTAAATAACATTAGTTTTACAAACCGAGGTTCCAAATAAGATGAGAGGTGCAGTTATTACAAACCATGTTCGGATAATTGAAAATAGGCATCGTAGCGGAGTACAACAAAATAAGATACTTGTAATCACCCAGCCCGAGGGTGCACAACTATTCTTCGGCTCATCGGCCTCTTCCTGGACGATGGTCATGCAGCAGGGCGCAAGACACATCGGGGACTCAGTCATACCTGCAACATGGGTAACAAACCCTGAGTACTGGGGTACTCAACAAGACTTACCCGACTAAAGGAAAGGGAGAAGACTCAGGGATGAGAGGCTTAGGGTAGTCAAGGTAGGCTTAAGCAAGATCAAGTATTTTGCGGAAAAGCATTTTGTAAACCTTGTTCTATTTTTGGAAAGATTCAAGTATTTCTCAATTCTTCATTGTTCATGATTCATTTTACCTTCCAAACATACCTAGTTGAGAACCACTCTCCGTTGACAGTCAGTGACCAAGTCTCCATAACCGAGGAGCAACGTTAATCCGGGTAAATAATACTCAGCTGAGGATCTCTATCCACACTGCATATGTAGCACCCAAGCTTGCATATGCCAACTCGTCTACCACGATTCCTCCAAGATTGGACCGGTCCTACGCCACCCGGAAGTACAGTACACACTCATATCCAGGTACGACGACTACGTGGGTACAAGCTACTTCCGCCATCTCGCCACTCCCAGTGCGCGGTTGTCGGTCCCAATTAAGGATTCCTCGGAGCCAGAGCTTTCCGAAGTATGTGAATAGTTGCAAGTCTTGGCCAGCAGGCCCCCATACGGATGGTCCCTAAATTTTTCTGCCAGCGACAAGCACCTCGGGACTCTAACGCAAGAGTACAGGTTCTGTCGGTTTTTCAACCCTGTCCCGGTCGGTGTCAACTGTTGAGTCCCGGACTACAACATGACGGCACCTTACGCTCGGACAACCTCTCCTCACTGTTGACTAGGTACGGATCAGATACTTAGCCAACAGGCAGGGAGTAAAGCCAAATTCCCATAAAAATTCTTTAAGTGATCACACTTTTGAAATTGGCATTTTTATTGCAAATCTATTGTACAGCATCACTAAGCATTTTGCAAATTGTTTTTAAACAGGGCAGGTGGATCTTTGGTGGAGGTAAACAATGCAGGTAATAGGTCATCACACCACTCCTATAACCTAATACAGTAGTTTTAACTCAAAAGCATTTAAGTAAACTTTTGTGAAAACAAGGAAGAGTTAAGATGCACCGGGGCTTGCCTTGAAGAGCAAAGAGAACAGGCTCGGGGTCGGCAGTGCAGGTGTTGGAGCTCGGGGTCGCCTCGGGGGTAGGTTCGTCAGCGGCTGCCTCGACTTTGATGCCTTCTCCTTCGGTCACTATACGGATGCAATGATGTATGCTAATGAGGATGCTGACAAGAACAATACAGCACAGGACAAATCTACTGTTTCTAGAGTACAACTTTCCATTGTGTAAGCAATTTCTAGAATGGACATAAAGTTACTTATTCTTCCTTTAAGCAATATTAGACAAACTATTAAGCATCTTCTTTCCAATCTAAGTACAATCATTGTATGACATCACAATCATCATAGACCAGATGGGTAGGGGTCTATGATCAGCAAACAATCCCAAAAGTCACATCACAGGGCATACAACATGAACCCTAATCACTTTTCTATTTTTCTTAATTATTTAAAAAGGTCATTTTTGCAGTTGCTCCAAAAGGCCTCAAAATTCTACCAGGGACTAAGCATGACATAACTAGCGCATAAAAATTTACCTCATAATTTTTGGAGCTACACATGATTTTCTAAAAATCTAAAACCATCCAATTCTTAATTAAAAGAAGGATTTTTCATTTTCTAATTTTTGCAGAAAGGTAGAGTTTCTTATTTTTCTAAAATTTTACACAGTGCAAGGAGCATACCATATTTTTCTCTCATTTATGGAACAACAGATTAATTCTCACAAAAAAGAGAAAACAGAACACTATTCACATTTTTCCAAAAAGGAAAAAGAGCACTCTGCTCCTTCCCCGCAGGGCTCGGGCGAATCGCGCGGCGGACCGCAGGGCTCGGGCGAAACGGAAAGGATCGCTTCGTCCGAGGCCTGGCTGGGAGGCTCGGGCGAGACGGAAACAATCGTCCGTCCGAGGCCTGGCTGGGAGGCTCGGACGAGACGGAAACGCGGGTTAGTTCGAGGCTTGGCTCGGGCGAAGCGGAGGGTGCACGCTTGCTCGAGGCTAGGCTCGGCGAAGTGGTGAGGGTGTGTGTCTACTCGAGACCTGGCTCGAGCTAGACAGTGTGTGAGTACTTGCTCGAGGCCTGGCTCGAGCGAAGCGGTGTGGGTGTGAGTCCGCTCGAGGCCTGGCTCGAGCGAGACGGTGAGGGTGTGTGTTCGCTCGAGGCCTGGCTCGAGCGAAGTGGTGAGTGTGTCCGCTCGAGGCCTGGCTCGAGCGAGACGGGAAACGTGTGCTCGAGGCCTGGCTCGAGCTAACGGTGAACGCGTATCCGCTCGAGGCCTGGCTCGAGCTTTGCGCCGTGAAAGCAGAGACCGGTGGGCTTTGAGTGCTTACCACGGGTCGGAGGCAGGGCTCGGCGGGGCGGAACAAGGGTCGAAGGAGTGAGCTCGACGTTGGCGGTGCTTCGGCGGAGCTCTCCCGGCGGCGAGCGTGTGCCGGCTGGTCTGTCCACCAAAAGAGATCGCCGAGGAGCGGTTAGGAGCGCACCAAGATGAGAAAGAGAGGGCGGGGGTCGGATGGATGAGAAGAAAACCCACGGCGACGAATTTTTGCTGCTTACCGCGGCAAGACTGTTCGCCGGAGTCGGAGAAGAATCGCTTGCGCCGGCTAAAGGAGGGGCGGAGGGGTGAAATTGGTGGTTTGGGAAGGTGGAGAGCTCAAGACGAAGGCAACGACGGCTTCGGCGGACTCTGGGGAGGCTTGGTGGCTCGGGTTCAGAGAGCTCGCAGGTGGCGGAAGAACGGCGGCCGGCGGGTGGCTTTTATAGCCGTGCTCAGGGGCGGATAAGAGGTGCGCGAGGGTGGATAAGATCGGCCGCGTCGCGTGCTTGCGAATCCATGATGAAGAAAGGACGGAAGTCTGCTCAGGGGCCGGGCGTGCGCTCGCCGGCGACGGCCACGCGGCGGCGACGTGCTGGGAGCAGTGGGGGACGGGCGAGGGTCAGCGCTTTGCGCATGCGGGAGCGGCATGATCACGGGGTCAGTGGCGGCAGGTTGGAGGCAGGCGGGGAGCGGCCAGACGCGCGGCACGCGCAGCGCCGGCGGCTCGGCTATGGCCGGGGCCCTCCCCCCTAGCTCTAGGTTGAAGATGAACAGGGCTAGGTCTAGGGTTTGACTTAGAATTGATTTCTGTATTTTGCAAACTACTCCCAAAAATTGAACTGAGCAACAAAAACTCAAAACACCAAAGTTGTGTAGAAAAAGAGATCTACAACTTTGTCAATAAGAAAATTTTCAAAATCCAAATAGTTTTTGAATCACATTTGAAATTTGAAAAGGGGACACTTTTGGGATTTGAATAAATTCAAAATTACTTTTGATTTTATAGTGAAACTTGAAAATCTGTAAATACCAAAGTTGTTCCTCTTGACAAGATCTACAACTTTGCCAAAGGACCAACTTCAAATTTTGAACAGTTTTTGAATTATAAAAAGAGGGGTAAAACTAGAGTTTGGAAATTAGGGTTTTTCAAAAGAACTTCTAAATCTATTTTTGTTTTTTATCCTTGATCAACACAACAAAACATCAAGGCACAAAACTGAACAAGATTTACACAGAGCTAGACACAGAGGTGAAATTACCATTTTGCCCTTAAGGAAGGTTTGGGCCTTTAGGGTTTTGAAAAAGGAATCACTACACAAATCACTTCAGAAAAGGTAAAAGCAAAACAAGTAATAGGAAAACATAAGTGCATGGCAAGAATGATTAATGACTAAAGATGATGACATGTCAGGTTAATTACATATTAAACACCAGAGGTGTTACAACCTCCCCCCTAAAAGAATCTCGCCCCGAGATTCTGCGCCTTAAGAAAGACAAAGGCAAAACTTTACATCTACAGAGTATCGAGAAAGTCGGGGTAGTTCTTTGCCAAGAAGTCTTCGGATTCCCAAGTGGCTTCTTCTTCAGAGTGTCGGTTCCACTGGATCTTATACCATCTTGTGGTAGTTCTCCGGGTAACACGATCCTTGTAATCCAACACGCGAACTGGATACTCAGAGTATGACAGATCGGGTTCTAGCTCAACACCTTCAACTTCCACCACATGTTCGGGCACTTGGAGACATTTCTTGAGTTGGGAGACGTGAAACACATTATGGACCGCGGAAAGATGATCGGGCAATCTTAGCTTGTAAGCTACCTTGCCACACAGCGTTCTAGAATCTCAAACGGACCAATATAGCGTGGTGCTAACTTCCCCTTGACTCCAAAACGAGTGACTCCCTTGGTGGGTGAGACCTTCAGATACACATAATCTCCGATTTGGAACTTTAGAGGTCGACGTCTTTTGTCACATAGCTTTTAGTCTGTCGAGACTGCGCAATCTTCATATTCTCTTGTATTTGCTTGACTTTTTCTTCCATATCTTTTACTAGGTCAACTCCAAAGAATTCCCTTTCTCCAAGTTCAGACCAATTGAGAGGTGTACGACAACGGCGACCGTACAGTGCTTCAAAGGGTGCCATCTTGATGCTCTCTTGGTAACTGTTATTATATGAGAATTCTGCCAAGGCCAAACAGTCATCCCAAGTATCTGCAAAGGTGAGCACGCAGGCTCTCAACATATCCTTTAACACTTGGTTGACTCGCTCAGTTTGTCCATCCGTTTGTGGATGATATGCCGTGCTATGCAAAAGCTTGGTTCCAAGTGAGGTATGAAATGCTTTCCAGAACTTTGCGACAAACTGGGTACCACGATCAGAGATAATGGTCTTGGGTATGCCATGGAGTTTCACTATGTTGTTCTTGTACAAAGTGGCGTAAGTGGGGACGGTGTAGCTGGTCTTGACTGGTAGGAAATGAGCTTGCTTAGTGAGGCGATCCACGATCACCCACCCAGATGGAATCATAACCTTTTTGTGTTTTGGGTAGCCCATTGATGAAATCCATACTGATATCATCCCATTTCAGACAGGTACAGATAAAGGTTGCAATTCTCCTCCAGGCTTCATGTGCACAACTTTGACTTTCTGGCAAGTATCACATTGAGCGACATACCGGGCGACCTCAATCTTCATCTTTATCCACCATAATCTCTGCCTCAAGTCCTGGTACATCTTGTTGCTGCCGGGGTGGATGGAGAATCTAGTCAAGTGTGCTTCATCAAGGATTAACTGTCTCAACTCAGGCACTTTGGGAACTACCAGCCGATTCTTGAACCAAACCACTCCTTCATTATCAATCCTGAAACAATCAGCTTTTCCGGCTCGGACTTTTTCGACGATGTGCTTGATTCCAGGGTTATCCTTCTGTGCAGTGATGACTCGTTCTCTGATAGGGGTTTCTATTCTGATATTACTCAGAATTCCTTGTGGAACCATTTCAATACCCAGCTTTTCCAATTCATAACATAGGGAAGAACCATAGGATTTCATCACTAGACAGTTGCAATATGACTTGCGACTGAGTGCCGCGACCACATTCGCCTTACCCGGATGGTAATGCACTTCGATATCATAGTCCTTAATCAATTCAAGCCATCTTCTCTGTCTCATATTCAGTTCTTCCTGAGTGAAGATATACTTCAGGCTTTTGTGATCTGTGTACACATTACAGGTACTGCCCAACAGATAATGACGCCAGATTTTTAAGGCATGCACCACTGCTGCTAACTCAAGATCATGGGTTGGATAATTCTCTTCATGTCGCTTAAGCTGTCGTGAGGCATAAGCGATCACTCGACCCTCTTGCATCAAAACACAGCCCAAACCAGTACCGGATGCATCACAGTAGACATCAAAGGGCTTTTCGACGTTCGGCTGAGCTAGCACTGGTGACGTGGTTAACAGTTTCTTCAATGCTTGAAAGGCTTGCTCACAAGCTGGTGTCCAGACAAACTTCACATAATTCTTTAATAACTCGGTGATAGGCTTGGCGATTCTGGAGAAATCCAGGATGAAACAGCGATAATATCCAGCCATTCCCATGAAGCTGCGGACTTTGTGAACAGTGGTAGGTGGCTTCCAATCCAGAATGTCTGCCACCTTTCCGGGATCGACTGACACACCTTCCGCGGATAGGACATGACCAAGGAACTGTATCTGATCTAGCCAGAACTCACATTTACTGAACTTGGCATAAAGCTGATGATCTCTGAGGCGGGATAGAACGATACGAAGGTGCTCGACATGTTCTTCAGAGGTTCTTGAGTAGACAAGGATTTCGTCAATGAACACGACCACAAATTTATCAAGCTCCGGCATGAAAACAGAGTTCATGAGGTACATGAAGTGGGCAGGGGCATTGGTCAAGCCGAAGGACATGACCAAGTACTCATACAGGCCGTATCTGGCAGTGAAAGCTGTTTTAGGAATGTCCTTGGGACGTATTTTTATTTGGTGTTAACCAGATCTGAGGTCAAACTTGGAAAATACTCTGGCTCCAGTGCGAGTGTTCACAGGCATCTGTTAAGCAACTTGGAACTTAGCATCCATAGATTAAGTTCTGAAAACAACTGGCTGATAAACTTCACTGATACAAAGGTAGATCACTGACAGATAACCACAGACTGATAAGGGGAAAAGGTACGAAAAGAAAGATACAGACTCGACTAAATAAAGACCGACTAGCGCTCCCAACCTAGACTAAGGGTTTAGGTAAGCAGGTGGTACAACAGACACCGGGATCTCCAGTCCTCTATCAACGACGTTCTAGTCCTCATGCGATGATGATCATGTCGTCGTCATTCCCAATCAACATTCTTCCTGCGGGATTAGCTCAGGCTCAACCCTCCTCGTCCTCCGTCTTTCAACGTGGATGTCTTCGGCAGGTTCAACTTCTCGTTCACGCTGGGTCCTGTCTGGTTCCACGTCCGGTTTCTCCACTACTCGTCCTCAGGGTCCTCGCTCGACAACCGGGGGAACCATGGGGTGGAGTTGGTTGTACAGCGGGTGTACCTCCTCATGAAGCATATCATTGAACTGTTCTTGAATTGTGTACTTGCCGCAGTCCGTGGACTCGGCTCTGGTGACGTCCTCGCGAAACCCAAGTAGCATTACGTCTGCTCGATGGCGGCGGTCGTGTTTCGTTGGCCTGCTCCAGGGAAGCTCGTGCCTCATAGAACTCCAGACGTGAGTGAGTGGTAGAAGTCATGCTCCAAGTTCTCCAGCTCAGCCTTCAGGTTCTTGATTTCTCCTTCACATGCTTGCGGGTGGCGGCGGGGAAAGCGACGACCGTTGGAAGATTCGCCATCTCCTCCCCAGCGCGAGGTGCCAGCTGGTGGCGTGGCACACCATGCGGTCCAGTCGACTTGCGAGCAGTCAGCTTGATACGAGCCATGTCTGGATAAGATAAGATGGATGAGAAAAAGGCTAGCAAGAAAAGGTATAGGCATACTACCCCAACGAACTTAGAGAAAAACTATTATCTAGCTTAGGTGAATATGTCATGATGCATGAATCGTTCCGACAGAACAAGGCAATGCAATAAATACATAAGACATATAGGGCTTAAAACTTTTGCCTCGCTAACTAGTGTTGCCATTAGAGACCAGATGAGAAAAGCAGTTTGGACCCCAAATAGTCAAGTTTAATTTGTTGGACTCAAAAACCTTTTGAAGTTTTCGCAAAAACCTGCAACGTTAAAGTGAGATGCTCCGATACCACTCTGTGGCGGAACGGTCCTAATTTCATGGCCCACAGGTCACTGTCAGCCTCTGACAGCCGAACCTATGTTCCACGCGATTAAGACTGTTCGTCACTAGGCTGCATCAGTGCCCATTGTCCGCAGGATCATCTCACAATTCGGTTACAGCACTAGATACTTTTACAAATAACATCGGAATACAGAGCGGAAGACTTAAATAACATTAGTTTTACAAACCGAGGTTCCAAATAAGATGAGAGGTGCAGTTATTACAAACCATGTTCGGATAATTGAAAATAGGCAACGTAGCGGAGTACAACAAAATAAGATACTTGTAATCACCGAGCCCGAGGGTGCACAACTATTCTTTGGCCTCATCGGCCTCTTCCTGGACGATGGTCATGCAGCAGGGCCCAAGACACATCGGGGACTCAGTCATACCTGCAACATGGGTAACAAACCCTGAGTACTGGGGTACTCAACAAGACTTACCCGACTAAAGGAAAGGGAGAAGACTCAGGGATGAGAGGCTTAGGGTAGTCAAGGTAAGGCTTAAGCAAGATCAAGTATTTTGCGGAAAAGCATTTTGTAAACCTTGTTCTATTTTTGGAAAGATTCAAGTATTTCTCAATTCTTCATTGTTCATGATTCATTTTACCTTCCAAAAACATACCTAGTTGAGAACCACTCTCCGTTGACAGTCAGTGACCAAGTCTCCATAACCGAGGAGCAACGTTAATCCGGGTAAATAGACTCAGCTGAGGATCTCTATCCACACTGAGGCATATGTAGACCCAAGCTTTGCATATGCAACCTCGTATACCACGATTCCTCCAAGATTGGACCGGTCCTACGCCACCCGGAAGTACAGTACACCACTCATATCCAGGTACGACGACTACGTGGGTACAAGCTACTTCCGCCATCTCGCCACTCCCAGTGCGGGTTGTCGGTCCCAATTAAGGATTCCTTGGAGCCAGAGCTTTCCGAAGTATGTGAATAGTTGCAAGTCTTGGCCAGCAGGCCCCCATACGGATGGTCCCTAAATTTTCTGCCAGCGACAAGCACCTCGGGACTCTAACGCAAGAGTACAGGTTCTGTCGGTTTTTCAACCCTGTCCCGGTCGGTGTCAACTGTTGAGTCCCGGACTACAACATGACGGCACCTTACGCTCGGACAACCTCTCCTCACTGTTGACTAGGTACGGATCAGATACTTAGCCAACAGGCAGGGAGTAAAGCCCAAATTCCCATAAAAATTCTTTAAGTGATCACACTTTTGAAATTGGCATTTTTATTGCAAATCTATTGTACAGCATCACTAAGAAATTTGCAAATTGTTTTAAACAGGGCAGGTGGATCTTTGATGGAGGTAAACAATGCAGGTAATAGGTCATCACACCACTCCTATAACTAATGCAGTAGTTTTAACTCAAAAGCATTTAAGTAAACTTTTGTGAAAACAAGGAAGGGTTAAGATGCACCGGGGCTTGCCTTGAAGAGCAAAGAGAACAGGCTCGGGGTCGGCAGTGCAGGTGTCGGAGCTCGGGGTCGCCTCGGGGGTAGGTTCGTCAGCGGCTGCCTCGACTTTGATGCCTTCTCCTTCGGTCACTATACGGATGCAATGATGTATGCTAATGAGGATGCTGACAAGAACAATACAGCACAGGACAAATCTACTGTTTCTAGAGTACAACTTTCCATTGTGTAAGCAATTTCTAGAATGGACATAAAGTTACTTATTTCTTCCTTTAAGCAATATTAGACAAAACCTATAAGCATTTTCTTTCCAATCTAAGTACAATCATTGTATGACATCACAATCATCATAGACCAGATGGGTAGGGGTCTATGATCAGCAAACAATCCCAAAAGTCACATCACAGGGCATACAACATGAACCCTAATCACTTTTTCTATTTTTCTTAATTATTTAAAAAGGTCATTTTATGCAGTTGCTCCAAAAGGCCTCAAAATTCTACCAGGGACTAAGCATGACATAACTAGCGCATAAAAATTTACCTCATAATTTTTGGAGCTACACATGATTTTCTAAAAATCTAAAACCATCCAATTCTTAATTAAAAGAAGGATTTTTCATTTTCTAATTTTTGCAGAAAGGTAGAGTTTCTTATTTTTCTAAAATTTTACACAGTGCAAGGAGCATACCATATTTTTCTCAAGATTTATGGAACAACAGATTAATTCTCACAAAAAAAGAGAAAACAGAACACTATTCACATTTTTCAAAAAGGAAAAGAGCACTCTGCTCCTTCCCCGCAGGCTCGGGCGAATCGCGCGCGGACCGCAGGGCTCGGGCGAAACGGAAGGATCGCTTCGTCCGAGGCCTGGCTGGGAGGCTCGGGCGAGACGGAAACAATCGTCCGTCCGAGGCCTGGCTGGGAGGCTCGGACGAGACGGAAACGCGGGTTAGTTCGAGGCTTGGCTCGGGCGAAGCGGAGGGTGCACGCTTGCTCGAGGCTAGGCTCGGCGAAGTGGTGAGGGTGTGTGTCTACTCGAGACCTGGCTCGAGCTAGACAGTGTGTGAGTACTTGCTCGAGGCCTGGCGAGCGAGCGAAGCGGTGTGGGTGTGTGAGTCCGCTCGAGGCCTGGCTCGAGCGGACGATGAGGGTGTGTGTTCGCTCGAGGCCTGGCTCGAGCGAAGGGTGAGTGTGTCCGCTCGAGGCCTGGCTCGAGCGAGACGGGAAACGTGTGCTCGAGGCCTGGCTCGAGCTAACGGTGAACGCGTATCCGCTCGAGGCCTGGCTCGAGCTTTGCGCCGTGAAAGCAGAGACCGGTGGGCTTTGAGTGCTTACCACGGGTCGGAGGCAGGGCTCGGCGGGGCGGAACAAGGTCGAAGGAGTGAGCTCGACGTTGGCGGTGCTTCGGCGGAGCTCTCCCGGCGGCGAGCGGTGTGCCGGCTGGTCTGTCCACCAAAAGAGATCGCCGAGGAGCGGTTAGGAGCGCACCAAGATGAGAAAGAGAGGGCGGGGTCGGATGGATGAGAAGAAAACCCACGGCGACGAATTTTGCTGCTTACCGCGGCAAGACTGTTCGCCGGAGTCGGAGAAGAATCGCTTGCGCCGGCTAAAGGAGGGGCGGAGGGGTGAAATTGGTGGTTGGGAAGGTGGAGAAGCTCAAGACGAAGGCAACGACGGCTTCGGCGGACTCTGGGGAGGCTTGGTGGCTCGGGTTCAGAGAGCTCGCAGGTGGCGGTGGCGGAAGAACGGCGGCCGGCGGGTGGCTTTATAGCCGTGCTCAGGGGCGGATAAGAGGTGCGCGAGGGTGGATAAGATCGGCCGCGTCGCGTGCTTGCGAATCCATGATGAAGAAAGGACGGAAGTCTGCTCAGGGGCCGGGCGTGCGCTCGCCGGCGACGGCCACGCGGCGGCGACGTGCGGGAGCAGTGGGGACGGGCGAGGGTCAGCGCTTTGCGCGTGCGGGAGCGGCATGATCACGGGGTCAGTGGCGGCAGGTTTGGAGGCAGGCGGGGAGCGGCCAGACGCGCGGCACGCGCAGCGCCGGCGGCTCGGCTATGGCCGGGGCCCTCCCCCCTAGCTCTAGGTTGAAGATGAACAGGGCTAGGTCTAGGGTTTGACTTAGAATTGATTTCTGTATTTTGCAAAAACTCCCAAAAATTGAACTGAGCAACAAAAACTCAAAACACCAAAGTTGTGTAGAAAAAAGAGATCTACAACTTTGTCAATAAGAAAATTTTCAAAATCCAAATAGTTTTTGAATCACATTTGAAATTTGAAAAGGGGACACTTTTGGGATTTGAATAAATTCAAAATTACTTTTGATTTTATAGTGAAACTTGAAAATCTGTAAATACCAAAGTTGTTCCTCTTGACAAGATCTACAACTTTGCCAAAAGGACCAACTTCAAATTTTGAACAGTTTTGAATTATAAAAAGAGGGGTAAAACTAGAGTTTGGAAATTAGGGTTTTTCAAAAGAACTTCTAAATCTATTTTTGTTTTTATCCTTGATCAACACAACAAAACATCAAGGCACAAACTGAACAAGATTTACACAGAGCTAGACACAGAGGTGAAATTACCATTTTGCCCTTAAGGAAGGTTTGGGCCTTTAGGGTTTTGAAAAAGAAATCACTACACAAATCACTTCAGAAAAGGTAAAAGCAAAACAAGTAATAGGCAAACATAAGTGCATGGCAAGAATGATTAATGACTAAAGATGATGACATGTCAGGTTAATTACATATTAAACACCAGAGGTGTTACACAAACCTCCCAAGGCTGCCACAAACGTTGGCAAGCTCAAGGGCAACGCCTAGCGGCTAGGCTAGGAGCAAGCTCCAAGAGTAATAAACACTAGAACCTCCGGCCAAACGTGAACCAATGCTCTTGAGACTTTGGGAATCAATGGATCTGCTCTCTAATCGAGTTTTGCTGCCCTCTCTTTCAAGTTTTAGTGGTTGGAATGGGAGATCCACTTGAAAGCTTTGGGAGCAACAATGGAGGAGTGAGAGAGAGAGAGAGAGGGGGGCTCTTCAAACGGTCAGATCCCGAGCTAGAAGAAGCACTGGTGTAACTAGGCCGTTTTGGGCTTTCTGAAAAGGTATATATATAGTCTGGGCCCAACGGTTCGATTATGATCGGCACTGCCGACCATAAGGTTCGGCACCGCCGACCTCCCCAAAAGGATCTGATCCATATGAATCCTGTGGGGTTAGAAAGGTGGCTGGATGTGTATCTATCTGGCAAAGATTGAGCATTGGTAACACAATTTGACTGTGGGCGCTAGAATCCCTCTTAATAGTACGGCATACCTATACTCAAGAACAAGAGAATATAAACAATTAACCACTTGAGTCTTCAGTATCTTCATATGCCATTTCTTCTCAATGTCACTTCATAGGGGTTGCAACTAATTGCAACTATCTCATCTCTTCGAGCAAACATCCCTTGAGCATGTGACTTGAACCATCTCTCATATGTGAGTTCAACTTCATGGCTTCAAGTCACTATCACTAATGATCTGATCGTCAACACAATATGACTCCTCATAGCTTGATTAGTACCTCGACTCAATGCAAGTACTCTCTTTCACCCTAGCCATAGTACCTCGGTCTCCTTGACCTTCACTTTCGCTTAGTACCTCAAAGTCCTTTCCTTGCTATCTTCACCTTACCAAGCCATACTCAAGTCACATCATATTAAGCATCCATTGAAAACCATTTCTTCAATATTGTGATCCTTGCTTGAACATCTTGTAGATATGAATGTTGAGATCAATCAAGCTTTAGTTTGACTCACATAGAGACATATATGGATCATCATTAATATGGTCAAGCCAATTCACGGTTCCTTATATCCTCTCCATTTTGGCTTGACACTCAACACTTACTTCAATCTCCATCTTCATACTTCTAGCTTGATCAAATCAATGCAAAGTGATTCTCCAAATATTATCCATACAAGCAAACCAATGTAGAGATGACATATATCCAATATGAGTTTAAGTCTTTGTCATTGACCTTTGCTTGACATTAACTCACTTATGCATTCTTGATTCATTCTTCAACCTTGATCAAAGCTAGTTCACTATCAAACTCATCTTGCTCATGAAAAGCAACCCATTGTTGAGACCATTCCAAAATCATCAATCTATGTCTTACTTGTCATTTGTCAAATATGCTTGCTTTCTCATGATGCCATGATATCCCACAACATAGAAGCCATATCATCAACTCTATTTGCATTGTTGTCTTTTACTTGAACAAGATTGTTTCCATGATCTTCCAATACAATAATACATAATTTTGGCCTTCATTTCAGCACTATGTGGAATACCATCAAGTTTGCATTTCTAGTTGAACCTTGGATACACTTAGCAAACTTGTTAGACCTTTAATTATGTTGTCACTCAATTCACCAAAACCCACTAAGGGCTAGATGCACTTACAAGATCACATATAGTTAGGGTTAGGGTTAGGGATGAGAGGAGGGAGGACGAACACGAACCTGCGCTCCGGAGCCCGGTGCCGGAGAAGAAGGAGGAGAGGCAACGATTAGGATCGACGGCGATGGGGGGAGGAGAGACCGCTAGGAAGACCAACTCACATGGTTCACCGAGAGCGAGAGGAGAGAGCGAGAGGGGAGGAAAGGAGGGAGGAAAAGGTTAGGGAACTCAGTTGTCGAGGAGTGGACAAGCACCGGCGAGGTCACCGGAGTCGGAGGGCGCAGATGAACTCGAACCGGAGCGGGGGACGATGCAGAGGAGACAGGCGACCTCACCGCCTCTCACAGTCTCACCGGAGTAGAGAGGTGAGAGGTCCACGGCGGGCGGCGGCGGCGACTGCGAGAGGCGACCAGGGCACCAGGCGAGAGCGAGAGCCAGACGAGACGGCGAGACCGCGAGAGCGAGAGCCGCGACAGAATGGAATGGGGATTGGGGAATGGGGATTAGGGTTAGGGTTTGGGCGAGAGCCGCGGTGAGCGGCATATATGCGGCCAAGGGGGCGGGTGAAAGTCCTTGTTTGGTTTTGGATAATTGATGTCACCTAGAGTACTAACCTTGTCATGAAGTGTTTATGAGCGAGGTTGGTACACACCAAGTGCGGGAGCTAGATGATGATCATGGTATTGGTGGTGATGACCAAAAGATGGATCAAGTGCTCCACATTTGGAAAGAGAAGAAGAGAAAGCAAAAACCCTACGGAGATCAAGGCAAAGGTATAAATAGGGATTTTGTTTTGGCACTCAAGACACCATAGAGGGTGTGAGTGTGTTTAGGATAGATAGCCGTACTATCAAGAGGGGACTATCTCGGTGATCGCAGTTATCAAGTGCCACTAGGTGATTTCATACATGCATATGCATTAGGACCTAGTGTGCTAACTTATAATCCTTTGGAAATTATTTGGAAAATGCTAACACACAAGCACATGATGATGTGCACTTGTTGGTGTTAGCACTTTTGCAAAGGAGAAAGGGTTGGAAGTGTTTTGGATCAACACAGAGAAGAAAACAAAGTTTTCTGTGTGTGGTCGGTAGTACCGCCCAGGGGGTCGGTAGTACCGCCCAAGGGGGCTGCTTGCAATGCTCTCTGTGTTGAGTCTGAAATGGCCTGGCGGTAGTACCGCCATAACCTCGGTACTACCGCGGCGGGGTGGTACCGACCAGAGGGTCGGTGGTACTGTGGCTCTAAAGGGTTTCGCGAGGCTCTCTGTGTAGAATTGAAAATGGCCTGGCGGTAGTACCGCCATAACCTCGGTACTACCGCCCGCGGTGGTACCGACGCAAGGTCGGTAGGTAGTAGTAACTTGTTTTTCGCAGAGAAGTCTCTGTTTGCGGCCGATTTTGGCCTGGCGGTAGTACCGCCATAACCTCGGTACTACCGACTGTCAGGTAGTACCGACCTGGAGTCGGTTGTTCGTTTTGGTCAACGTTGTGTGCAACGTTCACTAAGTTGTGCCGTCGTTTGGTACCGGGCCGTTGTGTCGGTAGTACCGCACCTGGCGTCTGTCGTACCGACCGCAGGCGCAGAAGCTCGGGAAAAGGGGGAACGACTTGCTGTCTTCTTCCCCCTTCCCCCTCTTTTAAATAGGTGGTGGCCGGCTAGTGGGGGTCCTCCTTGACTTTCTAACCTCTTGAACATCCTCTTGAGATCAAGATCTACTCCCTCCCACTCATCTCCTTGCTTGAAAGCGTGAATCTAAGTGAGATCGAGTGGATCCAAGTGCATTTGCTTGTGAGTTTGCATCTAGTGGCACTTGGGGATTGTTGTTGCTGCAGGTATTCTCTTTACTCTTGGTGGTTGCCGCCACCTAGACGGCTTGGAGCAGCGGAGGAGTTTTGGCACGAGTGGTGATTGTTCGTGGCCATCTCCCGGTGATTTGTGAGGGGTATTGTGCCTTCCCCGGCGAAGAGCCAAAAGGTAACTCTAGTAAATTGCGCGTGTCGTTGAGTTACCTCTATTGTGGGTCGGTTCTTGTGGCGCTCAAGTGTTGAGCTAGGTTTGTGAACACCTATTACCACCGAACCACCAAGTGGTTGGTCGACACAACGGGGAGTAGCGTGCGCCGGCAAGCACGTGAACTTCGGGAGAAAATCTTTGTGTCTCTTGCCTCTTTGTACTCTCTCCCGAAGTTTCTTGGTTTTCTTATTGTGATGATTGTCTCTTCCCGGTGTCGGTACATCTCTCTATCCTTGCATTACTTTTTGTTATCACTTGTGTAGAGATATTTGTTGCTAGAAGTAGCTCTCTAATTAGAAGTAATTATTTCTTGCTAACTCATTATTTTAGAGAGTAGTAACATATCTTTTGTGTGACATAGTGATTATAGGTTACTAGAATTGTTGGATAGGTGGCTTGCAACACTTAGTAGAGCTAGAGCAAAAGCTTCGCTTTGTAATTGTCTAACTAGTTGCTTTAAGTGTTTTGTAGAATTTTTATTAGGCTATTCACCCCCCCCCCTCTAGCCATTTAGGACCTTTCAGCGGGGCGCCGGGGCAGGCCGGCAGGCCTCTTGGGCCGGGCCGCCACCGGGCCGCCTACACCTATCGGGCCGTGCCCGGGCCGTGGTGGCGGCCCAAGCACGGCCTGGTGGCCCGTGCCGTGCCGGCCCAGGCACGGTGGCTAGCGGGCTGTGCCTTCTCCGTGCCGGGCCATTCCACCGGGCCGTCAGCCGGGCCGCCGGCCCACGGGCCGGATGGAAATCTATACCAATGCTATTTTTTAATTGTTCATGGTTTTGATGTCTACTGTTTATTTTCTCGTTTTTTTCTCTCCTTTTCAGTTTTCAACGAATTGTCCCCTCTTCTAAAAATTGGCGCGGCGACAGCGCGCCTGGTCGTCCTAGCTAGTTATTACAATAATTACACAATACCAAAAGCAAAAAATGGTCTAACGACTAAACTTTAGACCACAAAATCCAAATAGGATCTTGGAAATGTCTAATTGATTGGTTCATCTCATCATTCACTATAACTCGCACACCTCCCCCATTGTTACAAAGCAATCAAAACAACTACACTACTTTTTTTATGAAAGTCCTTCCATAAGAAAATATTCTTGCATGAAGTACCATTTCACTTTATATGCTTTCTCAAAATCCATTTTGATTGACAACGTTCAATTTTTTCCCCTATGCAATTCATATAAGATTTCATAGAGAATAACAACTCCTATAATGTATCTACTTGCATGAAAGCAGTCTGTGTAATGTTAATTACTTTATTTGCTACACCCAACTATCTAGTCTATTAAGATTGAAATAAGCTTTGTGAAGATTTTGAAGCTAACATTCAAAACACAAATTTGGCGGGACTGCTTTTTTATATGACAAAACCTAAACTAAAAAGAGGTAAGGTTCCTTATGAAATTCTTCAAGCAAAGCCATAATAAGGTTGACTTTTTGTTATTTTCCAAAAGACACTATTAAGTTTTCTAGCAAAACACATACGGGTCAGGTGCTTTATTAAGTTCCATCCAAACTAGGCGCTTTATTAAGTTTCATGTGAGAAATCGTATGCTCACCTTTTCTTTCATAGAATGGTTGTGTAAGAAGCTCATCTTCAATATCACTTATTTGAGGTATGTCATCAACTTGTGATTCATTCAACGATAATTCACTCACCACAGGTTAATCGAATAAGCCTAATATGATGAAATCTGTGGCGATCGTTATTTCTGACTAAAGAAAAAAAAAATCACTCCACAAGCCTCACCCACAGGTAAACCAACGGCAAAGTCGGCAACGGGCTCCCTTGTGTAACAAATTTGAACTATAGTTTCAAGTCGATCTAAACGGTAGTCCCATTAACTGGAAGGCCCCTTCCTAATTAAATGGAAACTGAACCTACAGCTACAACCCCACAAAAAGCTTCTTCCACGGCTCAGCAGCGTCGGCGCGCGCAGCCATGACTGCTCCGAGTCCGAGGGCGCTACCCCAGCACACCGCGCGGCGCGTGGCGAGCAGCCCCCAGGGCCGCCACCCGCGTCCCCCGCCTGCGCCGCACCACCGTCTCCACCCACAGCACAAGCAGCAGGGGGCCACGCCGACGCCGTCCGTGCTGGGCGTCGGCGTCCCGAGAGCGGCCTGGCTCTCGCAGCGCACCCCAGTCCTCGGCCTCCGCGCCTGGGTCCTCGTCGCCGCAGGCGCCGCGGCGGCCGCGCTCGCCCTTCTCTGCCTCGTCGTCTGCCTCTGCCGACGCTGCGGCCGGCGCCGCACGCCTCGCCTGGCCCCGTGCCCGCACCGGCCCGGCGCCAGCAGGTCCCTCAAGCACCGCGTGCATGCGCATCATCAACATCATGCGGTGGCAATGCCGCCGCCGCCGCCGGTGGCCAACAAGGACGTCGAGGAGGAGGCTGCCGCCGCTCGGTGGCGCCCCGCCTCGTTCGTCGAACAACCGCCGATCGAGGCCATCAAGGCGGAGCAGAAGGCGCCGCTGATCTTCGCGGAGCATTTCGCGAGGACGAGCGGCGAGACGGCGGCCACGAGCAGCGGCGGCGACGGCGACGGCGAGAGCAGCGAGAGCGATGGCGGCGGCGGCAGCGACGCGGAGGTTCCAGAGGCGGCGCGGCGCGGGTGGGGCCGGCGGTACACGCGCCGTGAGATGGAGGAGGCCACGGGCGGGCTCGCCGCCGCGAACGTGATGGGGGAGGCGGGTACGGCGTCGTATTCAGGGGCGTGCTCCGGGACGGCACCGCCGTCGCCATAAAAAATCTCCGCAACAACAGGTTAACTTCTCTCCTCCGCTTCGAGATTTTGTCCGGTTGGATCCGAAGCGTGAACAAAACTCACACGCAAAACTTTTCCTAAATCTCATGCTGAAAAATCTCCCATTTCATTTTTTTTATTCTAAAAAAGTTTATTTATCACCAAACATGTGCAGTTAAAGAAAGAAAAAAAAACAAAACAAAATAAAACCATTAGTTGTTGTATACCTAATCAGGGGTCAGGCCGAGAAAGATTTTCGGATGGAGGTTCAGACGATCGGGCGCGTCCGGCACAAGAACCTGGTCAGTTTGCTCGGCTACTGCAGCGAGGGAGCTTGCAGGTACAGTGCAAACCACCATTCGCTCTAAACGAGACATGATTGAACCTCATTTGACAGTATTCTGATCGGAACAGTTGTTGTGTCCTCCGTCACCAGGATGCTTGTTTACCAGTACATGGAGAACAGTAATCTGGATAGGTGGCTGCACCATGACGACAGTGAATTCAGTCCACTGACCTGGGACATCAGGATGCGCATACTCCTCGGAACGGCTAAAGGGTAAGAGCGCTTTCTTTTGCTTTATTTATCCGTAGTCCTCCCTAGTTTGCATAACCGTCTAATGTCCGGACTGAAATTATGATGACCAGAAAACATTAAAAACTTTGTTGACACAGCACAACAGCAGCAGTACTGGTTTTGCTGTTTAATGTGCATGATTAGGGAAGTACTACCAACAAGTTGCGTCTGAAAGCAACACTGTCTGTCCTCTCTAGTCTCTACTCTGTAGCGTGTACTTCTTCCGTTCCTTTTCAAGGGTCGTCTGGAAAGCGTGTCTGTGAGGTAAACATAGATTTCTTATTTATTCAGGGACGGAGGGAGTACCTACCTAATTTGTTACGACTGTCCAAAACTGTGAATTGTGCAGTTTCTCATGTAGTACGATTTCTGGACGTTTCAGGTTGGCTTATCTCCACGAGGGTCTGGAGCCCAAGATAGTTCACCGCGACATCAAATCCAGCAACATTCTCCTGGACCGGCAGTGGAACGCCAAGGTGTCAGATTTCGGGCTCGCCAAGCTCCTCTGCTCTGACAGATCCTACATCACCACTCGTGTCATGGGAACGTTCGGGTCAGTCAGTGCTGTGTTGTGTTGGTTTCCTCTGTTTTCGCTGCATCGCAGGGGAGGGCGGCTATCCGCTATTGTTCAAGTTCGTTATCGGCTATGGTACTCGCTGCATCGCAGGTACGTGGCGCCGGAGTACGCCAAGACCGGAATGCTGAACGAGAGGAGCGACGTGTACAGCTTCGGAGTGCTCGTGATGGAGGCCATAACCGGCAGGACTCCGGTGGACTACACGAGGCCAACCGACGAGGTGCGTGCGAAACGTCGCTAAATCGCTGCCGAGGCAATGCTAAATCGCTGCTGCTCTGCTCTGTTGTGTTGTCTTCAGGTGAACCTGGTGGAGTGGCTGAAGCGCATGGTCGCCGAGCGGAGGGTGGAGGAGGTGCTGGACTCCAGGCTGCCGGAGCCGCCTCCGTCCAAGGCGCTGAAGCGGGCGGTCCTCGCCGCGCTCCGGTGCGTCGACCCGGACGGCAGCCAGAGACCCACGATGCCGCACGTGGTTCACATGCTGGAAGACGACCAGATTCTAAGAGACGTGAGTACGCTGATCCCCGTGAGTACGCTCGAGCTTCACGGTATTCTCGTTCTGATAGATAGGTGACCGCTTCGAAAATGCGTGTCCTGCAGGAATTCAAGCTCGCGCGGGATCTGTCTCCTCGGGAGTCAGATAGCTACGAACGCGACGAACGCGGCAGGTGAGGTGATGGGAGATTGGGAGGGGGCTACACCAAGCAGGGCTCTGCAGTCTGGGAGACTGGGAGAGGACACTGGGATGCTGATAATAGCAAAATGTGACACTGGGAAGTTGAAATCTCTTGCCTTGTAGAAGTACGTAAGTAAGATTGTATTCATTTTTTTGTGACAGCGATGGTTAATAACAGGCATATATACGGTGTTCTTGACCACCACCAACAGTGCCACCAGCTAATCGTCCATCAGCCTGCCCCTCTTTTGCATGATCTAGTCTAAACCTAACAAAGGTACAACCTGCCTTAGCCTTGCCAGTTGCCACTTTGTGAAGGAAGAAACTACTAGTGCGTTTACGACCGACCCATTGCTGGATGTAATGTATCACGAGCCATCACATGGCGCTGCGCCGTACCTGAACGAAAAGCTCTGGCCTCGATTTATCCGGCTTGCCGCTTGCATGGTCGGTTGATGACTTGATGCAAATCTAAGCTGGTTGAACAACAGTGCCACCCCCACCGGGGCGTGGTGTTGGTAACGTTTCACTCGGCGTGCTTTCGACTGCTGCTCGCTAGCTAGCCATCCGCGGCTGAGGGGTGTGAATGATTCGTGAATCGTGATGGTGCATTGGTGCCAACGCCTCTTGTACCGGTGGTCGTTATCGCCGGAGGGATTCCAGCTATAGGCCTGTTTAGTTCCCCTCGTTTACCAAAATTTTCCATCACATCAATGTTCGGACGTATGCATAGAGCATTAAATGTAGGTAAAAAAATAACTAATTGTACTTTTAGTATGTACATATCGAGACGAATCTTTGGAGTCTACGTAGTCCATATTGGACAAAGTTTGTCAAATAACAACGAAAACGCTACAAGAAAAAATTTGCAAAATTTTTCCATCTAAACAAGCCCATAGACGGGGATGATGCTCCAAATGGATATCCGCGGTTCTCCTCTAGTTCAATTTAAAGAACTAACTAGACAATTTGTCTCCTCATTTTTGCAATCTAGTTCATTTAATTGAACTAGGGAAGAACCGCGGATAACCATTTAGAGCATCATCCCCATCCTTAATTCCAGCGCGCTGAGTTGGCCGTCGGCACCAGGCGGATCGCCAGCTTCGACAGCGGCCTTTTCTTATCTTTCAGAAAAGAGTATCGCCTTTGTTATGAGTCGGTTGATCTCATCAGAGAGGAACCGCTCACGCTCTCTCTCGGAGTGGTAACTGCACACGCTCCCTTCTCTCACGATGGAAACTGCCAAGTGCAGTTCCTTGTTTCATCCATGTATATATATATATATATATACACAAGATCAATGGAATACAGAGATTCATTTCGAGTCATTTACATTCCTAGTCTTTACACGTTATCAGCATCTTGCTCTTGCCTCTGTTCTTCCGAGAGGGGGGACAGAAGAAGAATTGGCGCGAAGGCCAGTGCAGAGGACGACAAGAACACGGATCGAAGGTATAATGCCACCATTGCGCTACGTACCTCCGGCGATCCTTCTCGTCGATCTCGTCTTCCTCATCTTCCAGCGCGCCGCCGACAATGGTTTCCCCTTCAACCATCGGGCGATGCGTGCCGAACTCCTCGACACCTTCCGGTACGCCCTCGGTGAACGCCGGAGGAGGGGCGAGGTCTTCGGATCCGGGTCGGCGGCCGCGGTGGACGTCGTCGACGCGTCGGAGCCGATCCAGGGCCGGAGTGCCCAGAGCACGCTACCAGGGCCCTTTCCGCCATGGCCCCTGGCTCCCTCGCTACTGCAGGGAGCACGGCCATGGCCCGTGCCCGCCGGAGTCGCCCCCGGAGCCACCGAGGCAGTCGCCCCCGAGGCCGGTGCGTCCCCCGGCACAAGATGAAGCCGGCCCCTCTAACTAGGCCGCCCCGCCGCGATGGAGGTGGAGGACAACCCGCCGGGTTCACCGTGGCGGGACTGAGGAGGCGTCGGAGTCCCTCCCCAGCCCCAGCCTCTGCTACTCGGCGGCGCACCATCTCCGATCCGGAGCTGGACGAACCGCCTCCTCCGCCCTCGCCGAACCACCGCGCGAACGCCGGGGAGCCGCTCGACGCCGACCCGGCCTTCGCCCGACTTGGCTCCGCGTTCCTCATGGGGAGTCGGCGGCCCGCGCTCTCCCCAATGGCCACGCCTAGCCGGCGACCGCGGCTTGGAACCTCGCCAACGGCCACGCCCGGGCCCAGCGGTGCCGCGGCTTCTTCCTCCGACGAGGATGGAGGCCGCGCCCATCCGCATGCTTGAGCGCGGCTCGGGGGGAGGAGGCCTGGCGATTCCGGCCGAAGCCGGCGCTCCTCCGAGGCGCTTGAAGTGGAGGTTCTCCGGATCTTCATGACGAGCGCCAGATCCGGCCGATGGGGTGGTCATGGTGGGCGGTGGTGGTGTTGTGGCGGCGGCGGAAGCTTGGCGGCGGCGGTCCTCTGCGATGGCGGCGGATGGAGAAGGCGTGTGCGGTTAGGGCAACCCTAACCCTAACCGCCACCCTTTTATAGGCCGCGGGCGGGCCGCGTTCGCAGACAGGCCGCGGGTGCGCCGCGAGCGCTCGTCTGGCCGCGGGCGGGCCGCGTGCGCCTGCAGGCCGTGTTTGCAGGCCCTGCTGCTGCCATTCTTTTTCCTTTTCTTTATTTTCTTAGTACTCCTTTAGCTTAATTAACCCCTATCTGTTAATTGCTATTTCACAGTACTGTTAATAGTGGTTTAGTCTAAGTTTTTCTCATTCTTAGATCCCTGATGTTCATGTATATATTATACATGTTTTATATTCATGCTTTTAGCATTTGCTTTACGCAATTCCCTACGACATGAATTTTATATTGCATATTACTTTATGCAATTTATATATTAAGTTTTCAGCTTTCATACAAGCACTTAATATATGCAAATGCTTACAGGTTGATTTTCTCATGTTTTAAATAACACTATGTTTCTCAGTTTTGATATTGGCCATACACAAGGTAGTACCCTAGTACTACTGCGGGATTTTCATCCTCGACGTGCGTACCCAATATCAAATTTGAAACATATGGTCTACATTTTTGAGTGTCTACCTTTATTTATTTTCAAATTGGCCATACACAAGTAGTACCCTAGTACTACTGCGGGATTTTTATCCTCAACGTGCGTACCCAATTTGATAAATAAATTATACAAGGGACACTTGAGTGATTACCATGATTCTCTTTCACATTGGCCATACACAAGGTAGTACCATAGTACTACTGTGGGATTTTATCCTCAACGTGCGTACCCAATGCTGAAAAATGAATCACAGAGTTAACACCATCAGGTGCTTAACGGTGTTATTCAACATGAGAATATCCCTCTTATTCAAGTTTACCTTGATTATTTACATTTGCTTTGCTTATTCAACTTTGCCAAAGATTTTTTTACAAATCTTGGCCCTACTTATGTAGGCACAAATGGCTTCCAAAGAGTTTGAGCCTCTCGCTCTTGATAGCCACAACTTCCCCACATGGGCAATGGACCTCAAAGTGAGTCTTGCGTTACGCGGACTGTATGAAGCAATTGCACCACCCCAACAGGGTGTAGATGCATTGGCTCCAAATCTCCAGTATAATGCCTTAATTCTGATAAGGAACCACATCCATCCAGATCTCAAAGCTGAGTATCTGATGGAGGAAGACCCACGCACTCTGTGGCTTGCTCTTCAAACACGGTATGAACAGCAAAAGGCAGTCATCCTTCCGGAGGCTATCAATGAATGGAACCATCTCCGTATCCAAGATTTTAAATCTGTGGGAGAGTTCAATCATGCTGTTCATAAACTCAGTTCTAAACTGAAGTTTTGCGAAAAGGAACCATCTGATGCAGAAAAGATTGAAAAGACATTGTCTACAATGCTTCCTGCACATATGATCCTTCAGCAACAATACCGTGAACGAGGTTTCACTGTTTATTCTGAGCTCATTAAGACATTACTACATGCAGAAAGGCACAATGAGCTCCTTCTATGGAACTCCAACCTGCGTCCCACAGGAACTAAGTCTTTGCCTGAAGTACATGCTAATGCTAATGCTCAGAACAAACAGCAAAGGAATGCTACTACCTCTAGCAATCCTGGAAACTTCAAGAAAGGAAAGAACAAGCGCAAGAGGCAGTGTAAGTCTCGTGGTGCCAACAAGGGCAAGGGTACAAATGTTCCTAAGTCGAACAAAAAGGTCAACAAGTCTAACACTTGTGACAAGTGTGGTTGTTATAGCCACCCGACACACAAGTGTCGTACCCCTAAGCACTTGGTGGAATTATACTTGAAATCCGTGGGACGTGGACCCTCCACTCAAGGGAATTCCAATCAAGGTGGACAATTTGAAGCACACTTCAACTCCCAGGGTGATGTCACCATGGAAGAGACCTTCCAACTAGACATCCCTAAACAAGATGCCCCTGGATGCTCCAACACCGCTTCTGCGGGTCAAGCAACACCAAGGCACTTCCACCAACTGATGGAAACACTGATGGGATGGACAACATGATCGTAGAGTACACCTCCGATGATCTCTTTGGAGACTTCCACTAGACTCCAGCACTTTGATATCTATTGCTACTATCTTAATTGTGGATGTTATTATATTTGTGATGTTGTAATAAGCTACTATGTTGTCCGTATTTTATTTTAGAACAATGAGTATTGTAATAAGCACATTTGATACCTATATATTGTATGTATTCTATATATATTTGTTGAGAATTACATGTTTGAATTCTCCATTTTGTATAGATTGTACGGGAGTCAATCTGATGGATGAGGAAATGTGCCTAGTGGACAGTGGTACCACTAACTCTATACTCAGGGAAATAAAATATTTCCAAACTCTGACAAAGAATAAAGGAAATGTTTTAACAAATCGCTGGGCGCGATGCCGTAATAGTTGGTACTGGACGTGCCACTATTATGCTCCCTATGGGTACATCGCTTACAATTGAGGATGATTACTGTATCCCGATTCAACGCGTACCCTACTGAGTTATAGTGATATCCGGAAAAATGGGTTCCATGTTGAGACCCATACGGACAACAATGAGAAATTTCTTCTCATTACAAGAGATCACGGATATGGCAAAGAGACACTTGAAAAAGTTCCCTCACTACCGTCTGGATTGTACTACACATACATCAAACCCGTACCACATGTTGCTTACAAAATAATTTTCCAGAATGTTAACGCATTCCAAACTTGGCATGATCGCCTAGGCCATCCTGGCATCGGGATGATGAGGAAAATTATAAGCAATTCTATTGGTCACGCTTTAAGTGATACAAAATTTCCTCAATCCTCAGATTTTGTGTGCACCGCATGTGCCACGGGGAAATTAATTTTGAGACCCTCTTACCTCAAAATTCATGCCGAACCTTTAAAATTCCTTGAACGCATTCAAGGAGACATATGTGGTCCCATTCAACCATTGTCTGAGCCGTTCAGGTATTTCATGGTTTTAATAGACGCATCTACACGATGGTCTCATGTGTGCTTACTTTCCACACGAAACCATGCATTTGCCAAAATTGTTGCACAAGTTTTCAAACTAAAAGCACAATATCCTGAACATCAAATCCGATCCATCCGCATGGATAATGCTGCTGAATTTTCCTCACGTGCATTCAATGACTATTGTATGGCACTAGGAATTCAAGTTCAGCACTCGGTCCCATATGTTCATACTCAAAATGGGTTGGCAGAATCTCTTATCAAAAGAGTGAAACTTATTGCTAGACCATTACTACAGAATTGTAATCTACCAACATCATGTTGGGGTCATGCAGTCTTACACGCTGCGGACTTGATTCAATTGCGACCAACTGCATACCATGCAACTTCCCCGTTGCAACTAGTACGTGGAAATACTCCAAATATTTCCCATCTGCGGAAGTTCGGTTGCGCTATCTATGTACCGATCTCACCACCGCAGCGTACATCTATGGGCCCATACATGAAGATGGGGATCTACGTGGGATATCAATCTCTGTTGATCATAAGGTATCTAGAACCTCTTACAGGGGATCTATTTACTGCCCGGTACGCTGATTGTATCTTCAATGAAGAACATTTTCCGGCATTAGGGGGAGAAACAGAAAACCACAAACAATGCCAGGAAATCAATTGGGATGCCTCAGTCATCACCAATTACGATCCACATACTTCAGAGACTGAACTTCAAGTTCAAAAGATCATCAATTTGCAACACATTGCAAATAATATGCCAGACGCATTTGTTGATTATAAGGGTGTGACAAAATCCTACAATCCTGCGAGAAATGTGCCGGAAAGAGTAGAGGTACCAAACAAAACTACTCAACTCCCAAGTAAGAGGGGGAGAAGTACGGCCATTCCCACGGATACAGCTTCCAACAAGCAAAGGAAAAGGAAGAACAAATCTTCCAATATAGCAAATGCAACTCAACCTCATGTTGAGCAACACCCTGTGGAGGTTCAACCTTCACATCCCACATCAACAGTGCACTCAATACCTGATGTTGGGACATCGGAACACCCTGATGATATCATATTGGGAAATAATGATACATCTCCAGGGGTGCAAGAAATTTCCATCAATTTCATTGAATCTGGAGAATCATATGTTAGAAAGTCTACAGTTGTCGACATATATTTCGCTGAAACAATTGCAGAAATCATCCAAAGCGATCCAGATCCTAAGTCCATGGCAGAGTGCAAAAAGCGCTCGGACTGGAACCAATGGAAAGATGCAATTCAAGCGGAATTAGCCTCGCTCGCCAAAAGAAAGGTATTCACTCATGCAATACCTACACCTCGTGGAATCTTCCCTGTGGGATTCAAATGGGTTTTTGTCCGGAAACGGAATGAAAACAATGAGGTGGTGAGATATAAAGCAAGGCTTGTAGCACAAGGGTTCACGCAGAGACCCGGCATTGATTTCAATGATACATATTCTCCAGTTATGAGTGGAATAATGTTCCGATATCTTATATCTCTGGCTGTACAAAATCGTCTATTTATGCAGTTGATGGACGTAGTGACTGCATATCTCTATGGGTCACTTGATTCGGATATATATATGAAGGTTCCTGATGGAATCTCTATACCGGATCAGAGCGCAAATCGCAACATGTATTGTGTAAAGCTTCAAAAGTCACTTTATGGCTTAAAGCAGTCGGGAAGAATGTGGTATAACCGACTTAGTGAGTTCCTTCTAAAGAAGGGATACACTAACAATGATGATTGCCCACGTGTATTCATAAAGAAATCCCAAACGGGGTTCTGCATCATATCAGTGTATGTTGATGATCTAAACATCATTGGCAACCCACAAGATATTGATGAAGCACGCAATCATCTAAAGACGGAGTTTGAAATGAAGGATTTGGGTCAAACCAAATTTTGCTTAGGTCTACAACTTGAGCACCTTCCCACTGGAATTTTAGTGCATCAATCTGCCTATGCCCAGAAAGTGTTGGAGAAATTCAACATGGATAAGTCACATCCCTCCAATACTCCTATGGTTGTTCGGTCTTTAGAAATGAAGACTGATCAATTCAGACCAAAGGATGAAGGAGAAGAGGTTTTGGGAGCCCATTACCCTTATCTCAGTGCCATTGGAGCGCTCATGTATCTTGCAAATTGCACCAGGCCTGATATTGCATTTGCAGTAAACTTGCTAGCACGACACAGCGCTGCTCCTACCAAACGTCATTGGACGGGAGTTAAGCATATCCTCAGATATGTTAATGGCACACGAGATCTTGGGTTATTCTTTCAAAGGAACCCAGAATCCAATATGATTGGGTACACTGATGCCGGCTATTTATCTGATCCCCATCATGGCCGATCCCAGACAGGTTTTGTATTCTTACACGGAGGGACTGCCATTTCATGGAAGTCATCAAAACAGATCCCTGTATCTACCTCCACCAATCACTCTGAAATAATTGCACTATATGAAGCTTCACGCGAATGTGTTTGGCTTCGCAGAGTGATTAACCACATACAACAGTCATGTGGAATGAGTACTCTTGACTCACCTACCATTATCTATGAAGATAATGCTGCTTGTGTTACACAGATGGGGACAGGCTACATTAAGAGCAACATAACCAAGCATATTTCCCCTAAGTTGTTTTTTCCTCATGAATTACAACAAATGGGTGAAATAGACATCTTGCAAACCAAGTCATGCGATAATCTCGCTGATTTGTTGACTAAGTCATTACCAGCGTCCTCGTTCCAGAAATGTGTTCAAGGAATTGGTATGCGACGACTTCGAGATTTGCAAGGTTCAGGGGGAGAGATCTCCTAGTTGTTGCCTTGTTCACACCATCATATTGTACTCTTTTCTTTGTATGAGTTTTACTCACAAGGTTTCTCATATAAAGTTTTTAATGAGGCAATATTAACATAAGCTTATGTCATATATCCTGTTTTCCCTACCAGGGTTTTTTAGGAGATATCAATGACATACATTGTCCTCTAAACTATCTATGAGTTTTCTCCTACAAAGGTTTTCTCATATGAGTTTACAATGAGGCAATAAATCATATATGCTGAATCAACTTTCTCCTTATTTTCCCACTGGGTTTTTAAAGGAGTTTTTAACAGCATATCTATCAAAGTATTTCTCCTCGTTTTATCCTACAGGACTTTTCGGAGGATTAATACTATTCATTGATCTCAAGGATGGATTCGATCAAAGGGGGAGTGTTATGAGTCGGTTGATCTCATCAGAGAGGAACCGCTCACGCTCTCTCTCGGAGTGGTAACTGCACACGCTCCCTTCTCTCACGATGGAAACTGCCAAGTGCAGTTCCTTGTTTCATCCATGTATATATATATATGTACACAAGATCAATGGAATACAGAGATTCATTTCGAGTCATTTACATTCCTAGTCTTTACACGTTATCAACATCTTGCTCTTGCCTCTGTTCTTCCGAGAGGGGGGACAGAAAAAGAATTGGCGCGAAGGCCAGTGCAGAGGACGACAAGAACACGGATCGAAGGTATAATGCCACCATTGCGCTACGTACCTCCGGCGATCCTTCTCGTCGATCTCGTCTTCCTCATCTTCCAGCGCGCCGCCGACAATGGTTTCCCCTTCAACCATCGGGCGATGCGTGCCGAACTCCTCGACACCTTCCGGTACGCCCTCGGTGAACGCCGGAGGAGGGGGCGAGGTCTTCGGATCCGGGTCGGCTCCCTTCTCTCACGATGGAAACTGCCAAGTGCAGTTCCTTGTTTCATCCATGTATATATATATATATACACAAGATCGATGGAATACAGAGATTTATTTCGAGTCATTTACATTCCTAGTCTTTACAGCCTTTTTCACTACCAGGTGGGCCTGTGCTTGCTGACACGAGATATTTTCTATGGGTCCACACGAGATATTTATCTTTCATCAAAACCAAAAGCAGCATTATCTTATCGCCAACACATGCACTACGCGCCACAGCTCGCTCAAGGCGATAGATAAGGTCATTTATCATCGGCGAAACCACGCACTGAAACACCACCATACCGCGCGAGAGAGCTCGTCGTCGTCGTCTTCGACGGTGAAACCACGCGGAGGATTAGACATGGCCGCCGCCTTACTCCACCAAGCGGCTCCCCCGACCGCAAAACCACCCCACCCATCATGGGCTCTTAGCTCCACATCCATCAGCCTCTCGCCACTCTCGAGACGACGGCGGCGCGCCCCGACCATCCGCTCGGCGGCCACGGACAGCAGCTTCGGCACCGGCGACGCGGCGCCGCCGTCCAAGAAGGCCACCCGGAAGGAGAAGCAGCAGGAGCGGCGGCGGCAGCAGGACCTGCAGGATCGGCAGCAGCAGCTCCTGATGATGGAAGAAGCGTCGCTCGCCAAGCAAGACGGCGGCACCGGCACCGGCAGCAGCAGCGGTAACGGCGAGGCCGACGATGACGACGAGCTTCCGCAGCCCGTGTTCGACCGCATCCTGCGCCGGATCGCCTTCACGGTGGGTCTTCCCATGGCGTCGGGAGTCGCGCTGCTCAACGTGTACGACGCGCTCAAGCGCGGCCAGGGGGTGGTGGTGCCGCCGTGGGTGCCGCTGCTGACCATCCTCGTCGCCTTCGGCACGTCGGCGCTGGGCATCGCCTACGGCACGCTGTCGGCTAGCTGGGACCCCGACAAGGAAGGCTCGCTGCTCGGCATGGACGAGGCCCGGACCAACTGGCCCGTGCTATGGCAGGAAGAGATCCAGAAGGAGAAGGAGAAGGCCAAGGCCAAGCAGAAGAAGAAATGACTGCTGGGTGGACATGACATGAGGCTGAAAATCCTGTGTACCCTTTCTACTGAAGTACTGATCATGTAATATTCATTGGGGGTATACATTGATCCTATATATTTCAGTAAAAAGGCACTACAAATTAGCTAAGTAATCCACAAGTGCATACAGTCGTACAGAATTTGAAATATAGGGAATAGTGACTGTGCTTGTCATACTGTATAATTAAATTACAATACACATCTTACAACAAGCAGACAGTCAAAAAATTCAATGACGCTGCGCTGCGTGTCCATGTGGTAGAACCACCACCAAAACCGAGACTTGGCAAGAGAGAAACTCAGAGAAGACCTAACCCGAGGACAACAGTGGGCCAGTGGCTTTGGCAGCATAATCCTAAATGGTTCTCTAGAAATCACATAGCCTTAAAGTCATTAAAGTGTTCTCTAAATATAGCGTAGCTCTGATGTAATCCGTATTAATCAAGCCACCGAACGACACCATCTTCACTCGGAGCTCCAAGGACCTCAATATAGACTTCAAGTACAGCCTACAGAAAAATTTAACCACCGGGAAAGGTATAAACAAACATAGAATCAGTTATCACTTATCAGTGCAAGTATTTCATTTTGTCTAACAAATGGGGATTTTTCTGTACTCCCTCCGTATAGGAAATAGATGACGTTGGACATGGTTTCGGTCAAACATTAAGAATATAAATCATGAATAACTTTTAAGTTATTGAGTTTGAAAATATAAAAACCATATGAATGAATTTGTCTTGAAAAATACTTTCATAAAAATATACATATATTACTTTTTGATAAATATTTTTTTAGTATAAAGAGAGTCAAAGTTGTACTTTGGAGACCGTGTCGATGTCCAAAACGTCATCTATTTCCTATACGGAGGGAGTATGTTAAGTTCATCCTACTTAGATGGCAGCGACAAATGAACGTACCAAAGAATTTTTACGATTAACCAGTTTGCAGCATTCTGAAAGGGACCCTTCCAGCATCCAGCTCTCACCAACATCAAAAGAATAACTTGTGAAGCCGAACTCCATCTTATTATTAGCCTGACAATGCAATAAAAGCCAGTCCAACATTTAAAAACATCCCAACATCAACGATGATCAGATATTTCACTTTAGAAGATGAAGACACTTCTCATTCTCTTTTATTTGGCATTTGGCAAACTTTGACTTGAGAGGTTATTAAGATAAATATGAGATGACTACATGCCCCTAACTAATTTGCTTTATGTTGCCACAATACATTTGTCTGTCTCGTGAACCACCCCAATTATTTTGGTTGCTAACTGAATAAAGAGAACTTGTAAAATGTAGTCAAACTAAATGCAGATGGGATAGGGGAACTCTGGGGGTATATACGTATCTTTTCAATTCTACTACATCGAATATGCGGCTATATGGATCATGGGTGATTTAGTACAAACAAAACCTGGTAGTTCCATTTCTCAACCTTTTAAGCTTGCAGATATGGAGCAAGAATTGAAAACACACACATGTACACCATCAAAAACGACTAAGGATGAAGCAAGGAGAGCAGTTTAGCAGATAGCAACACTGTAACAAATCATGCATTCAAGTACATAACTGTGAGCAAGGAACAATGGTGCCAATAATTGTAGGGTCAATACGGATGTGAATGCATATGTTCCTATGTTTTAGTGTGCACTACCAAACACAAACAGAGCATAGATGCTTTACCTAGCATGCTTCCTACTTCACTAACTATGAAAACATAGGAATACTGAGCTCATACCTGTAATAGTTTGCCTCCAGCAACAAAAGAGCGCAGTCCCATAATGTCCTGATGAGCATAAAACATATTATCAGTATCTGTATGTGTACAGTATCCAAATTACCCGGTGGTTCAAGTAAAAACAAAGGATAGGAAAAGAAAGGCAACAAAAAATAACAACACCTTGTTTCTGAAAGTGACTAGAAACTGAGCAGCAGGATCCCTCTTTGTAGCATTTAGTATCACATCAAGATACCATCCACCGGCAGCGACCCTCTCTCTTGAAACATAAAAACCTGAATTATCTCTTGTCTTCAGAGCAATAACAAAACCTTCTTTTAGCTTCTCAGGAGGCTTTCTACCAAGCTCTGCAGGCAACTTATTTTCAGAAATTATCTCCATTGGAGATTCAACAGAAGACTTCTGTTTATTTTTGGAGTCCTCAGGCGATGCAAATCGTGAACTAGAACTTAACACTTGGTTATCATCATCTCTGCGTGAAGAATAGTTACTTCCACCTTCTACAGTTGACAATTCATCCATTTTCTGTTGTGATCTGCGGCGAGCAGGTCTCTTTTTCCCTTTCTTTCCAGATCGGCTGCGTCTCCCTTCAGATCTGGAGCCAATACTATGAGATTGAGCAGAAGCTTGAGGCTCTTCAGGTTGCGAAATGGCTCTTCTTTTGTCATATTCTGCAGTTAATTGGCTTTCTTCTGTTTGCTGTTCACCATCACAAATCTGTAAAGCATGTTCTTTTTCTTGTTTGCCAAGTTGATCATCGTCACATCCCATTTCACTTATCTCTTCATCTTCATCAGAAATAACATTGTTTGGAACAACACCATCATAGAGGAAAGACTGCAATATTGCGATTGCTTTCTCTCTAATCTCCATCCACACTTCCTCACTGTAGTCTGCACTTCGAGGAAGAATTAATACATTTGGCATCTCACGCACCTGTGCAATCAATGAACACATAATTCGTATTAAATAATTTGTTGAAAGGTGACCTTCCTATTGGAGTATAATGAGTAAAGCAAGAATTGCAAGTGCACACAGTAAGGAAACTTCAGTTGCCTGTCCTTATCTATGATAGGACACCATTTCTTCAAATTTTTCATTCTTTTGGAACTAAGAGCTAGAAGCTGCTAGTATAAAGACTAAATTTTCCTATTGATGTAAAGCTTGAGTTTTTCCCTATCCCCATCATGACAGAGATATTCGTGTATGTTAAACAGGGAGCAATAGAGTGAACTGGATATTGTAGCAAACATTGCTAAAAAATGCTAAATGAAATGGAACACATACTTTGGTAAGCAAAATTCCAAAGGAAGCCTATTGGGAAGAACAAACCAGTTTCATACCCATGATTCCATCCACTGGGGGCCTTCAGCGCCATCTAATGCACATCCAGCTATAGTGCCATCAATCAAGAGTTGTTTGAGTGCACAATCATCTATGAGCTGACAGCTACCAGTGTTGACTACGAACGCTCCTGCAACATTCAGAAGGTAGTCACCCAAAGTGTGTTATAGGCTTAAAGCATGAAGAAGAAAACAGAAAACTAATTATAACGCAGAGAGCATGACTGCCAAACAGAGGGGCTAAAACAGAAAAAAAGGAAACAAGTAAGGCACGTCTTACCAGGTTTTATGTGCTGAAGGCGCTCAGCATTAAGTATATGTGTTGTATCATTTGTCAATGCACAATGAAGCGAAACAAGATCACTTGCCGCTAATAAATCATTGAGAGTATCCATTCTTCTTGCAGCAGAAGGAAATACAATAGAAGGACGCTTTACTTTCCCAGTAACCTTCACATAATGTAAGTACAATTAACAAGAGGTCAGATCTATATCATGCTTTAACTTCACCAATATTATATTATGAAAATGATATTTGCAGTAAAAAGTACCAGAACTGAGGATATAAAGCCAAACTGATTTGATTTTTGAAACCAAATCAAACTGAATATGACTTACGAAACATATGTATTTATATGGTCATTTGAATGTACATTTTGTAGTTAAAATCTTGTGGGAAGGTAGAAAAGAGTCAAGCTCTCAAAGTGTTTGACTATAAGTTCAGGCAAACCCAATGCACACAACACATTCAGATCTATATATGTTTTGAAAAAAAGGTACTGAAAATCTAGCATACTGGTTGCCAGAAATCAATCGGTATAAACACAATCATGCCAGAAGTTCAACTAATGCCAACAAGGAGGCCTTAACTAAAAACAAAAGGACCACCAAATCTACAAGTAGGCGTGTGATGATATACTAGAAGCCAAACGGCAGATCACCTTTATACATGAAAGGACGCGGGCAACTAGTGAGCAATTATCTGCTAGCACATTTCAGAAACTCCAAATCACGTTAACTAAGAATAATGCACACGGGTCACGGCGCACAACGGCATTTTAACCCTAGAACAACAAAACTGGCAACTGGAATCTAGCAGGTCAGATCACAGGATGGAACTTGGAAGTGTATTAGCGGCAGATCCGGTACCTCGTACAGCGGATCGAAGTAGAGGACGCTCATGCGGAAGGCAAGGCTGCGGGTGGCCAGGCACCGCGCGGCGGCGTTGACGCCGATGACGCCCAGCACGAGCCCCCTGCACCGGCGCATGCCCCGGCACAGCGGCTGCACGGAGCCGAGCCACCCCGCGGTCGGGGACGACGAGGAGGCGTGGCGGGACAGCAGGTGGGTGCGGCGGAGGAGGCCCAGGAAGAGCGCCATGACGGTGTCGGCGACCTCCTCGGCGCGGCTGGCGTCGACGTGGACGAGGCGGAGGCCGAGCTCGGCGGCCGCGGCGGCGTCCGCGGCGCGGTCCGGCGAGCCGAGGCAGAGCAGCAGCTGCCACGGGCGGAGCCTGCGCTGCGCGGCGCGCGGGAGGAAGGCGAGCGAGGGGAGCAGCACGGCGGCGGCCGCCTCGACGCGGCCCGCGGACAGCGCCGAGAGCGGCGCGTGCTCCACGGCTGCCGCGCCGGACAGGGCGTCCTGCTCCAGCGACGGGTCCTCGAGGCAGTTGAGCGCGACCACCAGCGGCTGCACGCTGACGCCGCCGCCGGCGGCGGCGGCGGCGGCGGATGTCGCCGGCGATGCGGGGTGGGCCGGGCCGTGCAGCATTTTTCTGGGCCCTTTGGCCAGTCCCGCGGCCGAGGAGTTTGACCGCGCGTCTGGTCTGGACGTCTGGTTGCTGGTTTCCCCGTGTTTGTGTGCGAGGGACCGCGGGCGCTATACGTACAATGGAATCGCTCTCGGCGCACAGCGCACTCGGGTTCGAGCCGGCCGGGACGCGGAGGCACTGGACGAGGTGCCAGGCATGCCTGCCACTGCCCTCCCTTCCTCACTTTCACGGTGCTGAGCTGCTGACCGCAATTTGCCAGTGAATCCTATGCGTTGGTCGGCAACGGTCTACGTACCCGGTTTGGTTCCTTGCCACACTTTGCCACACGTCTTAACGCAAGTTTGACCAAGTTGGCAAATGTTTGGTTGGCAACTAAAACTTAGACGTGATTATTTTAGGCTCCACATGTCATAGAGTACAAAAGTGTAGCAAGATTTCTTTAGGCACGACAAAGTGTGACAACTCGCCTAAGGTTAATTGTGGTAGAGTATGGCTAGCAACCAAACATCCGTGGCCTAATTGGTACGGTCATTCAAGCTCAGCCCATAGAGGTTCGCACGGTCTGGTAGGCCGTCCGCGAGATTCAGACGTACTATGATGGGCCTCATAACAACACAGAAGGATACTATTTGGGCTGAATGTGTGTTTCAGAGTCTAGCAAGTCCAGCAGATTAGTAAAGAGGCCCATGTGGCAGTAGTATTGCTGGGAGCTCGGATCTAGCGATCGTCTCATCGTCCATTGTTGAATTTCGCCGAAAAGAAGCAGCTAAAAAACTCCAAAACGTGCGCGGCGCTCGGCCGTGTCCTCTCATTGGTAACTCCGTAACTCCAATAAAAAAAGAAAAAGAAAAAGAGAGAGAGCTGCCTAGATCAAGCTCGCCAGACGTCCGTGCGCGGCAGTCGGCAGCAGTAGCACCCATGCAACGCACCTCCTCTCCAGACTCCAGTTAAGGATGGGGACGGTGCTTCAAACGGTTATTCGCGGTTCTCTCCTAGTTCAACTAAATGAACTAGATTACAAAATAAGGAGAGAAATTGTCTAGTTAGCTCTTTAAATTAAAAAAGAGAAGAACCACGGATACGTATTTGAAGCACCATCCTCATCTATAACTCCGGTTCTCCGTCTTTATTTATTTACAACGCTGCGGGCGGCGCAAGCAGCCAAGCACCCTTGAGGCACGCGCACGGCGCACGGCCGCACGGAGCGCGCGCGTGCGGCCGTGCCGTGCCGTGCCGTGCCGTGCGACCGCGACGGATCCATGGATCGGGTGGGGGCATTTCGATCCCCTCGGGCGCGGTTGCTGCCGCGCACGCCAAAAGCCAAGCACCATCATTTCGCCCAGTTGCAGTAGGCCGCAGCCCGCAGCAACGAGTCAAGCGGCGCCCCGGGGATCACGGGCGGCGCCTTTCCGGCCGTTTGGTCATTTCCACCGGCTCTCTTCCCACGCGGTGCGTCGTCCTGTGTTGCGCGATCCGTCAATTCTTCACCAATGCAACGGCTAAAAGCGACGTCGTACTACATGAGTATCTCTTCTGCACTGAAAGTCTCTTAAGAGCGGATCCGAAACACACTGAAAGTCTGCAAGAAAAACAAGCCGAGTCTTCAGTATTCCTGCCGGCTCTATCCGTGCTCAGACGTTTGTATTTCATCCATTCAAAAAAAGGTTCCCTCGATTTAAACCACATTAATTTTCCTTAAATTTATTTAAGTTTACAGTACATATATCTCCAAATAAGTTTGCAATGAAAATATATTGTAATATATATGTCACTATTTTTTTATAAATTTTAATTGAAATTAAAATTATTTGATTTTTTCGAAAAAATGAGAACATTAGACTCAGGGCGTACTCCCTCCGTCCCTAAATAAGTGTCGTCGTTGGTGTGCGTGCCACGTGTTTGACTCAATTTGTAGAAAATATGTGCAATATTTATATCTCCAAATAATTTTGTTAAAAAACTAGATGTGAAGATCTTTCCGATAACTTAGCATAAATATTAATATATTTTAATATATAATTCTCGGGAAGCGAGAACGACACTTATTTAGGGACACTTATTTATGGACGGATGGAGTATACATGAGTACAACACACTTTGATATCAATCAATCAATGCGTCAAGAAATCGAAAAAAAAAACCTACTGAAAACCTTGCAGTCTCGTCCGTTCAATACTCTGTACACACAGCACAGTTGAAAGTTGATGATACCACCATTCCACCAATGCGTCAAGAAACCATCAATCAACCAAAAAATAAAAAAAAACCCCGCAAACCTTGCAGTCTCGTCCGCCCGGCCACGAACAAGAAATCGACGGCTGAGAGTGGGACGGGCGGATCGACCGATCGTGGAACAGACAAATCAGACATCACGCGTCGGCGGCAGGTGGTGCTGCATCTTCTTGTTGCGGTGGGAGACGAGGAAGTCCGGCGTGCGCTCGTACCCGGCGAAGACCTCCTCCCAGATCTCGGCGAAGGCGCGGAGGATGAGGTGGTGGTGGTGCGGCGAGTTGAGGGACAGGAACCGGTGCAGCAGCTCCCGGAGCTCCGCGCCGCCCACGATCTCCTTCTCCACGATCATCTGCAGCATGGACCGGCGGAAGTCGCTCAGCGGGTCCGCCGACTCCTTCACCACCGCCACGCTCTCCTCCACCCGGCCGGACCCGCCGCCGCCGCCCTCGCTCACGGTCCGACGGTGCCGCCGGCCGCCGCCGCCGCCGCCGTTCTGCGCCTGCTGCTGCTTATTGCCGTCGGTGACGCCGGCGCCGGCGCGGGCCTCCGCTCCGTTGCCGGCGGACCAGCTGGGCCCGGGCCCCGCGGAGTGCAGCAGCCGGACGCTGCGCTCCAGCTCGCCGAGCTGGCGCAGGAGCGCCGACAGGCTGGGCGTGCTCTCCATGCTGCTGGGGCCGTCGTCGGTGGTGGTGTCCGCGTAGAGAGACGAGGACGAGAACGAGGAGGGAGCCTCCGTGGTTGGCGTCGCCTCCGCCGCCGCCGGCGGCGGCGGCGGCGGCCTGTTGTTGTTGTTCCCTCCTCTTCTCGTCGACTTGTTGTTGGTCGTGGCGGTGGTCGACACGCCGACGACGCCGGTAAGGGGAGTGGTTGACGCGGCGGTCTGCGGCGTGGCCGTCGGTGACTTGTCGGAGCCGTCGGAGATGGAGACGGCCTTGGTGCTGCCGCAGCCGCACATGAAGCCGCGGGCCTTCGTCTTGATGCACAGCACGCCGCGCCGGCGGCGGCGCGACATCAACACCCTCATGGAAAGGCTTCTGCTCTGGCGGGGCGGGGCGAGGGCGAGGGCGAGGGCGAGGGCGAGAGCAGTGTGCGGAGATCGATGCCGCCGGATCGACGGAGGCTGCTGCGCCTGCGCCTGCGCCTGTGGGTGTGTGTTGCGGGCGGTGCGGAAGGAAAAGGCTGTCGTCGTGGGCTGGGGCGAGGAGCAAGGAGAGAAACGGAGAGGCCGGCCTTAAAAAAAGCGAGCCATCTGGTGCACCTTTGTAGCGTTTGCATTTGCGCCCGGAGGACAGGATCGGATCAGCAGCAGCCATGCAAAGTCAAACGGCTACATTAGGGCATCCGCAATGGTTACCAAATAACTAGCTAGGAGAAATTATATTCGCTCTCAATAGCACTTTACAAATAGCTAGCGAGATGATGCATAAAAATAATATAAAAGTAACACTCTTATTGGCCAATAAGAGTGCTACTTGTCAAAATAGTATTTATTTATATCTCTCATCTAGCTAGCTATTTGTAAGTTGTCATCAAGAGTCAACACCATTGCGGACACCCTTAGTGTTTCGTTTTTGCGTGGACAGGATCTGCAGATCAGGTGCTGGTGTAGTGGTGTCTGGTGTGAAACGAAAAACGGTTAGATTATATTAAACCCTAATTAAGCAAAAACTCATCTGATGAGACCGAAGGCAGACCTTTTTCACATTTCTCAGGCTAGTCTTAGAGCAAGTATAACCAACTTGCCTGTTTCTATATATGCATGGATATTCAAGTGTTAATTATGAAAATGTAACAACTACACAAGTTTTCTGTTTGTGCTTGGCTTGCCATAAGCCTAGTGAAATATTGAGTGGGAGGACAATACAGATAACCAACTTGCAATATTTTTATGGATGATAATTGAAGTTTGGTCATCCCTAATAAATTCGACCAAACCATGCAAGGAGCAATTTGAAAAAAAAAAGACATAAACCAGTTGGTAAGGACACGACGAGGGCCTAGTCCTATTCGCTTGAACTTATTCACGACTGGTTTTCGACTGTTTCACTAGTTTTTTTTTTTGCGACAATAGTTCATTCATATATTAAGGATTGGCAGGATTACATTATGCAGTCACCAGAGCGGCTATGCAGGGTGGGGCTGAATGCCACTCACCCATCCTACTGCCTTCTGAGACTTGCTTAGCTAGAGTATGAGCTACAAGATTACAAGATCTATTAGCATACATCAAAGAGAAAGCATGAAAAACACCACATAAATCTCCAATCTCTCTGATGATCAGTGAAATATGTGAGCGTTGCGCCATACCCAACTCCCAAAGTTTCACTAGCTCTTGGCTATCAGTTTCAACTTGCAAAGTATGGTTGATAAGTTCAAACGAACAAAGTGGTTGTTATGCCTACGAGGCAACAAATCCTGGCCACCCGACATTCAAAATCAATGGCCTGGATTGTTGCTTGGCCAAACAAGCTTGCCTAGGCAATCAACCAAATAGGCCTCTAGTGTATTGTACAACGGCAAATTACTTGATCCCAGTCACATGCCTGTTATTTACTACTATATTTCATCTATGTTTCATTGATGCACTTCTCATCCATGATAGTGGTGTGGAGAGTGGTGTTTAATTGTTGTAGGCCCTTAATAGTGATCACAGTTATCTTTCCCCTCATGTAGAGCCATAAATAATCAGCCTAGTAATAAACATACTCCTCATTTGGCTCCATATGCAAGTTATTATGGCATTGACACGGCCTGTATAAGTTAAATTTTGACTAGTCAATTTTTTTTGGATGAATCCAGCTTTATGTTTTTTTTAAGATAAAGTTAAGGAAAACAATCTGGTTTATTTCAGCATTCAATTTTATGTTGTAAATCTATATTTTGAATAATATCCATTGGTGGTTAAGACTACTTTTTTTGATTCAAGACAAATCTTAATTAAACAACCCATGGTACATTTGGATCGGAGTAGTATTTACAGTGATGAGCAACAAGTAGTCCACACAGCGTTGACATCTCTCAATCCTGCATTTATGCTAATTGCATTGGAATGAAGGAAAAGTGTGTCGAACATAGTTAAAGGTACTACTGTACTAGCTTTTTGAATCAGGAGACCCTACCAAGTGGTACGAACGTCTTGTTTATTTCATACCAGCGGGGCACGTACAACATTGATGTGCGATGCCTTTTAGAAAAACAACACGCAGGCTAGGATAGCTACCAGAGCGGCCTTTGCTTGTCCTATCTGTATCTGTTGACACATTTCCATCGCTCTAGGTAGGGTGTCATTAGCCCCCCTTGCAAGTATAGGAGGGGGAGCGAGTTATCTAAATTAAATATCACTTAAATAGCCATTTATGTTAACGTTTGCATGAACAGGTGCCCCTAAATATGCGGCCGATAATGCTTCTGCGTTGGCTTATCCCTTGTTATTATGACGAAAGATTAATGTATCCAGATAATTGTCCCCATCATTCTTAGTAGTTTAGAAAAGCTAGCGCTACTCTTATTTGGATTCTGCATTATTCCAACCTACGTATTTGAACACTGCAACGACACGGGTCGTCATGCCGAGCTAGACGTCTGAAATAAGCTGACAAGAGTATATATATGTCCTCCCTGTGTCAAAAAAAAAATACAATTCTAGCACAAATACCATGTTTTAATACTTTAAGTTTAAATGATTATAGATAAAAATATATTAATATTTATGGTATTGTTTACACCAGATTTTGGGTTGAAAAGATTTTTGTTTTGTAGGCGCAAATGACTGATTTATTGATAAAAGAATCGGTCAGAAAAATAAAAAAAGTGTTAAGACCCGGACACGACCAAAACCCTTGAGGACCAGACGTGACAAGTTTTGAAGACGTGTTGGGTTCGGCCGAGGAGGTTGAGTTCGGGTCATCTTTTGTTTTACTTTTATGTAACCTAGTCGTATTAGGATAGGAGCCAATCGGGTTATAAATAGCTGGAAACCCGATTTTTTTGTAGGGGATCCAATCAATCAACACATCGGCCACCGACCAAAACCCTAGGAGTAGGAGTAAGGTAGAACTTGGCGGAACCTTCAAACAGGCAGGGCTGCATCGGCTTCGACCGACCTCCGGTTTGCTTGTAAGTTTCACCAATGACTTGTGTTATCGTTCAATAAGGTTGTATTTGGCATCGACCAAACTCTTGTTAAGCTATGACATGACTAGTTATCAGTTTAAGTTCGCCTTTCGTAAGACTGTCTTGACTCTGATCAATCTCTTTCTTTAGTCGATCTTGACTAGTTATCGGCTCTATTAGTTTTGGCAAGCTAATAGATTCATTAAGTTACCGATGTTGTTTATGCTTTAATGTATTTTTCTTTAGATTTTAAACAATGTCTTGCTCAATCAAGATTGACAAAATAGCTTAAGCTTAAAAGATGTTTGTTTTCGGCTATCCAAAGGGTTTACACGCTTATACTAAAGGAAGTAGCCGATTCAAGCCTTTCATCGACTAATTTGTCAATCTTGATTGTTACATGATGTGCGTTCGAGATATCTGATAAAATCGTGGTTTGATCTAAGAGAGGATAGATTTGATCTAGTATGTTTATTACGGCTGTATTTCCGAACCCCACTGATATATATGATAGATTAGATTTGTTTGATCTTAAGTCGAATCATGGTTTTAACAGATAGATCTTGTTCGTGCTTCATAGATCCTGTATCGGCTAAAATAGTTGATCCAGTTATGCTTTCTCCATAATGTGTACTTTTGAGTGACTTGGAATTTACGGATCTGCTCGTTGTATCGGACGTGATCTAGCTTAGTCATCATTATGGCTGTATGGAGACACCCCACTGTTGATGTTTAAGCTATTTTATCGATCTATTTGTTATTATGGCTGCATGGAAACACTCCACTGTTAACAGATAGAACTGCCTATGCAATTAGTCGATACGATGATTTCATGCCGTTTAAACGTATATATAGATCTTTATTCTTTTAATGTGTTTAAGCATATCGGCTATTTATCCGTTCTAAATGTTTTCTTTGCATATATCATAGCCGTTTTGCTCTATATTTTTATCAATGCCTTCATACAATCTTTTGGGAGTTGATTTTGTAGTCAATATCCTATAAACAATGGCTATATCAGAGTCGTACAACTTGGAACTGTCTGGCACTAAACCGGCAGGTTCTACAATTTGACAACGTTTTCTTCTCCTTGTCAATTACAGTTCAAATTGATTGGCACGTCCGAGATCGCTCTCACCCAGATTCGGCACCGCCACCTGTTGAAGGCCCAGGAGGTCAGGACTCTGCTCTGTACGCCCTCTGCGGACCGTGCAACGAGTGTGTTGGCGCTCTCGACCAGATTTTTACGTCAACATATATCAAATAAACATCATTAGATTAATTATAAAATGTACTTTCATAGTAAATTTATTTGGATTAATAAATATTAATACTATTTACTAAAAATATGGTTAAATGTGAAGCACTTTTCTGGACACGAAATCCATAATTGCATGTTTCTATGGACGAAGGGAGTAATATATATAAATTTGTAGTGGTTCTTGCCTTCATGGATCATTTCTGATGGCGCGCTGTGCGCATCACTTCTAGACGGGATAGTGCACGCTCGACTTTTCTTTTCTTTCTTTTTCGTTTTGTTTCAGACACAGAAAACCACTCGATCGAAGAAATTAATGCAGCTTAATGACTGAACAATATAATATAGATTGACGCATACAAAATTGTTGGTGGTTAGATTGTCGACTTTGATGGTCGACTTCGACTTGTAAGTATTTTGGCAATATCATGCCGTCGAATAGGATATGGAAGAGCAAATGAAATATATACAGGCGTCTAAGCCAGAAGTGTGGTGGGCACGGATTATCAGTCCCGATATATTTAATCACACACGTCCACCAAATTCGATACCCCCATATACTATACATAGCAATGGGCAGTTATATATATCCTACGAATTACCTAACCTTCTTGCATGTTGCTAATGTAAACAAAAAAAATGTTTTGGAGACCTAGACCAGCAAATATTATATAGAACATTTCGTTTATTTAGGGGAAAAAAGAAAACGGGTACTAAGCATCTATCTAATCAAGGGACCATGGGACGGTTTATGCAATTGGACGTATCACTACTAGAGGAGGACAGACCTTTGGACGATTTGCAAAATCAGTATTAGTCACGGAAAAATTTGCGTCCGGAACTAGAAAGGTCTTTAGCCCCGGTTGGTAACACCAACCGGGGCTAAAGTTCCCCTGCCCAACGGCTCATTTGTCAGAGGGACCTTTAGCCCCGGTTGGTGACACCAACCGGGGCTAAAGGTTTTGCCCCGGTTGCTGTATCCAGCCGGGGCTAAATGTTGGCATCTTTAGCCCCGGTTGGTGTTACCAACCGGGACTAAAAGGTTTTGTCTCGGTTGTTGTATCCAGCCAGAGCTAAATGTTGGCATTTAGCCCCGGCTGGGAATAAGGACCGGGGCTAAATGTCCCTCCCTATATTTAAACTGTTCTTCCATCTCCAGCCGTGCCCGAGCTCCTATCTTCATTTTTTCTTCATTCAGTCACTTTCTTGCTTGTTGGCTCTCTCCGGTTATTTTTGTTTGTTAACACATCTCCGGCGATTGATTTATTTCATCACATCTACGCCGCCATTGACTCCTTGAAAGGTTACTAACTTCAGTTTTTTTATTTTTGTAGCCGCCACTTGTATATATGGTTTTTGAAGCTATTTTGAGTTCATTGACTTGATAGTTCAAACTAGTACTCTAAAAACAAAATATGACCATTTAATTAGTTTATTTTAATCTTTAGAGAAATAGAGATCATTTAAATCATTTTTTACAAAAAATAGAAATATATAATACTTTAGTTTACAAAATGTGACTGGTTTAATTAGTTTATTTTAATCTTTTAGAAATATATAATACTTTAGTTTACAAAATGTGACTGGTTTAAATTATTTCATTAAAGTAATTAGTATATATACCTTATAATTTAATTATGTGATATATACCATATAATTTCATTTGTTTATAAGAATGAGAGATATAATTATGTGATATGTCATATAATGCAGACGATGACACGTCACTGGATGTACAATGCGGATCGTCGCTCAAAAGAGTTCATTGACGGCGTGCATTATTTTTTAAGAGTGGCCGAGGCAAACAAGCGGAATGGTTTTATGTGTTGTCCATGTGCCCTTTGTAATAATTCGAAGGAATATTCTAGCTCAAGGAGTCTTCACTCACACTTGTTCAAGTCGGGTTTCATGCCAAACTATAGTTGTTGGACGAAGCATGGAGAAACTGGGGTTATGATGGAAGAAGGTGAAGAAGAACAATTGGACCCTGACGATGACATTATTGCTCAATACAATGACTTTGGTGATACTGCAATGGAGGAAGGTGAAGAAGAGGCAAGTGCAGAAGACACACTCGCTGAAGATGATGCTCTTGGTGATGTCATTCGTGGTGCACAAAGAGATTGCGAAAGTGAAAAGGAGAAGGCTAAGTTTGACTGTATGCTAGAGGATAACAGGAAATTACTATATCCGTTTGCTGCAGATGGACAAAAAAAGTTGGGTACAACACTTGAGTTGCTACAATGGAAGGCACATAATGGTGTATCTGACAAGGCATTTGGACAATTATTGAAGATTATAAAACAAAAGATGCTTCCGAAGCCGAACGAATTGTCCGCCACTACGTACGAAGCAAAACAAGTCGTCTGTCCTTTGGGTTTAGAAATCCAGAAGATACATGCATGTCCTAATGACTGCATCATGTACCGTGGCAAGGAATACGAGAATTTGGATGAATGCCCTGTATGTAAAGCGTCACGATATAAGATCAGGCGAGATGACCCTGGCGATGTTGAGGGTGAAGAACGTCCCCGGAAGAAAATCTCTGCCAAGGTTATGTGGTACGCTCCTATAATACCACGCCTGAAACATCTGTTCAGAAACAAGGACCATGCAAAGTTGGTGCGCTGGCACAAAGAAGACCGTAAGGTAGACAACATTGTTGAGACACCCTGCTGATGGGTCCTAGTGGAGAGCAATAGATAGAGAATTCCCGGAATTTGCAAAAGACGCTACAAACTTAAGGTTTGGTTTAAGTACGGATGGGATGAATCCTTTTGGGGAACAGAGCAGTAGTCATAGCACGTGGCCTGTTACTCTATGTATCTACAACCTTCCTCCATGGTTATGCATGAAGCGGAAGTTCATTATGATGTCAGTGCTCATCCAAGGCCCGAGGCAGCCTGGCAACGGCATCGATGTCTACCTGAGGCCATTACTTGAGGAACTCCTACTTTTATGGAGCAAATCAGGTGTACGTGTGTGGGATGATTACAAACAGGAACACTTTGACCTGCGAGCATTGTTGTTCGTAACAATCAATGACTGGCCTGCTCTAAGTAATCTTTCAGGACAGACAAACAAGGGATATAATGCATGCACACATTGTTTTGATGACATGGATAGTATATATTTGAAAAGATGTAGAAAGGTAGTGTACCTTGAACATCGTCGATTTCTTGTTGTTAATCACCAGGTTAGAAAGAAAGGCAAGCATTTTAAAGGTGAGACAGACCACCGAAGCAAGCCTCGCAACAGAACTGGGGAAGATGTACTTGAGATGATCAAGGATGTGAAAGTAGTCTTTGGAAAGGGGACGGGCAGTGAACCTGTTCCGAAAGACGCTACGGGACACACACCCATGTGGAAGAAGAAGTCAATATTTTGGGAGCTACCCTATTGGCATGTACTAGAGGTCCGCCACGCGATCGACGTGATGCACCTGACAAAGAATCTTTGTGTCAACCTTCTAGGATTCATGGGTGTGTATGGGAAGTCTAAGGATACACTTGAAGCACGATAAGACTTGCAGCGCATGAAAGAACGAGACAACCTACATCCAGAGAAGACAGATGATGGACACCATTACTTAAGACCTGCTAGCTATACTCTTAGCAATGAAGAGAAGGAAATCATGTTTGAATGCCTAAACACCATCAAGGTCCCATCTGGATTCTCCTCCAATATAAAGGGAATAATAAATATGCAAGAGAAGAAATTTCTAAACTTAAAATCGCATGACTGCCACATGCTTATGACGCAATTGCTTCCGGTTGCTTTAAGAGGAATTCTACCTTCACATGTACGTCTGGCCACTGTGAAGCTATGTGCATTCCTCAATGCAATTTCTCAGAAGGCAATTAATCCACTAGAACTAGCTACTCTACAGAATGATGTGGTTCAATGTCTCGTGAGCTTTGAGTTGGTGTTCCATTCATCCTTCTTTAATATCATGACACACCTCCTAGTTCACCTGGTCAAGGAGATTCATATTCTCGGTCCTGTGTTCCTACACAACATGTTCCCCTTCGAGAGGTTCATGGGAGTACTGAAAAAATATGTTCACCAACGTGCTCGGCCAGAAGGAAGCATCGCCAAGGGCTATGGGACAGAGGAGGTCATTGAGTTCTGTATTGACTTTATTCCTGACCTTCACCCGATTGGTGTTCCTGAATCGCGGCATGAGGGGAGGCTGTGTGGAAAGGGGACACTAGGGAAGAAAACATATATCGGTACGAGGAACGATTATTTCAATAAAGCGCACTACACAGTTCTTTCAAACGCATCCGTGGTGGATCCATATATCGAGGTACACAAGGAGTTCCTACGATCCCAATTTCCTGGGAAGAATGAAGTTTGGATTACACGTGAGCACATGAATACTTTTAGCACTTGGTTGCGAAAAGAATGTCTGAATATAACAATATTGATGAGCAACTATATTTGTTGGCTAGGCAACTATCGTGGCACATCCTCACCTACAAAGGGTATGAGATAAATGGAAACACATTTTACACCATTGCCCAAGATAAAAAGAGCACAAACCAAAACAGTGGTGTTCGCGTAGATGCCACAGACCCAACTGGGAAGAGGCAACCATATTATGGCCGCATAGAGGATATTTGGGAACTAGACTACGCACCTGATTTTAAAGTCCCTTTGTTTCGATGCCAATGGGTCAAGACGACCGGAGCCGGAGTAACAGTTGACAAGGAGTATGGAATGACAACAGTGAATCTCAACAATATTGGATACAAAGATGAACCATTCGTCCTTGCTGCTGATGTGAATCAGGTGTTCTACGTGAAAGACATGTCTACAAAACCCAAGAGAGGGAAAAATGACGATAAATCAACCAAAGTGCCAAAACGCCACATAGTTCTTTCAGGAGAAGAAACATCGTGGGAATTGAAAGTGCTCCGGAAATTGATCACTAGAAGAAGAATTATGTATATGGCCAGAGTCTATACAACCCTGCGGCCCTCACAGAACTTGGCACTCAAATGTACTTGGTAAACCAGTGGTACATGACATCGTGTAGCAAAAAAGCGGATGATTGGATTTGCGTTAGAATGAGAGACCATCATTACTTTCGTGGCGATGATATCATACTTGTCCAATTCACTGAGTTACACCAGCTATGCCACCCGGATGCTCTAGACAAATCTCTAGTCAGCTGCTTTTGTTTGTAAGTGATCCTTCGTTTTAATAATCTCACTCCAGCATATGTATATGTAAATGTAATTATACTAACACTAGCTAGTGTGTCAGAAACATGATGAGAGACCTCGTACGTAGAAATGACAAGGAAGTTGGTTTCATTGATCCATATATCGTATTCTCGCTCCCAAACAAAGATTCCGGCTATGATATATGGAGAAATGAAACAAAGAGGAATCTCTGGAGGTTCTTGATCAACCAAAAGAACAAAAGATATATACTCTTCCCCTACAACTTTAGGTGGGTGTTGTTATCATGTGCATATTTAATTTTACTTACTCAATTCTCGTTAATATGTTGACTATATAAGCAAATTAATGCAGCTTTCACTGGATATTGATTGTCATCGATCTCTCTGAAACTCAATTGCTAATCTATGACTCATTGAGAAAACCACTGGGAGATTACCAAGATATCATAGACATTATCCAGGGGTAACTTTCGATCTCTAAATATTGATTTCTACACTTTAAATCTACAATAGTTAATTATGATCTATTTATTGTGCAGCGTTTGGGCCTGGTTCGTTCCGAAACACCGTCCGGATTTGAAAGTGGCACTTCCTCCTCTTATCCAATTGCAAGTAAGTTGTATTATTAGCTCCCCGCGTCTTTACCACTGTAGCATGCTTCATCACACGCGTGGGATGACGAGATAGTAATCTTTTTACATCGTGCAGTGGGTTCTACGGCAACCACCAGGGAACAATTTGTGTGGGTACTAATACGCTTGCGAGTTTCTCTCGGTGTATGCGAAAAGAACTCCTGTAGAGAGACAAAAAAGTATGTAACATGTATACATAATAATAATCCCATGTATTTTTTTATTGCTATTAAATAAATCTTATGTATATTAATGTATTTTTCCTTTTTTGCAAATTGAAGGACTTATGGTTGAAGAACCAGGTGTTGGAAATGGTGCGACTCAAAGGAATTCAAGAGACAATCGCATGATTTCTTAATGACCATGTCCTCAAAGCCGGCACCGAGTTCTACTATAACCCGGAAGAACCAGTGAAACCAAACCAAGACGACCATTTGTATGATATTTAAGTGACGGTCAATATTTGTGTTGTAAATACCAAGGCTGCATGCATGGATAATGCTGTAAATTTTATGTGCATAAATATATTATACATATAATATGTATAGCTAGCTGGTAGCTCGATCAATATATATATAGTTTTCATATTTTATGTGTGTATTTGCAAATTTTATGTGTATATATACGCGCATACATACATTAGCAGCGAAGAATATGTATTTGAAACCCTAATGTATAATATATTATAGCAGCAAAGAAAACATATTAGAAAACCTAATGTAATTGTAAAACCGAAAACAATAACCAATTGAAAAGAAAAAAGAAAAGAAAAAGAAAAAAGAGGACAACCCCTAGGGTCTTTAGCTCTGGTTGGTAAATACCAACCGGGACTAAAGAGGCCAGCCATCGGGGCCCGGCTCGGGACCTCTTTAGTCCCGGTTGGTATTACCAACCGGGGCTAAAGGTCCCCATTTAGCCCCGGACGTGGAACCGGGGCTAAAGGTCGGGCCTTTAGTCTCGATTCCTTAGCCCCGGCTCCATGCCCGGGGCTAAAGGCTATTTTGGACCGCGGCTAAAGGCCCATCGTGCAGTAGTGTACTCCCTCCGTCCCTAGTTGACCGTCGCCGTTGGTGTGCGTGCCATAAGTTTGACTCAATTTGTAGCAAATGTGTGCAACATTTGTATCTCCAAATAATTTTGTTAAAAAACTAGATTCAAATATCTATCCAACGATACTAATTATGTATCATACATATTAATATTTTTTAATATATATTTAGTCAAAGTTGTTTCTTGGGAAGCGCAAAGACATTTAGGGACGGAGGGAGTATATATTGTGGCGGGACGGAGGGAGTATATATTGTGGCGAACTGCCGATATCGATGATACCGTTGCATTGGATCGACAGCGTCGGGAATCATGTCGGATGGATGCAACAAACAAACGAAAAGAAAAAAAAAAGAAAGCTTTTGGGCCTCAATGATCGTGTGTCACCTAAAACGCTCACAAAGTGTGCTCCAACGCATCGATTACGTACGGGTAGTACCCGGCTGCAGCTGCAAGTGCACAGGTTGCTTGATTTGTAGCAGTTGCACGTCGTCTAGTGTGCCCCAACACATCGATCTACTCTCGATCTGTGCCGCACTGACGAATGCGACGACAATATTATAGCGGTAGTAGAGCCTTACAGTACAGGTTAAACTAAACTAAACTAATAATGTCTGAGGACTAACGAACACCCGGCCGGCCCTCCATTTGGACGAACACCCGTGCATGTGCATGATGATGGCTGATGGCTTGAGATGCATGGGAAGGCGAAGAGCAGCGCAGAGCCTGCGGGCTGCTGAGCGCGCCGCAGGTTGACGAAAGAATAATCAATCATTCGGCAGCCAAGGCCGACACGACACGACACCCATCATTGGGTTGGGTTGGGTCTCAGGCTCAGCCTCGCCATCACCGGACACCAGCTAGTGTGCCTGCCTCTGCCTGCCGGGACGTTCTCCTCTCGCCTCGCCATTTGCCGGCGGCGGGCGGGGACAACAAACGGCGCGAGCGGCGAAGGCGCGCGCAAAGGAAAGTCCGGCCTTGAATAGTTGAATGCATGCCGCCGGTTCGTTCTAGTTGTAGATCGGCTTTTCCCGTCCGATCCGGCCGCCGCCGTTGTGTTTGTTGGTGACCGGTGAGCTGACCTCGGCAATCGGCAGGCGTCGTCTTTTCTCTCTCCGGCGCACTGCGCCTTTTCCGGCCAGGTTTCTAGTTGTGCCGGCGCTTTGCAGCAGGTAAGCAGGCAGGCCGAGGAAGAATGATCGGTTTCCAGTTCCACGAGTGCAGTGGCCAGTCGTATTCATGCCAGTGTGCCCCGGTGCCGGTGGTGCAGGCAGGCAGGTGTGGTTGTGTGCAAGTGATGAAGACGTAAACGAGGCACTCACAAATTATCGTAGTTTTTCTTATGTTAATTACATTCACTACTGGAAACGGTTGCTTAGCACTCGGCAAAGACCATCTGGCGCTCGGCGAAGCCTACGCCGAGGGCTGCTCTCGGCAAAAAACCTCACGGCAAAGGAGCCTTTGCCGAGGGCCATTTATCGGGCTCTCGGCAAACCTTTTACCGAGGGTCCCGACCGGCTCTCGGCAAAGAAAAGTGGCCGTTAACGGCGGTCCCTATTGACGGTAGGTTTGCCGAGGGCTAAGCCGACTCTCGGCAAAGGCGTTACGTGTGCCGAGAGCCGGACTCTCAGCAAAGAGATAAATTTTATTATTATTATTTTTCTGTGCCGAGGGTTATCCGGGATCAGCTCTCGGCAAAGAAATTTTGAATATTTTTTTTCGGGACCTCTTCGCCGAGGGCTAGCTTAGCCGGCGCTCGGCAAACCTCGGACTTTGCCGAGGGCTATGGCCCAAGCCCTCGGCAAAGCCTTGGAAATTACGGTAGGTCTCCCCAGCTTTGCCGAGGGCTTTGGTCATGGCCCTCGGCAAAGCTGGGAAATGGCTTTCTGGTTCAGCTTTGCCGAGGGTTATAGTCATGGCCCTCGGCAAAGGGCCTCTTTGCCGAGAGCAACCCTCGGCAAAGCTGGGTAAATTTCAATTTTTTGTGTTCCACTTCTGTTTTTCCTTTTCTCCGACACTATCACACAGATATATATCACATTCATCACATATCACATATCACATATATATCACATTTCACGTCACAGAACATATATATATATCACATCACATAGTTCAATAACATATATGTCCTCAAATCACATAGTTCACATCACATAGTTCAATAACATGAGACTTCAGTGACACATGAGGATAGTCCAAAGTTCAATCTACTACACCCCCGCCCAACCGAGCCACCCCTGAGAACTGCCGCCTGCTTGACCCCCGGTCGGGTTCCATCCAGGAGCGTGGCAGTTGTTCGAACCTTCTGACGGAGGAGGCTGCAAAAGGTCATGTCAGACAAGGAAATGAAAAAATGAAACACTGAAGTATTGATACTCACAGGAGCAGCTCTGGGGTCCAGAGGCGGCGGTGGAGGAGCCATGAGCGTCTGGGGCACGGCCATGCCCTGGGAGGCCATGAAGGCGATGAGCTCCGCCATCTGCTTAGCTTGAGCCTCCATCTGGGCCGACATCTGTGACCGCATCTGGGTCTCGGACACCTGGCGCTCCTGCCTTTCTCTTTCCAGGCGGGCCTGCGATAATACAAAGTGAATGTTAGAACAATGCAAACATTTAAAGATCAATGTACGATGAGTTAAATAGAAATAACCTCGAGCTCGGCGACCCGCGACTGCGCAGGCGACGGGCGTGGGCGTATGGGGACGCTCCCGCTCATGCTCTGTGCTCGGAGCTGGGACAGAGTGGGAGTGGAGGCCGTGTCGATGACGCTGTCGCCAAGCCAGAACCGCCCGTGCTTCTTCCCTCCTCCAATCCTCATGACGATGCTCCCGTCCAGGTCCGCGGTGGCGGGATCAAAGGCGTCCCTATGGACCGCCCTTGCCGCCTCTGAGTAGTCAGTGAGGCGGGAGTGGACGCTGGAGTTGGTGTACGCGTCGGCGGGATCGTCGGGGTTGTAGGAGGTCTCCGCTGCCGTGGCCTTGCCCTTGTGGGACATGGCGTATGCCTCCACCGTGCCGCAAGGCTGGCCACCGTGTGCCTCCGACTGCGAGGAAGACAACAAGATGATTAGCAATCAGACAACATTTGATCGAGAAATTGATAAAGTCTTTCACGTACCTAAGCTTGTGCGTACTCGGCGAGGTTGCGGTTGCCCTGGTGGTGTGGTACACCTGGCATCTGCAGACGCGCCTCCCGGGCCTCGGCGTGGTGGGCCGCCCACTCTTCGGATAGCCACCGGTCCATGATCATCACCCAACACTCGGGAAACGACTGGCACCATTGGGGGATCATCTGCACATCATCAAGTATTTCACGTCTAAGCATCAGATGAAAAGTACCAAAAGCTAAATCTCAAAAGAAATCATTTACCTGCAAGAACTGCGCCCGGCCCAACGTCATGCCTCTCGCCTGGGCCTTCGTCACCCTCGTGGCCAAGACCGTGGCGTTGTAGGTAATTATGGCCTGCAGTCTCGCCTCGTGGATCATGTCGGTGACGAGCTTCCTACAAGCCCGGGTAGCCGTCACCTCCGCCACTACCTCCTTCCCCGGCTCGCACTTGAAGTAGTTCTGCATGCAGACACAATATGAGGCGAGACAGTAATTAAAGAAAAAATATGATGAATTTGATATTTTTTGACGAAGACTTACCCACAGCTCCGCTCTAACCCGCGCCGCCTTGTTGGGGAAGTCTGGGTCTGAGGCGACGCTGTAGTGGTCAAAGGTGTAGGCCGGCTCGTGCCTCCCGGCATACTGTACTATGCCGGGGTAGTGCTCGCGGCACAGGAGACCCAGGATGCCATTGGGTTTGCGGCCTTTAGGCCCCACAAAGTTCCATGACCTGCACAAGTGATTAAAAAAGATTATTAGCTTCTATTTCTATTTTGAGTCTCATCGTACGAACAGGTAGTTAGAACATGTACTTTTGTCCGATGGGCATGATCACTGGGCGTCGGGCACGTGGCGGCAACGCCGGGAGGCTGGCGGGACCTCTCAAGTAGGGCGTGGACACCCCTGAGGCACCCGAACACCCGTCCACCTCGTCTTCCTCCTGCTCGTCCTCCTCGGCCAATGGTGCCTCCTCCTGCCGCTGGGCCTCGGGCGTGGCCGGCACCTCCTCCTCGACCTCCTCCTCCTCCTCCTCCTCCTCCTCCTCCTCCTCCTCCTGTGGAGACGGCTCCCTCCGGCGGCGGCCACTCCTCGTCGAGGGCCCGTCGGCCTGCGAGCTGCGGTACAACCAACTCAACCGTCTCTGACGTCCTCCCGGCATCTTGCCTCGACCTCCTGCATTTAAAAAGAACAAACAATGTTGTATTAGAAATAACATAACCAAATATATGCAATATAAATAAACCAATAGATCCTAAAAATATAACATAATATTACATGTATTAGAAATAATCTGGATCATCCGGATTAGCTGGAGCATGAGTCTCCTCATCACTGTCAACCATGTCTAAGTACTCCTCAGTATCCGAAGACAGGTCGTCGTCTTCATTTGCTTGGCCTAAACGGAATCGTTCTAGCATTTCTATGTCCTTCGCATTTACCACCTCATCCCCAGCGTCCTCGTCATCATTCTCTACTTCCATTTCCATCGCTTCGGTTAAGTCTGTCGTGAACGTCCCTTGCAACCCAGATTTTTGAAAGAACTCACCGTCATACGTGTTTGTGTTGAAGTTATAATTCTCATCATTGGGGAGAGGTAGTTTAGCATGTAGTGATATCTTGTGCACAATATACCAACCCAAGAGATGCTCTTTGCTTTTGCACGCGTATGGCGTGTAATAAACCTGCGTGGCCTGTTGAGCCACAATATACACATCGGAGCCTGGATAGACAGAATCCTGTCGAATTTCGGCAAGCCCAAGATTAGGTGTCAGCCTCGTTCTTCCAGGATCGAACCAATGGCATTTGAACATGACAGGATTCAAAGGCTTTTCACCGTGAAATGAAAGTTCGTATAATTCTTCAATTCTTCCATAGTAGTCACGGTTGTCATTGCCTGGAGTACAAACTCCGCTATTTGTGGTTTTTCGATTGGGCCGACTCTGCTCGTAGCTTGATGTGTGGAAGCAAAATCCATTCACGTCGTAACCGTTAAATGACTTGACCCTACGGTCAAAGCCTTTTGCAACCTGTCTCAGCTCTTGACTCATAGACGCATCAGTTTAAGCCTGCAAGGTGACGCAAGATATATCGTTATACGGTCAGAACGTAAGAGCAAGTTGGAACGTCAGACTAAGTACGACCTTGGTAGGACGGTACCTTCTGTCGGAACCAAGAAATGAAATCAGGCCTCCCTTGCCCCGCACCATTTGCAATTAGGGTTTCAGCTGCCGCATCAGAAAGAGGCCTTGGTCCATTCGAGAACAAATGAAGAAATTCACTGTACGAAACAAAAAGAATGGTGTTGGAAAGTGACGACGAATTGGATGAAGATAGATAACAACTTACCCCATGTACGGATCCAACTCATCAAGGTTGGTAAGCACGTATAGCATGATCTTTCGCCACTCTTCATAGTTCAACTGCTTAACTGTGGATCCACTTGCCGTGCCGAGTTGGCCTCGAAAAAGGCTAAGACTCGATTCATTTTCTCCAGCATTGTAACGAGGGGGTGGATTATGCACGCTAGGAAGGTTCTCAGAGTAGTATTCTTCAGTGAAGTTGGACACCTCCTCCAGAATGAATGCCTCTACAATGGAAGCCTCAATTTTGGCTTTGTTTCTACATTTCTTGCGAAGAGTCTTCATATTTCTCTCGACTGGAAAGCACCAACGCCATTGCACAGGCCCTCCCATTCGAACCTCATTTGGGAGGTGTACGATCAAATGAAGCATCGAAGTGAAGAAGCCTGGTGGAAAGATTTTCTCCAGCTTACAGAGCAACACATGTGCAGCTTTCTCCAAGTCATCAATGACAGACCGAGATATCTCCTTGGCACATAGCTGGCGGAAGAAATAGCTCAACTCTGCCAGGACAACCCACATAGGCTCAGGAACATAGCCTCGAACCATCGCCGGAAGAAGCCATTCGATCCATACGTGGAAGTCATGACTCTTCATCCCTAGGACTCGCAGAGTAGATAAGTTGACTCCTCTCGTTAGATTCGCTGCATATCCATCAGGGAATGTCAATGTCTGGATCCACTGAAGTATTTCTTTCCTTTGTGGCCTGCCCAAGACGAAATCGACCTTGGGCCGTGTCCATCTCCTGCCGGGCTGAGGAGGCAGCATCTCTTGCTTTGGTCTATCGCACAACAGTGCCAGGTCTAGTCTAGCCTTAGGGTTGTCCTTGGACTTTTCAGTGTCCATGAGTGTTCCCCAAAGCGACTCAGCGATGTTCTTTTCAGTGTGCATTACATCAATGTTATGTGGCAGAAGAAGATCGTCATAATAAGGGAGTCTTTCCAAGCCTGACTTATGAGTCCACATATGCTCCTGACCATACCCCGCAAAACGACCGTCTGTTTCGTTGAACTGGAGAGCATCTATCTGAGCATGAACCTCGGCACCGGTCAGCATCCGAGGTGGAGGATCTCTCACCACGACACCTTTGGTAAAGTTCTTGGTGTCCCGTCTGAAAGGATGGTCAAGAGGCAAGAATTGTCGATGTTGGTCGAACGCCGAATACTTGCCACCCTTCTTCAACCAGATAAATCTCGTAGCTATCTTACAAACTGGGCATGAGAACTTGCCATGGACACACCAGGCACAGAATATCCCATATGCCAGGTAGTCATGCAGTGAGTACTGGTACCAGATGTGCATTGTGAAGTTAGACCTTGAAGCTCGGTCGTATGTCAATACCCCTTCATTCCAAGCAGTTTCCAATTCATCAATCAGAGGCTCCATGTACACACCCATGTTATTCCCCGGGTGTCCAGGAATTATCAACGACAAGAAGATAGTATGACGTTGAAATAGGACGCCGGGTGGGAGATTGAGGGGGATAACGAAGACGAGCCAACAGGTGTACGGGACAGCCATGAGTCCATAGGGATTGAAACCGTCCGTTGCAAACGCAACACGAACATTACGAGCCTCTCTAGCTTTGTCATGATGGATGCGATCGAAGTGGGCCCATGCTTCACCATCGGCGGGATGTACCAACTTCTCAGGATTGTATCGGGTACCCTGTTTGTGCCATGTCATCTGTTTCGCGGATTCCTCGGTCATGTAGAGACGTTGGATCCTCGCTGTGAACGGTAGGTAACGCAGGACTTTCATGGGGATAGAAAGCTGCCTCTTCGGGCCTTCACCATCGTCTACCTCCATGTATCTCGACGCTTTACACTTCGGACAGTAACCTGCATCCGTGAGATCTTTCCTGAAGAGGACGCACCCATTTGGACAAGCATGTATCTGCTCATACGACATCTTCAGGGCACGAAGCAGTTTCTGTGACTCGTACAGGCTCTTTGGCAATATGTGGCCGTCCGGAAGCATGCTACCAAATAGGGCCAACATACCATCGAACGTATCTCGACTCAGGTTGAACTGGGACTTGAACCCCATCACACGGCCAATGGCATCCAGTTGAGAAACCGTTGTCCGATCGTGAAGGGGTTTCTGTGCCGAAGACATCATCTCGTAAAACGCTTTTGTGGTCTTCTCCATCTCCTCCTCCGTACGTCCTTCAGCGTACTGTGCTTCTTGGAAGTCATCTAACATGTCTGCTACCCCCGCATCAGCATCAAAGTCCTCCAGACGTGGTCGCACTGCCTCCACTCTCAAACGATGTGCTTCACCATGGTAGATCCACCGGGTGTAGTCCGGCGTGAATCCATTGTTCACAAGATGTTTAGCCATGTTCTCCTTGTCTTGCCTTCTCTGGTTCCCACATCTGCTGCATGGGCACAACACTTTGATCTCTCCTCGCCAAGACGCGCCAAATGCATTGTTCAAGAAAGCATCTGTCTTGCGCAACCATTCATCGGTGAAATCACTTCTGCTTCTACGGCCCGAGTACATCCACTGACGGTCATCCATCCTACTGTCATCCATCCGAGTACTTACATATCTACCTCCGAGTACTTCCATCCTACTATCATCTAATAGGTGAGGATAGGTCCTAATCCCACCCGCGGATGTGTACATGAAGCCAGTTCCCATTGTCTGCCCCGAGCCGAGACAGAATTTCGGCAGCACCTCCCCGATGTTCTCAAGATACACGTCCCTGTAGGGAGAGTGTGTATCCGGAGAACAACAGGGAGGTGATGCAGAAACTCCATCTCGAATCGGGCCAGACCATGGGAACTAGCCTCATCGACGCATCTGCGGGCTGTCCAAGTAACGTGGACAATCCGAAACAGATACGGTTATCGATATGCAGAGACCTGCATACCTCCAGCCGTATCTCTTTCGGACGGGAGATGCCTAACTGGGTTCAATGACCTACGACCCTTTTCTGGGAGGAGACGCTATTTATACCTAGGGTGCCGGTGGAGTCAGGCTAGCGGCGCAGTGGCGAGTCGGTGCAGTGGCGAGGCGAAGCGGTGCAGGCAGACCCGCGACGACGACCAAGACGATCGAGGTCGCCGAGGATCTCCGGCTTGGCCCCGACAGGTCCTCCTCCTACAGAAAAGACAAAAAAGATAGTATCAATTAGAAATTTCGGCAGAACCTCCCCTGCACGGTGAGGTTTCGAAACTTGCAAGAAACAACGGCACGATGGCCGACATCCACATATATACGACACGATGGCTGACATCCACATACTTCTTGCACGATGGCCGATATCCACATACATTCACATGCATACCACTACTACTAACAACTACTACTTACTACGTGGGGCGATCGACGACGACGGAGCGGACGAACTCGGGGTCGAGGCGAAGGCAACAACAGTCTCCTCACCTTCTCCTCCTCCTCCTCCCGCTCTGCTTCTTCTCCTTCTCCTCCTCCTCTTCCTCTACTGCTCTCCTCCTCCTCCTCCTCCTCCTCTACTGCCTGCGGGGCGAGACGCGGGGCAGCACCGATAGGGCCGCCGGCGGGGCAGCACCGACAGGGGCCGCCGGCTGGGCGAGACGCGGGCGCGGCGGGCGCCGACGGCAGGGCGAGGGGCGGGGGCGGGGCGCGGGGCGCCGGCGGCAGGGCACCGGCGGGGCGAGGCGGCAGCGGCGGCGGCGCGCGTGTGTTGCTGGCTGGCTCGGCTGGTTTGTGTAGTGGGCCAGCCGGGCGCGCATTTTTTTTAAGTGGTTGCGGTCTTTGCCGAGGGCCGGATCGGGCGGCCCTCGGCAAAGAGGAACCTATGCCGAGAGTCAGATGTTAAGCTCTCGGCAAAGGCTTTGTATTTTATTTTATTTTTGGTAAACTCTATGCCGAGAGCCCTGGCCCTGGCTCTCAGCATAGGTGCTCTTTGCCGAGGGCTTTAGGAAGCTCTCGGCAAAGCATATATTTTTTTTTGTTTTTTTGCTCCCAATTTTTTCTGTGGTCTTGCTACAGTACTACAAGCCAAGATTTCAAATTTGAAGTGTTTTCCATAAATCTTGCTATATTTCGCGCATTTTCTTTAATTTGATGATTTTTTCCGCGGGACGCACGTTTGAACTGTAGGTGCATGAAATAATAAAACTCAGTGATTCAAAAAATGGTATTCATTCTTCAGAGGGTATTCCGACACCGTATCCAGGGACAGGCGAGGAGACTCGACCGTCTCGTGCACGAGAAACGGCGACCAAGTTGCGTGATATTGGATTTAAAATTATTAAAAATACAAACAAAGTCAGAAAATCATGAAAATGGACGGGTGACCTTCACATCACATGTAGAGGCTATGAAAAAAATTTGGGAATGTTTCGAGTAAGTGGTGGCGCAAGATGGATGAAACCCTGAGATGTCCGCATATCATCGCATGTGAGGCTATCCGGAGATCTCAGGGTTTCAACCATCTTGCGCCACCACATGCTCCAAACATTCCCAAATTTTTTTCAGAGCCTCTACATGCGATGTCAAGGTCACTCGTCCATTTTCATGATTTTCTGACTTTGTTTGTATTTTTAATAATTTTAAATCTAATATCACGCAACTTGGTCGCCGTTTCTCGTGCACGAGACGGTCGAGTCTCCGTGCCTGTCCCTGGATACGGTGTCGAAATACCCTCTGAAGAATGAATACCATTTTTCGAATCGCTGAGTTTTATTATTTCATGCACCTGCAGTTCAAACGTGCGTCCCGCGGAAAAAATCATCAAATTAAAGAAAATGCACGAAATATAGCAAGATTTATGGAAAACACTTCAAATTTGAAATCTTGGCTTGTAGTACTGTAGCAAGGCCACAGAAAAAATTGGGAGCAAAAAAACAAAAAAAAATATATATGCTTTGCCGAGAGCTTCCTAAAGCCCTCGGCAAAGAGCACTTATGCCGAGAGCCAGGGTCATGGCTCTCGGCATAAAGTTTACCAAAAAAAAAATTCAAGCCTTTGCCGAGAGCCCTAACAGGTAACGGCGCAGGGGGAGCCGTTTGCGAGGGTTACGTTTGCCGAGGTGCATTCTACGCCGAGGGTTCGGCTCTCGGCATAGGTTTTCTTTGCCGAGAGCCAGACATCGCCGAGAGTCGGACCCTCGGCGTAGGAATTGTCGCCGAGTTTCGTATGGTGCCGAGGGTTGGCCCTCGGTAAAGGGCTCTTTTGCCGAGTGCCCGTGTTTTAGCCCTCGGCAAAGCGCCGGACGCTCGGCAAAGAGCCTGTCTCCGGTAGTGATTGTCATATAAGCATTTTGCTGATGTGGCTAGATAATTATTGATGAGAGAGAAAAAAATGAGAGAAACTTTTTATAGGGCCGAGCAAGTATAATAGCAGCCTGTAAGCTAGCTGAATGCTAATCTTATTTATTTGTGTTGTATCTTAAATTTGCTTCTTCATAGAAACTATTTTTAGAAACTACTGTATGTGTTAGAAAAGACAGTTTTCAGTTGCAAACTGGAAGGAAAACTCGTGCGCTCGTTGACGTGCCACGCCATTCTGCAGCATGCTTGCACCAGTAGAAAAAAAGACTTTTCATCTATATCAGGTTTGAGCTTTAGTTCCGGTATTTTTTTTGTTCAGGATTAAAAGACTTTTAGTCCCAGACTGAGTTACCAAGCGGGACTAAAAGTTAATTTTTAGTCTCGGTTGGTGTCTCTAATCCGGACTAAAGAGTCATAACCCTTTAGTCCCGGTTGGTAACACTAACCAGGAATAAAAGGTCACCTTTTAGTCCCGGTTGATGTTACCAGTTCGGACTAAAGGTATTTCATCCAGGACTAAAGGTCTCTCACGAGTAAATTCAAAAAGAGAGCGTTCAGAACTATATCACATGAGTTGTGCAATTGAGTTGGTAAGTGAGTTATGTATGAGGTGAGCGTTCGAATCTCACAAAGCGTAGATAATTTTTTTTCAGGGTGGCCTTTAGTCCCGGTTTTAGACCCGGGACTAAAAGGTGAGACCTTTAGTCCCGGATTGACAATCCTGGTTGCTAAAACTGAGACTAAAGGGGGTTTGAAACCGGGACTAAAGGCGGGTTCACTACTAGTGTTGTGGTACCCATTAGGCCCTAGATCTGGAGTATGGGAGGGAGAGGTATACAAAGAACGAAACAGTTCATTTTTTCTCTCAACTTTTGCGAAAATTTAATTTTGAAATACAAAATCAGATAAAATACCTCCCTCAACTTTTGAAACAATACAACTTACCTTCCTAGGTGATTTTGGACCGTGGTTTTTGAAACAATACAACTTACCTTCCTAGGTGATTTTGGACCGTGGTTTTGCTACAGTAACAGTGATTTTGTCTTTTTCTTTTTATTATTTATTTTTGCTAAATCTTTAAAAAATCATAGTAAATCCGAGAAAAATCATAAAATAGAAAATCTAATTTTGTTAGACTCCACATGAGTAGATCTACACACTGAATATATAATATGGTAGACTTTAGTATAAAGTTTTGGTTGTAGCTCTAGGTAAATACTTTTATATAATTAAAATAAATTTATAACTATGTTATACATGATCCAATGAGTATGATTTTTTTTACAATTTAAGAATACAATAATTACCATACCATAAAAATTACGTCATAATTGCACTATAGAAACTGCAGCTATGAATTATTCTAATTAATTAAATAAAAGCATATTACTGTATTTCCTCCACATAGGAAATAGATGTCGTTTGGACAAGGTTTGAGTCAAACATTGAGAATATAAATCATGAATAATTTTTAAATTGTTGAGTTTAGAGATGCAAAAATTATATAAATAAATTTATCTTAAAAAGTACTTTCATAAAAATATACATATACCACTTTACAACAAATAGTTTCAAAGAAATAAGTGGTCAAAGTTATGCTTTGGATACTGTGTTGTTGTCCTAAACGACATCTATTTCCTATATGGAGGGAATATGGAATTAATTGGAATAATCAATCGCTTCAATTTCTATACTCCAATTATAGTGAAATTTTTATGGTGGACTAATTATTATATGTTTGAACTGTAGTAAAAAAATTATACTCCTTGGATCATGTATAACTTAGTTATAAATTTATCTTATTTACAGAAAAGCATAGATCTAAAGCTACAATAGAAACTTTATACTAAATTATATCATATTATATATTCGCTGTGTAGATCTACCCATTAGGAATAAAAAAAAAATTGAATTTTTTATTTTATGATTTTTCTATGACTTACTATGATTTTTTAAAGATTCAAAAGAAATAAATAAAAAAAGAAAAAGACAAAACCATCGTTACATTAATAAAATCACGGTTACTGTAGCAAAACCACCATCAAAACCACATAGAGAGGTAAGTTGTATTGTTTTAAAAGTTGAGAAAGGTTTTTTTATCGTGCTTAGAGTTTACGGAGAAAAATCAAACTTTCGCAAAAGTTGAGAAGGAAAAGTGGACTTTTTACTGCTAAGAAGGAAGCCCTCAACAAAGCGGCGTATAACAGTAGACTCGCTTAGGCTTTCATGATTTTTCTCTGATGTATGCAAATGGAGCTTGTAATCAAATAGCACATATCCTAGCTAAGCAGGTCACAAATGAGTGTAGAGTGGGTGAGTGGCAATCAGCCCCGATCTGCATTCAGCATCTGTTGACTGAAGTTTGTAACCCTGCTCCTGCCTGAATGAATGAATCCCCTATTCAAAAAAAAAAGAGGCCCAATACGATCTCTGGTCAGCCCAGTCCTCTTAAACTACTAGTTTATTGGGCCATCGTCATTTGTGTTTTGGGTATCCCATCATTATAGCCCGGGGAAAAGCTCAGTGCCGGGCTTCACTCTCTTTTGTCCGTTGAAAAAGGGGGAAAAAAACTAAGTACAAGACTACAAGAGTAGTGCCAAGGATTTAAAAATGAGTTTCCGCCTCGACTTCAATTGAGTGCGTCTAACTTTTGTACTACTACATTTGAATGTTGATATGTCCGATCCACAACGTCACACCAGGGTATACGCCGTGCTGTTCTTTTTTATTCATTGATGAGAATCACAATACTTTCAAACCCTACACTCAGTTACCCAGTTAGCCTTATTATTATAAAACCGAATGTATATAGGGTGGGTTCGGTTGGGTGGTTAACCCCTAAACTGACTCCATAGAGCCAATTTTGGTCTGTTTGGTTGGTTGTAAGAGCGTTGGGACCTGGCTACACCTAGCCATCTGTATTGTCCAGGCCTGGTTCTCAAAGAACGTGGGAATCGATCTTTCTCCTAGAGCCAGGGAGCTAACGCTCCGTACTTATTCGGGTCACCTCCCGGAGTCTCGGTGCCATATGCTCGAGCGGGGAAAGATGACAGCCACCACCCACGATGATGACTACTCTGGTGCGGGCCCCTCAAGACTAGGTGGCAGTAGGAGGCCACCGCCCCATGAGACGATTGCCACTCCGGCCACCACCATGCGCGGGGAGCTCGATTTGGGCTCGGCGGGGAACGAGTCACTGGCAGGCAGCACGCTAGCCAAGGCGGTGTCGCGTAGGCGGAGGAGCCCTGCCTAGCTTCGCGTGAGGGGCACCCCCCCCCCCCCCCGTGCCCCATCCGCGGCGAAGAAGGAAGCACCAGTCTTAGCGGCCTAGGAGAAAACTGTGGTTCTTGATTCTGGGTTCGGAGGGGACCGGGTCGCTGTCGGCCTTTGCGCCGGCCGATGCGGCTGCGGAGGAGTCTCCCCATGGTGGACGAGCAGGTATGGCGGAGGAAGACGGCCGCCTCCTGCCATGGTCGTGGGGGCTCGTCCTACTCTGCTATGTCTAGCGTGGTGTCGTGCTGAAGTTCCCGCACAAGACCATGGATGGCCGACATGAAGTTCTCCATCACCGCTGATGCTCACACCACCACATCCCCTCGCTGGAGCACGAGCTCGGCCTCCGCCATGGCTTGCTCACACCGGGCGTGATTCCTTCCGGTGGCACGCCCCATCCCCTTATCGTTCCACCCGCTAGAGACAAGCTCAGGCACCACAATGCCATGCTTGCACCGACTATGATTCCTCTCGACGGCCTACCCCATCCCCTCAACAGTCCTCGTCCACAGCTTGGAGAAGAGCTTGGCCACGCCACGATGCTTATCACCGAGCATGAACGAATCGACCGCAAACAGTGATGACCGCGTTGCTCGGCCATGTGCGCAGACCAGGTGTTCGATAAAATGTTTGATAGGGGTAACCATACTAAAACAGAGAAGAGGTATTCCTATGCAATGCAAACCAAACAACCAAATGCAAACCAGACTTAAATAGTACATGCAACCAAACAACTACAGATTGGCTTGATAGAGGCAGGCTTCGGCTACCCAGGCTTCAATCCTAGTCAGGCTGTAACTCAGCCAAGAAACCAAACACACCTATAGGGCCTGTTTAGATCACTAGGTCATGGACTAAAGTTGTTTAGATCTAGGTGCTAAAATATGACTAAAAGGTGAAACAAGAGAGTGACAACACTTTTAGCCCTTTCTAGCCCACCTTAAGGAGAAAATAAACTATATTTGGTTTGGTCCTGCTAAAATTTAGTCAACTAAATGGTTTAGCCTCATTTAGTTACTCCAAAGTGACTAGAGGACTAAAACTCATTTAGTCATAGTATTTAGCTCCAAAGTGGCTAAAAAAAGTTTAAATTTAGCTGATTAAACTTTAGCAGGGTCAAACCAAACAGACTCTAATGGAGGCTAAAATTTAGTTCTCCCGTTTTAGCCCACCTATTGGTTTTCGATGGATTAAAAGTGGACAAAAAATACATGACTAAGACTTTAGTTCAAAAGATCCAAACAGGCTTATAGTTCGAAGCATTTTTTTTAAAAGAAAGAACTATGTATTGAGAGGTTCCCCGCCTGGATTACATTAAAGAGGGCACAAAGCAAACCATCGAACTAGCACTAGCACTAGCTCGGTAACAAATACAAGAACGAAGATACATTTTCCATTGTCGCACCCCAAAGACCATGGACACTAAAACAAACCACCCTTCCGAGGTTATTGGATCGTCGCAGACCCAAGAGACGATATTGCGCCAATGATGCGTCTCTCCTCCTAGTTCAAAGCATTTTTGAAATTTTGAAAGGCTAGACTGAGAGGTCCCGAGAGTCGAAATCTACTCTACATCGCAAGTTTTTTTATGGACATGTATGCTATCATTCGAAGAAGTAGACCTAAGCGGAGCCGTTCGCAAAAATGAGAGGTCCCAAACGAGAGATGGATGACAAAGATGGGCAATATGCTTTCGGTCACTTCTATTTTCAAGTGCGTCAAACTAAATTAATTTTCTATTAGTAAATGATGGACTCAGCAGGTTCATTTTTTCCTGAAGGTTCTAGTAGAAGTAGAACGCCATTTTCACCTTTTCTTCCCCGGCCTTTATTTGAAATGACAGTTTTCACTTTGCTCCTAACACCCACGGTCTCACGTGAAAGCAAGGTAGAACCTGAAGTCCTGCACTGTTGTCATTGGGCTACTTCGCGTCCTCCGGTGCCGGTAATATCATCATGTACTGATTTTGTGGGCATCTTTCAAAAGGATTTCACGGTTTAGAATTTATTAGAGTCGCATTTCTTTTGCTACCTCTGTCCCGTCCAAATTGAGGTGATTAGCAGTTACCAGATACGAAAGCGAGATGTTTGTGACAAGAGCTCCTACGGTGCTTCTGAGATACTACTATAGTATCACTACTACAGAAACATGTCTTTAGCCCCGGTCGGCAAGGACCTTTAGCCTCGGTTGCCGAGCCGGGACTACGCTTCCGGGACTAAAGGCCCCGCAGCAGCACCCTTTAGCCCCGGCTGGTATTACCAGCCGGGACTAAAGGGTCCCCTGGTTTTTTCTTTTTATTTTTATTTCAGTTCTGTTTTCAGTTTTGTTTATTTATTTAATAGGTTTTTCGATATATAAATTATATATATTAGCAGCATAACACAATAAGCTTATTGCATGCATATATAATTGAACTATAGAACTACATATATATATATATAAATATATGTACATAAAATTACAAGCAATATACATATAGAAGTTGTCCAAATATCTATCTACACAAGTTGTACTCCAAAGTTAGTCCTATAAACCTATTACAAGTTGTACTCCATCTAAAGATCTACAGGGCATACAAATGATCATCATTGTTTGGAATCAACGACTCGTTGGTATTATAGTAGAACTCGCCGTTTGAATTTATGACTTGTTCCCGAAGAAATCCTGCTATTGTCTCTTGTATTGCTTTCAATTGGCCTTCTAACATCACTTTTTGCTTCAACCAGTTAGTCTTCAATTGGAATTAAAGAAGATATTATAGTTATATCTATATTATCAATATTAAGTCTATAAAAAATGAAAAGAAACATGTTACGTACTTTGATGATTTCTTCAGGAATTCTATTTGATTCTATCAACATGTACTCGCAAACATAGAATCCGCATAAGTTGGTGCCCTGTTTTTGTCTCAAAATCCACTGTAGAATGAAAAGATTCATCTCGTAATAAAGATATGATATGTGACGTGATATTTAAAGATACACGTACATCGACGAAGGTGTAAACTTACTGGTAGTCGTGGCTTTATTGTAAGTGGGGCCTTACACTGACTCATATGTTCCCGAGCAATGAATTTTTCCCAAACCCTAATCCGGCCAATGAAACATTAATAGTTGGATCATTATTTAATTAGTATACATATATACAAGCTTAGTCTATACTTTAAGCATGCAAGCTAGAGATCGAAAAATTACCTTTGGAGAATGTCTATCATATCTTGGTAATCTGCTTGCGGTTTGCTCAACGAGTCATAGATTAACACATTGCTTTGTTTGAGATCGATGACCATCAATCACTACAAGAAATCTTTCATCTTTTGACATTTTCATCCATTTCTAATGTCACAAGTTGACTGTCTTTAATGACAACTTGTGACATTTACGCAGTGGTTTTATGACATAAAAAACAGTTATGACATCAGTTTCTGATGTCATAACTGTTTTTTATGTCATAAAACCACTGCGTAAATGCCACAAGTTGTCATTAAAGACAGTCAACTTGTGACATTAGAAATGGATGAAAATGTCAAAAGATGAAAGATTTCTTGTAGTGAATATCCAGGGATAGCTGTTCATACACATGATTCATATATATATATATTATTAGGGTTAAGTAAAATAAAATGTGCACATACTTATTATTAACTATATATGTCTCACGCACTTAAAGTTGTATGGGAAGAGAATTCTTTCTCTGTCTTTTTGGTTCACGAAGAACCTCATGAGATTCGTACACAACTCATCGCTCCAAGTCGCTGAAGGGTTTGGAGCCTTGAAAACAACATATGGATCAACAAACCCAACAGAATTGTCATGTTTATCTCTGAGCTGAGTCATCTGATACCTGCAAAATATATAGTCGATCCACAAGTATGTGTGTAAGAATAGAATCCTCTAGCATGCGCTCAAACTTGACCTTCTCCTTGTCACTTTCACATTCTCTTTGTGCATCACGAATGGCATCACCAAGAGCATCAACATCAGCTGTCACATCTTCTTCACCATCTCCCTCCACTGCATCATCATCAAAGGCACCGTACTGAGCAATAATATCAGCGTGAGCCAATTCTTCTTCACCTTCTTCACCATCATCCATTACAACCCCTTTTGTCGGTGTTTCGTACCCGGGGGTATCACACCAACGAGTGATATGATCGCATGCTTCTCTTCCTGGATGGTGATGCAAGAGGACACAAGGATTTATCCTGGTTCGGGCAAAGAAGGCCCTACGTCCAGCGGGGGGGGAATGTTCTTGTATTACTTGCACCTAAGTGCTTGTACAGGGGAGAATACAAGCTCAGTGAGCGTGGACCGGAGTCCGGACTCGTGCCTGTGTGTGGACTCGTGTGTTGTGTCCCTCCTCCTGAGTGAGGGCCCTGGTGTCCCCTTTTATAGAGCAAGGGGAGGCCAGGGTTACATAAGGGTATTACAGGTGTCGGGGCGTACGGTGCCCCATACGGAGAAGGGTAGGAACCCTGTCTTGTCGGGGCCACTGGAGCCGATGTGATCGTTGCTGTTGAGGCGTCCTTGGGTCGTGGCTTCCATCCTGGGCGCGGACGTGGTGGCGCGGCAAGGTGGGAGCCGTACAGCACCCATCCCGGAATGTACAGGACGCGGCGGGGTCCCTCCGGGTCTTGGGGTACCTGTCCTCCAATAGCATGAAAGTAGTTAGGGCTCGAAGGGCGCGAAGCCGGCCTCGAGGTGGTGCCACGGGGCTCGAGGGGCGCGGAGCCGGCCTCGAGGTGTTACAGTGCAGGGCTCGAGGGGCGCGTAGCCGGCCTCGAGGTGTTACAGTGCATGGCTTGGCCGAACAGTGCTGTACTGGTGCCCTTTTGCCCATGCTTGTGGTGAAAACGAGACTTGACCTTTACACCGAGTTACTGTGGTACATGCTGTGCACTAGTGGACATGACCGGAGTAGGTGAAGGCATTAAATGCGTGGTATGGGCTGGTACGGCTGTCTGTACAGCTCGAGGTCCGTGCGTTAAGGCTCGAGGTGTAGGGGCGCGCTCGCCCGAGGCCTGGAGGGCTCGGGCGAGACGGAGAGCGATCGTGCTCGCCCGAGGCCTTGCTCGGAGGGCTCGGGCGAGGCGGAGAAAGAGCGTTCGCCCGAGGCCTGGCTGGGAGGGCTCGGGCGAGACGGAGATAGAGCGTTCGCCCGAGGCCTGGCTGGGAGGGCTCGGGCGAGACGGAGATAGAGCGTTCGCCCGAGGCCTGGCTGGGAGGGCTCGGGCGAGACGGAGATAGAGCGTTCGCCTGAGGCCTGGCTGGGAGGGCTCGGGCGAGACGGAGATAGAGCGTTCGCCCGAGGCCTGGCTGGGAGGGCTCGGGCGAGACGGAGATAGAGCGTTCGGGTGTTTGCGTTGATTGGGGGTACCCTTTTTTGTACCACCGACAGTAGCCCCCGAGCCCTTGTTTGAGTGCTTGCATTCGAGCAGGGGCTCCAAATTGGGATCTCGATGGATAGCTAACTGGTCTCGAGGGTTTTGTCGATTTGATTCCGTGGGTGTCGTGCGAGCGACACCCGCGGGTGTAGCCCCCGAGGCCATGGGGGAGTGGTTAGAACTCCCTCGTGGGCTTCCCGAAGAATCCTCCGTCGTTTGGGAACCTTCTGCCCAGTGGGCGCGCCTTTTTAGGCAGAAATCGTCAGGGAGCGGAGATCGCGGCGCCGTGTGTACCTGTCAACAGGCTCGAAATGTGGTTCGGTAGTCTCATTAAATGTTTGCGGTTACCTTTCCTTTGTCGTGGGAGACTCCGTCCGAGGCTTGGCTCGGAGGGCTCGGGCGAGACGGAGAACGAGCGATCGTTCGAGGCCTGGCCTTGAGGGCTCGGGCGAGATGGAGGACGAGCGTTCGCCCGAGGCCTGAAAATCTCATGTTTACACAAAGAAAAGAGATTAGTCGTAACTGTCCAAGTTCTTAGACCCTCTTTCGTCGAGGGGTGCCAGGCTGAACCAACTGGCCGGCTCCTCGAGCTGGCCGGCTCCTCGAGCTGTCCGGCATGCCGATTGCCCTGGCTTGTCATCCCGCGAGTCCTTTCGATCGGATGCGAGGGGGGATGCCTCGTACTACCCCGAGTGGGCGAGTATCGAGGTTCCCGGTGAGCTGGTAACGGGGAATCCAAGTGAGAGCTCGTGCCCCGTTCGATAGGGGTCGACTGTGGCCCGGAGGCGGTCTCATAAAGCATGGGTGCTCAGTCTGCAGGAGTGTCGGGTCCATTCGATAGGACCCGGTGGCTCGATGCCTCCCTCCGAGGGGATCTCACTGCACGTCGAGCTCCCCGCCTTGGATACACGTGAGGGGCCTCGAGGGCTCGGCCCTCGAGTAATGCCGCGAGTGGCGCCCCTTGGTGTCTCTGACTCGGGCGCTCAAAGCCGGCTGTCGAACCCTTTTCGAGGGCCAGCCTTCGCTGCTTCGAGACTTAGGGCCGGGGCCCGTTTTTTACCTTTGTGAAGAGGCCTCCGTCGTTTGGGAATCTTTCTGCCCGTTGGGCACGCCTTTTTAGGCGGAAACCGTCGGGGAGAGCGGCGGGCGCGAAGCCGGAGCGACAGTCGTGGCGGGCCCGGGTAGTGGAGCGAATGGAGAGGTAACGCGTGTACCCTGCATCCGGCTCGAGATGCGGTTAGGTGGGCGCATTGAATGCATTCGGTTACCTTTTTACGTCGTGGGAGATCCCGCCCGTCTGGGTTTCCCCCTATAAATATCGAAAGAGGGGAAAAGGAACCCTTTACTTTGCCTTTGCCTTCGCCGCCGCCGTAGCCTTCACGCGCCCTCTCCTTTGAGCTAGTCGATTGGGGATTTCCGGCCGCCCGTCCGCTGCTCGGATCCGCGCCGCGCCACCGTCATGGCCGCCCAGACACAGATGCTGCCGGCCGAGGACTGGAGCCCGTCGAAGGTGACGCAGAGCGAAATGGACTCGCTGGTGGCCCAGGGGCTTCTGCGCCCCAACCCGGAGGAGGGACCCGCATGGTGGGTTATCCCGTCGGCGGAGCACCGGGAGCCGCACCCGCCGGAGGGGTACGTGGTGAGCTTCGCGCGCTACCACCGTATGGGGCTCGGCGTCCCGCCGAGCCGCTTCTTGCGAGGGCTGGCCCACCATTTCGAGGTGGAGCTGCAACACTTCTCCCCCAACTTCATCTCGCACGCCGCCATATTCGCCGCGGTGTGCGAGGGGTACCTGAAGATGGAGCCGCACTGGGAGATGTTCGTCCATCTCTTCCGGGGAGCTCTTCATCAAGTCCCTGAAGCCCAGCGGGAGGCGGCCCGTGCGCATGGGCTCCCTTGCCATTACCGCGAGGGCGGGGACCTCGTCGGCCAATGTCCCCCGCGAGTACCTGCGATACAAGCTTTCCACCAACCAGGCCGGGTGGGACGACCATTGGTTCTATCTGCGGCACGAAGGTGGCCTCTTTCCGCAGTACACCGGCAGGGTCCTCACTCAACGCCCGGAGAAGTGGACCTGGGGCGTTGCGGCGGACAGGCAACGCCACCTGGCCCCGCTGATGGAGATGATGAAGACGCTGGTGGACGAGAAGAAGCTGACCGTGCAAGCGGTCATTTGGGCGTTCCACCAGCGAAGAGTTCTCCCGCTGGCGGACCGCCCCCTTCTTATGCACGAGATGGGCCCGCAGGCTCAGCTCGAGGCGCTCAATCGCTCGAGGATGGCCGAAGGGAGGCTGTCCCGGAACGAGGGCGTCTCCGGGTGTCAATCACGATCCAGGGGCCGTTCGTCCCTGAATACTCCAACCTGGTTGCGATGGCACCCGACGAGGGGTGTCTCGACCTGGTAAGCCTCCCTCGAGTCGAGCTATCTCGAGCCTCCTCCCCCTTTTTCCTCCTTCGATCCTTTTGCATCCGTCTTGTGGTTTGTCTCATCACGCTTCTTCTTTTTTCAGGGGCATTTACTTGTCGCGCGTCGAGGCCCCCGGTGAGGGAGGACGCCGCGGATTCTCAGGTGAGGCGCCTCTCTGCTCAGAAGGACAAGGAGAGCAAGGATGCCAAAAAGAAGAAGAGAAAACAAAAACTTGCGTCGCTTAGCTCGGGAGCAGAGACTGGCGAAGGCTCGTCGTAACCGTCGGCCTGACGGGTCCCCCGAGCTGAGCTCCTCGAGCTCGGAGGAGGAGAGTGGTGATGAGGAGGAGGGCGACGACGAGGGATGGATGCGCGCTTGATGCGCGCGGGCTCGTCGATGACAGGGCTGACCGCTCCTCTGTGCAGGAGGGTACACTGGAGGTCCCACCACCGACAAAGGGTCGCGCGGGACGCAGCCGCGGAAGGCGGCGCCGATCCCTGCCTCGTCGGGGGCCCGAGGTCCGTCGAGCTCCGCGCCGGATGTGCCCCTGGTCGTAAGGAAGCCCCGGACCCGGAGCGCCTCCGCCACAGCGCCAACGGAGGCCGCCCGCGTCAGCCCAGACGGGGGTCTCGAGAGGGTCGGGCTTCAGAAGCGGTCGACAGGTCGAGAAGGGTTTCGGGCCCGACCCCGCGGGCCGTCAAGGGCGCCGTCGCGCCCGCGGAGGAGCGGCGCCGGAAGAGGCGTCGAGCCCGCGCCATCACGAGCGTCGGGGAGGGAGCCCCCGTGCGTCTCGTGACCAGGGGCGTGAGCGTCCCCGGAGTCCATCGCCGCACCGCCGCCGGGACACGGACGAAGCGCTCGGGGGGGCGCGACCACCAGCGCGAGCGCCGGAGCAGGTCCCGGAGCCCGCGCCGGGGCGGGCGCCCCACGACGTCAGCACGAGGGAGGTACGGTCGCCCTCCCCTCGCGCGATTTGGGCGGAGGAGGCTCTCCCTCGAGGTCGAGCCATGGGAGGCGTCGGGAGCCCCTCCCCCCATCCCAGCCCTGCGGAGACGGCCCAGGCACAGGGCTCGAGCCGTGGGGTGGGCTCAAGCCCCAAGTGGGTCCGCGATTCTGGGAAGAAGCCCAGCCGCCGCTTCGGGTGAGTAGTTTCCTTGGGTCTCGTCGGTAGTGAGGCTTCACCTCTTTGCTTTTGATGACGCGTGCTATCTCCGTTTTCTCAGGGGGAAGCGCTCCTACCAGGAGGTGGACCTCGCTTCGTCCAAGCGGGCCAAGACCTCGAGCCCCGTCGAGGCACAGGCACCTCGAGGTATGGCACCTTCCTCCGCTAGAGAAGCCGCTTGGCTGAAGAAGGCCCGAGCTGCCATGGCTCGAGGAGGCCAGATGATCGTCGCGAATTTTGGTGAGGCCGTCGCCATCGACCACAGGGTCGAGGTACTCTTCCTGGTTCTGATATCGCCGTCATCTCGTATTGCAGGGGCCTCAGCTCATGGCATCGAGAGCCCGCCACCACATATCCGCGAAGCGCTGCCTCCTCCCCCTCCTCCTCCTCCCCGCGATGGTGCCAGCTGGGAGCGCCACCCTTCCCCTCACCACGACGGTTGTTCCGGAGGAAGCGCCTGGGGCGAGCACGGCCCCGCCGGTGTCTGGGGCTGAGGAGACTGCGCCCCTCGAGGCCCCGACCGACACGAGCCGGTCTGCGGCGGAGGGAAAGGGGGGAGAGGAGTTGGCAGAGGAGGAGCCGACGGTGGAGGACCTCCTGAACGAGCTGGAGCAGGGGCCGCTCCTCGCCGCGGGCTCGATGATGGTGGAGGCGCCCGAGGCGCCGGCTAGCGCCGACAAGGCGCCTGAGGGCCCGGCCAGGGAAGAGCCGGGCTCGTGCCGTCAGGCGGCGGGCCGCAGTCGGGGCAGCTCGGGGCGGAGAAGGATCTGCCCGACATCGAGCTTGACCGGCCAGGATGGCCGTTTCCCCCGATGCGCCGCCGTCCCTCGCCATGGTCTCCGTCGAGCAACCGGTCCAGCGGGGGCCCCCGCGCGAGGCGCGGTCCATCTTCCGGGAGGTGGCCGAGTTTATGGCGGAGGCGGAGCGGTCCTGCTCCGAGGAGGCGGGCCGGTCCGCGCAGGTGTCAGCCGCCCTCGCGCGGCTGAGGCGGAGCTTCAAGATCTCCGCGCGGAGCTGAGCCGGAACGCCCAATGGCGAGCCGGCTCAACGAGGCGGAGGCGGAGGTCCGGGCGGCTCGAGGTGAGGTCGCCGATCCAAGGAGGAGGCCACCGCCGCTCTCGAGGCGTCGAGGAAGGAGGCCGCGGACGCGCGAAGCGAGGCCGCCTCCGCCCGGGCTGAAGCCGAGGCGGCGAAGCAGGAGGCCGCTAACGTCCGAAGCGAGCCACCACCACCGCCCACCGCCCGAACCGCAGCGAGGCGCAAGAAAAGACCGAAGACGCCAAGAGTGGTGCCGCCACCGCCAGCTGCCGAGGGGGCGGCGCGGCAGGAGGTGATCCGAAAGGATCTGGCCCTGGCGGAGGTGGGCAGGCTGATCGAGGAGCTTAAGTCCGAGAGGCTCCTCATGCTGACCGAGAAGCGCAGGCTCGAGCAGCGCGCTGAGGGCCTTACCAGCGACCTCGCCGCACTGGGTCGACATTGCGATGGTGAGGCTTACACCTTGTCCTTGTTCGGGTCTCGAAGTTTTCGCTACGTCGGCAGTCTCACTCTTCCTCGTTTGTTGCGCAGGGGTCGAGAAGACGGTCGAGGAGCTCCGTGGGATGAATGAGGCTCTCTTGGACCAACTCCAAGACGAGACGATGGTGGCGGAGCGGGCTCGCACCTCTCTCGACCGGCTCGGCCCCATGTGGGGTGCTCCTCCTGTGACCGCGGCAGAAGGTGCAGTGGCTCGGGGCGATGCCTTGGTCGACGCCTTGTGCTTCTTCGACGCAGCCGCGCGGGACCGTGTCCGGCAAGCTCTCCATCACGGCGTCAAGCAGACACTCGCGGTCGTTCGCTCCGGTTTCCGCTTCCCGGTCCACGTTGTCGCGAATGGCTTCATCGAGATCGAGGGGGATGAGGAGTGGAACAACCGCCGTGTCGACAAAATTTTGGAGAAGATGGAGAGGCCGGGGACGTCATCGCTCGCGAAGATCTTCGAGGAGGACGTGCTGCCTCCTGACGCCAGCAGCGGTGTCGTGAGCCCTCCTCCTTCGAGCTCGGGCGTCGAGGTTGAGTCCGCCGCGGAGGACCTCGGGGAGGAGTACCGCACCGACGAAGACTAGGGCCTGCGCGCCAAATTGGGCGCGCCGAGGCCCTTGTAGAATTTTATGACGTGAATGAGGGTACGTCGAGACCCGCGAATGTATATATGACTTGTTTGTTTAAAGGGGTTGTTTTCCTTCAAATGCGTTACCACTTCTTCTTTGTCGCAAGCTCGAGTTTTCTGCTAACTTAGTCTGTGTTCCTTCGATACGTCGCGAGCCCCTCGAGGGGAGGCGTAGGTAGGGCACCGTAGCCCGGGGGCGTAGGTGGCCGTCTACGTCGATGCCCCCCGACCTTGGAGGCTCGAGGTACTTTAAGATTTAGACGTCGCTAGTTCACTCGAGGCGCGAGTCGAGACGAGGGTCAAAATTTTTGAAAAGAAAACGCGCATTTTTTCAGAGTCTGGGGGGGAAGGGCCCCCGTCAGCCCCCGAGGGAGGCTTGACCCTGAGCAAAGCAGGGTCGAGGCTACCTTAAGATGCGAGCAACTGAAACGACAATGCGAGTTTGTTCAATTCATTTTGACATGTTTGTACAAAGTGATAAAATGAACAAGGCCTCGAGGCCTTTAAGGGTAGAAGCGACGTAGCTGAGATATGTTCCACGCGTTTGCCAGGATCCTGCCTTGGTCGTCGTAGAGCTTGTATGGTTCCTGGCTTGAGCACTTCGGCCACGTGTATGGGCCTCCCACGGAGGGGTGAGCTTATGGCTCCCTCGATTATCTGCAGCCGTCGAAGCACGAGGTCCCCCACCGCTAGGTCCCTTTTGCGCACGTGCTTGTCGTGGTAAGCATCGAAGTGTTTGCTGGTAGGGTGCAGAGTTGATGAAGCGCCACGTCTCGGGCCTCCTCGAGCTGGTCCTTGCGTTGGCGAGCCTTTCGTCGCTGGTTTGCTCGTTGTAGGCTCGAAGTCGAGGTGAGCCGTACTCGAGGTCCGTAGGTAAAGACGGCCTCGGCGCCGTAGGTTAGGAAAACGGAGTGAACCCGGTGGCTCGACTCGGCGTAGTCCTGAGGCCCCACAGCACGAGGGGAGTTCTGTAGCCCACCCCTTTCCGAAATTCTTGAGGGTCTGAAAACAGCCTCGGCTTCAGCCATGGAGTATCATGCCGTTGGCGCGCTCGGACCTGACCGTTGCATTGGGGGGTATGCGATCGAGGCCCAGGTTACGCGATGTTGTTGTCATCGCAGAAGTTTGTGAACTTTTTGCCCGTGAATTGGGTGCCATTGTCGGTGATGATGACATTAGGCACCCTGAACCGGTACATGATGTTGGCGATGAACTCGACAGCCCTCTCGGAGGTGGGGTCTCCTATCGGCTTAGCCTCGATCCACTTGGTGAACTTGTCGACGGCCACGAGCATGTGTGTGTACCCTCCACTTGTCCTTTTTGAGGGGACCCACAAGGTCGAGCCCCCAAACGGCAAATGGCCAAGTGATTGGATCATCTGCAGGGCGTGTGCGGGCTGGTGGCGTTTGCTTGGCGTAGAATTGACACCCATGGCACGCTTGGACCAACGCTTGGCGTCCCAATGGGGTCGGCCAATAGAAGCCTTGACGGAAGGCGTTTCCCAACCAGGGCCCTCGGCGCTGGAGTGGTGGCCGCAAGCCCCCGAGTGCATATCGTCGAGGAGCTTGCGCCCTTTCTCGAGTGGGATGCAGCGTTGAAGGATCCCAGTCGGACTTCGTCGGTATAGCTCTCCGTTCGTCGCGCGTAGATGACGTAGGTCTTGGCCCTCCGAGCGATGCGTCGGGCCTCCGTCTTGTCTTCTGGTAGTATCTCGCCTTGCGTCAGGTAGTCGAGGTAGGGCGTCCGCCAGTCGAGGGGCCGTGATGAAGAAGAGGCGTGTGCGTCGACCTGCATCGCCTCCGCGGACGTCGAGGTGTCCTTCTCGAGGGGTGGGCGTTGAGAGTCGAGCCCCCGTGTCTTGCTCGAAGGGTGGCGTCGAGGGCCAGCCCCCGGGTCGATTTCGACGGATGGCTCGAAGACGTCCCTCGAGAAGACGTCCGCGCGGTACTGTGCCGCGGGTGGACGCGCAACTTTGCCAGCTCGTCTGCGGCCTCGTTGTACTTTCGAGCTATGTGGTTGAGCTCGAGGCCGTAAAACCTTGTCTTCCAGCTTGCGCACCTCCCCGCAGTATGCCCTCCATCTTGGGATCGATGCAGCTTGAAGCCTTCCATAACCTGTGGTTGATACGAGATGCGAGTCTCCTCGGGCGTCGAGGGCGTCGGACCCCGAGCTCGAGGGCGATGCGCAGCCCATTGACGAGGGCCTCGTACTCCAGCGAACGTTGTTCAAGAGGCGGGGAAGTGCAAGCGTAGCAGGTTAGCGCATGTGTACTCCGAGGGGGAGATGAAGAGCAGGCCTGCGCCCTGCCCCGTCTTCGTGAGGATCCATCGAAGTACATGGTGCCACGGCTCCAGAGTGTCGGCTTGAATCTGTGCCGGCGGGAGCTGAGTGTCGGTCCATTCAGCAACGAAGTCCGCCAACGCTTGCGACTTGATGGCCTTTTGCGGGGCATAGGTGATGGTCTCCCCCCATTAGTTCGGCGGACCACTGGCGATGCGGCCCTTGTGGCCTCCCGATTGTTGACGATCTCTCCGAGGGGGAAGGACGACACCACCGTCACGGGATGAGCGAGAAGTAGTGCTGGAGCTGCGCCTTGTGACGATGATGCCGTAGAGCAGCTTCTGGATGTGCGGATACCGGACCTTGGCCTCGGAGAGTACTCACTGGTGAAGTATACCGGTCGTTGGACGCGGCAATGCATGACCCTCCTCGTGCCTCTCACGGCTATGACCGCGCTAACCACCTGGTGGTTGCGGCCACATAGAGGAGGAGGGGCTCGGGGAATCGCACTTCGGCTGGTCGCGGGGGCACGAGAATCGGTGCAGAGTCAGCAACCCCTTCAACTTGGTTAGGCCTCCTCGGCTTCGGCGGTCCACGCAAGTGTTCCGTCTTTTTTAGCAGGCGGTAGAGGGTAGTGCTTTTTTTCCCCAGCCTCGAGATGAATCTGCTGAGAGGCGGCTAGGCAGCCTGTCACTTCTGCACACCCTTGAGGTCACGAATCGGGCCCATCCTCGTGACTGCTGAGATTTTTTTCAGGGTTTGCCTCGATCCCCCGTTGTGAGACGATGTAGCCAAGTAGCATGCCTCGAGGCACACCAAAGACACACTTCTCGGGGTTGAGCTTCACATTCTTGGCCGGAGGCACTCGAACGTGGCCTCGAGGTCCGCTGATGAGGTTCCCGACCGACTTTTTTAGTTTTAACCACGATGTCATCGACGTAGGCCTCGACGGTCTTGCCTATGTGCTCGCCAAAGATGTGCTGCATACATCGCTGGTACGTTGCCCCGGCGTTTCGCAGGCCGAAGGGCATCGTAACATAGCAATACATACCAAATGGCGTGATAAAAGAGGTTGCGAGTCTCATCGGATTTTCTCATCCTAATTTGGTGGGTAGCGGAATACGCATCAAGGAACGAAAGCACTTCGCACCCAGCAGTGGAATCGACGTCTGGTCGTCAATTCTAGGTAAAGGAAATGGAACTTTTGGACATGCTTTATTCAGACTAGTGTAATCTACACACATCTGCATTTTTCCATTCTTTTTCCTAACTAGTACAGGGTTAGCTAGCCACTCTGGGTGAAATACCTCCTTGATGAATCCGGCCGCCAAAAGCTTGTGCACCTCCTCGCCGATGATCCTGCGCTTTTCCTCGTCGAAGCGGCGCAGGCGTTGCTTCACCGGTCTGGACCCGGCCTGGATCTCCAAGGCGTGCTCGGCGACTTCCCTCGGTATGCCCGGCATGTCCGAGGGGTTCCATGCAAACATGTCGATGTTCGCGCGGAGAAAGTTCGACGAGCACTGCTTCCTATTTGGGCTCGAGGCTGGTACTAATGGTTAGCGTCTTGCCATTGGCCGAGGTCGGGTCGACGGGTATTTGCTTGGTGTGCTCAGCCGGCTCGAAGGTGCCGGCGTGACGCTTTGCTTCTGGGGCCCCTCGGTGGCTAGAGCTGCCAAGGCCTCGAGCGAGTCGAGGTGGACGTTGGCCTCCCCCCGCTCGACGCACTCCACGTCGCAGTGGTATGCGTGCTCGTAGGAGGTGTCAACGGTGATGACCCCTTTTGGCCCCGGCATCTTGAGCTTCAAGTACGTGTAGTTAGGAATCGCCATGAACTTGGCGTAGCCTGGCCGGCCGATGATGGCGTGGTAGGTCCCTTGGAAGCCGACCACCTCGAAGGTGAGCGTTTCCTGACGGAAGTTTGCCGGCGTGCCGAAGCAAACCGGCAGGTCGATGCGCCGCGAGGGGTGTGGCCTTCTTCCTGGTACTACTCGTAGTGGAACCCCCCGACCGCTGGGTCGGAGCTGTCCCTCTGAAATCCCCAGGAGGTCGAGGGTCTCGAGGTATATGATGTTGAGGCTCGAGCCCCCATCCATCAACACCTTGGAGAACCGAACGTCGATATGATTGGGTCGACGACGAGGGGGTAAGCCCCCGGGTTTATGACACGGTCCGGATGGTTGTCACGGTCGAACGTGATTGGCGCATCGGACCCAGTCAAGATACGGGGGGCGTCGTGGCCAAGCGAAAAGAGTTTCCCGGCCTCCTTCTTTTTTCTCGAGCTGAGAGCCCGACGGTCGGCCCCCCGTAGATCATGTAGCAGTCGCGCACCGGGGGAAGTCGCCATCTGCGTTCCTGCCGCCGCGTCGTCGGTATCCTTTCCCTTAGGCGCGCGTCTTCCCTCTTATCGATCGCCGAGCTTGGAGTAGTAGCCCTTCAACAGTCGGCAGTCTTTCAACTTGTGGTTTACGGGGCCCCTGTGGTAGGTGCAGGGATCCTCGAGCATCTGGTCGAAGACAGCCCCGTCAGGGGGGCCTCGGGGCTTCTTAGGCTCGAGGGCGCCCGCGAGCACCTCTTGTCGTCGTCGTCATCATCGGCGCCACGCTTCGCCTTCTGGCCCTTGCGTTTGTTTTTCTTTCCTTTTGTTGCCGTCATTGTTGTCGTTCTTGGCGTCGTTGCCCTTGTTGGAGCCCTCCGGCGCGATCACCGCCTTGCCTTTGTCCGTGGAACGGCCAAAAGAAGGCCCCCACTGCTTCTTCGTCGCCCGAAGCAAAGCTGGTGACGCGATCCATCAGGTCCTCGACCGTCCCGGGACGGTAGCGTCCTAGCTCATGAACAAGCTCTTGCATGTCGTGCCCGCGAGGAACGCTGAGATGACGTCCTCGTCAGGCACGTGGGGGAGCTCGAGACGCTGCTTCGAGAACCGTCGAGCAAAGTCGCGGAGGGGCTCGTCCCCGTGCTTCCTGCAACGCCGTAGGTCCCAGGGGTTGCCTGGACGCACGCAGGTCCCCTTGAAATTCCCGTCGAAGACCCTGACTAGGTCGGGCCAGTCATGGATCCGATCCGGCGGGAGCCCCTCGAGCCACCGGCGGGCGGTGTCCGAGAGGTAAAGTGGGAGTTGACGTATGATCACGCGGTCGTCGTTCTTCGCTCCGCCCAGTTGGCAGCCAAGGCGGAAGTCCGAGAGCCAGAGCTTGGGCTTGACCTCCCCGTCATACTTCACGATGTTGGTCGGCGGTCGGAAGCGGTCGGGGAGGGTTGAGCTGCGGATGGCCCGGCTGAAGACTCTGGGGCCCGGGGGCTCGAGGACCTGCCGGTCCTCGTCGCTGTCGTAGCGCCCCCCTGATGGGCGCTGTAGCCACGCTCTTGGGCCCCCTTGTCCTTGCGCCGTCGGTTGATGTCGTTGCGGGCGTCGTTGGGTCTCGAGGTGGCCGGTTTGTCGACGATCCGTTCGCGGACTGGCCTAGCTCGAGAGGCGTCCGGCTGGTGGACGGATGCCTCGCGAGCGTCGCGGGGCGTGTCCCGCCGGTCTCCCCGAGGCTGCTCTGCGTCGGCGTGACGCCGAGCTCTCGGCCTGCTATACGCGGCTGTCTCGAGGAGGTTTTTCATTTCTCCGAGCATGCGCCTGGCGTCGGGGTTGGAGACGGCGGGCAGGTCACGGAGCATCATAGCTGCCGCCACCACGTTCTGCCCGGCTCGCGGGAACATACCTCAGGGCGTGCTGGTGCCCCGTCCTCGAGGATCCGCCGGTGGACCTCTCGAGCCCGGCCTCGAGCTCCGGCTCCTCGGGCTGGGGTGGTTCCTGGATCAGGGTTTGCCGGAGCTGCAGCAGGTGTCGCCGTTCTTCCTCGGCTTTGGTGATTGCCTCTTGCACTTGTGCGAGTTGCGCCGCCGGCCGTCGTCGTGCTGAGGCGGTACAGCCGGTGCTGGAGGTTCGTCCCTTCCCTGAACGCGTGATCCGCCTGCGCGGCCACGTCGCTAGGTCCCTCTAGGTCGAGCGCCGGCCTGTCGTCGTCGCCTTCGTCCTCGGTATCGCATACGACTCCCTCGAGTTGGAAGCACTCCCTGGTGGGATCCCAGAGGTCGGGGTCGTGTAGTCGTATTCGTCGGAGTCGGAGCTGTTGACGGCACGCCGCCATGGCCGATGCTGGGACCGCAGCTCGCGGTACCATTCTCCGACGGTGGCTCGCCGAGGTGGCTCGAAGGCTCGCGAGAAGTCGCGGTCAACGCACGCGGGGTGGACGATCTCCAGGTTGGGCCATGGCCTGCAGCAAGCGCGCCGAACGCTGCTCCCGGTCCGCCACCGTCCGGTCCTGATGGCGCTCGTCGAGGCGGTGGGCGTATACAGCCGCAGAGTTGTCGAGGCCGACCGGGAACCGCTGGCGTCGTGATATGATCGCGTGCTTCTCTTCCTGGATGGTGATGCAAGAGGACACAAGGATTTATCCTGGTTCGGGCAAAGAAGGCCTACGTCCAGCGGGGGGGGGGGGAATGTTCTTGTATTACTTGCACCTAAGTGCTTGTACAGGGGAGAATACAAGCTCAGTGAGCGTGGACCGGAGTCCGGACTCGTGCCTGTGTGTGGACTCGTGTGTTGTGTCCCTCCTCCTGAGTGAGGGCCCTGGTGTCCCCTTTTATAGAGCAAGGGGAGGCCAGGGTTACATAAGGGTATTACAGGTGTCGGGGCGTACGGTGCCCCATACGGAGAAGGGTAGGAACCCTGTCTTGTCGGGGCCACTGGAGCCGATGTGATCGTTGCTGTTGAGGCGTCCTTGGGTCGTGGCTTCCATCCTGGGCGCGGACGTGGTGGCGCGGCAAGGTGGAGCCGTACAGCACCCATCCGGATGTACAGGACGCGGCGGGGTCCCTCCGGGTCTTGGGTACCTGTCCTCCAATAGCATGAAAGTAGTTAGGGCTCGAAGGGCGCGAAGCCGGCCTCGAGGTGGTGCCACGGGGCTCGAGGGGCGCGGAGCCGGCCTCGAGGTGTTACAGTGCAGGGCTCGAGGGGCGTAGCCGGCCTCGAGGTGTTACAGTGCATGGCTTGGCCGAACAGTGCTGTACTGGTGCCCTTTTGCCCATGCTTGTGGTGAAAACGAGACTTGACCTTTACACCGAGTTACTGTGGTACATGCTGTGCACTAGTGGACATGACGGAGTAGGTGAAGGCATTAAATGCGTGGTATGGGCTGGTACGGCTGTCTGTACAGCTCGAGGTCCGTGCGTTAAGGCTCGAGGTGTAGGGGGCGCTCGCGCCGAGGCCTGGAGGGCTCGGCGAGACGGAGAGCGATCGTGCTCGCGCCGAGGGCCTTGGCTCGGCGGAGGCTGCGGAGCGAGGCGGAGAAAGAGCGTTCGCCCGAGGCCTGGCTGGGAGGGCTCGGCGAGACGGAGATAGAGCGTTCGCCCGAGGCCTGGCTGGGAGGGCTCGGGCGAGACGGAGATAGAGCGTTCGCCCGAGGCCTGGCTGGAGAGGGCTCTGGGCGAGACGGAGATAGAGCATTCACCCGAGGCCTGGCTGGGAGGGCTCGGCGAGACGGAGATAGAGCGTTCGGGTGTTTGCGTTGATTGGGGGTACCCTTTTTTGTACCACCGACACCTTTCTCCATGCTTCGTCCAACAAATATAGTTTGTTACGAAACCCGACTTCACAAATGCGTATGAAGAGTCCTTGGGCATGAATATTCCTTCAAATTCTTACAGACGGTGCATGGGCAGCACATGAAACCATCCTGCTTGTTTGCCTCAGCCACACCTAAGAAATAGTGCACGCCAGCATGAATCTTTTGGAGCGGCGATCGACATTATACATCCAATTGGCGTGACAACATCTGCATTAAATATTACAAACATGCACTTAGTAGTTTTCTCATGTTATTGCACAACACTCATGACATCACATGATTGATTAATTCAAACAGCTTGACTACAACGAAGACTATCGCAGCTAGCACTAAAAAAAACTAAACATAAAATGCACTTAAGCAACATAATTAGTTTGCATCCGATCCCAACTAAAATAGACGGATCATTCGCTTCATCAGCATGGATGGGCTGCTTCCGCTGACTCACTGCCTCATCACCTTCAGCGGCAACCTCCTGTGCAACAGAATTTCGTACGTGCTGAACGTACTCTTCCTCCCAGTACCAACCTTTACATCCGCCGGTGCCCTCCCACTGCAATTAGAACAAAGAATAAGAAATTTAAACAACATCATCAAGCAAAACCGATACGAATGAACCATATTAATCAAATGCGGGTAAATAATAACCCACCTCATGGTCCGGACAACTTGTAGAATATACGACCCTGTTGATTCCCTCTTTTTTCACTCGGTACTCCTTCACAATCTTCTGCTTACACTCGCCGCAAGCAATGAGAGGAAGATCCGGCCGCAACGCTTCGGATCCCGATGATGAGATGCTGAGGACCCGGTCACGGTTGCCATCTACTATATTCATGCTCATTTTTTAAACTATTACATGCAAATTCTTAATTTTCTAAACAATTATAAATAAAAAAACTCTAAATTTATCTATTTGTTTAGATAATCGAAAAATATGATATAACAATACCATTTCCACATTATCTACTCTCTATATTTTATTGTTTGCAAACTATTATAAATTCCACATTTTTTATATTGAAAATATACTAAAAAGACAATAAAATTCAATATTACTCGTCTTGCATAAGTATGAAATATAGAATGGATACTACCTAGCAGTAGAAAACTATCAAGTGATTGTGATGAAACAATTTAAACTACTCAACTCTCTATGCTTGTTCTTGCAAAGTATATATTTTAATTAAATTCCTCTCATATTCAAAAGACTATATATTTTAATTAAATTCCTCTCATATTCAAAAGACATGGTAGGAGATGAAAAAAGTTACCTCTAAACGCAAAGAGACGATGACGGAGTCGAAGAAGATCACCAATTGACGCTGGAGACGAAGAACAAGCAAGAACAACAGCAAGAACAAGCAAGAAGCTCACTGAAGTTTGACTCTAGCTCGGGGAGGAAGAAGTTGGCTGGTTAAAAACTGGGGAGCTTTAGTCCCGGTTTGTATTAAAAACTGAGGCTAAAAGGTGATCATTTATCCCGGGGCAAGCCACAAACCGTGGCTAAATCTTTAGTCCCGGTCCGTGGCACCAACCGGGACTAAAGAGTGCCCTTTAGTCCCGGTTGGTAACACGGACCGGGACTAAAGGGTCCCTGCCCCGACAGCTCTGCGCAGTAGCCGTTGGGGCAGGCCCTTTAGTCCCGGTCCGTGAAACCGACTGGGACTAAAGGGTCTATTAGTCCGGGCGGGCAAAAAACACCGAGACTAAAGACGATTTTGAGAATCGGCCTATGACCCTGTTCTGTAGTAGTGTATAGAGAGTTATACTCATACCAGACGACTATAGTACTTAGTGCAGAGTTATACAGAGGAGAGAAGTATATATCATGCATATAAAGATGTCAATATTGGAAATTTTTATCATTTGTGCGGGTAGTTAGGCTTGTTTAGATGGAAAAATTTTGCAAATTTTTAATGTAGCGTTTTTGTTGTTATTTGACAAACTTTGTCACTACGTAGACTCCAAAGATTCGTCTCGACATGACATACTAAAAGTACAATTAGTTATTTTTTTTACCTACATTTAATACTTCATGCATACGTCCGAACATTGATGTGATGGTTGATGTGATGAAAAATTTTGAGAAATAGGAGGAACTAATTTTAGGTAGGGCCACATGCCACACTGTGACACTAGATAGTAATAGTCCCCAACTCACTCAGACGACCTTTGAAAGGCACCTTGCAACGATGTTTCATAATCGCTTAGCAAAAACAAAGAGCATACTGTCATACTGTGAATGGGAAACCAGTGACACCGTAGCAAGACTAGTTCATTTCCGTTGTCAATTTGCACCAGAAACGTAACCAACACAATCTTCACCTGCTAATAAGTGTTGTGATTTCCGTCATTTGGAGCTGAATTGCAAGCAGATTGTGTATAACACCTGAAACCCGAGAACCCCTTTCCTGACCGTTTTGCAGGATGATGCGGAGCATATATATTTCCGAAAGGGATAAATCTTGGGAAGATAAAAGAGAGAGAGATGGAGACGTGAAAGCGAGAGGTACAGTGCCCTCCCTCCTGGTCTGAATCCTACTTGTAAAATGCTAACCTATACATGTCGTAGCTAAACATGTGAAACGAGCAGGATAAACACGAACCTTGGGAGAACTCTAGAAAGGAGAAAGTTGGCCAAAATTGTCTCGGCTTGCAAACGTCATTTTCTCCCAGATTTTAATCTCTGATTTCCACTCTAATGTCAGTAGAACTGCAGAGCGTGACACTGAAGGTTAACGTTAGTTAACCAAGCGCTAAGTTGGACATGTGGTCAGATCAGATGCCATAATAAGAGTATATAAGTAGAAGAAGCTTCTAGTTTCAATTGAGTCTAGTCTAGGCGTCGCCATGCATGTTGCCGAAATCTGATCCGAGCTTGACGACGACGGTTCACCACAAGGTGGTTCTCTACGTCTACGACAGCTGACCTGACTGAGCTTGCACGAACAAACCATGCGCCAGCAAAAGACGCGAACAAACCAGAACCGAGACCGAATCCAGCAGCCCAACAAGCAACGGCTGCGTGGCCGGCCCCGGCCGCCCGCCTGCAGGGGCCGCCGAATCGGCGCGGCGCGCGGCGCGCCACGCATTGCCCAGGCTGACATGCATATGCAAATGCATGGGACTGGGACCGCAGAGAAAACGGCTGACGAATCGACGACGACGACGGGCTCGATCGTGAGGACGGAGAGCACGCACGAACGCAGTGGACGGCCGCCGGCCCACTGATCTCCGGGTTCCGGAGCTTTCTAATCGCGTCGTCGGCAGGAGTGTTCGATCGGAGATTCAGGATTTCACAAATTTCAATCTCTTCACTCTTCAGGATTTTGGTTTGCAGATTCGTAGGCCGGCCGTGGACAATGGACATAATAGCTAGTGTGTTAGCGTGCACGGTTTCTCTCTGTCATCCTCTTCTGTGAGCAAAAGCTGAAGATGTTCCTGTCCCCGCTTGCTTTCCGAAATCAATTATTAGGACATCATCATCATAGGCGACCGAGGCCACCACGCACAGCCTAGGCCTGTTCGACTGTTCGAAGAAGCGACAGGTGAACGAACGAAACTTCAAGCGGCACACGATCGATCTGCGAGGTAAAGTAGTATGTAGCAACAGGCACGCACAATACAAGGTACAAGAGACTGCAAACGTGGGGAAAAAATGATCCGTGGTGCACGCGTACGTTGCCCTGCTTGGATTATGTGTTCTCGACAGATTGCCAACCAAACGAGTACTCCCTCCGTCCCTTTTTAACTGTCGTCCGCAAAGCATGTGTGTGAGGGAAACACGGATTTCTAAAGACAGTTATTTAGGAACGGAAGGAGTATATAGAACTATAAACGAACACGCTAGCTTTAGCATGAATTTTTTGGCTCAAAAGTACTACCACAAACAATCTCAATTAGTCCAATGTATACGTACTATGATGAGATTTGTATCTGCGTACAAGTTGAGTTTAAGTTCAAAATTTATGGGTTCATCAAGGACATGGAATCCTTTGTTAGAGAACTACACTTTTAGCATTTTTCATAACTAAATAATTTTCATACAGCAATTTTATATCTTTAGGGTAAATTTAGTATAATATGTTCATAGCCTGGGAAATAATAATCAAAATTAGTAGTGCATTTTTGGCAAACTTACGATATATATATATATATATATATATATATATATATATATATATATATATATGTCCCCCTCCCCCGCGACACCCCCCCCCCCCCCCCACCCACACCCACACACACACACAAAATTTGAACTTAAAGCTCATCTAAATGTAAATACATCCAAGATGTTTGTATCAACTCGATGCAGTTGTCTTAAAATTTAATATATAAAACCTTTCCTTATAAAAATGTGAAGAAACAAAAAAAGATAAAAAACTCATTAGTGATAGCATGGACCGATTGAAATAGTTCGGGTTAGTATATCAAGCAAAGCTTCTATATTCATTGGGCTAAGCAGACACACTACATTGTTCACGGATCTAGAATGAGCTTTTTCCTAAAATGAAATGGAGGGAGTATGAAATGTAATATGTTATTGTCGTAGTACCATTCTATCTCATTATTGCATCATTAAAAAATCCTAGTTTGGTTTTGATAATTGACTGAAAACATTAGGTGGACTAATGCTTTTTTATGTGAGATAATTAGGTGCTTATTCCACAAGATTGTGTTGAGCAAGGTGATGACCATGGAGAAGAGGTGGCATGGAGATGGATTGGAGAAGTAGGGAAGCAAGAGCCATACAATAAATAGCGCCATACAGTTTTGCTCTAGCCGTACCAAAGATAGCAAGCTAGCAGAGGAGTTGTGTGATCCTTTAACACGACTCAACGGGGACATAGGTGATTAGTGAGTAACTGAACCTCCGGGATATATCATGTCTCATCATCTACTTGTGGTTTGTGCAAGCTTGTGTAATTGTTTAGCTCTAGTGTTAAATTGTTGTCTACCTTTGCTCACTAGACTTGTGTAGGGTTGCTTGAGCTTAGCTTGTGCTTATTGGTCTAGTTGTTTTGCTAGTTGTTAGCTTCACTAATAGAATTGTGTAGTGCTAGCTCTTGCTTTGAGTTGCTTGCTACGTGCTCATTAGGGCCATCATATTGTCTAACCGGTGCCCAAGTGTTGCGCTTTAGGAATTTTTAATTAACCTATTCACCTATATCCATCTAGAGATCCTTTACCATTTAGATTTAGCTTGTTCCACGGACCGTCACACTGAATCTAGTTGGCCACATTCGCTATCGTCGTTAATGGTGGCAGTGGGCACCCCCTTCACTCTCCTTCCCCTTGTTTCACTCTCCCTTTCCCGTCATCTAGGTCGTGCACTCTGATTTAGATCTGGTGGGAATTAGTTGTTGTCTTGTCGGTACATTTGTGTGGCCCTTCGGTAACTACCGGTAATGATAGCATGAATGTTGGGGCTTTCCTCTTGCTCTTGTTTCCCCACTTTGTTCGTAGTGGTGATCAGGCTAACCCTCATCATCTTGAATGGCACTACTAGCACTACCCATTGGAGTTCGATGACCATCCTTTAAAATTTTGATTTACATTCATTTTCTTCTTTTATAGGAGGGCAACAGAGTTTTAGAGGCTTTGGCCATATCACGACACTTCGTGGTAGAAGAGGATAGGGAAAATACATCATGCTATTTCTCTGTAGCTAGATTGTAACTGACTGGTGGTCTTGAACTGAGATTGTGACCCAAATGATTTAAAGCTTTTTGGGTATCGGTATTCTTTCTCCTTTCTTTCTTCCAATTTTCCTCATTGCAATTGCTGTATATGCCGCCTTATTACAAACTTGATTTCTAGCTAGTATCTAATTTTGCATAGTTGATATACCTATGCTATGTATATCTACTATCACAACTATTTTTTTTTTGATAAAAACAGTTCTATATATAACGACGCGTATTTTGAATTGGAGGGAGCTAGTTCATTCCTATATATACAACTTTCTTGGCACCGTGACTTCCACATTTGCAAATTGTACAACAACTCCAGGAAGACACAAGCTAGTGGACACAATCCCACAACATCCTTACATGTTTGATCGGTCCATGTGTTCGTGTCATGCTACGTCAACTTTGCCAGTGGCTGCAGGAATGCCAAGAATCTGAAACTCCCGCTACACTACAAGTCTATACACGACTAATGGCAGCACAATATTGCTGACGGTGAAACAAATCCACACTAACATGGCTCCGCTTCATATTGCAGGATGCAGGGTCAGTTGATGGAAATTCCGTCCGCCTTCTGGGGGCCCGGATCCAAACAGCACATTATAATTAAGGTTGCAAACGGCAAACCAATAATCCCTCCACCTCAGCGTTATCATGCCATGTCAGAAAGGGTATGGGGAGAGAGACAGCGGAAAAAAGAAAAGGTTCAGAGAAACAGTGTGCAAAATAGTGTTTGGCATCATGCTCATCAAGAAGTCCTGACGCCTAGGTTTAGCTCGTGTTGAGAGGCCCACCAAGCTCATTAAAAAAAATCAAATATTCAATATTGGGTATATTCCTCTGTGCGAACCAGTCTTCAGAATAAGCCGAAATAGCATGATATACCTAACTTAATAGACCTCCAATGTTTTCGCTCGAATGCTTAATTAAGATGGAAACAGAGTGCGCAAGAACAACTGATAAAACCTAGTATATATTTGTTGGGTTCTCAGTGCACTAACAACAGTTCACTGAAACTTTACACTGTTACGCAAAGATGCTATATAATTTCTTCATTCTAAACTATATTTTGGCTTATATATATATATATAGTTTTCTTTTGTTATAGACACATATAAAAATCAAAGTATTTAAAAATCAAAACATCTTATAATTTGAAACATAGTGAATATTTTTCATCACTTGGCATGTACCGCCTCACCTCATACTAATGTCCATCCTGTATCCAGTACCATATCAATTTTTTTGGGTTACGTATAGCCTACGAAAAGGGTGGATATTCTATTTGGTTGGTGCATAGCTTTATGATAACTACTACCTTTCATGAAAAGAATGAGTACAGCTCATCTTTAGTCAAACTCTGTAAAATTTGATAAAATTTACAGAAAATTTCAATAATAATTATAACACAAAATAAATGTACAAAAAAAATATAATAAGAGCTCATATAACTTAAGCTAAGATTTCACCTAACCACAGATCGAAGACACGTTGAAAGTATGTAGCAAAAGGGAAAAAACTATAGTGTTTGATAAACGTATCGTAGTCACATAGAAAGTACCCGTGTGCTATTATAATAGGTAATGTAAAGTATTTCTCTGTGCATTATGTTAGAAAAATTAAAAGAGAGCACGCAGAGATAAATAATCTAATTAGTTATATGTATTAAATTTATTCAATAACTTGTAACCTTCATGTTATATAATTTTGCTTTAAAAGAAGCATAGATTGATTAACTAATCGATCTAATAATAAAACTATAGATTTGCTAAAGAGTGTTCGGTTTGTTTTGGCCTTCTGCAACAACCAATTTTTTTAGCCGTTAGATTAGGCGCGGATGGCCTTAGGTGAACGGGCGCACGTGGCCAGCAGGGTGGCACGGCCGACGAGAGGGCGCGCGAGGCTGGCCTCAGAGCTCACGACCTCGGCTATGGCGTGGGCATAGTTTGGGGCGCGCGGAGCTGGTGGCCGGCAATGAGAAGAGCAAGCTCGGTAACCTTGAGGCAATGGGTGCTGACTTATGGAAGAGAAGGAATTAAAGGCAGGTTCCACTGCAATTTGTAACTTATTGTAGAATTTATAAATAATTTGGTATATATTTTTTTTTCCTTTGATACCTACAATCTATAAATAATATGTAAATTTGTCTTAGATCCGTAATCTATAGAAAATAAAAGTTGTATTATCCCCCAAATTACATCACTCTGTCTAATAAATCACACCAAAATGATAATTATAAAAATAATAATAGAATAATGTAAAAATAGCTAAAGAACATACATTGGTAAAATTTAGTTAATCGGAGGGACCAAAACAACCGAATGTTACCTAGACAACCTAAAGAGAGCCAGCCAAACAGGGTGGTGGAAGAGAACCAAGATTTGCTCCTCACCAACTTTCCCTTTCCCTATTTTGCTTTCTGTTTTTGAAACGTGACACACTCAGCTGCCACAGCTGATGCTTGCTTTATTTCCAGCTTCTCTCCTCCGTAGTGTACTAGTAGTGTTGCCTCCGCCCTCTCCACCATTGCTTTTTTATGTCGGGCTGAGGCTGACCCCTCCCTACTCCTCTCGGCGCCATTATATTCCCTCCTCTCCAGTCTCCACCCTCATCCTCCCTCCTCCTCCTCCTCGCGTGCAGCAGGCCTCCTCTGTTCTCTTGTGCGCCGCCGGCCAGTGCTCTGTGCTCGTGCTCGCACCGCCCCGGCGAGATGTCGAAGGTAAGGCACGCTCGCGCTGCTTGCATTGCTCGTGATCTGATTTTTTTCTTTCTGCCATTCGTGTGTGCACAAAGCTGGTCGCCTTTCCAGAGGCATGGGGAGGATCTTGCTTTGGAATCCATCCATCCAACAATGATTCGTTTTGCTTTTCTCTGCTCATCTCTGCTTCCCCTTCCCTGTTCTGTTCGACTTTGGATGCAGAAAATCGTGGTGAAGCTGCACCTGAACGACAACAAGGAGAAGCAGAAGGCCATGAAGGCTGTCTCGGCGATCACCGGTATCATTCACATTCATGGCAGCTTCTTCTTCTTCTTTGCTGTTTCTGGATTCCGATCGTGTCCTGCTGACTGTGCGTTTGCTGCAGGCATCGACGAGATATCCGTGGACATGGCGTCGCACAAGATGACGGTGATCGGCATGGTGGACCCCGTGAACGTGGTGAGCAAGCTGCGCAAGGCCTCGTGGTCGGCGACCATCGAGTCGGTCGGCCCGGCCAAGGAGCCCGAGAAGAAAGAAGAAGGGGAGAAGAAGGACGGCGACGACAAGAAGAAAGACGGCGACGACAAGAACAAGGACGGCGGCGAGGCCAAGAAGGACGGCGACGGGGAGAAGAAGAAGGAAGGCGAGGGCGAGGACAAGAAGAAGGACGGCGACGAGAAGAAGGCGGCGCAGCCGCCGACGGAGCAGCAGATCCTCGCCGAGCTGATGAACCAGTACCGGGCGTACTACTACCCGTACCCGCCCATGGCCACCCAGCCACCACACTACTACGTGCAGAGCATGGAGGAGAACCCCAGCAGCTCCTGCACCATCTGCTGAACCATTCTTGGTCCTGGCTACTGCATGCCCTGCATGAGGTAATTAGTAAGTGTGTTAAGCCCGATTATTAGCTACCAATAGCTGTGTGCATGTATATATATGCGTACACCTTATGGCACGGACGATCTACGAAGGTCAAGGTAGTGTTGCACCGTGCATTTTGTGACGTGTCAGGAAAAAAAAAAGGTGTACCGATTTTTCACTTGTACATCGAGTCCTGCTGGGCTGCTGCATGGCGCCATGGACATGGAGGATGCGAAAGAGTGCCTGTATGTATTACTGTGTGTATATATATAGAATAATCACACGTATGATGTGGGTATGTGTAAGTGAAACTTTGCATTCTGGTATAACCAGAGCTGTAATGATGATTTGTAGCTACAATTTTGGATTTTAGAGTATTACTAATTAGTTATTGATGAATGTTTGTGTGAATATATGTCAAGTCACTTAATGTGCTACGGAGTATAACTCATATGCTATTTCCGGTTGACGCTTCCCTTTCAATCGAAGCATCACGAATGACATGGAAAACAATATCCATAGTTAAACTGACAAGCGGGGCCTATGACCATATGCCTTTTTTGTTTGTTTGCGAGGTCCTATGACTATGCTAGGGGCCTGTCCGTATAACTTTTTGAACAGAAGTGATGTATATCTGTAATATGAGCAATTTGTCGCATGATTTAAAAACCCTGTTTGTTTTTTTCATTTAGCTATTCCCCTCTGATTAGTGCTAGGATCAACGAGGATTTATTAATAACAACTCTTCAGATATACATGCTCTTGGTATTAGTCCTGTCAGGTCATGATATTCACAGCCCGCCCCACAGAATTGGATTAATCTTGATACGCCACATAATGCCGACAACCAAGAAATGGTTTTCACTGCCTCTTGAGATTTGGTCTACGACAAGTTGAACAAGAATTGCAAGTTTCAAATCAAGACAAAGACAAAAACACCGAAAGATAGCAATTGGGAGCAGAGTGCCAAACCGACAACTCACACATCTCACTGTCAATCTCTCATAGTCACAGTCTCGTAGATAAGCAAACCTACCCACCGTCCCACACCTCTACTGTCTTTCACTTGAAAATTACATCACATAGTGGCCAAACATTGTTGACTTCATTTAGCACACCCATTTGGAGCCAGATTCACATCCCAGTATTCCACACACGCAGGTTCATCAAGACCGCTCACTCAAAGCCTCAAACAGCTCTGGCTTAGAGTATGCATGATTAGTCCATAGCCGTAGTTTAATCGCCAAAATCAGGGGCTTGCCGCAGCAAGATAGTATAGGTTAGTACAACTCGCATGCCCTGTTGCTACAATCTTCACAGAGGAAACAACAAAGATGCATGAGCTCACCAATCCTTCTGACATCAGGTCGGTCCAGCACATCTGAAGAACGGGACGGAATTTTTGCGAGTACTCACTCGACATGGAAATTCCAAGGAGATGAAAGGGCATTTGCGCACACGGCCGGGCGTGCCTAGTTGCATTGCATCCACGAAATGGAGTGCAGTGCAGGCGTGGCAACTGTCAGGTGACGAAGGAAAATTTGGATGGTTCAACCGAAACCACTCGTTCCCTCTTGTCTGAAACATTTGGGTGCTGGTGAGCCGGATGATCAGGACGTTTCAGGCTTATCTCTGGCCAAATGTCAACTTTCATTTGCGAGGGGTGGGTGTGGGTCAAAATCTGAACCTGAACATGCTGTGAAATTCACTTTGCCTCTTCCTTTGTGCTGTAGCAGCTGTTGAGCACTGAAACTATCTGAAAAAAGAATGGAAGGACGCTTGCAAATTCATAACGAACTGTTCCGGCTGTAGATCCTAATAATTGGGCACGATTACTGCAGTGGCTCTAGGAATCCATCATACGTACAACATGCCAATGACGGTTGAGCAATGCTGTCTTTCTCCAACAGTAAAATGATCAGGGCCATCGTCAAATGGATTTGTTGGAAGACAGAATCCGGCACCGATGACCAGTGGTGTAAATTGCTGCACATGCAAGAGGGTATTTGAACTTCACGATTTGGCAGGATATGATTGCCTCTTGCCTGTATCCTTGGTTCCTTTCTATGTATGATCTTATGTTTCTTCTATATAGATAGAATATAGGAAGGATATCATAGATTGATGTTTCCTTTTTGTCATAAAACAAATCGTGAACAAAGCCCAATAAATACGGCCAAATACCAAACAGCTGTCTTACACTCTTACCCCATGGCCGGCCAATGCCCTCCGGCTGATAAAAAGGAGCATTTTTCCACGCCAAATAGCAAAGCCCAGCTGTGGTTCTAGCCCAAATACGGCCCAGCTCGGAATTATATGTAACACAGACAAATAAGATTGAGTTTTACCAAGTATTTTCACTAAACGAGCATTTTACTAAGGGCCCGTTTGGATCCCTTCATTTTGGAGGAATTGGAATTCACTCAATAATTTTGGCTATTTGTCTTGGAATTTGACATTCCACCACTTTTTAAAGTTCGCATATAAGCCTATCTCAAATTCATAGGGTGTGAGAGGGAAATGAATTCTATAGATCACCATGCTATATTTCTACTTTGTAACTTATAACACTCTCTTCAACTCACTCCCCTACGGTAGAAATGCTGACACATGATTATCTCTCTTGTATAGACAATAATAATATACAAATATAATCCATATATAATCATATTAGTTTAATTAATATGTGTCTAAATTATGATTCTTGAAATGAATTCAATTCCAAGCATACAAACGGTCCCTAAGTATTTTCAATAGTTACATGCTCCAAATAACCAAAATAAACTCCACCAAAAATTAGTCATAGAATTGCTATGACTAAAAACAAAATAATCCTCACCAAAAACCATCTAGCGCACATGCATGTGCTTGACAAATTTGCCCAAAAGAACGAAATATCTGTCCATGTGATAGCAAAGATCTTGAACAGACATAGAGTCAGTTTCTCTAGAACCCTGCAAAGACAAAGAAAAAAAGTTAATACGGGTGCGGTCGACATTTTGAGGGTGCTAGAACCAAGAGGGTTACACCCCACATATCCAAAAAGAGACCAAAGAGAGCCCTCCACTCAAATATGCAGTTTGAGATTGCGATTTGCAGTGAGTTAGAGTGATCTAGTGTATTTACTTAAGAGAGATAACATTTAATAGTACTAGGGGCGGTTAGCAAGCTTGAGGGCTTGTTACCTTGGAGATTGCCACATTCTAGATAGCTTGATGATCAAAGGCTCCATCGTAGCATAAACGGAGATTATGCAGTGCTCTGGAGAGACAATTTGTGAGAGGTGTTGTGCTGGCCCCGCAAGAGATCACAAAGTGCAACCCTAGTAAAATCAAGGTGTGATAGGCACAAAGTGGTCTGACCGGATGATCAAGTGCTAGTGCTCACGTTGAGAGCACACCCTTGAGGGGTCAACGCAAGCTTGCGGCCTTGTTACTGGCATCTGGACTTGCCACAACGTTAGGGGGCTTGCCTCAACAAGGCTTAAATAGTTGGCAAGCCACCAAACCTCGAGATAAAATCACCATGTCATCTATTATATATCACTCAGTTTGCATTTCTTACACTAACTTGTATTTACTCGTTCATATAGCTCGGTGTGCTAGTGTGTGCCTTGGGCTCAGTGCTTATGTTCACTAGTATGCGTAAGAGCCCTTGATTGCTTGCTTGACTAGTTACTTAAGTTAGTGACTTTGCAAACTAGAATTGATTAGGTGAGTTCTCACTAGTTCGACGCCTTAGTTGTATCTTGCATAGGATCTTTTGTAAGGTGTTAGTGTTAGATAAAGGAGTGTAGTCGTGGCTAGACAAATAGTTTAATTCTCACTTGTTTCAGCTAGCCAACGCGATTAGATTTCAAAACGACTATTCACACTCCTGATCGACCATCTCAACGTACACAAATTGTTATAGGAACATTTTTCATGATCATTGAAGTATAGATATTTGTTTATCAGTCATGCATGCGTGTACCTTACAACGTGTATGTTTACTTTATTTAAGTTAGTTTTTATATATCACTAGCAATAAAAGTGCGTGTTACTGGAACTGTGTCTTAAACAATAGCAGTTGTTGTTAATTTGGGATTTGAGAATTCTTTACTTGAACTCTTATAATAATAAGGGTAAATCATTTAGATTCAAATTTAAGATGTTACAAAATGGCAATGTGAGTAAGTAGGTTTAAATTTAGGGGCTTCCTTGCGATTATATAGTTGATAATGGAAAAGATGAGTAATTCAAATGGAAATCTAGAAGTTTAGTTTATGTTACTTTTCATAAAACGAGGAATAGAATAGATCCAATGACTATTATTATTAATGACGATTAAAGTCTATCGGATTGAAGGCTAGATTTTTGTGGTTTTGATTAAAATGAATATGTTCTTTGTAAAAAAAAAAAATTTATATGAAATAATGTGAAGACTCTGGTAGAACAATGTGCAATAGTTTGTTCAGCACGTATTTCTGTACTTGAAATAGTGGATACGAAATCTGTTGATTTTCCACGGTGACCTCTTTTCCCCACCAACAAAAAACCCTAGCCACTCACACACCGTTGACTCGATGCTGTTCACTCAGACAGCAAATCGTCAATTGCCAAATTGAAAATGACAAGAACTCCGCTGCCTTGCACGCAATACACACACGTATCACGCGAATTTTTTCCATCTAATATTAGACCATCTCACTCATTGTTTTCTAACTCCCACAGGCCACAACTATCACTAATCACTCTACCTACAGATCCTCGGTGCAGCAGTATATATATACTGCACATGGTGGACAGTCAGCTCACCAATGCCTGCCATCGGTCTCTTTCAGCCGGTGACTCCTGCGCCAACTTTCTTTCGCCGATGCATGGCAAAGGGCAAACCGGCAAAGGGAGCCAAACCCCTACCTAAATCTAGAAACAGTTTGATCTGTGGAGTCGCCGGATTGAAGAAGTTCCCAATAAACAATGTTGCAGGTGCCTCTGGATTCCTGCTCCTGCTCACCTACACGGGCCGCTCGTCTCAGCTTTCCTCCCGCCTTAGCTCACCTACTAAACAAGTGTAAAATCACGTAAGATCACCGTGTTCTACTCCTAGCCCGTACCGGTTGGTACTCTAATCTCGCTCCATCCACATGCGCATGTGTGCCCGCCATCAGCGGAAATATCATGGCGGTGATCTCTATCTATGCTAGATTCTTCAGCTCGTTGCGTCCTGTCATCTGGTTGTTTCAGGTTCCCCCATACTGTGTTTAACTCCCAGCGGTGAGCTAGTAGGTCCTGTAGTACGTAAGGATGTTGAGATTGTGGAAAGAGTTCGTTCAATTACTGAAACACAAAAGTACTGTACACGTGCCTAGAGGATATTCTCTCTCGGTGCTTGTTTGTTTTCGTCGGATTAAAATAGAGTCTGAAATCGTTCTAGACTGAGAATGAGTGAACCAAAGTGATTCGCTTGATTCGGTTGTTTCCGTTCCTGGTCTTAAGAGGCGGGGAATAAATCCAGGCCTTGAAGTATAAGAAATAAGCTAGATTCAAACAAGATCAGATCAATCCGTCTCGAATCAAGCCTCAACCAAACGACAATTTTGCTATAGACCGAATTTAAAACCCAATAAGATCAAACCGGTCGAAACGGCTCCGTTCTGAAGTAACCGAACAAGCCCTTACAGAAAAGTAAATCATCTGGTTGCCATTGCTAGATTGTAAACCTGTACACAATGACTCTACACGTACAAGTATCTGCACGGAAGTTTAATTTTTGTTTTTTCTTTCTGCTCTTGGAGCACAGCGGCACGATTGTTTTCGGATATTGACTAGCGCAAGCAAGGTTCTCGTACCAAGATCGCAGCAGGTACACCGACCACAATATACTGTACTCCCTCCGTCCATAAAAACATGTAATTATGAGATTCATGCCGGTCAAATTAATTCAAGTTTGACCAAGATTATAATAAAAAGTATTAGTATTTATATCATTAAATAGAATTATTATAAAAATATATTGTGTTACTAATCTAATGGTATTTTTTTTATCAATAATGTTAGTACTTTTCTATATAACTTCGATCAAAATTCGAATTGTTTGACTCCTCGATAAACGAAAATTGCATGTTTTGTTGGATGGAGGGAGTATTTACTAGAGAGTAGTACTCTCTCCGTCCAAAAATGATACTCGTATTAGATAAGTAGAAAAATCATACAAAATATATTTTAACTATTATTTTTTCTTGTAATATAAAGTTAGCAGCTAAAAACTTAATATCATATTTTTTTAGACGAAAAACTCAATATCATCCTAGAGGCACTTTTAACACGAATCTATTAATTTAAATTTTATACTCTAGATTTTTATACAATTTAATTAATTGTTGATTAAAATTTTAAAAGTTTGATTTTTCCTCGTATATCTACTAAAATATGATTATCATTTTTGAACAGAGGGAGTACAACTACACTACACAGCCACCATGCATGTGCGTACGTAGAATAGAACGCGGCAAATGCTCGGCCATGTACGCTGCCGAAACGGGCGTACGCACATTATTGTGGGCTGAGATCTTCGCCTCCAGTCGTGTGTACGTACAGTACTATCTGAGAACCGTATTTGGAGCACGTGTATATATCTCGACAAAAGAGAAATGCACACGCGTCGTGCGGACCATTGCCCAACGCCTTTTGGCCTGTGCTGCTGCAGCTGCTCTCGCATAGGAGTACATACGGGGAGGTATTAGTTTCTGTTGCCAAGACCGGCTCGTCAGCGATGAAAGCAGCCTGCATGCAGTAGTTGGGGCCTTGGGGACACCGAGCACGCACAGCCGAATGAAGGGCTCGGACTCGGAGGGTACGTACCTGTCAATACCGTCAGAAATTCAGAATATACGTGGCCACAGAAAAAAAAAAAAACACCACCATACTTACCCATATAAGAGCATCTCCAAGGGCTTTGGCAAATTGACTTGGCATTTGTTGGTATTTGCAAACTCCCATAACAAAATGCAAAGGATAAAAATAGATCATCTCCAAGGGAATTGGCATTTGGACTTGGCAAAGGATAAAAATAGAAGGTCTCCAGGTGCGCGCGCTTTCCTCGCGTGCGACTTTGCTCACGCGATGGGGTTTGCAAAGTCGTCCACGGCTTGGCATTTTTGCCAAGTTTGCTCCCTCATTTGCCAAGTTGCCCAAATTGCAAAGTAAAAATACAAAACTGTTGGATAGCTCTTTTGAAGCTTTTTGGCAAATTACTCAAATGCAAACCTCAAATGCAAAACCGTTGGAGATGCTCTAACGAGAAGAGCAAGACGGCACCGCATCCCGCGTACAGCCGGAGCAGGCCTTTTCCCGAGCGTGCGATGTGTAGATGGGGCACGAACATGCTGGAAGGTGTGGTACTGACCGTTGATGCTGAATCCAAAGGCTAGGAAAAACAGATGACGTGGCCGACGGAGGGATCAGTAAATGATGTTGAAAAATAAAGGGTAATGGTAGATGTACAGTACGTACTGAATAATAATGTTTCTCCATAATATACGTACTCCCGTGTGAATGTTTTTCTACCTCGAAAGAGTCCTGCGCAATTGGGAACCTACGGCGCTTCGTGACTGCCGATCAGGGCGCACAAGCGTCAACGGCGACGCCAACAACAATGGCTCAAGAAAATGTCGCGCTCGTGCTTTCGCTGTCTCATTGTTTCCTTGGACTCGGTGGACTTGGCCTCCAATTTCATCAAGGACGAAAAAGGACTACTGTACGTCTGTACTGTAAAAAAAGCAGGATGAGAAAATTTTATGATGTTATATCGGATGTTGCGACTCTAATTTAGTCTATTAAAAATAGATTAATTATAAAACTAATTATACTGTTGCATAACATTTAACGAGACGAAACTATTAAGACTAATTAATTTGTCATTACCACATGTTTATTAGTAACACCATATTATCAAATATTCACCATTAATTACCAGCACATATCTAATTAATTTGGCTGATAAATTAGTTTCATAATTAATTTATATTTAATACTATACTCCCTCCATACCCATATTAGTTGACGTTTTAGAAAAGGTTAGAGTCAAACATTGGAAATATAAATTATCAATAACTATTAAGTTTTTATGTTTACAAATATAAAAATTATGTAAATAGATTTGTCTTGAAGAATACTTTCATAAAAGTATACATATATCACTTTTCCATAAATATTTTTACAAAAATAAGAGGTCAAAGTTGTGTTTTAGAGACCGTGTCGCTGTCCTAAACGTCAACTAATATGGGTATGGAGGGAGTATGCATGTGTCTTAATATTTAATGTTGAGACACGTGAAAAGGATTGTTGGGCCAAGTTGTCTCTGATTTCACCATTAATTTTCTTTTTTATTTTACTACCAGGCACCAACAGATACTGCATGGCCGCCCACGGGCCTGGCTGGCTGGCTCCCATGGACCTGGACCGTCTGGCCGTCTCTACACCTATGAATGGCCTCGGACAGGTGCAGGCGCTGAGCAGAGCAGAGCTTACTAGTACTCTCGGCTGCTCCAGAGCACCAGTTGGCCGTGTCAGTTCAACTACCACCAACCCCTGCGCTTTAATGCCAGAGCACCATCAATTCACTCACTCGCCACGCACCGCTCACCTCGCTCGCTCCCTCCACCTTCTTTACCACCGGTCCACCACCATCTCGCTCGCTCGCCGAATCGATCAGTTTGCTCGTTTGGCGCCGGCGTCGTCGTGGACATGGGCGCCGCAGCGGCGCGGTCGGCATTGGCGTCCGCCGGCCGTGCGGCGAACGAGGCCGTGAGCTTGGTGGTGTTCCTGCTGCTGGACGCGCTGGAGGTGCTGCTGTGCGTGGCGTACAGGGTGGCGGACTACGTGGTGGAGGGCGCGTGGCGGCCCTGCTACTGCTCGCGCTCGTCCTCCCCGGCGTCGATCGTGTCGGCCGCCACGGGCAAGATCGTCGTGTCGGAGCGTGGCGGCTCCAAGGTGGTCAGCATGCTGTCCGCCACCAGGCTGCACCTGGAGGACATCTCCGACACGCTCTACACGCGGCCCTCCGTGCTCGCGTGCGCCACCGCGGCGGCGGCCAAGTCCAAGTCCTCCCCGCGCCGCGGCGCGCCGGCGGGGGTCTCCGTGCACTCCGCCATCGTGCAGATGCTGCGGGGCAAGGCGGCCTCCGGCGGCGGCGGCGGCAAGCACGGCAGGCCGAACCCGTCGCCGCGGTGGTCCGACTGCCACTGCGCCAACTGCAACCCGGCGGACACGGACCGCCTCTTCGTCCACGTCGAGGCGCCGCCGACGACGCAGGCGGCGGTGGAGGAGGACGTGCTGTTCATCCACGGGTTCATCTCGTCGTCGGGGTTCTGGACCGAGACGGTGCTCCCGCACGTGAGCCCCGCGGCGCGGTCCCGGCGGCGGCTGTTCGCCGTGGACCTGCTGGGGTTCGGGCGCAGCCCCAAGCCGGCGGACTCGCTGTACACGCTGCGGGAGCACGTGGAGATGATCGAGCGGTCGGTGATCGAGCGCCACGGGGTCAGGTCCTTCCACATCGTGGCGCACTCGCTCGGCTCCATCCTCGCGCTCGCGCTCGCCGTCAGGTACCCCGCCGCGGTCAAGTCCCTCACGCTCGTCGCGCCGGTACGTCGTCGACTCGTCGTCGTTATTATTCTCTCGATCGCCGGCACACCACCGCGCGCCACCGTGCTGCTCTCTCTCTGACGCTAACGCTAACGCTAACGCCAACGGCAACGCCAACGCAGCCCTACTTCCCGGTGCCGCGCGGGGAGGTGGGCACGCAGTACGTGCTGCGGACCGTGGCGCCGCGGCGGGTGTGGCCGCCCATCGCGTTCGGCGCCTCCGTGGCCTGCTGGTACGAGCACCTCAGCCGCACCGTCAGCATCGTGCTCTGCAAGCACCACCGCCTCTGGGAGCTCGCCTTCCGCGTCTTCACCCTCTACAGGTACGTACAGTACGTGGTCGTGAATGGATGATGGCACATTTACAAAAACGCAAATCCTTCCAAGAGGTGAAATTAGGTCAGCGACCGACCGACCGGCTCGATCAGCGGCATTTTCTTTGCACTTTGCATCATCCTCCAAAGAGGTTTTCCATTGGCTTTGTTTGATTTGCACAAACCTACTACTCCAGTACGGAACTATAATCTCTCGTACTAGCAGAGGAGGAGATCACATCAATAGGATCTCAGGGTACTCCACTCTCTTCGTACCGCTTAAAGATGGCAGCGGATCGGGTTCGGGGCGGATATCCGCGGATTTCGGGTTTGCGGGTTTCGGTTTTGGTGCTGGTTTTTTGCCCACGGATTTTCGGGTTCGGATACCCGAAATACTACGGTTTTGGTGCGGATCTTCAATCTGACCCGTGGAGCTCCATCGGGGCCCCAAAGTTATAAGCCCAACAGAAGCCCAGCTGCAACCCTAACTATATAATGCTGAATCCACATCATCCGCACCCAGCCGCCAGCTCCCAATCCTCCGACCTCCCATCGCCCGCGGCTCCGCGCCCCTCAGTCGCGCGAGCGGCGAGCGCGAGTCGCGAGTCGCGAATCACCAGGCGCCAGCACTCCGACGCTCGCGAAGGCAAGGCGGACTCCCGGCGGCCGGCGCACGGCGCCCGTCCGGCTCGCCCCTGCCCCGCCCCCCTTCTGGCGCCCCTCTCCCTCTCTTCCTACCCCGATCCGGCAGTCCTGCAGGGGCAATCGCTCGCACCCAGCAGGAGCTAAGCGTGGTGTCGAGGCGAGCGACGAGCGCGCTGTAGTGCTGCATTCAAGTATGGCAGCATCTCTTCCCCTTCTTTGGATCTCAAATTTCATGGCAGTACTTGAGATCCACCTAAAAAACGTGAATAAGCAACCCTAACCCTAACTATTTTCCCTTTTCCAGCCTTTTTGAGGAAGTGAGCAATGTCGGGAGGTCGGCTCCCTGGTGCTTCAAGTGGATCTAAAGTTGCTGCTGCATCTCAGTCTTCGGGTTTTGGATTATCCGTTGGGTTTCGGGTATCCGCGGGTTTCGGTTTCGGGGATGGATTTTCGCCCGAAACAGGGTTCAGGGCGGATTCGGGTTTTAGGTTCGGGTTACGGTTTTGGTGCCCAGACTCTCCATCCGATCCGAACCCGCCCCGTTGCCATCTTTAGTACTGCTGCAGCACTTAGGGGCTCCGGCGGGGCCCAGACTGAGACTGCACCGCTGCGTCGATGTGATCAATGGCAGTTAATAGGGTGCATAGGAACCAGTTGACCGCGGTCAGCAGACGGGGTGCGTTGGTGGAGAGCCGGCGGGCCATCTGCCGGTCCACTGCCGGTGCCGTGTGCATGGCCAGCCCACACTGACCAACCTACTGCTCCAGCTACTCGGCTGATTTCGATGAATTTCCCAGTGATCTCCTGGACCGTTTCAAATTGCAACTCCTTCTTAATTTTATCATAAATAAAAAATTTCTGTTTTGATCAAATTTATATAAAAAAATATGCAAACATCTATTATGTCAAATAAGATCATTATAGACTTTTGAACTTATTAGTCATGATATAATATTTTCTCGCGACAAAATAACAAAAGCCGCCTTATCAGCAAATCATCGTCAGCCGAACAGCGTTCGTAGAATACATTTCGACAGTGCATTTGTTTGATGTTAATATATATATTGTTTTTATAAAACTGATCAACCTATATAAGTTTAATTTAAAACAACTTATAAAATTTAAAACTGAGGCACTGTCATATCAGTGAAGACTTGGGCCCAGACAAGACAGCATAAAGCTTTGGAGAAACATTTGGGGTGGAATTTTTCACGTTTCGTGCGGCCGTCAACCTTTTCTACGAAATTGCCGGTAGATCAGATTGGTATGAATATGGTTTAATATTATTTGTGTTTCTTCAATGATCTAACGTTCCACAACCAAAGTATGCTGGAGAGAGATCAACTTACTTTCGCAGAAAAAAAAACAAATAAAAGTATCGTTCATTTTTAGTGCCAACGAACAGTAGGTGTCTTTCACTAAAAGGGCGCATCATCGTATCAATGCCTAAAGGTAAATAGTGTAGTCATCCGTTCTTTATTTGGTTTGTATAAGCTCATTTAGCACCATATAAGAATAAAAGGAAATAGCCATTAATTTTCGCTTCCAAGATAAGGGTGCCATAAAAGGAGCGGATACAGTTCATCTCTCTGTATATTCAGATGTACTGTAGCCAGCGGGGTGCATGTGCATGCATGAACAAGAATTTGATGCACTACTTCAACCAACTAGCAACTAAAAATCAAGCACAGCAGGGTTTGGTTTGACTGTTTGAGAGATACAGTACTACAGTTATTTGTGGCTAACCAACCAACCATTCGTCGATCGTGCTCCTCCGATCCGTGCAGGGTGCGGACCTACCTCATGGACGGCTTCTTCTGCCACACCCACATCGCGTCGTGGCACACCCTCCACAACATCATCTGCGGCAGCGCCGGCAAGATCGACAGGTGCCTCGAGGTCGTCAGGGACCAGCTCACCTGCGATGTCACCGTCTACCACGGCAGCGACGACGAGCTCCTCCCCGTGCAGTGCAGCTACGCGGTCAAGTCCAAGATCCCGCGCGCCCAGGTCAAGGTCATCGACGGCAAGGACCACGTCACCATTGTCGTCGGACGCCAGAAGGACCTGGCCAGGGAGCTGGAGGAGATATGGGACACGAAACGGTGAGATTGCTGCTGGGCGATTTATAGGATGGTGAAGAAGAAGCCACAAAAGAGTGTTAAGAACACCACCTCATAATCAGGTTAGCAAAAGGATGGGTCTTCCGTCTTCTTCGTAGAAGAAGAAGATGATAGCTGCCAACAAGCAACAACGAGAGTTTCCTAATGGAGGCTACAGGAAGAAGGAAGTAGAAGGGCAGACGGTCTCGAGAGAAATGTGAAGAGTACTTAATTACATTTACCTTTTTTGTCGACTTGTTCTCAGGTTTTCATATTGAAGGCCGAGAAAAAAATTCTTGCCCCGGCCTGTGTGTAATTATGATATAAATGATTAGTCGTTTCAGTTGTAATCCCTGAACAGAAAGTGACATGATCCGATTTGTGGAGTGGAGCTTGTACCTTTTCTTCTCCGTCCATTCCTCCCCTTTTTTGTTCTTATTATTACTCTTACCCGTGCACTCCTGCAAGATATAAAATCATACAATAATATACAATGAAAAATAAATCATCATATATGAAAACGCAGGATTACGAATCACTCAAATAGTACCAGAACTGAACAGTTTTTCGTCTTGCTGCTCAGTATGCTTCCATCTCAGTCTATCACCCTACGAAAGAACCCCAATCAATAGAACCCATCAATATATGAAGACGATCCAAGGAAGTATCGTGAGATTGATCACCCACTTTATTCCCATCATCCCATGCCGTGGGTACGAGTGGTCAGTCCACCTCAGATCTGGACACCTCTGAGTCTCCGCGTCAACCTGCAGAGATTCAGAGCAAGTTTGCCGCACCATACCTTGCTGTACCCTGTGAGGCTGTGAGCATATTGTGTCTAAGAAATTCATCGTCGTCTCAATGGTTTCCATAAATGATGGAACGAAATTGTGAATGGCCCCAACATGCTCCAAAAATAAATACAACATGCGTTCTCACAGCGTAGCAAATGCAAAATCAATATACCTGCGCACTGTCCAACTCCTTCCCATCAACTGTTCACTCGGCTTTCCTGATCTTTACCAGATAGAGCCTCCCACAGAAGGACGATATAAAGATAAAAGACGCAGATACAGTCCCCCACCTTGGGCAACAGCTTGCTGTACTTGTGCAGATTTATTACAGCTGCCCATGTATGCCTGCACAAGTGCACAACAGAACGCCAAACCTAACAACTGGCCACACTAAGTAATTGCACTGTGTAATCAGTGTGGCAAGAGTTGACTGAACTGAATGGGGGGATGCAGGACAGACATGTAAGGGGGTGTTTGGTTCCCACCCCCTAGAGTTTAGCCACTAGAGTTTAGTCACTTTTAGTCACTAAAGTTCTAAACACCTCCACTAAAAGTCACTTTTAACATTACCACTAAAGTCACCTCCACTAAACTTTAGTGACTAAACTCTAGAGGGTGGGAACCAAACACCCCCTAAGATTTCATAATGTGCTACAGTGAGCTTAAGCCTGCTCATTCAATACAAGTGCTCTCTCCATTTTAGGTGTTCCATCAATCCTCCCGTGCCCACCCCATCACCCAAGACCGGAGGACCACAGCCCTGGGACAGTGACCTTTTACGCACCATCTAGGGTCCCTGCCGTTCAAGAACTGTGCAAAGCACGCATGCATAAGAACAAGAGTGAGAGTAAGCAACACTGTAGCCACGTCCCAACCAAGCTAGGATCGTTGGGAGTGATTTAGATCCCTTCATGACACTTGAAGCAGCTAACCTCAGTACACGTGTCTGTCCTGCACAAGAATTCAGATAGCAATGATAAGTACAGTAAATGACATCAGTGACAAGAAGCTATTTTAATAAAATGGTTCAGATTAGATCTGGAGAACGAAACACATACCTGTAGTCCTGGACTCGGATTTTCTATGGAGAATATTGAAATTAAGCCCTTGAGGTGTTTCCTACTGGATAACACCTTTGTCCAGCAGGGAGAGCATAGGAAACTGCTGCAACATTTAACAACTCAAGAGCACACAAGATACACGTGAGAAGGCACAGTAATAATAAAAAAATTAATACGTCAAGAGAAAGCTGTGCGGAGTAATTAATTAAGTCAAAAGAAATCGCTGGGCAAAAAAAACTTAGATACCAGCTATGGAACCGAATCCTGTGGGAGCAAAAATTTTAGACAACTCCAATAGGAATTAGTATCAGATACACCCTGGGAACAAAGAGCTTTACAGGGCTCAAGGGAAAAAAAAAACAGCTTTAAAGGGTCACAAGAAAAAACAAAGAGCTTTACAGGGTCTCAAAAGAAAACAAAGAGCAATACAGAATGGCATGGGAAAACATCCGAAACATATTTGAGAAACAAACATGTCATGTAGTTATTGAAACCTGATGCATGATACAATATACACATTTTGTCTTTTCTAGATTCAGAGGTTTGGCTATGCACTTAGATATACACTGTCTAGATGCAGGTAAAGCAATGTATCAGAAAAAAACAAAGATGCATAGTAAAGCAATGTATCAGAAAAAAAAGTCTTATAATTGGAACATAGGGAGTAATAAACATCTCGCAGATCTGAAGCTCATCCAAGAGGAGAAAGTAAAGTTCAAACATCTTGCAGATCTGAAGCTCATCCAAGAGGAGAAAGTAAAGTTCTATCGTCAGAGCCCCAGATACTTGATAACAAAAGAATAGAAACATGATGCCTTAGTATATAAAAGAAAACATGAAATATAGTGGAAGGTCAAAAGTAATACAACATGGCAGTGTGTACTGAATAGACTTCTGTCTCCATTGACTGGTGCAAAGATTCTAACAAAACTTCAATCAGCTGGGAGAGTCGAATGAAAATCAATCATATCATACAATTATAACATATGGAGTGACACAAATCAACTGGGGAACTTTAGGGCAAAACATCTTTTTTAGGGAGCAATCATTTAGCATTCGAGAATCATCAAGGAGGCTCATTATAGCCAAGGATATACAAAGGGCTGCAAATCTCTGCCAAACTGCCTTTCTATAAGTTAAACGCTTGTTAGAAACTGCAAAACTGTACAACAAAGAGAGAAGAGGATCTACTTTGGTGAAGTTAACTCTGAACAACGAACAGGATTAATCCGCTAGGCTAGACTCAACTACCGCCATGAAAGGCGCAAAAGCCCTCATTGCATATGAGACCACGCTGAATCCCGGATCTTCATACGCCACTTCATCAAGCCACAGAAACTTAACTTGGCATCCAAGCTTACTGCATGCACAACATGCTTGTCGAGTGCACAGAGGTCTAAACCTTTGACTGACCTATAGCTACAATGATGGAATTGACGCCTATCTAAGTACAGAATTACATGGTGTTGATCTGGTCAATGCTCTTCTGGACCACGCTTACAGTCTGGGTAATAGGTATCCTTGTTGATCTTGCGGCAACACTGATGAGCCATTCTGGCTTCTGAAGTGAGGTTTTAGTTCACTTGGACCAACAATCACTGATTGATAGCTTGGTGTTTTAAAAGATAGTAGATTCCTTTACACAAAACACATCACTACACATGTGAATCTTAAGGTTTGGCAGACTTGCTAACAACATGCAAATGCTTGTCAACCATTTTGCTCACAAAGGATTCAATCTGCATGGATGGTAAACACCACGAGTTAAAACAAATAGCATTCTTCCAATTAATATAAAAGAATTATCAGAAGACATTATCATGGTGCAGAATGGCTCATCCTGTCGCCAGAAGCCCAAGCCATAAGGCAGAAGTCAACAGAATAATGCTCGTCATTGATAGAGAGCCACACAGTATTGGCAAGGAAGGGTCTGGATAGAAGAATAAAACTTTAGTAAGTGAACATTGCTGTACCTTAATTTTCCTTTTAGCATCAAGAAACTCAAAAGTTTTCATCGATTTCTCTCCTTCTGAGCATGTATCAATGATCTGTTGAGGCCAGAGCAAAAAAAGACTACTGTCAGTATTATTACTATCATCACCTAAATTCACAAGGCAACAATGCTCAATAAATCGCAGAAGGATGGTGGAAATAACATTAAAGAGAATAGAGCAACACATGTGCATTAGGTGAAAAATGAACATTTTTAAAGTATGAACCAATTACCACTACCAAACTAAGTTTTCAAGATGTCAACCCAAAAATCAGTAGACATTTTTAAAACATATCTATATATACATTATATAATACCTTGTTAACAGATTTGCGCATGATTGATTTGTACCCCTCTCGATCGATCTTTTTTCCTCTATATAATGGCATCAGCAGCGAGGCTATAAAATTCACGAGACCCTGTTTTATATGCTCCACCCCTCTTGATTGCCGCTCGGATGCAGGTTTGCTATCAGCACCCTGTGAGGCAGAACTACGGCATGCCTGCTTCTGACTACTTGAATCATCTTCATCAGGTATGTGTATCCGACTGTAGAATTCTTTATCAGCTTCCATTGCCTGTGCCAGCCACCTCTCAATGGCTAGGGGATCCTTGACACCATCAATGCAGATTGTATCAGTATCCACCCATGCCCTCATAAACCGACCGTTTACAATACCAGTATCTGTAGAATGATCCCGAGTGTTTGCTAGGCAAGCTGTCTCATTTGAGTGGCTCTGCTGAGTACAAATATCACGAGACATTTTCAAGCTGTCAGCATCAGCGCAGTTGGTGTTGCCAGGCAAATCCTTAGCTTTCCCATTCTTGGAATCATTTTCTGATATGCACTCAAGTCTCCCAAAATTATCTTTCAATAATTTTTTTCTTGTATCGGATTCATCCAAATGGTGATCACGCATCATAAAAGATTGGAACGATGGTATCTTTGGAAGCTCACGAGGCACACTTATCTCTGCCTCTACAGATGCATATGCCTAAAAACAGATAGGAACCATGAGTTAGATGGCTTTCCTTTTCTTTTGTAGAACATGTTCATTATTCTGGACCAACATCACCAACTAGAATATTTGTATATGCAACTCTAATTCTAATTCAAGCCTTATGTACCATAACTGGCCATTGGCCCCCTCAAAGTTTGTCAAATTTCTAACGATAAACTAGTCAGATCTAAAACTGCTTACAAGTTTGAAATTTCTAAACCTCCAATTTCCATGTTTAATTTTTAAATTTCCATTTTTAGTGATATATACAATCAACGGTGGTAAATATACTTGCTCTAACCGTTGCATGCAAGGTATGTCCCAAAAACATGCACAAAATAAGGAGATTATAAATTCAAGAAAATAACATGGAAATTACCAAACTAGTTCCTTTTAAAAATACCGGAGAGAAGTGCTTCACTTGGTAATAAATGAACAGAAAGAAAGGAAATAGATTATATTATATAAATTATAAAAAAGGAAAAAATGAAAATGTCTCTATAGTTTTGCATTCGGAGCTACACAGTACACAATAACACACCATGTAATATGCAACAAGACTAGCAAAAAAACACATGCCCTGAATTTTGAAATAGATAAAATAATGTTTAACAAAACTAAAGCAACCTACAAGGAACAAGGTTGGCTTCATATATTAAGAAAATAGGCACACAAATTCACCTAGATGAGGAATTGAAATTGGGCATCTCAACCAACTGAGCTAGGACCACCTTCTTAATAACGACTAGACTAGCATAAAATTTTCATGTCCGCAGTGGCAGGTAATGAAATTGTGATGATGTTGATAATATAAAGAGCCAACTCTGTGGTGTCAGGTAATGAGACCGCTCTAATATAGAGAGGCAGATAACAATCTTTCTTAGCTTTTTATGGATAATGCTCTTCTTAAAGACAATGAAAATGGTCAATGGTAAATATTAAAACCTGATTTGTTGGACAAATCTTAATAAAAAAAAAAGTCACAGACCTGTGCAGCTGCTATGGCAGCAGCTCGAGCAGCCTCGGCAGCAGCGAATGCAGCAGCTTCTTCCTCAGACATAGGAATGCCACACTCCACCTTAGATTCAATACCATGTTGTTGCTTTTGGGAAGGCAACTTGAGATCAGACATAGCAGCTGTCACAGTTTCCAATTTCATTTCCTTGTTCTCATACTTCTTGTTTGTCTTTGGTGGTGACTGACTTGCGAATCTTGTACGCTGGCGCTGGGAAACTACTTTATTATTGTCCATAGTTTCATTTGGCACACGTAAGGTAGGTTTTCCTGATTGCAGATCCTTACTCTTGGTCTTACTCAATTCAATTGATGGTATTCGACGCAACAATTTGAGTCCATTGCTATCCTTTTCTCTACGAAAAACTTCAATCCACACACTGACCAACTGCCGAGCTATAGCACGAATATCTCGACTTGTGTGCACACAAACCTTTTCCTTTACAGTCTTCCCAATTCCTGCATGAAGTTGAAAAAGAAGAATCAGGTTTGTTGCCAGCCTACAATGGCAAATAACTTATACAGACACCACAGGACGCACTAGTTATAACAAACATAGATCAATGTAGTAGTGCACTTAGATACTCTTCTCTCAGTAATGTCAGATATTTGTTTATTTGTTCTCCTTGATCAACCTAGTGAATAAGCAAATACATAAAAAAGTAAAATAGGAAGGGGTTTGCTAAATTGGTAAGGTAAATTAGATTCCTATAAGAATGTATAACCTATGGTTTTGTACCCTTGCGGAAAGGAGGAACATGAAAATCTGATTATGTTGAGAGAGTGAGAGAGATTCCCTAATGCTATTTAAAGGGACATGGAGGAATGGAGCTTTGCACAAACCTGATAAACGTACAGCTACCAGATCAGTGGAAACAAGCACAAGCAAACGCACACAGTGCCGCAGAAGTTGAGTAGCATTTTTCCCAAGTGAATCCTGCCAAAATCAAAATGCAAACATGAAGAACTTCCATATAGGAAAAATACCAGTGTCATATAATGCTTAAAGAAACAACTCATTAATCAACTTACAAGTATCCAAGAGTTTAGCATACTTAGTCCTTCTTTAGACCCAGCAAATGATTTAAGCACATCCGTAGGAAGCTTCAATAACTCCTTAGTCAAATGTAGGCGCCCTGATGTTGTCTTTGCACTGAAGAACATTTCTTGCAGCAAAGATTCCTTGCTAACAATTGGATACATTGCATCAGGTGAGTTCTTACTTAGAGCAGTAGAAAGTTCACATGCTTCAAGTCTATTTGACATGTCCCTGACTTCATTTCTTTCACTGTCTGACTGCATTTGGTAAGTCTGTAGCGCTTCTACCTCAGCAATGTAGTCATTGCCAGTGTTCAGTAAGTCAATGATGCGAACAGCTTCTCGTAAACCACTCAAAATTGCACCACCAACAGTATCTGGATGCTCTTTGCATGTTGCTTCACCCGCAAAGAATAAGCAGTTTTCAACTGGCCTTCCGAGAATATCATAATCTCGCCCTGATGCTCCAACTGCAACATAAGAGTAAGCACCTCTACTAAAGGGATCAAGTCCCCAATTTGTCACAACAGATGCAACTGGATCTGGAACAGAAGCATTCCCAAAAAGCTTTCGGAGAACCACCACAGCATTGTTAACATGATCGCCAGAACTGATGCTTTGTCCATCTATAGCAGCCTTCCCAACAAGTAGCGCTATCAGAACTGGAGCCCCAACTGTCTTTCTGAGGTTCCAAAACATAAAGCACTGTCCTCTTAAATCTGTTTCTTCTGCAGTTGCACCAAAGTAATCCACATTATCATCCCAAAATACCTCAGGGAACTCCAATACTATCTTGTTTAGAACACCAAACCCAAGCCGCTTTATAGAAGATACTTTCCAGTCTGGCAAGGAAGGTGAAAATTTGATTGTCTCTGCTTTCAAGCAACCAAGAGGAACAGTTATTAACACAGTATCTCCAGTAAATTCACTTCCAGTTGAAGTGGAAACCTTGACATATTTCCTATCCTTACAGCTAGCGCCTAACTCCTCAGGTCCATACAGTACTTCAGTTACAACATGATTTAACCTAATGTCAAGTCCTTTAGCAAGGCTCCGTAGAACAGTGTCATAGCCACCTTTGATCATGCAATGAGCACCTCCAAATCCTCCATATACATCATCCTGGTTCCAGTATGGAAGGGATAGAGATTTCAGCGTTGCAGCACAACCATACTCTAAATGTGCAAAGTGCCAGTTCATAACCCTTCTCTCAAGAGGGCTGAGGACATCTATCTTATCATTCTTTCCACAATGATCTATCTCTTTTCCTGTTGAAGCACTTGCGGAAATGTCTACAGCTCCAGAATTTGTCATAAATCTCAAGTCGCCATCCTGGTCCACAGAATCCATAGGTTGAGTTGCACGATGCTTCCTAAGAGCATACTCAAATCCATCCTCCAGGGATAAACCAATTGCACTGTCACCATTTTGCGCAAAAAGCAGCGCCATCTCATCAAGAAGGCCATTGTATTCGGCTTCTAAATCTTCATCCAAAGAATCAGGAACCTTGTCACCAGTTACTACATCATACAGAGGGCAAGCACTATTCAACATAGTAAGTTCAAGACCAAGCTGAGAACAAATCAAAGAGGATGGATCAGCCCGTCTTTCAGTAGCTATATCAGCCTCCACCCCTGTAATAATGCTAGCACCCAAATCTACAGGAACTGAAAGTGATGTGCGATCTGTATAAACACGGCCACCAATCCTTTCTCGTGCCTCAAGAACAGTGACTGTAAAACCTTGACGCTGCAAATGGCGAGCAGCAGTTAAACCAGCAGGTCCCGCTCCCACGATGATTATTCTTTTGCCATGCACAGCAGACTCAACCATGTCACTTCGACAGTTGTTTCCACTGTTTTCAATTTCATGTGCTTCTTGTTGATGGGGGACTTCAACTTTTCTAACAAAACTATCTAGATATGATGTACATTGGATGTCCAAGTTGCTGGATGGCAGTGGTGCATTTCTAACTTCAGTTGACATGTCTAGATTATTTTTTTCAATCAGATGTTCTTCAGACTTCAAGTGAGGTAGCAACTCCAGGGCACCACAGTGAACAGTGGGACAATTCTTTTCATTTGATGCTTCTACCAAAGCACATTCAGTATTTTTAACACTTACAGTTCTACAGCATTCGATGCTTGTTCCACACTCAAAATCCTCATTCTTTAGTGATACAGAGACAATGCTATTTTGAATGCTGCCCGATTCCATTTGATGTGATTCATTTAGCATGGGTACTTCAACAAACTTACACGGACTGTCATCGTGCCCCTTCGCCACCTTATCTGATGCAATTCCAGCATTTATGTAGCCCTGAAAATTGATGACATATAGGGTGCAATCATTCAGGCGCTTTTCTAATTCAGCAAACCATAGTAACTAAAAGAAAATCCTTAACGTGGTAATAAGGTTAGTAGTAAATTGGAGATCTATAAGATGGTTGCATGTAAATGGGAAACATATGCTCAGTGATTTTCAGAAAGTCATCAAAGGGGTGCAATAGCTGTAGCTAATGGTAGGTGGAAGTTGACGGCTTAATTTGGTAAGGCGATTTTGGAAAATAATGAAGACTAAGGGCAACTCAACTTACATATTGGTCTAAGAATAAAAACACATCACGAGTAAGTGCTTGATGCAGCAACTCATCTTTCAAAGGAACATCTGAAACACCACAGTCTGCAAGATGCAATAACTGTTTAACATCCTTGCTCCACCAACTTAGTATCATGTTCCTGGAATACAAAAAGAAACAGAAATAGGAAAATCATGATACAGGGTTAATGCCACCAAGCACAGAAATCGGATATTAATATGGTAAGATGGAAGCATTAACCTACCTGCACTCTAGGTACTCCTGAAGGCCACCCTTGCGCTTCAAAACTTCCTTGAACTTTATCTTCTCAATCGGTGTAACAGTCTTTGCCTTTAGACCAGCACGTACTGCAGCAACACCAGTATCACCTCCACCCTCATGAACATCTGAAGTTTTAATTTTATATTTTGTTTTTATTGACTGATCTGGAAAACCTGCTGAGGGATTTGAGAACAGCCCCTGCTCTTGCATTAGAGTTTCCCAGTCAACATCACCCTCATATGCCATGTCACCATGTTTGCGTTTTTTGGAACCTCGTGTAACACGTTTCACCTTTGATGCATTCTCCTTGTCTTCATAATCCAATGGTGTTGCCACATCAACTATATCCACATCTTTCACAGGTGCTTCCATGTCTGCACCTAGACACATAGGATTATTTCCAACAATGTCATGCGAAGAACAAGAATCCTTGGGCCCCATAACAAGCAGCTGATCCAAATTTTCCTCAATAACCATAGTAGTATTTGCTTCAATAATTTCTGTTGTTTGAGTTCGTTTATTATCAGCGTCAACAGACAATACAGCCTCTTTCCGTCGAACAGATTTCCCAGGCACCTTTTTTGGATTTAGACCAGTTTTCCTTTTTATTATTGATGTTGGTGACTTGCCTTGAGAACAATCAACATCATCGCTGCTTTCCTTCCCTAACGTTTGCGAAGGAACACCAACATTGGTTGCATTTGCTGCTGTGCAAGATGCTTTTTCATCAATTCCTGAATAAGATTCCAGACCAGGATGATTGCTTGCCCAAGCTGAGATTTCAATGTGATCAGTGACCCCATTGAAAGAGTTTATTGATCCATCCTTTAGTACTACTCTGCTGGCTTCCACATCTTTTAGAAGCGCTTCGACTGATGATCGGTAAAATGATCCATCATCTGCAGCATTCTCTTTCCCAACGGACTTTTCCAGTTCAGGAGAAACAGAAGGCAATCCTCCCAAAGCTTGCCCAGAACCAGTACCAACCTTATAGTGTCTAGTAGACTTGCTACCATTTGCCTTTGCCTTTGCCTTCCGAGGCAACGAGGCTTTCCTATCCTGCAGACAGGCATTCTTCATCTCTTCCTTTGTGCGCCGCCTTCTCCTTTTAGTGCCCTTGGAAGCTGGGGCCAAACCAGATACCTTGTTAAGACCATCCTCATCATGCGAACAAGAAACTTCCATGCCTTCTGCCTCCTCTGGGACCTGTCGTGACTTCCGAACAGATCTCGTAAACAGCACTGACAAGGAGTCTTTCAACCCCAAATCATCCAAACCCTGAGCACAATTCCCAGGAACATCACTCCCCTCCAGTTTCACAACATCGAAATTGCTCTTCTCATCAGCAACACCATCACCTATATCAACAACACCATGTACATCTTCCTGCTGAACCAATGTCGGAACCTCGGGTCCACATTCAGCCACCGCACCAAAGTCATTACTATCTTTGTCTTTCTTCCGCTTCTTCAACTTCTTCCTTATACTAGCCAAGGTATCCTCCATCTCCCCTGGCACTGTGGAGCTGGTATAGGACATGGATGTATACACCCCATAATTTTAGCAAAAAAATTGTTAGCAGGTACAATACATGTATAAACTTGCAACGCAACTAGGTCAGATCCGATTACAAAATGCATATTAGGGTTTGGGGTGGTCGGTTTCGTGCGGCAGGAAGGGGAGGGAAGGTCGGGCATACCTGACAGATGCTCGTCGCAGGCAAAGGCTGAGGTTTCCGGGGAGCCGTGGCCGTGACTCGGCGGTGGACCGAGGCGCGGCGGGGCGGTGAGGCGGCGAAGTCGAAGCCGGAGCTGCGGGCGGGAGGAGGGAGGTGAGCAGGGTTGGCGGCGGGGCGTCGCGGCGCGAGTGGCGGGGGCGTCCCTGCGATTAGGGGAGGACGGCCTCGAGGAGCCGCCGGCCGCCGGTGGTGAAAGAGGGGCGGGGGCGGCGTAGGAGGGCCGCGCGAAGGCGGCGGCGAAGACGATGGGGAGAGGAGTCGCGCGCTACTCGAGGTCGCGACGGGTAGCGCGTTAACCTCCCTTTTATTTTTCGGTCCCAAGTCGGCGGCGGCGCTGGCGAGGTCGGCAGCGACGAGGGCGGCGGCCGGATTTTTGGTCGGCGAGGGGGAGGGGGGAGGAAGCGTGGCGGAGGACTGATGAAAAGAGGGGATTAATACGGTTTATGCTTTGCCTGTGTGTTTCGGTTTTTCGTGAAATCCTGTGTGCGGGCACACCTGTTTTTCACAATTCTACCTGCTTTTTTCGAATCAAACATGTTTACGGTGTTGTTTATGTTAGCGCTATATGGAAATAATTTGGAGATGGCTTTAAAAAACTTCTTTACTTTTGTGTCTATTTCTGCTACGAAAAATAATTAGTTCTTATATTGTATCTACTAGGAGGTTAGACGTTTACATGTTATGATTACAATAATATTGTGTTTGAAGGTACATAACAATGTGGATGTGTTTTTCTAAACGTGTTAACTAATGTTTTCTTACCCATGATACATAGAATGGTGAGCGATTTTATTTTACTGTGTGTTTGTATAGTTGTGTTTGTATAGCTTTATAGTAACACGCTAGAAAAGAAAGGTGATGATCGTAACATGCTATATTTATAAATATATCGATCAAGGTTTTACATACAGTAATATAATAAATTAATATTCCAAAGAAACACATAAAACGATAAAACACATCGTAGACGTACAAATCTCATGAAATAATGCATCAGAGCAAGAAATTGATGTAGGTCTAAAATTAGAGAGACGAAGCATAAGTTAGCAGGTAAAGTTCATTTAATTTCATAACTCATCATACATTTTATAAACTATAAATATATCAACAATGGATGTGTTCTAAGATATAGCTATATATGATGTTGGGTAAGTATTAAGGTGGTAGACAATCCAATCTTGTTAGAGTATGACGCAAAACTAAGAACTAACCAAGTAAAACCATAAAAGCTATATATATATTGTTACAAACATTAAATGTAGAACTTGTTTTAGAGAGGTTGGAGATGTTTGTCACGATGTTAAGACAGAAGAAAGGACTCTACTAAGGCCCGTGTGTACAGACACCCATGACTCTATATGCACACCACTCCTTTCATTGCGAGAGCACCTCCTTCCCCCACTTGCATCCCCTACTTCCTCATGTGCTCCCTCACAGTCTCCTCACCCATCCGGCTCCGGTGACATATCGCCTCTGTCGCCGCCCTTGACCATAGTCAACCTAACCTAAGCTTCTTCTCCTAATTCGATGTGAGCGCCCCCACCTCTACGACCTCTCGGGCTCTGACGGCGTGCTACCGCCATCCACCACTGTCACACTAATCCCAAACTTCTCTCCTTTCAATAGACGCCCTCGCCGCTGTCCAAACGATATTTCCTACCGCTCGACGACGCGACGTGCCCGCTGCCTCACCCTTCACCATTGTGTCGACCACCACTGTCGTCGGTGTAGTGTCTTCCTCATAAGCTTCTTTCTAAGCTCAAAGAGCATGGAAATCCCCAAAACCCTAAACCCTAACGTCACAACCTTCTTTTTGTCTGATGCATGCAACTTTTTGGCTTCTAGTGCGTGAACATCAAAGCGTCTCCACACGTGTGTGCGAAAAGAAGTATCTGGGAAAAAGAAAACATAGGATGAAAGGAGATAAGGCTACAACTTAGGATGAAAAGAGACATGGCTACAATTTACTTCATCTCATATGTAATACTTATTTGTAGAGCTAAAAAAGCAAACATTCAATAGAACAGACAACAATACAAAATCACACCATCAAAACCAAAATATATGGAATAATAAAGAGTTAGATGCTCCCAAGTATATATGCACACGTCTCTTCTCTTACTACAAAGAAATAGTTCCATTAGCTTATCATAAAATAAATATAGGAACACATATACAAAAGTAAAGGATTTAAACTTGGATGCGCATGTTTTATGTAACCTAACCAAAGTTCACGGAACGATGCTTTTAACTCTAATAAAAGTTATCTTTAAGATGACATCTAGCGGCAAAGATTTAAAACAATGAAACATATATGGAAACAAAAAAACATGCACCCAAATGTATTGCCTTGGAACTAAAAAAGGAATAATATATGATAGTACGAAAAATATATAAAACTGCATTAACGTGAAACTATATGAAAGGGGTAGTAAGTGGCAACACCAAGAATGCTTAAGATTGAATTAACTTGAAATAATATAAAAGTGTTCTTTTATTTCCAAATCAAAAATCATTGTGGTTTTTATAGCATGTATCGCATGTATTCGGACATAATGTGTATCTTAGTACATGGACATGGCAAAAACTAAGTATATAGAGAAGTTAGAACTACTTGTAATTTGAAATGAAGGAAGCACGATGTGTGGTAGTACAAAAAAACATCCTATATCATAGTTCGCATATTAATGTTCAACATATGTTAAGTACCTGATTCAACAACTCAAATCAAATATGAGCCGCAGTGAGTAGATATATACATCGATGTAGTATCCAAAAGACTAATGTTTGCTTGAACTTATCAGCCATGGTATAATGTTTTTCTCTCACAATAAAATAACACCAGTCGGCTTATCAGCCGCAAAAAACCATTAGTCAAATAAAGTTAATATGATACTTTAAAGTTTGTTCTCTCTCTTTTCTTTCATGCTGCCATTAATCTAGAGCTCAATCTATATATAGGAATAAAACGGGTGATATATACGACATGAGAAACTCTTACACCATATACACTAAGAAGAAATATTAGTAAGAACTCAAAATTCTCAATATTCGGTCACCGTATCACAATGATCGCATTTTTGTTCTTTTGATGATGTTAGTGGTGCGTGCTGCGAAGGGGGTGAAAGTGCATCTAGTCTAGCCCTTTAGTGGGTTCTGGATGATTGTATGACAATACAATTAAAGATCTAACATATTTGTGAAGTGTTGAACAAACAATTGGTTATATCATAAAGAAGTGATTATATTGCGTAGAGCTAAAATGATGTGTTGTTGCATAAGCAATCTAGCTCAAACATAAGATAACAACGTATATATATTTTATGCAGGGCTTATTTAATGTCGTCCTAGCACTGACGGAAGGCGACTGACTTGGACTCGCTGCGGGCATAGAAGATGTACCTGCTCCATCGCTGGCGGCGCCCTGCCCGACGACACACACTGCTTCTCTCCTGCTCGACGATACGGAACTATACACAATATTTTTTGTGAGGCTTTGTATAATTTGAACAGTTCATGTTAATTATGAGGCAATATAGCAATAATGATTTGATTTGGTTGTGCAATGATTTTTATTATTTATATTATGATGATGAAATTTAATAAATGATGCTTAAATAATGGGTGCCAAAAAAACATAAATTTGGTATTGCTTTATTTATGTGAACAATATCAAATGATGGATGCAAACTTAGAATTTTTTCTTCTAAAATAGTCATTGACATGCGAATTAGTGAACAATTATTTTGTTACAAATAGTTTGTATATAAACAGATCCCTATACCTTTAGGGGTATTATAAGTATTTCTTATGCGGCCTACAATTTCATCGTGTTTGTTTAAGGTTGCTTTTCTCCGGTTCACGGCGTTTCCCAATATGGTCTTTCATTCTCATAAATCTGTCATATTGGGCAAGATGAAGTTATTTGGATCCATAATAACGACTTTTTCTGGTGATCACAAAAAAAAACTCATCTCGCCTCAGATAAAGGGGAAGGTGCGTCTCCTCCATTACATTGGGACCCACCCCAACTGTCATCTTCTTTCTCCCTCTCGTCTCTCTCCTCCATCCAGCCATGGCCCAGGTAGAACGTCACACTGGGACCCACTCTAATTGTCATCTCCTTTCTCCCTCTCGTCTCTCTCCTCCATCCAGCCATGGCGCCGGTGGAACGCCTTCAGCTCTCATGCGTCGCCATTCCTTGTTGCCCAAGCCATCGAAACCGCCCAGACCAATAGACCGACCTTGCAGCAGGCCACTCATCCATGCCTCCGCAACAGCAGGCAACAAGCGGATCTTTGATGCTGGCGCATGAAGACAAAGGCAAACAGTAGATGGATCCACACCATACTCTGAGAGGCGGACAACAGGACACAGAGTTGCTCGCGGCATCGCCCAAGAAATGGGGCTCCGACAACTCCCTGGTCGCCATGACTCGGCTCGTCGCTGCCATCGTGGCCATGGATCATGCACCTCCATTGGATCATGCACCTTCGCTGCCAGTGTTCCGCGAGCTCCCGGTGCCGCCGGGCGTCGCCGAGCCCTTTACACGGGCGCCAGGCGCTGCCGAGCTGTGTGCTCCGTGCAGCCACTGCAAGCTTGAGCGTATTGAGCATCGAGAGGAGGACGAAAGGGAGAGGAAATAAAAAAATGATAGCTAGGGCCCACTGTATTGGTGGAAGTACCGGAGAAATGACTCCAATGAGACCTCAAAATGATATTGGTGGCCACTAATACAACTATATTAGGGGAGATGGACTGAGGAGGCGCTCGAGATGCAGTTCTCTACCCATTTTCATCTTAAAAAAGCTTATTGGTTGTCGTCGACTTTTTTTCCTTGCCCTCTCGCTCCATGAACTAAAACCTCATGCACGGACGCCCAAAACCTCAACGCAAGGTGGAGCGGAGGATCAGAGCAGCCAACTAACAACGCATGACCGTCACCTGTCACCTGCTCTAATCGCCGCATACCATAAACTAGGAGCAGAGCAGCGTCAGCCAGCCGCGCACCACCCGCCCCTCCCGTCCACTCTCCGTAACGTCGACTTTCCACCAACACCAGCTGCCGGAGACGAGCAGCACCGTCGATTGCTCCGATCAAGCATTATCCATGCAGGAGCGCACCACAAACTAGGAGCGGAGCAACGTCGGCCGGCCACACACCACCCGCCCCTCTTGTCCACCCTCCGTAGCGTCGAGTTTCCGCCAGCAGCAACCGCCGAAGACAGGCAACACTGTCACCTGCTCTGACTGAGCATTATCCGCGCACCCAGACCGGGAGTGGAGCAGCGTCGGGCAGCCGCGCACCACCAGCCCCCCCTGTCCGCCCTCTATACTATCGAGTAGTTCCGTCAATAGCAACCGACGCAGACGGGCAGGACCACGCGTTGCCCGCTCCAATCAAGCATCACACCAACACACCAGGAGCGGAGTAAGGCCAGTCCACCGCGCACCACGCGCGCCTCCTGTCCACATTCCACACCGTCGAGTCGTTCTCCGTTGCAATTGCAAAGGAGCAACTCGTCCTCCACCCTCTTGCTGCAGGTTTGGGGTATGCTTAGTTGCGAATTGCGATTAATTTCTTTCACTACCAATTTCAGTAGTTTGTTTGTCATGGTGCTTCTCATTTTGTGCTCGTGCCTTTAGTACTACTTTGACATTTCGTCCATCTCATATCGCTAGTATTTCTAAATATCTATTTGCAGATAAAATACCGAGCATTGTCAAATACCCTTTTGTTAGAGCATCTTCAGTGGTATATGTATATTTGAATACCTAAAACCTATTTTCAAATGTAGGAGAGATTTGGAGGCCTATAACAAATTTTAGGTCCTATAAGAGATAGGAACTCCAAATTTCCATGGAACTTTTGTGATCTTCTACGGCACTACAACAGCATAAATCGCTTTGCTCCTTACATCTCATGCCATCGTGCATATGAACTCCAAATTAATTCCAAATTTCATGACATGATAATTCAAACATATGCACTCAAAATAATTCAAGAACATTTTAAATCCTATTAGGATCGATAGTGGTATATGTAGCAGCTTGTTGTTGCTGCTCCACTTCACTTTAACTGATATGATGTTTGTGCTTTTACTTCTTATTTATAGCTGAAAACTTTTCAGTCATCATATTTAATGTTTAGACACATGCATGGAGTACTAAATGTAGACTAAAAATATTAATTACACAGATTGTGATAACTTTGCGAGACAATTTTTTAAGCCTAATTATTCCATGGTTTGACAATGTTGTGCTACAGTAAATATATGCTAATGATAGATTACTTAGTCTTAATAAATTCGTCGTACTTTGTTTTTTTATTAATCTATTTTTAATAAATTAAAATAGTGCCGGAACATCCGATGTGATACACAAAACCTTTTCACTAACGAACTAAACAAGTCCGGAGTACAGAAAAGACTTACTCAGACTTGCAGCCTAAGACTTGACTGACTTTCAGACCTTAACTCATTGACTTACTAACAAAAGACTAACAACGACAAGGATTATACGAAAAGTCTCCCCTAATCCTTGCTTCAGATTTGGATTTGTTGGACTGTTTTGGACTATTCAAATCCTTGCCCTCAGTTCAGAGAAAACGGCACCTAGGATGTGGTAGTGGGTGTAAGGCGTGTCGCCTAAGTGATCCCAGAAGATGAAAGGGAAATTTTGGGCATCACTCAATACACTGCACGAGGAGGTGCTAATTTCTAGCGGTACCAGAAAAGTTGGGAGCAGAGCAAGTAGTTGCCTCGATGCTTTAATGATTAAAAAGCTATTAATCATGTACATGTATGACAGAACCTCAGCACTGCCGTCCTATTTGAGCTAGCACAAGTTCATTTTTACTCTGTATATTGCAACCACTGGGTACTCGATGCCTGATACTGTTTATAGGACGTACTTTTTATGGCATCACTCACCCGTTGTGGAGGGCCTAATGGCAGCGGGGATGTGGAAATTTCATGCGGAGGCAGTTTGCTTGTCCCATGGTTGGTTGTGGCGTTTTAGGCTACAAAGTGTTAGTTATGTATGTTTGAGTCGAGGAGAGAAAAATAGGTTGTAACCTAAAAGACATAGGGATATGAGGATATTTAGGTTGTCTGCCCAACAACTCCCTCTATCCTAAAATACAAGGCATCCAAACAATTTTAGGACCAAATAAGGTGTTTAACATAAAACTAACTTACATCTCACTAATTAGTAAGTTACATTGTTAACTTCATTAATTTTCTAGTAAAAATAGTTTAGAAAGACATGTATGCATGTCGCTGATTTCAGTTATCAACTACATGTGTTATTTTGGGAAAGATGGTGTTTAAAAGGCATGCATGGATGCATACATGGATGGAGTTTAAAAAGCAAAGCACACATGGATAGGGTCGAGCAATTCATAATACTGCATTTTGAATCTTTGATACCTTGTATATTTCAGGATGAAGTGAGTGGGTTTTAGGTCTTTTGACAGTTTTTAGGGATTGCAATCCATTATACATATAGTGATGGAGTTGCTCTTAGAATTTATCTTTTTTTGTTAAACAATAAACATCTTAGAATTTATCTTCATAGGCGACGTACATGTTTGTTTTTAATCCGATGTTCTTAAACCAACTTGCATTAACTGCATTGTGTCAGTCTTATTGCGATGTTTGAAGAAATTGTGCCTTTATATTTCTAATAACGTGGCTTTGCTTTATGGATGAATGCACATAACCAAAGGGCGTTGTTATTTATTCAACAATGCCTCCTAAAAAGAATGGGAAGGAGCCGGCTGCACGCCCTATTGAGCCTTGGTTAGTTCTGCTTAATCCCTCTATGCTATGTATAAAAAATATTTTGACATTTTGGATTTCTGCAGTTACCTCTTTCTAAATAGTTAGGATTGTTTTTTCAGGCTACCATTGGAGCTTCCGAGAGGTGCTAAGGTATATCAATTTATAGATATTTTTTTAGTTGTTCAGTGAAAAAGTATCGTAAGCTAGAAGCTCATATGATTTTTGTTTCAATTTGCAGATTGAAATTCAAACTCAAGATAGGAAATTGATTGTTACAAATAAGATATTTTTCTGGAACCGAAGCATATCATGCGTCATTGAGTTGTATTGCATTGTGTAAAAAACCATCTGATGCCCACGAAGCGCTCAAGGCACTGACATCTTGCTCTAACAGAAACATCGCAAAGCCTCTTGGAGTTTGGGAAGACAATGCAAAAAATATAGCTTACATTGTGTTTCCGAGCATTACTGGAGCTCTGAAGTCCATCGATAGAAAGATGATATTTGAGTCGGAAGACAATTTTGCAAGTACTTCTGAAAGCCCTTCTGCAGCTTGCTTTACTGATCAAGGTTGCATGATATTCGTGTCATCAATAAAATTATTTTAAAAGAATATTAAAGTGTATACTAATCTGCTCACCATACAATGCTTGATAATTTGTTTACGATGTAACATCGGATTTCATTTTTATCCTTTTACAGAGATCTGGTCATAGCAGTAAAATGTGTAAATGAGCTGCAGTTACCTATGAAGCCTATAAAACTTCAAAAAGAGAGCATTTTCTACCAATTGAAGTATGAAGGTCAATATCATATTCTCATATCTGACTTTGAGGATAAAAATAAATTTCATGGTGGCAAGGGAAGGAATAGAAAAAGGAGCATGGGTTCCAGTAAAGGTACATATATACTCCCTCCATATAGGAAATAGATGTTGTTTATGACGGCGACATGGTCTTCAAAGCATAACTTTGATCACTTGTTTCTTTGAAAATATTTGTTGTAAAGTGGTATATGTATATTTTTATGAAAGTACTTTTCAAGACAAATTTATTTAAATGATTTTACATCTCTAAACTCAACAATTTAAAAAGTTATTCATGATTTATATTCCCAATGTTTGACCCAAACCTTGTCGAAAACAACTTTATTTCCTATATAGGGGGAGTACATATCTTGAACATGTTGACCGGTTTGTTGCTATGTTATGTCACACTTCTTTCAATATGTCAGCAGTAGCACATTTTTTGTTTCTCAAATATGCATGAGAGCCAAGTATCATTTAATGAAAGTAGTAAGAAAAAATTCATAACACTGAACCTTTTAAAAACTTTATATCGAGCTTTTTGATTCTGGACATGCACCACAAAGTGCCTTCTTCCCTATCAGTCCACACGACCTTATTTACATATGGAGTGACAGCATTGAAGACAACATCATTGTTATTCTAGCTTCCAAACAATGGTTGCGCTAGGGATTAGACAGCAGTGACCATGCCCTTCCTCCCCTAACGCTGCACATATAACTATAAAGTAAAAAAATGTACTGCACTTCTACTTTTTTTAGATAATGGAACAAAGTTACAGCCTACTGCACTTCTACTTTATAAGGCCAAATCGAAAAGAAGTCTAGGGCAACCGATTATGACCAGATGCAACACTTAAAAATGTTATCGCTAGCTTATTTTATGTTTAATTTCCATGTTTTGTATTACTATTCAAGTTATTTTGAAGCAACATTGATCTACAATAGCGATGCTTTACTATTTAATTTATCAATGAACAAAAACTAAGAAATGTTTATGTACATTAAGATGGCTACTATTTTACAATTTACAAACACTTATTTCTGTGCATATAGACGGATAGATGACCTAGTAAATCTGGTTCCACTAATATTATTAATTGACATGAGTTATATAATCTAAGATTATATTGGCTATTACATTGTCCCTCTCCTGGCCACCGCAGGGGTTGGGTTTCGGCCCCCGTATATATGCTCAAATCTTGCCTCTACCCCTGCTTCCAAAGCTCTAGAACAACAAGAAAAATCAACAAATTAAATCCTTTTATTTGATGTTTGTCCACCTGTTTAAGTGAGCAATCCACCAGCTTAAAAAATTGCCAACATAACTGATGCAGGCAATATCCACTCAGCCTAGCCTATTGAAGGATGTCAAACCAAAGTTACCAGGAAACCACGAATGAGATTAAGTCCAGCATCGCTTAAGAACAACTAACCACACGGAAAAATTTGCCATGTATAGGCAACCACGATTTTCAATTTATTTTCCATTGTGCAAATCTAGTTTTTTTTAAATGTACTTGTTCTATATTATTACGGAGTATATTCCATTTGGTGAATAACCAAACCTTTGTTGTATAGAAGACGTGAAGACTATCAACTGGAATGGTCTTGGTAAATTCCTAAAGGAGTTGGTGAAAACATTAAGCCAAATTCAGAATTGGAACACCTAGTTATTTTTTTTGAAAAAAAATCCTATAAGGTAACTTTTGCAAATTACTTGTAAACTAGTTAATAAACACTGCAAATTGGTTTATTTTAAAAAAGAGTGTAGATTGGTAACTTAGACCAAAATTTAGGGTTCAAGGGCCTGATTGGTTGGCTACCAAAATTTACCATGCCAAGAATTTGGCAAGTCAATAGTTGGGCGAAAAAATTGCCAAAGATTTAGCAAGCTAAATGTGATAAGTTGACAAATTTTGTAGCCTACCAAATACTGACCAAAATTATGGCTTGTCTAATCCTTGGTATAGCAAATTTTGGTTGCCAACCAATCAGTCTCTAAATTTATCATTACCCAAAATGACATATGTGGGTATTTGAGATGAAAATTTAGTGGTTTACTTTAGATTATTTTTATGACAATAGTGGCTAATCTTTTTAGAAAACAAAATAAATGCAATGGCTATTATTGTTGATGACAATTAGAGGTTGTTGAATAGATGGCCTTATGTTTCTTATTTTGTGAGAGTTCTAGTATTTATATTTTTTCTAGCAAAAGTAAAAATCTTTGTAGTTTTGGTGATCTAGACTTTTAATTACATGTATTAATGGTACAAATATGATGATCTGGTGTGGGAGCCGGCTATGTGGATGTTAAAAAACAAATTGCAACTCATTACGGAGGCTTTTTGACATTGTGATGTGGATCGGACTAGAAAAGGAATTCTAAGAGCAACTCCAACAGTCTTTCTATATTCTTCCTAAATGCTAGAAATAGAGATTTTGGTGAAAAATTATACTCCAACAGTTTATCTAAATGATTGTCCAAATATAGCCATCTTCTATTCTGGATTTTTCGCTGGCCAAAAATAGAAGACGAGAATGACTCTCTAGACTGCATGCGAGATATAGAAAAGCTGTTGGAGATTGCAAAGATATAGAAAATGATTTTTATGCAAATGACTCTCTAAATAATGGTTTAGAGAGTGAGATTTAGAAAGACTCTTGAAGATGCTCTAAAGACAGGAGGCTCCCTTGTTTTTTTCTTGAAATACAGGAGAACTGCGCCTCATTATATTAAAAAGAAATAAAGGAAAAAGAGCCCTACAATACACGGCACACACAAACCCAATGTTATATTAGTAGTCTGGCGATAAATAATTCAAGACGACCAAATGAAAAACAAAACTTTTATGATTCTATGTTTTTCCTTAGATTCTGTGTGGTAACACACTTTGATGACACTATCAAGGGTTATGACCAAAAGGTGTGGTTAAATACACTCACTACTTTTAATTACCTCCATGTGTCATGCAGATTGATTAGTATGTTATAACATGCTTTGTATTTTGTTTCTATACACTAACTAGTTTTATTTGACAATCTATGCACTAACTAGTTAACTAATCTAGATGTTGGAGCACATAAAGAACAAATAAATATGTTGATGTTTTTGATGCAAAAGACACCAAACTACTTGGTAAAGTTCATTTGGGAAATCTGACAGTTGACATGTATCAAAGAATCAACATTGTTGTGTGGCAGTACTTTTAGCAAAGTGTTTTCCCAAACTCCGATATTACCTTCACACACGCAGAAAGCAACAAATATATGAAAGAGTTTTACCCAACAAAAACTGCAAAGTGATTGTTATAGGTAAGATTGTTTTTCATACTGTAACTTATTTGAGCACTAAATTCTAAGACTCGCATAGTGTACTAATTGTCTTTCTAATCAAATAAATCATGATTTCTTATGTCTAAAGGATTAGAATATTGTTACTGCTGTGAAACATATTTTGTTATTAGATTTGTTTTGCATTTTTGCTATGTAATCATGACTCTTAAACGGTTTGACCAATTGAGGTGTATGCTCTTTTTAAATATCCACATTATTATATTGCCTTTCAGCAATCTATCTATGTTACAATAAATTTCGTGTATCTTGTTCTGTCAGTTTTTCATATTTATCTTATGTAGTTATCTCATGTTGTGTATTTGCTATTTTATCCTGTTGCTCATTATTGGTTTTGAAGTTTGTCCTATCCTCCATCTCTGAAGTCTCAATGATTGGTGTTGATTTTTCTTTTTGCATGTCTTGTTAATATTTTGGAAGTGAACACAATTATTAGATTGAGTATTCTCTTAATGAAAAATGCTCTATTTTTTCTTAAAAATGCAACAGACCTGCATTTCATTATATTAAGAAGAAAAATGGGTAAGAGTCATACAACACACCACACACAACCCCACACAATTCAAATGAAAAATGCTCTAGTCTTAATTTCCTTTTAAAATTGTTGGAACTGGCGATTCCGAATGGGTTTGTGGGGGTTGCATGGGGAGGACATGACAGAAACTAGGGTAAGAGAGAGCCCTCTTGCCCTCATGCTCTTGGCATTATATAAACAGACAACAATTTATAAGTGACCCCTCAGTGGGGGATTTCAGAAGCTATTACACTAACTTCTATTGGACCTCTTTAGGGGGACTTGGCCCATATGCCTTATGGGCTGCCCCAAAAGTAGCCCCTCAACTACTAGGTCATGGTCGGTACTACATGACCTAGTAGTTGCTTCTTTTTGTTGCTTCTGTGAGATGATTCATCTGCTTTGCCCGGCGCATGGGTCTTTGCCTCCTAGACCTTCTCAGTGTGAAGAACTTCATCTCCGAGGCCTTAGCCTCCAAGGCCTTCATCTCCTGTGTCTTCTCGGCACACATGTCTTCATCTTCAAAGCCTTCACCTCTAAGGCCTTCGCCTCCTATGTCTTCTCGGCACACCAGTCTTCGTCTCTGGGACTTTGATGTTGGAGCTTCACTTGATGACACATCTTTTCCTCAATAATGAATGTAGTTGTCATGATTGTCAAAATATTTGTCACTGAAGGTTGTTGTGAGGCCTTCGAGTCTTCGCTCGCGAACGCTAGGCAAAAATACTTCACAACCTAGAGTGGTTGGCCCTCCAGTTTGCTCCCCTAGCCCCTCTTGGCTGATGCTCATGATGGTATCCTCAGCTGCGATTTGGGGTAGGCAATGCAGTTGTAGTAGTGGAAGTAGGTGTTCCGTGCGAAGTCTTCAATGAGCCCCTCGAGTCGAAGTGGTGGACGAGAGTGTGGTCAACCTTGGTGCCGATAGAGTTGACGTAGCCCCCTCAAGCTTGGGCGATGAGGATGAGTCACCATAGACGTTGATGTCATTGGTGCTGACGAGGGATCTTGATATGTTGTAGTTTGACGAGGACGATTGCGAAGCCCCTCTTGCCGAAGATGCTAGCTCTTGCAAAGTTGATTGGTGGTGGTGCTGTTGGTGTAGACAATGAAGGTGTCGGCGAAGCCCCCTCGTATGGACGTGTTGGCGTAGGTGAGTCATCACAGTTTCGTCGGAGGTGTTGATGAAGGCCCTCCTGCAAAGTTGTTTGGTGGAGGCGATTTTGGTGAAGTTGCCGAAGATGGTGGCGAATGCCCTCAAGCCGAAGGGCTTGGCGAAGGTGATGCCGATGTAGACGCCAACGTCGTGTGCTAAAAGCCAGAGGAGTCACGTGAAAAATGCACCTGAGTTGATAGGGAAATTTTTTTAATGACTTAGATTGGTCATCATAGCTTTGTCAAATATCGACTTGCTTGCAAGTCTTTCGACGGTTCGGAAAGACACTAACTTTCTATTTGCTGCAATAGATGGTCAGTCATTTACATGTGGTAGGTGCAATTAGCGCGAATGCCTTAGCTTCACAACTTGGTGCCCATGTAGATTCATGACTTCTTCCAGGATTATTTTGATGCATATGGAGTCCTGGGGCCCGTGTATTTTTGAAACTTCTTCCAGATGGCCCGGGCCATGCAGTGCAATGCACTTATGTAATGTACACATGTATACGATGATGCTAATTAATGTATTTGTGCAAAAATACTAAATAGGGGTGAACATATCACGCACCCTGCAAAAAATGACAGAACAAAAGATTAGCTCTGCATATAAGAAGTGATGCTCTCAAATGAGAGAGTTGTAGTTTTGGATAGCTAGCGAAGGCTACTACTATTCAAGAACCTGCATGGGTATAAATATGACTTGCAACATTAAATATAGAAATGATTAGTTCCATGCGAAGGTTAGCTCAGATATAATTTGGTTGATGCATATTATAAAATCCTAGAAAAAGTTTAGAAAAATTGAAAAATATTAGCATTACAGGGTTCAAAAGTTGGGGTGTTGCCGAAGCCCGAAGATCGATTATTGATGGAGTCTGATTGTTGTTGAGCTCTGATGGTTGATGGGGTTTGCTGATCCATGAAGACTGCTGAATGATGAAGGTCATTGACTGTCGAATATCAATAACTAACAAAAGTTGTGACTGATGATAGCCAATTATAGATGAAGGCGTTGACTGGCGAAGGTCGTTGAGTGTCGAAAACCAATAACTGATAAAGGTTGCTGACTTATGATATCCAATGACTGATAGAGAATTACTGAGGTATCAGACCAAGGTTGAATATTTCACGAGAACAACAGGCTGACAGAGAATACTGATTGGACTGAAATCAAGATGTTGGACCTTATGCGGTGAAGGTTGAATATCTGATAAAAACTGCTGACTGATGGAGACAAATTTTGAGTTGAGAAGGTGAAAACATGTGTATAATAAGACAAATATATTCTATGAGAAGGTTAATTTAGGAGGATAAGAAATACCCACAATGGTTGTGACCTGCATGTTAGTAACTAAAAAGAGATTCAATCAAAAGATTTTCTAAGTTAGCCATTTAGGGCCAAGCATGTATAGCCTTCGGGTCATGTTTTTGGTGCGGCAAAAGTTATGACAACTTTTTTGCCACATTGGTGACAAGTTGTAGGTGAAGGTCAATTTTCTAAATTTGCCTTGAGAGGCAAGGGTAAATCAAGATCGTGACAAAATAAATCACAAGATCAACAATTAGTAGGTATTATAATCTGATGAGAAATAGTCATTGTGTTTGTTTGGTTGGTACGAGGGATATTTTTCAACTTACATGAAAGGTTAGTGAATGTAGAATAATATATTCTCAACTGTGTTGATAAATGGGGTGTAGCTCCAGAGGTGCTTACCTTTGGTGTTGATAAATGGTTGTGAGCTTGAAGCTTGTAAGAACAATATTATTATTCATTTCAATAAAAGACTAAGAAATCCGAGAAATCCTTCACCAACAAATAAAAGCCTTCATAGGATCGGTATTTTGGTGCCTTGGCTCCGATCACTCCGCCTCTTCGGGAGAAGACGGAGGCCCCATACTTCAGAAGCATAAAAAATGCTACACATAACCAACTCGATCTTCAACACTCGTGAAAAACCAACCGAGCGAGGATGTCTTTGTTGGAAGTAAATGCTAACCATCAAAGTTGCGTAGCCGAGAAAGCCACGATGGTAATTTCTTCTTTGTGTTTTAGGATGAAGCCTTTTGCCTTTGCGAGAGACGATTCTCACTACTGCACAAAGTTTAACCGGAGCAGGCCTTTTGGCTTTACTACAACGGGCAACAGTGTCCGCTGCGGTGCTAAGACCACAGTTAATTATAGCCATTACTGCAACGAGCGCTATTGCTCGCTACAGTAAAATACTTAACCGCAGCGGGCAACATAAGGAGCCCGCTGCGGTTACTCACATTTACTGCAGCGGGCAACCTAAAGCGTCAGCGGTCATGTTAGGTTGCCCACTGCGGTAGATACGTTTAACCGAAGCGGGCGCTTTATGTTGTCCACCACGGTTATTAATTTTGGATTAAAAAAATAAATAATGCAGCCAGCAGAAACACAGGATATGAATTCAAATGAATTGCAATTTTCAAATCAATTCTAGAATTCCAGATTTCAAACAGAGAGATATATATGCACATATAAACCATCCACACATAACATACAAAGTCACTTAATTGTTGTTGTCATCATATACATATTGACTTAGTTGTTTTTAATTTGAAATTACAATTCATAGTTCAACTTGATGAGCGTACTCTCTGGGACGAAGCATTGTGTTCCATTTTCAGAGCTTCTCGTACTGGGGTAGCAACGCTAGCTCAGAGTCGTTGTCGAAGAATGTTTCTCCTTCGAGAATACATTTCTCCATTACAAACTTATATATGTCCGCCTTGACTTTTTAAAGCACATCCTGTGGCTCTGCTGCTCTTCCCAATACTTGACACCTTCCTTGAGTTTCTTCCCGCTGTTGGTGTAGTCCTTACTTTCCCTTAGAAACTCGCAGGTATACAAGCCACATGTCTTTGATTCTAGCGGCTGTTGGGCACACTACACGATTGATACACAAGCATTATAAACCATATGTATGAAACATGAATTGAATCTTTGAAATACGTACCGGAAATCTCGTCGAATTTGAGGTGGTACCTATGCTTGTCCTTGAACTTTTGAGTTCTTCGGTCCCAGAATCTGGACACCTTTTGCTATTCCTTATAAGCGTTGTACGAAATATAATAGTTTTAGCAACATTTTAAATACGTACGCTAACCGTAATGAATGAAAAGCTCGATGACTTTCTTTTTCAGACAATCTTTGAATGTCTTGTACCCTTGCTTGTTTGGTACGCTAAAGGAGTCAAACGCACAGGCCCTGCCATCTTGAGGGTATATCATAAAAGCGACCCAGTGGCCACCGACGAGGCCCTGACTGCACCATTGCAAACAAATAAAGTTTACGACGACGAGAAGGCATAATATGGTAGCCACTTAGGTGTACGTACATGTATTTGATTTACCCAAAGTGATAGGCAACCATTATACACTCCGGTCCGTCCGGCTTGATCTTCTTCATGCATTCTAGTATGTAATTTTTCAACTTAGTTTTCTCGGCTTTCATATTTTCTTCATATTTCTCTCCTCGCTGTCGAACTGTCATCTCTGGATCATTGATCTCGAAACCCTTGATGACTCTTTCAACAATATGTGCAGGAGAGAGGTAGAGTATAGGACGTGTCTTTTTATTACTTACAGTGACCGTCATTCTGCACGGACAAGTCATCGTGACATAATAATGTGACGGAACGACCCTAATCCCATGGCCCACGTGTCCCTGTCAACCTCTGACAGCCGAACCCATGTTCCATGTGATTAAGACCTGTTCGCCACCGGGCTACATCAGTGCCCAATGTCCGCAGGATCATCTCACAATTCGGTTACAGCATTGCATACTTTTACAAACAACATCGGAATAATGAGCGAAAGACTTAAATAACAATAATTTTACAAACCGAGGTTTCAAATGAGGTAAGGAGTACGATTATTACAACCATTGTTCGGGAATTCAAAGTAGACAACGTAGCGGAAACATTAACATAAAGGTACATGTAACACCCAGCCCGAGGGTGCACATTTACTCATCGGCCTCATCGGCCTCTTCCTGGACGAAGGTCACGCAACAGGGTGCGAGACACATCGGGTCTCAGGCATACCTGCAACATGGGTAACAAACCCTGAGTACTGGGGTACTCAACAAGACTTACCCGACTAAAGAAAAAGGGAGAAGACTCAGGAATGAGAGGCTTAGGGTAGTCAAGGTAAGGCTTAAGCAAGATCAAGTATTTTGCAGAAAAGCATTTTTGTAAACCTTATTTTATTTTGAAAGATTCAGTATTCCTCAATTCTTCATCATTCATGATTCATTTTACATTTCAAAACATTCCTAGTTGAGAACCACTCTCCGTTGACAGTCAGTGGACCAAGTCTCCATAACCGAGGAGCAACGTTAATCCGGATAAATAATACTCAGCTGAGGATCCCTATCCACACTGCATATGTAGCACCAAGCTTGCATATGCCAACTCGTCTACCACGATTCCTCCAAAATTGGACCCGGTCCTACGCCACCCGGAAGTACAGTACACCACTCCTTTCCAGGTACGACGACCACGTGGGTACATGCTACTTCCGCCATCTCTCCACTCCCAGTGCGCGGTTGTCGGTCCCAATCAAGGATTTCTCGGAGCCAGAGCTTTCCGAAGTATGTGAATAGTTACAAGTCTTGGCCAGCAGGCCCCCATACGGATGGTCCCTAATTTTCCAGCCAGAACTATACCTTGGTCATATCTCACCCAAGCGTAATAGTCCTGTCAGTTTTTCAACCCTGTCCCGGTCGGTGTCAACTGTTGAGTCCCGGACTACAACATGACGGCACCGTACGCTCGGACAACCTCTCCTCGCTATTGACTAGGTACGAATCAGGTAACTAGCCAGTAGACGGGGTAAAAGCCAAATTCCCATAAACATTCTTAAAGTGATCACACTTTTTGAAATTGGCATTTTTATTGCAAATCTATTGAATAGCATTGCTAAGCATTTTGCAAACATTTTGAGAACAGGACAGGTGTATCTTTTGGTGGAGGTGGGTAATGCAAGAAGTAGGTCATCACACAACTCCTATTACCTAATGCAATAGTAAAACATTTAAAGAAAACATTTATAAAAACAAGGTAGGGTTAAATGCACCGAGGCTTGCCTTGGATGGCAAAAGAGCAGACTCGGGGTAGGTATAGGTGTCGGAGCTCGGGGTCGCTTCGGGAGTTGTTTCGTCAACAGCGGCCTCGACTCTGGTACCTTCTTCGTTAACTATACGGATGCAATGATGAATGCTCATGAGAATAATGATTTGGACTTATGGTGCAAGACAATTCCACTGATTCTAGATTACTCTTAGGCAAGCATAATCGAAATCTAGGTTGAGCATAAAAGGTAACCATTTCTTCCTTAAGCAATATTGATTAAACTAGACCTTATTATAATTATCCTAAGCATCATCCAAACATAGCATCACAAACATCATAGACCAAGGGTAGGGGTCTATGAACATCAATCAATCCAAAGATCACATCATTAAACACTTATTACCAACCCTAATCCATTTTTTTCCATTTTCTTAATTTATTTAAAAGGTCATTTTATGAAGTTGCTCCAAAAATTACCAAATTAATCACATAAGTTTATTAAGGCATAAACAGATGGCAAAACAATTTCATAATTTTTGGAGGTCATTAAGGTGCTCAATTAAATCTAAACATTTAATTAACAAAAGGCACTATTCCTTAATTAAAATAAAAGCTCAAAAATCAACTTGCTCCAAATGACTTCAAAATTTTACCAGAGGTTTAGCATGTTATAACAAGGTCACAAAAATTTATCTCAAGATTTTTGGAGTTATAGATCACTCTCCAAAAATACCAAAACCTTCATTTTTCAATTAAAATGGGAATTTTACCTTTTCAAATTTTTGCACAAAACTCAAGTTTCATATTTTTATAAAATACTACAGAGCATAAAGAGTCTACCACAAAAATTTCAGAATTTTTGGATCAACACAGAAAATCATACAAAAAAGAGAAAACAGAACACTATTCACATCTTAAAAATAAAAAGAAAAGACACACGGCGGCGGGAGCTCGTCGCCGGCGACCATAACGGGCGGCGCTCGGCACGCCGGCCAAACCAGAGGGTCCGGGGCGAAACCAAACACCTAGGGAGCATAAGGGAGCTCACCGGAGTCGATTGGGCAGCTCGGTGAGGGACGGGGATGGACGGAGCGGCCGGTCGGCGGGAAGCGGCGGACGGCACACGGCGGTGATCGACGGCCGGGCGATCCTGCGCAAGATAAGCGACACGAGGGCCGGGTAGAGTCGCACGGAGTCAAGGAACACGACACGGGGTCGGTGAGGGATGATCATGGCCGGAGACGACGAATTCCACGAACCCGAGTTCGCCGGGTTCTCGCCGGAGATGACAACGGCGAGCTACGCCGGGCGATTGAGGGCGGTAGAGGTGAAATTGGAGGGTGGGGAAGCGGCACAAGAACACGGCGGAGCTTCTGAGCTAGGTGGTTGAGCACGGGAGGCTCTGGAGTGAGGTGGCGACGGCGGCGGAGCTGAGGAAGAAGCTCGGGCTCCGGCGGGCTTTTATAGAGGCGGATAGCGGCCGGTAGAGACCGTGGTGATGGCTGGATAAGCTCGACGAGCGCACGCGCACTCGATTGCACTCTGGCGGAGGCGCTGGCGTGCAGCCGGGGCTGGGGGAGGGGGCTCGGGCGCAGGCAGCGCCGGCAACGGCCACGCGGCGCGGCGAGCAGGAGCAGTAGGGGCCGAGAGATGGAGTCAGCGCTCGCGTGCGGGTGCGAGGGACCAAGGAGCGGCTGGGGCAGGACAGAGGCGCGTGGGGAGCAGCCGTATGCGCTGCAGGCGCAGCGCCGGCGCCATGGCCGGACCCCCCCCCTCCCCCTGGCTCTACGGGGAAGAAGAACAGTGTAGGGGCTAGGGTTTGACTTTTGGCCAGTTTTTGTATTTTGCAAATTTCTCCCAAAATTTGAACTGTGCGACAAAAGAAAAAAACCACAAATTTTGCTCAGAAAAAAGAGATCTACAACTTTGTCAATAAGAACATTTTCAAATTCCAAATAGTTTTTGAACTATATTCAAAAACAGAAAAGGGGACACTTTTCAAATTTGATTCCAATCAAAATTACTTTGGATTTCAAGCTGAAACTTGAAAATCTTTATATATGAAAGTTGTTCCATTTGACAAACCTACAACTTTGCTAATATACACTTTTTCTGAAACTCATAGTTTTTGAATTAATTTTGAAAACTCAAAAAGGGACAAAAACTGGAGTTTGAATGAATTTGAAATTACTTCAAATTTTATATAGAAACTTTGAAATTTGTAAATACCAAAGTTGTTTATCTTGATCAGATTCACAACTTTGCTTTTTGAACTAACTCAAATTTAGAATTTTGAAAAATTTATCAAAAAGGGAATAAATCCAGGATTTGGGATTTTAGGGTTTTGCAAAAGGAAAATCAAATCAAATCTGATTTTTGAACTTTGATCAATGCAACAAACATCAGGGCACTAAATTTGAACAAGAATGACATAGAACTAGGCATAGAGGTGAAATTACCATTTTGCCCTTATAGAGAGAATTGGGCTTTTAGGGTTTTTGAAAGGGAATCAAAGCATAGCAATTAGGCAATTCAAATGCATCACAGGAATGATTAATGCTTAAGATGATGACATGTCAAATTAATTACATTAGTAAACACCAGGGGTGTTACAACCCTCCCTCCTAAAAGAAATCTCGCCCCGAGATTCGCGAAAGATTCTTGCGAAAGACAGGAGGAACTCACACCTATAGAGATTCGAGAAAGTCCGGATAGTTCTTCGCCAAGAAATCTTCCGATTCCCAAGTGGCTTCTTCTTCAGAGTGCTGGTTCCACTGGATCTTATACCATCTTGTGGTGGTTCTTCGCTCCGGTAACACGATCCTTGTGATCCACACACGGACAGGATATTCCGAGTATGACAGATCTGGTTCTAGCTCAACGCCTTCAACTTCAACCACATGTTCAGGTACTCGAAGGCACTTCTTGAGTTGGGAGACATGAAACACATTATGAACTGCTGAAAGATGATCGGGCAAACTTAGCTTGTAAGCTACCTTGCCACAGCGATCCAGAATCTTAAACGGACCAATGTAACGGGGTGCTAGCTTTCCTTTGACTCCAAAACGAGTGACTCCCTTGGTGGGTGAGACCTTCAGGTACACATAATCCCCGATCTCGAACTGTAGAGGTCGACGTCTCTTATCGGCATAACTCTTCTGTCGAGACTGCGCAATCTTCATATTCTCTTGGATCTGTTTGACTTTTCTTCCATATCCTTTACTAGGTCAACTCCAAAGAATTCTCTTTCTCCGGGCTCAGACCAATTGAGAGGTGTACGACAACGACGACCGTACAGTGCTTCAAAGGGTGCCATTTTGATGCTCTCTTGATAACTGTTATTATAAGAGAATTCTGCCAAGGGCAAACACTGATCCCAAGTATCTGCGAAGGTAAGCACACAGGCTCTCAACATATCTTCTAACACTTGGTTGACTCTCTCAGTCTGTCCATCAGTCTGCGGATGATAAGCCGTGCTATACAATAGCTTGGTTCCAAGTGAGGCATGGAACGCTTTCCAGAACTTAGCGACAAACTGGGTACCACGATCTGAGATGATGGTCTTGGGTATGTCATGGAGCTTCACTATGTTGTTCTTGTACAAGGTGGCATAAGTTGGGGCGGTATAACTTGTTTTGACCGGTAGGAAGTGAGCTTGCTTTGTTTGACGGTCCACTATCACCCAAATGGAATCGAATCCCTTTTGAGTCTTGGGTAATCCATTGATAAAATCCATGCTGATATCCTCCCATTTCCAACCAGGTACTGACAAAGGTTGCAGCTCTCCTCCGGGCTTCATATGCACAGCCTTGACCTTCTGACATGTATCACAACGAGCGACATGTCGAGCGATTTCGATCTTCATCTTTGTCCACCAGAATTTCTGCTTCAAGTCTTGGTACATCTTGTTGCTGCCAGGATGGATGGCAAATCTGGTTGAGTGTGCTTCATCAAGGATTATCTGTCTCAGCTCAGGTACCTTGGGAACTACCAGACGGTTCTTGAACCATACCACTCCTTCATCATCAATCCTGAAACAGTCGGCTTTTCCAGCTCGAACCTTTTCGCTGATGCGCTTGATTCCGGGGTTATCTTTCTGTGCAGCTATGATCTATTCTCTGATAGAGGTTTCTACTCTGACATTGCCTAAACTTCCTTGTGGAACCATTTCAATACCCAGCTTCTCTAGTTCATAGCATAGGGAAGATTCATAGGATTTCATAACCAGGCAGTTACAGTATGACTTGCGACTGAGTGCATCGGCGACCACGTTCGCCTTACCCGGATGGTAATGCACTTCGATATCATAATCCTTGATTAACTCAAGCCATCTTCGCTGCCTCATGTTCAGCTCTTCTTGGGTGAAGATATACTTCAGGCTCTTGTGATCTGTGTACACATTGCAGGTACTGCCCAACAGATAATGACGCCATATCTTCAAGGCATGAACCACTGCTGCTAACTCAAGATCATGAGTTGGATAATTTTCCTCATGTCGCTTAAGCTGCCGCGAGGCATAAGCGATCACTCTTCCTTCTTGCATCAACACGCAACCCAAACCAGTACCAGATGCATCACAGTAGACATCAAAGGGCTTCTCGACGTTCGGCTGAGCTAGCACTGGTGACGTGGTTAACAACTTCTTCAAAGTCTGAAAAGCTTGTTCACAAGCTGGTGACCAAAAGAACTTCACAGAATTCTTCAGCAACTCGGTGATAGGCTTGGCGATTCTGGAGAAATCTGGGATGAATCGACGATAATATCCTGCCATTCCCATAAAACTGCGGACCTTGATGAACAGATGGTAGGTGGCTTCCCATCCAGGATATCTGACACTTTTACCAGGGGTCGACTGACACACCTTCAGCGGATAGGACATGACCAAGAAACTGTATCTGATCTAACCAGAACTTCACACTTACTGAACTTAGCATAGCAGCTGATGATCTCTGAGACGGGATAGAACGATACGAAGATGTTCGGCATGATCTTCAGGGGTTTTTGAGTAGACAAGGATGTCGTCAATGAACACGACCACGAATTTATCAAGCTCTGGCATGAATACAGAGTTCATGAGGTACATGAAATGAGCGGGTGCATTTGTCAAACCGAAGGACATGACCAAATACTCATATAGGCCGTATCTGGTGGTGAAAGCTGTTTTAGGAATATCTTCAGGACGGATTTTTATTTGGTGGTAACCAGATCTGAGGTCAATCTTGGAGAATACCTTGGCCCCAGCTAACTGGTCAAACAGAAGATCGATACGAGGCAAGGGGTATTTGTTTTTGATGGTGACTTCGTTGAGTGGGCGATAATCAACGCAAAGTCTGAGACTCTTGTCTTTCTTCTTTACAAAGATTGCAGGACAGCCCCAAGGAGACGAGCTTGGGCGGATATAGCCCTTGTCCAACAAATCTTGTAATTGGATTTTTAGTTCTGCCAACTCTCTGGGAGGCATTCGATAAGCTCTGCGGGATATAGGAGCAGTCCCGGGCTTTAGCTCTATGGCAAACTCAACATCACGGTCAGGAGGTAGACCAGGTAAGTCTTCAGGAAAGACATCAGGGAACTCACAGGCTACAGGGATGTCTCGGATCCCTTGATCATAGGTAGCATTTAGCTGTGTGGTAGCTGGTTTTGAAGGCATAGGAAGTTGGAGAAGGAGTTTGCGGTACTGTTAGGAATATCCACTCTCACAACTCTATTCAGGATGTCGATCATGGCTTTATACTGACACATCCAATTCATGCCTAGGATGACATCTATCTCCTGATCTTTCAACACTATCATGGTGGTAGGGAACGCATGATTTCCCAACATCACTGGTATACTGCGAACCACCTCTTTGGTGTTTATACGCCCTCCAGGCGATAAAATGCAAAAACTTTCTTTCAACTCCCCAATTGATATGTCATGCTTAGAGACGAAGGTACGACTGATGAAAGAATGCGATGCACCAGAATCAAACAACACAACTGCAGGATGATTGGCAACGGGAAACCTACCGATCATGACGGGCTCCCCTTCTGGAATATCGCTGACAGTGGTGTAGTAGACTTGCCCGTGCTTCTTGACGAACTTGCCCTTCTGCACTTGCTGCTGTGGAGCACGGTGTTGCTGCTGCTGTGGTCCTCCAGGACCCTTCTGAAAGTTCTGAGCAGGCTTCTTGGGCTTTGGGCACTCACGAGACCAGTGGCCAAGTTGACCACAGTTGTAGCAGGGATGGTTATAGGCGGTTTGTGGGGTGGTGATACGAACACCTGGGGCGTTCGGCTGAGTGGCACTTTGTTGGTTGGCGTTGTGGGTGGTAGCCGCGGTACGGACAACCACTTGCTGGTGAGGGTAAGGTGGACGGTTGTGGTGGTGACTAGGATGATATATGACCCTCTGGCGCTTGTGATTGCCAGAGTGGCTGCTAGATCCTGCTTTCTTTTTCTTCTTCTCCTCTTGGTATTGACGGTTACTCTCTTCAAAAGCAACTGCCCGGTCAACAGCCTCATGATAAGAACCAGTCAGGTTGTTGGACATGCTTCTGCGGATCTTAGGGTGCAATCCCCTAAGGAAACAATCTCTCTTCTTTTCATCCGTGTTGACATATTCTGCGGCATACTGACTCAGATGGTTGAACTGACCCACATACTGCATCACTGTGGAGTCCTTCTGCTGCAGAGCCAAGAACTGATCAAGCTTCATCTTCATCAGACCGGATGGGATGTGGTGTGCACGGAAGGCGGTACGGAACTCTTCCCAGGTCAACTGGTGACCTTCAGGCTGGGCAGCCAAGAGGTTGGCATACCAAGCACTTGCTGGGCCACGGAGCTGTTGTGAAGCAAACCGGGGCTTCTGGATTTCAGTGCATCGGATGAGACCAAACTTCTGCTCCATGGTGCGGAGCCAATCATCAGCTTCGAGGGGTTCATCGGCTCTGGTGAAAACCGGTGGACGAGTTTCAGTGAAATCCACATAGGTGGTCTCTTGGTTGTGACGACCACGGTGACCAACATTCTGCTGTCCTTGGTTCTGAGCCATCAGATTGGCAGCGGCGGCCAGGGCTGCAATGGCCTCTGCTAGGGTAGCTGGTACAGGTGGAGGGTTTGGGAGACGGTTATCTCCAGCACCTCCGGCTCCGGTACGGGTGTTCACAGGCATCTGTATAAGCAACTCGGAACTCAGCATATATGGACAAAGGTTCTGAAACGACCGATTGATAGCTTCATTGATACAAAGATAGCTGGCTTGATAAAGATGACAACAGACTGATAAAGGAAAAAGGTACGAAAAGAAAGATACATGCCAGACTTGGCAACAGACAGACTAACACCCCCAAACCTAGTCTAAGGTTTTAGGTAAGCAGATGGTACAGACACAAGGAGTCTAGTCGTCATCGATGAAGATCAACTCTTCGTCATCATCATCATCCTCGATGATAAGCTCAGGCTCTTCCTCCTCATCTTCATCTTCAACGTGGACATCTTCAGCAGGTTCCACTTCCTCATTCTGATCGGGCTCGTGTTCCACTTCAGGTTCCTCCACGACTCCGTCTTCGGGGTCCTCAGCAACTGGTGGAATCACGGGGTGAAGCTGGTTGTGCAGCTGGTGTACTTCCTCATGAAGCATATCATTGAACTGCTCGATCTGGGCGGTGTACTGCTGCAGTCCATGGAGCTGGGCTCTGGTGACATCCTCTCGGATCCATGTTGCATCACGCTGCTGGATAGCGCGAACCACATTCTGGTTAGCTTCCTCAAGAGCGGCTCGTGTCTCGTAGAACTCCAGGCGGGAAAGGTAGAAGTCATGCTCCATGTTCTCCATCTCAGCCTTCAGGTTCTTGATTTCCTCCTTCAGCTGTTTGCGGGTACGACGGGGAAAACGACGACCATTGGAGGATTCTCCAGTCTCTTCTCCGGTGCGTGGCGCCAGCTGGTGACGCGGCACACCGTTCGGTCCAGTCGACTTGCGGGCGGTCAGCTTGATGCGAGCCATATCTGGACAAGAGGTTATAGATGAGAAAGGCTAGCAAGAAAAGGTATAGGTACACTATCCCAACGAACTCATTTATATACTTAAGTGAATATGACATGATGCATGAATCGTTCCTACGGAACAAGGCAATGCAGTACTTAACATATATATAGGGCTTAATATATATATACCATTGTCCTGCTACTAGTGTTGCCAATTAAAGACAAGTTGAGATAAGCAATTTGGACCAAAATAGTCAAGTTTAAATTTTGTTTGGACTCAAAAGAACTTTTGAAGTTTTCGCAAAAGAAACACTGCAACGTTAAAGTGAGATGCTCCGATACCACTCTGTGACAGAACGACCCTAATCCCATGGCCCACGTGTCCCTGTCAACCTCTGACAGCCGAACCCATGTTCCATGTGATTAAGACCTGTTCGCCACCGGGCTACATCAGTGCCCAATGTCCGCAGGATCATCTCACAATTCGGTTACAGCATTGCATACTTTTACAAACAACATCGGAATAATGAGCGGAAGACTTAAATAACAATAGTTTTACAAACCGAGGTTTCAAATGAGGTAAGGAGTACGATTATTACAAACCATTGTTCGGGGAATTCAAAGTAGACAACGTAGCGGAAACATTAACATAAAGGTACATGTAACACCCAGCCCGAGGGTGCACATTTACTCATCGGCCTCATCGGCCTCTTCCTGGACGAAGGTCACGCAACAGGGTGCGAGACACATCGGGGTCTCAGGCATACCTGCAACATGGGTAACAAACCCTGAGTACTGGGGTACTCAACAAGACTTACCCGACTAAAGAAAAAGGGAGAAGACTCAGGAATGAGAGGCTTAGGGTAGTCAAGGTAAGGCTTAAGCAAGATCAAGTATTTTGCAGAAAAGCATTTTGTAAACCTTATTTTATTTTGAAAGATTCAGTATTCCTCAATTCTTCATCATTCATGATTCATTTTACATTTCAAAACATTCCTAGTTGAGAACCACTCTCCGTTGACAGTCAGTGGACCAAGTCTCCATAACCGAGGAGCAACGTTAATCCGGATAAATAATACTCAGCTGAGGATCCCTATCCACACTGCATATGTAGCACCCAAGCTTGCATATGCCAACTCGTCTACCACGATTCCTCCAAAATTGGACCCGGTCCTACGCCACCCGGAAGTACAGTACACCACTCCTTTCCAGGTACGACGACCACGTGGGTACATGCTACTTCCGCCATCTCTCCACTCCCAGTGCGCGGTTGTCGGTCCCAATCAAGGATTTCTCGGAGCCAGAGCTTTCCGAAGTATGTGAATAGTTACAAGTCTTGGCCAGCAGGCCCCCATACGGATGGTCCCTAATTTTCCAGCCAGAACTATACCTTGGTCATATCTCACCCAAGCGTAATAGTCCTGTCAGTTTTTCAACCCTGTCCCGGTCGGTGTCAACTGTTGAGTCCCGGACTACAACATGACGGCACCGTACGCTCGGACAACCTCTCCTCGCTATTGACTAGGTACGGATCAGGTAACTAGCCAGTAGACGGGAGTAAAGCCAAATTCCCATAAACATTCTTAAAGTGATCACACTTTTTGAAATTGGCATTTTTATTGCAAATCTATTGAATAGCATTGCTAAGCATTTTGCAAACATTTTGAGAACAGGACAGGTGTATCTTTTGGTGGAGGTGGGTAATGCAAGAAGTAGGTCATCACACAACTCCTATTACCTAATGCAATAGTAAAACATTTAAAGAAAACATTTATAAAAACAAGGTAGGGTTAAATGCACCGGGGCTTGCCTTGGATGGCAAAAAGAGCAGACTCGGGGTAGGTATAGGTGTCGGAGCTCGGGGTCGCTTCGGGAGTTGGTTCGTCAACAGCGGCCTCGACTCTGGTACCTTCTTCGTTAACTATACGGATGCAATGATGAATGCTCATGAGAATAATGATTTGGACTTATGGTGCAAGACAATTCCACTGATTCTAGATTACTCTTAGGCAAGGCATAATCGAAATCTAGGTTGAGCATAAAAGGTAACCATTTCTTCCTTAAGCAATATTGATTAAACTAGACCTTATTATAATTATCCTAAGCATCATCCAAACATAGCATCACAAACATCATAGACCAAAGGGTAGGGGTCTATGAACATCAATCAATCCAAAGATCACATCATTAAACACTTATTACCAACCCTAATCCATTTTTTTCCATTTTCTTAATTTATTTAAAAGGTCATTTTATGAAGTTGCTCCAAAAATTACCAAATTAATCACATAAGTTTATTAAGGCATAAACAGATGGCAAAACAAATTTCATAATTTTTGGAGGTCATTAAGGTGCTCAATTAAATCTAAACATTTAATTAACAAAAGGCACTATTCCTTAATTAAAATAAAAGCTCAAAAATCAACTTGCTCCAAATGACTTCAAAATTTTACCAGAGGTTTAGCATGTTATAACAAGGTCACAAAAATTTATCTCAAGATTTTTGGAGTTATAGATCACTCTCCAAAAATACCAAAACCTTCATTTTTCAATTAAAATGGGAATTTTACCTTTTCAAATTTTTGCACAAAACTCAAGTTTCATATTTTTATAAAATACTACAGAGCATAAAGAGTCTACCACAAAAATTTCAGAATTTTTGGATCAACACAGAAAATCATACAAAAAAGAGAAAACAGAACACTATTCACATCTTAAAAATAAAAAGAAAAAGACACACGGCGGCGGGAGCTCGTCGCCGGCGACCATAAACGGGCGGCGCTCGGCACGCCGGCCAAACCAGAGGGTCCGGGGCGAAACCAAACACCTAGGGAGCATAAGGGAGCTCACCGGAGTCGATTGGGCAGCTCGGTGAGGGACGGGGATGGACGGAGCGGCCGGTCGGCGGGAAGCGGCGGACGGCACACGGCGGTGATCGACGGTCGGGCGATCCTGCGCAAGATAAGCGACCACGAGGGCCGGGTTAGAGTCGCACGGAGTCAAGGAACACGACACGGGGGTCGGTGAGGGATGATCATGGCCGGAGACGACGAATTCCACGAACCCGAGTTCGCCGGGTTCTCGCCGGAGATGACAACGGCGAGCTACGCCGGGCGATTGAGGGCGGTAGAGGTGAAATTGGAGGGTGGGGAAGCGGCACAAGAACACGGCGGAGCTTCTGAGCTAGGTGGTTGAGCACGGGAGGCTCTGGAGTGAGGTGGCGACGGCGGCGGAGCTGAGGAAGAAGCTCGGGCTCCGGCGGGGCTTTTATAGAGGCGGATAGCGGCCGGTAGAGACCGTGGTGATGGCTGGATAAGCTCGACGAGCGCACGCGCACTCGATTGCACTCTGGCGGAGGCGCTGGCGTGCAGCCGGGGCTCGGGCGCAGGCAGCGCCGGCAACGGCCACGCGGCGGCGGCGAGCAGGAGCAGTAGGGGCCGAGAGATGGAGTCAGCGCTCGCGTGCGGGTGCGGAGGGGACCAAGGAGCGGCTGGGGCAGGACAGAGGCGCGTGGGGAGCAGCCGTATGCGCTGCAGGCGCAGCGCCGGCGCCATGGCCGGACCCCCCCTGGCTCTACGGGGAAGAAGAACAGTGTAGGGGCTAGGGTTTGACTTTTGGCCAGTTTTTGTATTTTGCAAATTTCTCCCAAAATTTGAACTGTGCGACAAAAACTCAAAATACCAAAGTTGCTCAGAAAAAAGAGATCTACAACTTTGTCAATAAGAACATTTTCAAATTCCAAATAGTTTTTGAACTATATTCAAAAACAGAAAAGGGGACACTTTTCAAATTTGATTCCAATCAAAATTACTTTGGATTTCAAGCTGAAACTTGAAAATCTTTATATATTAAAGTTGTTCCATTTGACAAAACCTACAACTTTGCTAATATACACTTTTTCTGAAACTCATTAGTTTTTGAATTAATTTTGAAAACTCAAAAAGGGACAAAAACTGGAGTTTGAATGAATTTGAAATTACTTCAAATTTTATATAGAAACTTTGAAATTTGTAAATACCAAAGTTGTTTCTCTTGATCAGATTCACAACTTTGCTTTTTGAACCAACTCAAAATTTTGAATTTTGAAAAAGTTATCAAAAAGGGAATAAATCCAGGATTTGGGATTTTAGGGTTTTGCAAAAGGAAAATCAAATCAAATCTGATTTTTGAACTTTGATCAATGCAACAAACATCCGGGCACTAAATTTGAACAAGAATTACATAGAACTAGGCACAGAGGTGAAATTACCATTTTGCCCTTATAGAGAGAATTGGGCTTTTAGGGTTTTTGAAAAGGGAATCAAAGCATAGCAATTAGGCAATTCAAATGCATCACAGGAAATGATTAATGCTTAAGATGATGACATGTCAAATTAATTACATTAGTAACACCAGGGGTGTTACAAATAAGTATAGAGCCGTGGAAAATTCGAATGTAGTGATCTGTGGAAGTTGCATTCATCGCTTACAGTGTGAATATGGTGATTTGAACGATGTCCAGGTCTTCTTCCCGCATCAGGTTGTACATGTCGCTAAAGGCGACGGGTAGGTGCATTTCGTTACCAGCGGGCAAGTGGAAGTACTTCGGGGGAATCTTAATGTTAAAACTTAACATCCCGACTTTTGCAGCTTCCATGTACCATAGATGGAACCTCCTTGTATCCCACTTTTCCTCGTTGATGAGTTGGGCCTTGGGAATCATGAACTTCCCACACTCATAGTGGCCAGGGAAGTCTTCGGCCTCATCAAATTGTTGACAGGTAGTTTCAGGCCTGGCAAACGATGGATAGGAATGTTAGTAGCATATATACTATGGACGTGCTATTATGCTCGATGTTACCATACCTTTCGAACGTGAGCGTGTACGAGAGCTTGTCGGTGGATGTTCTTGGATTCTTGCTAGGTGGGGGAGGACATTGGCTTGTGGTCGACAGGGGAGGTGTCTTCATCCCTGTTGCCTCCCCCGCCGTGCCTCCCAGTTGCTTGTTCGTGCTTGGTTGGCTTGTCGTGTTGCCCCCCTTACCGGCCTCTGAGCTTCCTGCCTCATTGACCGAGCCGATCGGTGGACTGTTTGGAGGCGGGGGAGACACTGTGCCCATGTTCGTGCCCTTTTCCTTTTCCCCGCCATCGCCTTCTACCTTTTCCTTGTCCCCGCCTTCGCTGCCGCCTTCTGCTTTGTCCTTTCCCTTGCCCTTGTCCCCGCCCTTTTCTTTGTCATCATCGCTGTCGTGATCTGGATCTTCCGGAGGACAAGATCTGGCGACTGATGGTTGTGATGCTGGTGTCAGCGTTGGAGTTGGCGTCGGAGCAATGATCTCGATGTCCTCACGGTTCCATAGGACTTCCATTCCAAGTGCTTGCCCTAGGTGCCTGGCCGGTTGTAGGTTGGGATGGTCCAATTCAAAATGTTCCTGGTCGAGAATGTTCCAGAACGAGGTCACGACCACATAGTCTTCAGGGATGTATTCTTTGTTGAAGTCATGGATATCGTGGGGTGCAAGTAAGCATCCCTCTTCCACGCACATCTTTTTGGACCTTCCGAACGGGATGAGGAGTTGGACGTGTTGGTTTCCCTGTAAGTCCTCGTTCGAGACCCTTGGGCGATCCTAGTTCATCAGCAGTAAGGTTTTCTTTTCCTTTGCTTGAGGATTGGGCAGGCCATGGTGGAGAAACATCTTCGACCTCATCGCGACTATCTCCGGGTCATTTCTCGTGAAGGCTTCCTTTATTGAGCTTTTGATCATTTCGGCCACGCCTTCATTGAAGCCCTTCTTATATAACTCATCTTTATACCTCTGCCTGGACTTGTATGTGGTCGCGTTAGATTACCACGACTCAACTGACTTCTAGCTCATCTTTGACTCTGACACCACGAACGCGGCTGTGGTGCTCAGGGGTTCCCAGGACCTCGGTGAGCAAGTCGTGGCCCCGACGGACCACGATGTTGTCCTTAAGTTTTGCTTTCTCCATCAAAGTCTTCTCAACGTCCTCGAGGTGGGGCTCGTTAAACTTGGTTGCCCCGGGCTTCAGCCTCTTCAGAATGCGAGCCCTCATGTAGTCCTTTGCCCTTGGGTCGATGCCCTCGTAAGGATCTGGAACCCCGGCGACCTGTCTTGCTTGTTCTTCTTGTTGCCACTTGGTCCTATGACCGACAAAGCCAGTCATGCCCAAGTGGTGAGGATTCTTGTTCCTCTTCGCGAGCTCACTGAACTTGGCGCTCTTTTCCTTTGCTTTTTCCGTCTTTCTCATTTCGCAGAAAGCGTCCCATATGTGTGCCTTGACCATAGTGTACTTCAGCAATGGTGACTTCCCCTTCTTCAGGTAATTTCTGGTCGGCATGGACCTAAAGTTGCAAAGCGCAGTCGACGCCACGTGCAAAGCCCACTCCTTGCACTTCTCCATGTCATCTGAGGGCGGATATCTGAATCTCCTTGTCACCTCACCACATACATTATTTTTTATGTCTTTCGGTACGTCGTGCCAGTTGGGCCATGTGATCTCCACCTTGTCCTTGGCTATACACGCCACTTGATTGCTGAACTTGCCAATGACTGTATCTGGAGCTATTGGGTTTCCCTTTGGCCCCACCTCATCGATGACATGCACCTCGTTTGCTTTGTCCAACTTGTGCCTCCCGTGTTGTCCCCTCACCCTCTTCTGGCCCTTAGATTTGGACGAAGAGGTTGTCGTAGAGGGAGCGGGGGCTTCTTCCTCCTTAACCGCATCTTCGTCCCTAAACTCGAGCTGACGAGGCACAATCGGCAGCTGTTGACAAGAGTCTCTTGCCTTTAGTTTTTCACACGCGTCATTGAAAATGCTAGAAAGCCAGCGTGTGGCTGCTACCTCGAGCTCGTAATTATGTGCTTCGTCCGCCCCCGGCTCGTACGTCAGATCATTGTCCACCTCTGTATGCTGCTTCTTCGGCGGTGGAGTCACGGACGCCCCGCTCATCAAGTTGGTTGACGAGGAGCTAGGGGTAGGGTCCCTCCATTCGTTTGTTTTGTCTTCCGCCATTTTAGTTCTACATATACACATAGGTATATAATATGATTAGGTCAAAGCTTTTGAATAAAAAATTACGCGTATAAGTTCTTGGCTCAGATTTGCCCCTAGGTCAACGCGTCACTGCTAAACTGGTTACTTGTAAAATACAAGCCATCCTAGTCTAGCAGTTGACTCAGCATACAAGTTTGAAAAAAAACATCAATGCAAATACCATAGTACAGAGGAGTAGTATAGTAGTAGAAGAGAGGAGTAGTACAGGGAGAGATGAGTAGGGAGAGGAGTATAGGAAGAGCAGAAACAAAAAAACAATTAAAGAGTAGTATATATAAAGAGTAGTAGGGAGAGGAGTAGTATAGAGAGGAGTGGTACAGGGAGAGAGTAGTAGGGAGAGTAGTATAGAGAGGAGTAGTATATATAGAGAGGACTGGTACAGGTAGAGAGTTGTAGGGAGAGTAGTATAGAGAGGAGTAGGGAGAAGAGTAGTATAGAGAGGAGTGGTACAGGGAGAGAGTAGTAGGGAGAGTAGTATAGAGAGTAGTATAGAGAGGAGTAGAGAGAGGAGTAGTACAGGGAGAGAGGAGTAGTACATGGAGAGAGGAGTAGAGACTAGGCATTTGCATAGACTACAGTACCATCACAAGGCATCATAGGTAGCAAATACAGTAGCATCACTGGGCATCATAGGTAGTGGCAAATGCATATAGTGTAAAAAAACATCAAATTGCATCATCGACAGGAAATAAACTCTGAATTAAAGCATCACTAAAGATAGGTTCCATCTGAAATAGACATCTTAACCGCAAGACTGACTGGATAGATCAACAGGAAGGTCTGAATTAGAAGACCAGTGAGATCCCAGAGGAATTGTAAGGCAGAGTTCCCAAATGATAGAAACCATGACTAAAACCATTCCAGAACATATATATAGGTAAATGTTTACTATGACTAGAACCATGCCAAAATAATGAAACAACACATACTGTCATATCAGAGAAGTTAATGTTCAGGAAGTTAATGGTTATGTCCAGATTATGTCCAGGAAGTTAATGTTCTAAACCAATAAGTAATAAGGACAGAGCATATCAGATTAAAGCATATGGACTAAAAAGCATATGAGATTAAATCCATATCAGATTGCATCATATGGACTGAATGAATGGTGCTCATATGGACTGAACATATGAGATTAAAAAGCATATGAGATTGCATCATATCAGATTGCATCATATGGACTGAACATATGAGATTAAAAAGCATATGAGATTGCATCATATCAGATTGCATCATATGGACTGAACATATGAGATTAAAAAGCATATGAGATTGCATCATATGGACTGAACATTTGGTAAACCATATGTGTGATGAACTCTCCACCAGTAGCGAGGTGCTCAACATGTGATCGACGCCAACTCAATCGGAGCTTATGGAATGAGCAAGGGGGTCCCGGCGGGGGTCGAGGTGGGAGGTCGGAGCGAGCAAGGAAGAGAATGAGTACCCAATGGTGGTGGAGGTCGGAGCTAGGGTTCCCGGTGGGGGTCGAGGTCGAAGCTAGGGTTCCCGGCGGGGGCCAAGGTCGAGGCGTGGCTCCGACTCTGGCTTCGGCGACGTGGCGTGGCTCTAGCTCCGACTTCGGCGGCGTGGTCGAGGTCGAGTGGCTCCGGCGTGGTCGTGGCATTCTCGAGACGTGGCTCCGGCTGCGGCGGAGCTAAGGCACCAGCGGCAGAGGCGTGGCTAGGGCTCCGGCGGCGCCAGGGCACCAGCAGCGGCGGCTCCGGTGATGTGGAGGAAGGCGGCGGCTAGGGCATGGGGGTGGAGGACGGCGACATGCGCGGGAGATTTGGGCAGCCCTTCGGGGTCGGCGCAGGAGAAGAGGATGACTTGCCCACTTTGGCCGGGGGGCTTTGTATATATAGGGTAGCAATAACCGCAGCGGGCATCTTTAGGGCCCACTGCGGTAAATATTAACCACAACGGGCATGTTAAGAGCCCGCTGTGGTAAAGATTTAACGGCAGCGGGCATCTTAAGTTGCCGCTGTGGTTAATAGGTATTACCGCAGCAGGCTCTTACGTTGCCCGCTACGGTTAATACTTGTAGATTTTAAGTTAACTTAATAATAATATAATAACAAATATTACTAAATTGCAAAACCTATTAATAATATTGATTCACTTATTGCAGAACAAATATTTTACTTTTTGATAATTATTTCTAGGCTCACTATTTTATTACAAAACTTGTCTCCAATACTATTACATAACTTGTCCAATACTTTATTACATAGACGTGTGACATATATACATCCTATTTTGGTGCTGGCGCTTTCACAGACCGCTTCTCACCATCGGGATGGGCCCAGGGCTTCATACCGCTCTTGTTGCAACGGTCCTCGACGGCCTTGATCTTCTTTGCAAAATCGGTAAAAAGTTGTAGCTCTGCATAGTTATTGTATTGTTCTGGGCTTTGGACCCCATCAGCTCCAACAATCCGCTGCTTTCCTGACGCGACCACATGCCTCTTTGGGTCCTCCAGATAGATATAGTAGGCCACTTGCGCGACATTGATTGCAAGTACCCATTGGTCATCTTTGTACCCGATACTTTTAAGGTTCACGGTGGTTAGCCCAAAACTGTCGACCGCAACCGCTTTGGGGTTGACCCAGTGGCACCGGAAGACGGTTACGCATACGTCCTTGCCGTAGTCAAGTTCCCATATTTCTTCGTTCTGCCCATAATATTGCGTCCTCGTGTTTTTGGCCTCATCGACGCCCTCATATCGAACACCGCAGTTCTGTGCCACGCTCTTCTTGTCCTTCTCTTTCGTGTGGAACCTGTACCCCTTGACATCGTACCCTTGCCACGTCGTGACTTGGCTTGACGGGCCTATCACAAGCTTCTGCAAGGTCTCTGTATCTTCATCATTAGGGCATCTTTCTAGGGGTACGTGTTGCTCTTTGAGCCAGTCTATGAAACTACTCTTGTGCTCGTTCTGGACCCATGCCTCTGTGCGTTGTCCGTCATTAGCAGCGCAGATCTCTTCTATGTGCCTCTCGACATATTTCTCCATGCTCACCAACTGATGAAGGATGTTGTAATGAGCTTGTTCAACCTCCTTGTATGGTATATCCATGCGTACTTTTCGGCCCGTGCACCCCATGCCCGCGGTTCTGCCCTTGTGCTGATGGACATGCAACCCAATCACCCTCCCGTCTTTTATGTACCTCATACACCAGTTCACTGCCTCCTCAGTTGTGTATGCCTCGATCATAGAGCCCTTCAGGTGAGCACGGTTATGAACATATCTGTTGAGGGTGGACATGAACCGCTCGTACGTCCACATCTCGTGCAGGTACACGGGGCCCAGTTGCTCGATCTGATCCACCATGTGCATCATCAGGTGTACCATAATATCAAAGTATGACGAGGGAAAGCACATCTCAAGTTGGCAAAGGGTCTCTACGATGAAGTCCTTCAGAGCAGGGATGTCAGCCTTACCGATGACCTTCTGCGTGATGCGGTTAAAGAAGTATGATATCCGAGTGACCACCATCTTCACGTACTCTGGACTGATACCCCTTATCACAATTGGAAGGAACACCGTTAGCATGATGTTGCAGTCATGTGTGTTGTAGCCGGTCAATGTGAGGTTTTTCAAGGAGACGAGGCTCTTGATGTTGGAAGAGAAACTGGACGATACCTTAATACCCCTGAGAAGCTTGAGCATAGCACTCTTCTCCATCATGCCTTAAGTTGTGGGCCGCACCTGGAAGATCGACTTTACCATTATGAGGTGACCCAGGATGAAGGTCATGCCTGATGCCCTGGTTGAGAAGATCCGCCTGTGACTTCAGACCATCCTTCGTCTTGCCCGGGATATCCAGCAAGACACCGATCGTGCTATCGAAGACGTTCTTCTCGAGGTGCATGCAATTGATGGCATGGGGTCTTTTCAGTGTCTTCCAATATGACAGGTACTCGAAGAAAATTGACCTCTTCTTGAAAGGAACAGAGGGGACAGCCTGCGACGCTTCCTCCGTCGTGTCTTGCTTTCGCTTCCTCGTTTGTTTTGTCCCCTCCTCTGGTGGATTCTTCTTCTTCTTCTCGAACTCGAACTGATCAATATCCTTCACCATCTCATACACCTTTGGCCCCCAACTAGTCTGCGCCGGTGGTTCACCCTGTGGCTCGCCCTGATCATCGAACAATTGATTCATGACACTTCTTTTATATCTGTGCCTTTTCAGAAGGAACCCCCTGTGCCTCATATAGACCATCTTGTTCGATCCCTTGAGGTAAATGTAGCATATCCCGTTGATGCACATTACGCAGCTGGTCTTCCCTTTGATCTGCCCTGACAGTGAGAAGATGTCAGGGTAGTCGGTGATGGTGACAAAGATGATGGCTTTTAGGGTGAACTTCTCCTTGAGGGACGCATCCACCGTCTCGACCCCAACATCAAATAGCTCCTTCATTTCCTCTAGTACCGGCTCCAGGAAAACATCGATATTGTTGTCGGGCTGCTTCGGTCCTGAGATAAGCATGGTCAGGAGAAGATACTTGCGCCTCTGACACAGATGGGGAGGTAGGTTGTAGATGGTGAGTACGACCGGCTAGGTGCTGTGGGAGCTGCTGAGCTCGCCGAACGGATTCATCCCATTGGTGCTCAGCGCGAACCAAACGTTCTTGGGATCTTTGCCAAATTGCGGGTAGGCCTTGTCGAAATCTTTCCACTACTAGGCATCGGAGGGGTTCCGCAACATGCCATCGTCCTTTAGGCGGTCAACTGATGCATGCCAGGACATGAGCTTCGCGTCCTCTAGGTTCCCAAATAGCGCACGCAGGCAGTCGATCACTGGCATGTACCACACCGACAGTGCCAGACTTCTCCTCAGCGTGTAACCCTCTTCTTCCTCGTCCTGCTGATGAGACGAGATGCGATTGACTGCAGCACTGCTCTTTTTGGCACCCTTCTTCTTCTTCCTTTGACCACCTCGCAAGGCCTCATCGTCGTCTGCATCCACGCAACAACCAACATTTCTCTTGTAGCGACTGGCGCCACAGTGCGGACAACTCGTCAAATTCTCATACTTTGTGCCCCGATAGAGGATGCAGTGGTTAGGGCAGATATCGAACTTTCTAAGCTTCATCGCCACTGGCCGGATAAGCTTCTTCGCCCGATACATATTTGCTGGAATCTTGTTACTCGTTGGGAACGTTTTAGCAAGGTAACCTAACAGCTCATCAAAGCTATTGTCTGACTACCCATGCCGAGCCTTCATCATCAACATGTAGAGGTTGAAACGAAGTACTGTACACTCCTTCAGACATTCCCCGTCGTCCTTATATAAAGGATCAAGTGATGCCTGCTTCATCTCTCTAAAATTTTCCAGCCACTTCGGGGAGCCATACACGACATCGTCTTTATCGATGTGGTTGAGTAAATCCTGAAGCAGTTGCACATCCGCAGAGTCATGCACCATAGCGTCCTCAACATCTCCACCACCACCATCTGTCATATCCTAGAGTACATCCTCCACAACGATGTAATCACGAGCACTATTGTCACTGAAGGCTGGCGCTACTGTTGCTGATGAGACGTGTGCTCCCGGATCTTGGTTCACCGTCGTCATCGACGCTGAGCTTACTCCAGATGCCGCCCCGACACTCGGATCGACTCTCTCGCCATGATGAGTCCACATCGTGTAATCCTCCATAAAAACCAAAATGAATCAAATGAGATTGCACTGTGCCTTCGTCTTTGAAGGCTGTCAGATTCTTGCAGCGATGACATGGACATATGATTGACGTCAGGTTCGATCTCTCACAATCAACTTTCGCAGCGGCAATAAACTTTCTCACTTCAACGAGATACCGCACATCAAGTACTCTATTGACCTTATACATCCATTCCGACCGGTTCATCGTACCTACAAACAACCTTAATTACACACATGAATCACAAAATAAAGATGAATCAAGGGACAAAAATAACGACGACAAATAAAATTAATGCATCCATGATGAACTTAGAGAAACAAAAATTAATGCATCCATGATGAACTTAGAGAAACAAATACCAGTTTTCTCTCTCCTCCATGAAACTAGATCCAGAAAGGGGGTATAAAAAGAGAGAAAAAGAGGGTGGAGATCATCTGGGTACATCTTGTGGAGTACTTCTCCTCCAAATCAAACAAAGAAACCTCAAAATAAGTTATTTTGTGTAAAAGTTCAGCAAAACTTCTCCCCCCCGTTTTTGTGGAAAGGAGGAAGAAGAGATCGGTTGCGATGGTGCTGGTCGGGGGCTTAAATATAGCCGGTAATAACCGAAGCGGGAAACTTTAATAGCTCGCTACGGTTAATCTGTTTTAACCGCAACGGGCAACTAAGTATGCCCGCTGCAGTTAAAACAGATTAACCGCAGCGGGCGGCTTATGTTGCCCGTTGCGGTTAATTATTAACCGCAGCGGGCTCTTCGGTGGCCGGCGCAGCGTGGCCGGCCACCGAATAACCGTTGCGGGCAAAAAGAGTGCCCACCACAGAGGCCTTTTAGCTAACGCTGCGCAAATTCCTTTTTGTAGTAGTATCCTCGCCAACAAAAAAAATATGAACAAGATGAAAGCTGCTCACAATGAGACATGGGGAACATACAAGACCTCATTGGGGGATAGGTGGTTAGTGAGAGTAGTACAGGTACGAATGCGGAAATTGCATTGTTAGGCCTCGTTTGGAAGAGCTTCACTCCTTGATTCTCTAGCTCCGCTCCATGATTCTCCGATAGAGTGATTCGTTTGGATTCTTAGAAGGAAGCAGGGTGGGGAGCTAAGGAGAATTGATTCTCTGCTAATCTCCACCAGAATATAATAGGGAGCAGGGTGAAGCAGAGTTTTTTCAGTTTTTATCTTCTAGTGTAAATGAAGAAGTGATTCTCTCTAGATCCCCACCTGAATCAGTTAGCATTTTGAGTGTTTGGCTGATTGAGAGTGATTCTTTTCGGAGAAGCTGAAACTGGAGCTCTCCCAAACGGCCCCTTATAGGCGTTCAGATCTTACCTTTGTGTGGACTCACGTGGTCCTTGTGAGGTTTGGGCTTTGGTATACTTGGATCGTACCCTTTGCGGAGGTAGAGTACGTGTGGACTAAACCCGTGTGTGCATTGGGCTGGTGCAGAAGTGTTCTCCCAGTGACACTCGACAAAAGCACATTTATCGACTGTCCGATATAATACACTCGGTAACCTTGATGACACTCGGTAAAGATAGTCTTTTCGGCAGTGATGAGAGGGATGGAGTATCTTTTATATATATACGTATTATACCAGTACATTGATACACGACACGGCCCAGGGAAGGATCTTAGGCGGCACGTACGTGCGTCGACGGGCGAAGCTGCGGCCAAACGACCATGTCGACTAGTGATCGAGACAAGTATGAAACGAAAACGGGGTAGCGACGTAGTAGCGTTCAGCTACACACATGTATATATATAGATAGTGTGCTGCCGCGTTCATGTGTGCAGACACGCAGGGTCGGCCACGGAGCCCAGCAGCCCGGCTTCCCCGTGCCGGACGCCGTCGAGGAGCAGCAGCGCCGCCATGTCCGTCGCGTCCCCATTGTCCCCGGCATGCGTTGCCGTCACCGGCTGCAGCTTGCCGCAATATTCCTGGCGCAACCCCTGCCCGGGGAGTGCTCCTCGTCAGGGCTGAGCTGGGACGCGACGAACCTGTCGAGCGCCCTCCAGTCCGTGGTCGCCGCGGAGTAGTCTCCCTCGCCGTCGGCCACGGTGCCTCGGTGGCTCCCCTGGTGCGGCGGCATCAGCGGCGGGCTCTCGAGCTGCGGGAGCTCGGCGAGGCGGCTGGAGTAGTGCAGGAGGGCGGCGCTGGCGGCGGCCGCCGCACCATCCGTCTCGCCGGGCGACTCTTGCTCTTGCTTGAAGCGCGCCGCGCTGGCGACGACGATAGGATCGTGGTAGTACGAGTAGCTCGGGTCCCATGCTCCAGCGACGCTCCGTGGTGGTGGCTGCATTGTTCGCTTCTTGAACGCTCGGCACACCACCCAGCCTTCTTCCTGCGTGTGCATAAAGAGTTCTTGCCTCAGCTGATGATAACAACGTATCAATGTTGGACTGGTGGTGAATTCAGCAGACCCCGTTTAGCAGAGCTCTTAGAGCTGATTCTCTGTTAGATTCAGCAGTAGCTCTGTCAAACAATTTTCAGAGATAAGTGATTTTCTACTGATTTCATGAATTAGTGATTCTCTGAAACGAATTAAAGAGAATTACTTTCAGCCACAGAATCACTTCTTTCAGAGAATCAGCTTCTATAAAGAATTAGAATTAGATGTAGCTCTATCAGACTGGCCCATGGTGCTATAATTTCGTTCTACAAAATTGTATTCCAGCGCCCACCAACTATCTCTATTTTTTCTTTATTTATTAAAATAAAATAACATAAAATAAAAAACACGAAGCCTACACTTATATTTTCTGACCTAATTTGTCCTGTTACTGTTTGGGCAAAATCTTTTACAAGTAGGGACAATTAAGTGGTCCTGCAAGGATGTGTGTTACCTAATGGCATAAAAAAATGTTACTCTTAGCAACCTAGTAGGCTAAGTAATACTAATGCGTCCACGTTTGATACAACTCTGCTTTATGGGTGGAATAATTTTTTTTTTGGCTTCACTCCACGAACAATTTCACTTATGAAGCTATTTTAGGGAAAAAAAACCGTTTCGGCAAATAACTTCTTATAGTGATAAGAGAGAGGGAGAGTTATCAGAAACTAGTATTTTCAGTATTATCCAGCACCCACTTCATATGAAATCGGGTTTTAAAGAGCTTGACTTGAAAAAAAATGTTTCATTTACTCTCTATTTGGCAAAAAAAAAAATCTACTGAGTGGGCTGGCTAATATGGAGCACAACCGAAAGAGCGGAGAGAGCACAGAGTCGATCTGAAACTGCCGGGGCGATCCGGTGTCCCACCATCCTGGTGCCCCGTTGCCTAATGCCTCCGCCCTCCGGCGGACAAAAACGGCGGCTGGAGCTATAGGAAGCAACAGATCGAAGCAGCACGCAGATGACTGACAATGCGTAAGCCACCGAACGCATGAAAAGAGAGACGATGGCTAGATCGATGATTGCCAATTGCAATGGAAGGTGAGGTGAGGGATGCAAGTGCATGCGAGCTATAAGGTCTTCTTGCCTGAGGTGCGGCGTTCTCGTCGGTTTCGAGCCTGTACTCGTGCATGATCCAGTCGGTCTTGCGGCCGTTGGGCGCCCTCCCCGTGTAGAAGACGAGCGTCTTCCGCATGCCGATGAGCCCGCCGCCCGGCTTGCCGTCGCGCACCGCCTTGTCCCGCCCGGTCGCCTTCCAGAACCCCGTCAGCGTCGCCCGGTTCGTGCGCGTCCCCGTCGGGTACTTGCGGTCCTTGTAGCTGAAGAAGTACCAGTCACTCTGCTCCTCGTAGCCAATCTTGCAGTGCTCTTCATTCACAATCGTACATCATCACACAGAGATTAAGATAGTACATATTATGCACAGACAGTAAAGCGGATCAGATGAGATGCAATGCAAGCAAAATAAGCTGCGGACCTTGGAGATCCCATGGCTCAATGCGGTACAGGTCAACGTCGCGGATGACGTCGAGGTCGATCTTCTGCGAGGCCACCTTCTTCCGGAGGTAGTAGCCGACGAGCTCCTCGTCTGTGGGGTGAAACCTAAACCCAGGAGGGACGCATGACTCCATGAAGAATTGAAGATCACCGCACGCTAGCTACCTCCTCCTTTACCCGGCCAGCAGCACGTAAATCAGCCTGCATCAAATTCAGCAATGCCTGCCTCATCAGCCCATCTGACTCTCTCCACGATCAGACACAACAAAGTGCCTGCCTGCATTTTTATAAGCTGCAGTTTTGAAAAGGCAGTCACACTCCCACTCACACTCACGCAGAATAAGGAGAGACAGCAAGGGTGTGTTTAGTTTTGGGAAATATTTGGGAAGTGCACTGTAGCACTTTCGTTGTTATTTGACAAACTTTGTCCAAACATGGACCAACTAGGCTCAAAAGATTCGTCTCGACATGAACATACTAAAAGTACAATTAGTTATTTTTTTTACCTACGTTTAGTGCTCCATGCATGTAGCTAAAGATTGATGTGACAGGGAATCTAGAAATATTTGGGGGAAGTTGGCAAAACTAAACATGGCCCAAGCTTGACTACTGGTTGCCTGTGGAGAGTAGTGCTACGCAAACGCAGGATATGTGCATGGATGAGGATCGATGTATGGGTTTCAGTGTTCTTGGAAAAGTTTAACGCAGGCGCAATGCACCCATGCCGCATGCTGGAGTTGGTCTGCACAGTAGTACGGTGAAGCCGGCCTGGACCTGGACAAGTGGACATCATTATCAGGGTACGGTAAAAGCCTGGGCAGCAGGCCGGGGCAATCCACAGCAATGTTGCAGGCACTGAATGATAGTGTCGAGGTTACGATCAGGGGGCATACATTGGCCATAGTCAGCAGGGAATGATAGCTGCCACAACGTCATGGAACAGTGTATAGTATCGCCCTGAGGGTATACGGCGGGGTTATATCCCCACAACTATCACCACAAAAAATTTATAATCTCAATACGATTTACAACTTTGTAGTTGAAAAAAAATTATTTGAAATTGTTTGCGATCTCAAAATATTGTTATAATAAGTTTACAGATTTTGAAATTTAAAATTTAATAATTTTAAAATTTAAATTATTTGAGATATACAGCTTTGAAATTATTTGTTAGGGTTCCAAAATATTACTGTAATCTTCGATATATATCTTTTTATTTAAGATTATAAATTTATAACAATATTTTGGGACCCTAAATAGTAGTTTTAATAAGAAACATTTCAACTACAAAGTTGTAAATCGTATTGAGAGGTATAACTTCCTTATAGACCATTTCAATATCTAATATTATTTGACAATTTTAAATTTTAAATTTCAAAATCTACAAACTTAAAATAATATTTTGGGGGCTCTAAACAGTTTTAATTTTTTTTAAAAATCAACTACAAAGTTGTAGATCGCGTCGAGGGCTACAATTTTGATATAAAGTTTGTATTTATTTGAGTTCGTATGAAAAAGTTATGACTTTTTTGTGAATTTTTTCTATATTAAGTTTTAGATCGCCCAGTTTTGACCCGGATGAGAATCAAAACTAAGTTTAAGGACCGGAATGACACTGTTGACCAAGTTTAGGGACCAATGGTGATCACCTTACAAGTTTAGGGACTGAGATGACACTGTCGACCAAGTTTACGGACCAGTGACGATCACATTATAAGTTCAGGGACTGAGATGACATCATCGACCAAGTTTAGGAAACCCCAGATATCACTTTACAAGTTTAGGGATCGGGATGACACCAACAACCAAGTTTAGGGACTGACGGTGAATTACATAATTTTTGTGTAGAAAAGTATGGAGGCCACTGACCCAACCACACAAGCTGGGAGTGTGCGACCCCTTCTTCCTCCTCACATCGCCTCCACCCCGACATTGAGCCCTCTGATCCTTCATTCTCGTCCTTGACTCTGATCCCACCGGCGTTCCTGCTCCTCCTTGCCCCCGCCACCGGCCACTGTCTCGCTGTGGGCGTTAGGGTTCACCGAAGCTCAAGTGAACCCTAGCGTTCACGGTGGTCGCCTTCTTTCCCTTCCCCTTCGGCCATGGCGCCCCCACCCCTTCTCTGGTTCGGCCACCGCAGGCCCCGCCAGGGCATCTAAGCTGCCCAGCCTTCTCCCCACCACTGAGCAGGCCTGCCTCCCCCCATTGGTCGTGCTCGTCTATAACCCATCGGAGATGTATTTTTCTCCCACTCCAACGACCTCCTCCTCGTTGGAACCCTAGCCAGTGTTGTCATCGTCTTGGTCTCTACTGAGCTCAAATCTAGGATGAGGAGGAGGAACTGGCTTACCTCGCCGATGTTGCCATTGTTGTCGCCGTCACCGGGGAGAGAGGGAGGGTGTCGCGTGGGCCGCGGGCGTGAGCCATGGAGAGAGTCGTGCAGTCGCGACTTCTCGCGATGGTGACAAGTAGCTTTTCTAGAAAAGTATGGTATGGACGTATGGTAGTAGTACACCTTAATAAATAGGAGGAAGAGGAATTGTCACAAATAAAAGGTAATATGCATTCCAGCAAACTCCATTGCAAAATTATGCAGTTCTTGGCATATTAGTACCAATGACGTGAGCAATGCGCCATGCAGACAGCACTCGCTCAGTCTTGTTGGCGACCCATGGGAGTGAGGGAGTATAAGCATCAAGTATGTATATGGAGATTCATACGTATAAATGGAGTTGAGCAGCAGTCAGATGGGAAAACCGTCTTTTGGATGATAGCCATGTTCAGTTTCCCACATTTGTCCAAATATTTTGCATAGTAACCGTCACATCAAATCTTTACACGCATGCATGGAGCATTAAATGTAGATAAAAAAATAACTAATTGTACTTTTGGTTTGCTTATGTCGAGACGAATCTTTTGAGTCTAGTTGGTCCATATTTGGACAAAGTTTATCAAATAACAATAAAAGTACTACAGTAACTTTTCGCCATGTATTCCGCGAACTAAACAAGGCGTAACTTGATCAGGCTTGTTTGTTTGCTGCTTTGGGGACTGGAGGACCTGACACTATAAAGTTAGCAGGTAGTAGGGCACAAACACAATTGGTCCTTACACGGCCTCTGACCGCTCTGTCCCTTTGTCTAGGAATTCCATGGCAAAGCTCTGCTCCTTTGTGCCCTCGCGTGCTGCATATAACGAACTAGCTTGTTGCATGTGCAGTTGCCTCGCGTGCAGTTGTATGCGTGTGGCACATAACAGCAAGTATAATAGTGGGCTGCAAGAAGGCTAAATGCTGAGGTGGAGGAGAGAAGAAAAGAGAGAGAAGAGAAGTGAGTTGTAAGGTTACACCCGCTTAGACACAAGAATTAATGCAACTTGTGAGAGAGACAAGTGGAGGAGAGAAGAAAAGAGAGAGAAGAGAAGTGAGTTGTAAGGTTACACCCGCTTAGACACAAGAATTAATGCAACTTGTGAGAGAGACAAGTGAGGTCATATAGCTATAACAAAGGCTTAACCATTGTATGAGTGAGCTAAAAGGTGGGCTGCAAAGAGCCTTACAGCCAACAGCAGGCTGTATTATTAAACTTGCTCTAAGACAGATAGAAAACGCTTCATTGATACCAAGGTGAAAACTAGGGGCCTGTTTCGAACCCAGGAATCAGGAATTTTAAAGGGGGGAAAATTCCTGCAGTTCCAACAATAGACCTAAAAAGGGATTTAGTCTGCGAATAGAGGCTTTTTTTATAAGAGCATATTCAAAGCATCTCTTAAACTCACACTCTAAATCATTATTTGTAGAGTTATTTGAAAAATCCTCTATATATTTTCACCATCCAATGGCATTCTATATTTTGTGTGCATTCTAGAGAACCAACCTCGCGCTCTCAATCTTTAATTACTGAGAAATCTGGAATAGATGATGGTTATATTTGCTAATTAAAGAAATTATCTAAGGATATTTTTTACCAAAATCTTTATCATGTCAATATCAATAAGGAAGGATATAAAGAGGTTCTTGAAGTTACACTAACGATCTAATGCGCAATAACCCCCCAAGCCCACCACCACCTCCCCAACCAATAATTACAAACATCTCCATAACTCCATCTAACGTCTCCCTCGTCCCTCCTCCGATCCTTATTAGAGCAAAACATGTCTCTTAGCCCCAATGCCAATTTCTCTCATATTACTTTAGCTATGTACACTCACAACCACTCGTTAAAGAACCTACTCTTCTACAATCACTACTGCACAAACGGCTTTTAGCCCCGGTTGGGAAGGGCCTTTAGCCCCAGTTTTCCCAAATTCCTTGACCTATATACACTCACAACCACTTGTTAAAGAACCTACTCTCCTACAATCACTACTGCACAAACGGCCTTTAGCCCCGGTTTTTCTAACTGGGGCTACCAATCCAACCTTTAGTCCCGGGTGCTCCCAACCGGGGTTAAAGGCTTCCACGAGAAAAAAATAAATGTTCACAATCACTGCTGCACAAACGGCCTTTGGGTGCTCCCAACCGGGGCTAAAGGCTTCCACGAGAAAAAATAAATGTGCACAATCACTACTGCACAAACGGCCTTTAGCCCCGGTTTTCCTAACCGGGGCTACCAATCCAACCTGGTGCTCCCAACCGGGGCTAAAGGCTTCCATAAGAAAAAATAAATGTGCGTCTGTGGGATTCAAACTCAGCACCTCTCATCTCCCACACAACTCACCTACCAACTAAGCTACACAACCCGCGTGATATAGTTCTGGATGTTTTTCTTTTCAATCCACTCGTGAAGGACCTTTAGCCCCGGTTGGTAACACCAACCGAGGCTAAAAGGACCTTTAGTCCCGGTTGGTAATACCAACCGGGGCTAAAGGGTCACCCTTTAGTCCTGGTTGGTATTCCAGGACCTTTAGTCCAGGTTGGTAATACCAACCGGGACTAAAGATTCACCTTTAGTCTCGGTTGGTGTTACCAACCGGGACTAAAAGTTTTTAGTCTCGGACACAATTTTTTGCCGAGACTAAAGCTCAGTTGATAGATCGTCCAAAGACCTGTTCTCTAGTAGTGAATAACACTCATTCTTAATTTTTTTTATCTTTCTCTCATCTCAGATGCTTTCCATGCATGCTATTAGTAATGGCTAATTAATGTCAACACTTAGGACATCACATTACGGATTTAGGCCTTGTTTGGATAAATCGATTACCTCCCAATATGACAGAAATTGAAGAGGAACATAAACTAATCCTCCCATCAGCCCCCTCTCAACTCACCACTACATTCCAAAATCCACATGGGGAATGGGTTTAGCCAACAAGGCCTTGAAGTCATAACTCATAGGCACGGAGAATTGACGATGTAATTGACATAGTAGTGGCCATGTATGGATGTAGGAAGCCCGAGTAGTGGGAAGTGTTTGGCTAACATCGTTGGCAACAATATTGTCATACAACGAGCATTGGCAGTGTGTAGATAGCGATTATTTGTCTTAATGATGCACCATCTTTCTATATCTAAAATGAGGTTCCTTACTTTGGGCACGCATGTCCACTTGTCCAGTACCAGTGCCCTGGCAGCTGCTCTAGAAATGCTCCTTCATTCTTCTATTAATTTGACAGTTGTTTGGTCATGGAACAAACATTTGGAGATGCCCTTAGAGTTTTACTGCTCATCTCCATTATAAGAAGAAAATGTATTAATTATGAAAGGAAAGGAAAGCCAGAGTTATGAGCAAAGATTCACTCCAGAATGCACCACAGCTTTTAAAAACGAAATTATGTCTATTTATATTAAGCAGAGAATGGATCTTGCAGATAGGAGCAGGAAAATAGATTAATGGGTACTGACCCAGTAATCGATAATCTCCTATGGAACTCCTTACCGAGAGAAAGGGGGAAAGAAGAGGGATCACTCCAAATAACACAAAACAAGATGCACATACAGCCCAAAAAATTGCAAGAAGAATATAATGCTTTCATCAAATCAAAAAGGAAAAAAATGCTAGAACAGATCAGAAAACATAGATCCTTCTACTTATGCACAAAATTGATTATTATGAGCCGCAAATAGTAATGTCTCCAACTGACCTCAAGGGACCAAATACTCTACACACAGGGAGCGAGTACTTTCTTCAGGCTAACTAGTTTGAGGGCATGAAGAGGGAGTGTGTATACTCAGAGACTGGAGATGTGAAGAAGAGGAGAAGCAGATTAAAAAGGATTGAGAAAGGTGGAGGGTGTTTAAAAAGGAGGGATGAGTCTGGCTTCCCTTTCCTTCGCGCGTGGGTTGGGGGAATGAAGCCCGTGGGGCCCCTAGGGACCCTTTTGGCTACCAAGCTGATGTCACGTTGCCTTCCCTGCAGGCCTCTTCTGTATTTCCATTTTTCCAATCTTGACTGCTAAGCCACACTACTGTAGTACTGTTCCGTCCAGTCCTCTTATGGATGACGCCACCTCCTTAGGGCGACAACTAGCTACCAAATTCATTCATAATCAGTGAAGTGGATGGAGTTTGGAAGTCTTCTCGTACACATATATATCGTCATATATGTACTAGGTCTCAAGTTCTTATACAGTACGTGATGAAACCAAGAATGAGAGTGAACTTTGAGGGATTAGGTAACCTTGTTTATCATAAATTATTTTCTTTTTCTTCGGTGCAATTTTTCAATTACTATTCCAGCTATAGGAGAAGGAGATTGGCCTTGCATGTGCTGTCATGGTTGTATATCTCGATCTGATAATAATAAAAATAGGAGTACACTTTCAGACAATCATGATGAGATCAAAGCACACTGACTCCTTAAGAATAACTGTTGCAGTCTGATTTGGATGGTTCGGAGGATGAATCTAAGGCAATGGATAAATCAGGTTCTACAAGCAAAGATAAATTCCTCAGTGACAAGAAGGTTCAGAATGCTGGAGGTAAATCAGTCAGTATGGTTATGGGTTGTGGGGACACTATGAGTCAAGCTCAGCAATTGGAATGGATGATGGGTAGCAAAGGAAGAAAGTTGTTGACAACAGTAGAGAGTATGGTTGTGGATCAGCAGGTCTACAGTGATGTAAACCCTGCTGTGCTTAGTGGTAAGGAGAGTCAGGTAGAGGTTTCAGCCAATAAATGTGTTAATATGCAGAAAGTTGAGGTGATTGATAATGGGATAGACTTAAGTCATGAAGGGGCAGATTGTGGGATGATGGTGTTTGATACCCTTGAGGGTTGCTATGGTGGTAATGTCTGGAAGACGCCAGTGGTTGAACAGTTACATGCTTCTGACTGTAATATTGTGGGCAACAAACTCTACAGTTTGGTGAATGAGGAGTCCCAGCACTCGAAGTGGGAGGAGTTTAGAAGACTGGCTATGAAAGATACAACAACGGAAGAGTGTTCTAATTTGCTTAAGAGGATGGAGCTGGAAATTTCTGATGATGACATGTTGGATAATGAAGATGAGAATGGGACAGGTAATGAGGCTGGGTCTACACTGGGGGAGTGGACACATTCTATGCAGTTGGAGAAGGGTATTGTGTGCCTGAATGAGGGTAATAAGGACAAGAAGATCCAGAAGAAGAAAACTAAATGGGGTCCAAGCCTGAGGATGCCAAGACCAAGAAGAATTCCAGAGGATGGCTATACTGTTATGGAGAGGGCTCAACAATTGAAGAAGGTTAAAAACTTGGAAAAAGGTACTCGAACAAACTCATCCTTTGCTTTTGAAAGCAATGATACTTTACTTGAGAAAGCCAGTAGCGTAAACATTTCAGTGGGCACTGATGCGTATGATAAAATGAATATGATATAAAAATTAAGACAACAGGAAATAGAGAATAGGCTGATTTTTGAGGAAAATAATCCAGAGATTAACCTCCCTAGTGAGCTGGATATTAATGTTGTGATGGAGGACTTTCCTCCTTTGAATAATGTGGCTCTGAGTCCTTTAAAGGAACAATCTGATTTAGGGGGACAATCTTGGGTTGAGATAGCTTCTAAAAGCTGTGATTGATAAAATAAATAGTTCTAATGATAGGAGCAGTTTGGAACGTTAGAGGCCTCAATAAAGAGGGCCGTTTGCAGTGTATCACTGATTTCATCTTAGATAATAAGTTGGACTTTGTGGGTTTTCAAGAAACAAAAAAAGAATCTTTTAAGGAGAACTTTTTAAAAAGTATTCATAACTGTTTTAGTTGGCAGTTTCTTCCTGCTAATGGTACTGCGGGTGGTATTTTAATGGGTTTCAATAATAAGAAGTTTGATATTATAGCATGGAAGATAGGAAAGTATAGCATTGCTGCTATTATTAGAAATTGCTATGATAATTTTATTTGGAGATTTGTTTCAGTCTATGGGTCTACATATGAGGAGGGTAAACAAGAATTCATTTGTGAGCTTGGGGAACTTCTAGATAACTGGGATGGACCCACTGTTATTGGTGGTGATTTCAATATAATTGGATCTGCAAAGGAGAAGAATACAGGGGTGGTTAATTACAAATGGGCTGATGCTTTGCGAGAATGGATTGGTAAGTTTAGGTTGGTAGAATTAAAACCTTCAACTAGGTCCTATACTTGGTCTAACAATCAGAATAATCCTGTTCTAGCAGCCTTAGACAAATTGTTTTGTACAACTAATTTCGAACAAAAGTTTCCTCTAGCTTTTGTCACAACCAGGTCAAGAGCTGGGAGTGACCATGTCCCTTTGGTTTTAAACCTTGGTATTGATGAGATTAAAAAACCTGTTGTATTTAGGTTTGAAAAATGGTGGCTTGAGCAACCTGAGTTTAGAGGATTGGTTGAAAAGATTTGGAATACCCCTTGTGCCTTTACAGACTGTTTGGATGTCTGGCAATTTAAAATCAGACTAGTGAGGAAAAAGATTAAAGGTTGGGCCTTGAATATTAATGCCGCTATTCGAAAACAGAAGCAAGAGCTCCTTAAGGAGTATGATATTTTGGATAGGAACCAAGAAGTGTCAGCTATTAGTGAGCTAGAAAGGGTAAGGATGAAAGAAATTGTTGAGGACCTGGAATCTATCTGGAGGTTGGAAGAGATTAAAGCTAGGCAAAGGTCGAGGGATAGAGAAGTTAAGGAAGGGGATAGAAATACAACTTATTTTCAAGCTGTGGCTAATCAAAGGAATAGGAAGAAAAGAATCGTTGGTTTGGAGGGACCGGAGGGATGGATTGAGGACAACAAGGAGATGCTTGAGCATGCTGTAACTTCCTATAAAAATTTGTTTGGTAAGGAGGAAAGTAGTGGTGTGGGTTTAAACCCGGAGTTTTGGAAGGATGAAGAGAAGGTCACAACTACTGAAAATGAGCTTTTAGAAGCTCCTTTTTCAGAAGAGGAGGTGAAGGAGGCAGTTTTCAGCTCTTATGCTGAAGGTGCTCCGGGTCCGGATGGGTTTTCTTTTTTGTTCTATCAGGTTTTTTGGGATGTGATTAAAAAATATTTAATGAACTTGGTCCGGTTGTTTGAACAAGATTCTTTAAACTTGGATAGACTAAATTATGCCATGATAACTTTGATCCCAAAAGAACCTGAGGCAAAGAGTTTGAAGAAGTTTAGGCCTATTAGCCTGCTAAATTGTAGTTTCAAAATCTTTTCTAAACTTTTAAATAATCGATTAATTAAAGTGGCGGATAGATTGATCGCGTCTAATCAAACGGCCTTTATAAAAGGTAGATTTATCTTGGAAAGTGTGGTTGCTGCTCATGAAATTATTCATGAGGTTCATAGGAGTAAGGAGGAGGGTGTTATCTAAAAGCATGACTATGAAAAGGCCTATGATAGAGTTTCCTGGTCCTTTCTTGAGGACATGTTAAGAACTCGAGGTTTTGGTGTTAAGTGGCGAGGATGGTTAGCTAAGGTCGTTAGAGGAGGGTCTATCTGCATTCGGATTAACGATGAAAATAGTTCCTTCATTAAGCCAGGAAAGGGCTTAAGACAGGGAGACCCTTTGTCCCCACTTCTCTTTAATTTAGTGGCGGACGTGTTCTCTAGGATGCTTATGAAAGCAGCTAATGAGAATTTGATTACAAGCCTCCTACCACAGGTAGCGGATGGGGGGATTATTAGCCTCCAATACGCTAATGATACTTTGTTGTTTCTGGAAAATAACCTGGAAAAGGCATGCACTCTTAAGTGGCTGCTTGTTTGTTTTGAGCATATGTCTGGGATGAAAATAAATTACGATAAAAGTGACTTACTCACTATTGGGATAGAGGATGATAGGGCCAATGAATTTGCAAAAAAATTTTGTTGTAAAAAGAGTAGTTTCCCTATTAAGTATCTTGGGGTCCCTCTTCACTTTACCAAGTTGACGAGAACTGATCTGCAACCTGTGGTTGATAAGATTATCAAACGTATTGCTGGTTGGCGGGGGAGGTTGTTGTCATATGCAGGAAGACTTACTCTTCTGAAAGCATGTTTGGCTAGCATTCCTATTTACTTGTTATCTGTTATTAAGTTTCTAAAGTGGGCGATTGAGATGATTAATTCACACATGGGACATTTCTTGTGGAATAATATGGAGGACAGGCATAAGTATCACTTAGCTAATTGGCAATTGATTGCCCAGAAAAAAGAGGTGGGTGGTTTAGGAATTCCCGATTTAAGGAGTCTAAACTTAGCTTTACTGAACTCGTGGATTTTTAGGTATCAGCTCCATAAGGAGGCAATTTGGACTAAAATTGTGGACTTTAAATATAGAACGAAAGAGTCTAACATCATGTGATGTCCTGATGTTGGGTCGTCTCCTTTCTGGAAAGGAGTTTTGTGGGCTATGCAAGCAGCACATATGGGTATTTTTTGGAAAGTTGGTAATGGAGAGAGGGTCAGATTTTGGGAGGATCACTGGATAGGTAATACTAGTCTAGCTATTATGTTTTGGCCTTTGTATGTGATTAATGAACAGCAGGAGAGAACTCTGAAAGAGATATGGGATGGTCAGGAGCTTATGCTTACTTTTAGGAGAGGGGTTTCTGAGAGTCTCATGAATATGTGGTGGGAGTTGTTTGGCTTGATAGAGGATATTGTTGACACTGGTTATTTATCATAATTAAGGAATAAATAAATATGAAAAGGGCAAGAATTTGATCACCAACAAAGGTTTAGGGTTTCAACTGACAATATTCCACGAGTTTTGGTGAATTATGATTCTACAGGGACTAAACCAGGAAATCAGCACCGAAAGCTTCCCATAGAAGGAAACCGACGGGAGATAACGCAACCACCACGTAAGGATTATTCTAGAAGACTCCAGAGGACGCAAGAAGACACCAGGAGGTCAACCACCGCGAGAGGCCGACTGGTGGGACCGACCGGTCCCACCAGGAGACCGACCGGTCGCCCCCTGGGCCCACCGGGTTCCGTCCTCTGCAAGCTATCTCCACCGACCTTTAGGATGCATCTCGGCCGTACCTTGAGTCGGTTTGATCCAAGGGCTACGGTTCATCGCCCAGGGCTATATAAATAGCCCCTAACCCCCCTCTTCAGAGAATCAATCAGGATTTGATCATTAGACATCATCAATCAGAGCTTCAGAAAGAGATCAATCGGAAGCCCTAGAACTTCATCTACCTAGATTAGTAGATAGAATAGGATTAGAGGAGGCAAGCTTCGCTTGGATTCCTGACCTAATCACGAGAAGGCTCGGTAAACCCAAGATCTTCTCTCTTGTATTAACATTATGGATCTATTTCATAATTGCTCTTCTAGTTCATCATTGTTCTTCATTGTTTATGTTCTAGTTCATCGTCTAGTTCATGTTCATCGTCTAGTTCATCATCTAGTTCATAATCGTGTTCTAGTTCATGTTCTAGTTCGTACTTTAGTTCTTCTCGATGATCTAATTCACCTTATTGTTCATCATCGTGTTCTAGATAGCAATACAATTGATATGATTAAGACATCAATGATTATATTCTTAGTTATAATGCTTATAGTCTGCTTTGATTATATATTTGGCATAGATAGTTCATCTTTATGTTTATACTCATGTTCGTATAGCGCTCATCTTAAAGTACAACGGATGGGTGATAGATGCTGTGTAGGCGTGGTGCCTATACATTATTTATCTGTGAATGCGTCCTATGTTCCGGATAGAGTGGTAGATCGCGGGTGTGACAGACCTGTTGAGTCCTCTGTATTCCACCTCCCGAATATAGTGTTCAGTATGGCTCAGTTAACTCATGGTTTAAGGGTTACTTTGTTTGACACTTTTACTATGGAGTTGCCTCTTGATTATAAATATGATGTGACCTAGCCAATGATAAGAGACCCTCAGCACCACTACCAGAAGTTAGCCAGATAAGAAGAAGCTTAACACCAGTGTTGGACACCATGGCCGACAAGACACTCCGCGAGTTCTCTGCACCAACCACTGCGAACATTAGGACTGGACCAACAGTCAATGTGGGAGACAACGGATTTGAACTCAAGCCAGCCTTGATCAACATGGTGCAAGCTAATCAGTTTTGCAGAAAGGCACATGAAGACGCAAGCGCTCATCTCCAACACTTTTTAGAGATTGGTAGCACTTTCACCATCAAAGGAGTCGAAAGGGACGCCATTCTACTTCGCTTGTTCCCATTCTCACTCTTGGGGAAAGCAAAACAATGGTTCTACGCCAACAAAGATAAAAACACCTCGTGGGCGATCTGTTCAACTGTCTTCCTAGCAAAGTTCTTTCCAGTGGGCAAGACGAATGCCCTCCTTGCCAAGATTTCAACTTTTCAGCAACAACATGAAGAATCAATCCCAGAAGCTTGGGAACGCTTTCAAGACTACATATCAGAATGCCCTCACCATGGGATGGAGAATTGGCTACTCATGCAGACCTTCTACCACGGGCTCACTTCAAGTACCCGTGAGAATGTGGATGCCGCTGCTGGAGGATCTTTCTTATCACTCACGATCAACAATGCAACTACACTCATAGAGAAGATGGCCTCTAACCAAGGTTAGAACGAGGAACGCTCTCAGCCACGCAAGAGGGGAGGAATACATCAACTGAAGGAAGTAGACATGTTGTCTGCCAAACTTGACCTACTCATGAAAAAGTTCGATGAACACACTCCCAAGAGAGAAGACGTCAAGCAAATCTACGAATCTCGCATGACATGTGAAGAGTGTGGAGGCACTGGTCATTCAGGGAGCAACTGCCCTGAGATTCAAGAGGATGCAAAGGACATCAACAACAACACCAACTATCGTCCTCAACAAACTCAAGGATGGAACCAACAATCAAGGCCTAATTACTCAGGTAACTACTCAGGTAACTACCAAGGTAATACTTTTAATCAACCACCTTTGAGAGAGATGATATCCAATCAAAATAAAATTATTGATAATATGTCTAAGAAGATAGCTTCCAATGATAAACTGCTTGAAAATATTAATACTAGAATGGATAGCTTTACTTCTGCTATAAAGAATCAACATGGCTTTAATAAAATGATAGAATCTCAGTTATCTCAGTTAGCAGCTTCAGTCCCTATGGCTGAAAAAGGAAAGATTCCAGGAAATCCAAAAGAGCTAGAAACTGCAAATCTTGTAGACATCTTTGATGCAGGACACCTCATACCTAGACCTTCAAGAGAATGGATGGATGACTCCATCGCCCCAAAGAAAGGAGATCCAGGAAGACCTGTGATTCCAATTCATATTGGACCTCACAGTTTTGAAGAAATAGTCTGTGACCTTGGAGCAAGCGTCAACATTATGCCAAGGGTAATATACGAACAAATACATGGTGCACCTCTATTATATACAACTATGTGTTTGCAGCTCGCAGATCAGACACTGTGCTACCCATTAGGAATTCTAGAAGATATCTGTGTACGAGTGGGACGCTCGTATGTGTGTGCAGACTTTATGATCATTGAAACAGGTGGAGACAAAAGAGCACCCATCATTCTTGGACGCCCGTTCCTAAGCTCAACGAAAGCCATCATCTACACGGATAGCGCCAAGATCTGTTTCACAATCACAGGCAACAAAGAAAGATTCAGTTTCAAGAGACGTACACTCACTACCAAAGTCCACCCTCAGATGCCCTACGAAGATGCAAACATCATATCATCAAAGAAGAAGAATAGGAACAGAAGGAGGAAAAACAAGGCTACACAACCACATCAAGACAAAGTATGGATGGTCAACTCTGTCCAAACAGAACACGACCACCTTCTTGCATCACCATACCTTGCCAAAAGGGATGACCCAGGCGTACCCACCATCGATTGCAAGATCGAAGGAAGTACATTCCACAAGACGTTCTGCGACATTGGCTCAAGTGTCAATATAATGTCTAAGGTAACATATGAGCACTTATATAAAAATAGACCTATGTATCAAACATATGTGCAGCTACAGATGGCGGACCAAACTTATCGATTTCCGGAGGGAATAGTAAAGGACGTGATGATCCAAATTAAAGACCACTATGTTCCCACCGACTTCTTAGTACTAGACATGGGAAAGGAAAACGACATTCACATTGTTGGGACGGTGCCCAGACCGTAGGCGCCTCCAACCCGCAATACCGAAAGAAGGCGGAGCTTTCGTGTGAATGCGCGCATTCGCGCGGGAGCACGTGCTCGCTTTCGGCTCCGCAAGGCAAAAGAGTGACAGAGCTTTCGTGCGAAAGGAGGCATTCACGCGGAAGCACACGTTTCGGCTCGCGGACCGAGAGAAGGCGGAGCTTTCGTGCGAAAGGAGGCATTCGCACAGAGGCACGCATGTCGGCTCGCGGACCGAGAGAAGGCGGAGCTTTCGTGCGGAAGGGGGGCATTCGCGCGAAAGCACGCGTTTCGGCTCGTGGACCGAGAGAAGGCGGAGCTTTCGTGCGAAAGAAATCTTTCGCGCAGAAGCACGTATTTCGGCTCGCAGGGCCGGAGAATGGCAGAGTTCTCGTGCGAAAGGGGGCATTCGCGCGAAAGGAGTCCAGCATTTTCGGCGGGGGTTTTCGTCTTTCATGACTTTGGTTTTTCATAGGCTTTCGCAGGTCGCCGAAGGTCTGGGTCAAAAGAAGCGGGCCCACCGGTCAGGAAAAGGAGCCGGGGGACGCTAGGCCCGTCGGGGGGGCGAAGTTACGACGGTGCCCCTCGTGCCGTGGGAGACGGCGTACGGCCACGGAGTAGTTGAGCAGGGTAACGTTGTAATTGTAACAGAGTGGTTGGAAGGGCATTCTTGTACTTTCAATCTGGTCTAGATTAATATAAAAAGCTCCCAGCTTCCCCAAGGGGAAGGGAGGAGAACACTGTTCACTTTAACTACTTCCCTACTTTCCCGTTCATTTTCCGTTTTCGCTTCGTGCTTTCGTTCGTGCGACAACCCGCTGTTTCGGGGCCTCGGACCCGAAACAACATTGGCGCCCACCGTGGTTGTCGCCCGAACTTACCATGCCACCAAGGAAAGCACCGAAGACGGTCGACAATCTGGAGACAATCGCCGTGAGGAAGGATGCTTTCGGCACCATCGCGGCATCCGCTCCAGTCAACCAAGTTCCACCAAGCACAGCCCTAGAGCCACCTGCTTTCGGCGGCGCTCTATCGATAGAAACTCAGCCGCCGTCGGGAGCATCGACGAGCCAGAACGTACAACCCCAGGATCAGCGGACTTTCAGCAGAGATGGAACACCGGAAGGACTTGTCGAGGACGAGCTCGGCGAAGAGGATGACGACGATGCTGAAATCACAAGACACGCCCAAGCAATCAAGACGTTGGCACAACAGCAAGAGGAAATCGACAAGCTGTTGCTGCAAAGAGACCAGCTACAGCAGCAACTAGCAGCAAAAGCAAGAGAGGACGAGACTCGCAACGCCATTCGGCGAGCAGAGGCGCAGAGAAGGCAACTCCAGAAGGAAATTCAGGAGCTACAAAGGGTTGGGGCGGACCTAGATCCGATATCCCAAGAAAATGTATTCATACCAAGGCGAGAGCAACCGCCAGCTTTCGGCAACGCCATCGACGAAACCTCTCCGCTCTCGAGGGAGTTGCAAGCCCATCTGTGGCCACTCAATTACAAGCCGCGCATTCCGACTTTCGACGGTAAAGCGAACCCACGCAAGTTCTTGGCAAGCTACGAGACAGCTATTTTTTCGGCAGGCGGAGACAATCAGGCTCTAGCGAAATCCCTCATTCTGGCAGTCGAAGATGTGGCTCACGATTGGTACACCACCCTCAAGCCGCTGTCCATCTATTCGTGGGCCCAGTTGAAGGCCGAATTGCTTGCCACGTTCCAAGGATTCCGACCAGACGTCAAGACCACGCGAGACCTCATGAATTGCACCCAGCAAGATGACGAACCCCTATCCGAGTACCTCAAACGTTTCATTCAGCTGAAAGCTCAAGCTCCGAATGTGCCGGAAGCCGCGGTGATCGCAGTAGCCATTGAAGGCTTGGGGACTGGGTAGTGCGCCGCTCACTTGTCCAGAGAGCCGCCAAAAGATGTCAAGGAGTTGTTTGATGTAATGAATGCATATGCGAGGTCGGATGATGACTTTCGGCGACGCAAGGCCGCCCGCCTGGTACAGAGGCAAGCAACGAAAGCAAGTCGGCCACCGCCCGTGCCGAATCAAAGGATGGTCAGGCCCTTTCGGTCGATCAACAGTTTGCAGGAAGAACCAGCGCAATCGGCGGCAGGCATGGAGAGGCCTGGCATGGCCGACTTTCAGCCCCAAAGAGGGTTCGATCAACCTTTCCGCGGGGGACGCGGTGGAAGGACAGGATGTGGCGGCCGAGACGGTAGAGGCCACGGAAGAGGAGCCAGACCCCCGTATTGCGTCATTTGCGACGACAATTTCGGCCATACTACTCGGGATTGCAAATACAGCAAGATGGCGAAAGAGCTAAAAGACAAGGACCAAGCCTCAGCTTCCGGTGAAAGCTCCAAGCATGTTTTCCATAATTCGCAAGACCTGGCAGCAGGAGCAGTAGCATGCAGCAACTACGCAAGCACGCCTATGCATCCCCCGCAGTACATGCCTCCCCAAAATTTGCATTGGTACAATCCGGCATACCAGGGTTACCAGCTTCCGGTCTTCGTGCCACAGTCGGTGGCAGTTTCATCACACATGCACTATCAGCGTCAGCCAACACCGCCACCTGCGCTTCCGGCTCAAACCCAACCTCAGGGGCAGCAACCACAGCCCGGTTACCAGCAGGGGCAGGAAATGGAAAATGAGACTAGCGCAATCAACAACATCCTCCCGTCAAGAGGCCACATTTTTGCCATCACGGGTGGATCCAACTTGTAGCACGAAAGCAAAAGGGCGAGAAAGGACTATCACCGAAGAGTCCAGACGGTATCACCAAGGCTTCCACTGAACAGGCCAGCTTGGTCATTAGCGCCGATATGTTTCGACGAGTCAGATTTCAAAGTCCGCGATTACCCGCATTGTGACGCTTTCGTCGCCACGACCAATGTGGCTGGTTTCACCCTGCATAACATTCTGATTGACACCGGAAGCTCAGCAGACATATTATTCGTCAAAGCTTTCGAGGCGATGGGATTTGACAGGCGCAGTTTGGACCCCGCTAGTAATTCGCTATACGGGTTCAGAGGAAGAAAGATTGACGCTATCGGCAAAAAGCAAATCCCTGTATCTTTCGCCGAAGGGGAAAAAGTCCGCACCGAAACGCTGACATTCGACATAGTAAATATGGATTATCCCTATACTGCCATTTTCGGCAGAGGTTTCACCAACAAGTTTAACGTCGTCATCAAGCAAAGCTACCTGTGCATGAAAATGTCATCCCCTTTCGGCATTATCACTGTACATGGAGATCAGCAAGCCTCTAGAAGAATTGAGGGAAAACCAACCCCCGACTATAGCCTTATCAATGAGGTGGCGAACAAAGACGAAATGCAAACAACCACCGAAGAGCACGCTATCGTCAGCCCGTCGGAATGCAAGGTTGGGGCAGCCGAAGAAACGGTAAGGATTCCGCTCGCGGCCTCCAGGCCCGAAAGAGCTGTGCACATTGGGTTAAGCATGCCAGAAGAAGAAAGAAGTGCTCTGGCATCTTTCCTCGTGAACAACGATGACATTTTCGCTTGGTCAGCAAACGACTTGCAAGGCGTTAGCAGAGATCTCGCCCAGCACAGTTTGAACGTCGCAAGCGGCGCTAAGCCCAGAAAGCAAAAACTGAGAAAGATGTCAAACGAAAGGGCAGATGCGGCGAAAGCCGAAGTGCAAAGATTACTCGATGCGGGAGTAATCCGACCAATCCAGTACCCCGAATGGCTGGCGAACGTTGTCTTGGTGAAAAAGAAGAATGGAAAGTGGCGAATGTGCGTCGATTTCACCGACCTCAACAAATGCTGCCCGAAGGATCCGTACCCTTTGCCTCGTATCGACAAGCTCGTCGACATCGCATCCGGTTGTGAAATAATGAGTTTGCTAGATTGTTTTTCAGGTTATCACCAGATATGGCTCCATCCCGACGATGAGGAGAAAACCAGTTTTATCACCCCAACAGGCACATATTGCTATCGACGGATGCCGGAAGGGCTACGGAATGCAGGCCCTACATTCTCGCGGATGACTGACAAGGTGTTCGAAAGCCAGAAGCAAAAGAAAAACTTGTTGGCTTACGTTGACGATATAGTGGTCAAGAGTGACAGACAGGAAGATCATCAAGCAGACTTACTCGAGACTTTCGGCAATCTCCGAAAAAGTGGTCTGAAGCTCAACCCTGACAAGTGCATTTTCGGCATCAAGAAAGGCAAGCTCCTCGGTTGCCTGGTTTCGGCAAGAGGAATTGAAGCCAATCCCGACAAGACAGCGACAATCGTCAACATGCAACCACCCTCAAGCCAAAAGCAGGTGCAAAGGTTGACAGGAAGGCTGGCATCTTTGAACAGATTTATCGCAAGGTCCGCCGAAAAAGGGCTACCATTCTTCAGAACTTTGCGCAGCTCTGATCCTTTCGATTGGGGAGAAGAGCAGCGGCAGACTTTCCAGCAGCTTAAGGAGTACCTGACAAAGCTAACCACGCTATCTAAACCATCGCCGGAAGCGACACTTTTGTTGTATCTCGCAGCATCTCACACCACTGTAAGCGCAATATTGGTGGATGAGAGGGAACACGAAAACAAGATGATGCAGTTCCCGATCTACTTCGTCTCTGAGGCCTTGTCGGGAGCAAAACTGAATTATTCAGAGCTAGAGAAGATAGCTTATACGGTGGTAATGGCTTCCAGGAAACTAAAGCACTACTTTCAATCCCACCACATCATAGTCCTATCGGCTCAGCCATTGGAAGCCTTGTTCCGCAACAACGAAGCTATCGGCCGAATCGGCAAGTGGGCGGCGGAGCTAAACGAATATGTGATCGACTTCCAACATCGATCCGCAATCAAGTCGCAGGCGTTGGCAGATTTCATAGCAGACTGGACTCCCGCGGCTTTCGACACAACTCTCGAATTCGAGGAGCCCGTATGGACCGTAAATTGTGATGGCGCCTGGGGAATGGCTGGAGCCGGAATCTCGGCGATCCTAACCCCGCCAAGAGGACCGAAGGTCAGATTCGCCACAAGGTTGCAATTCCTCACAACCAACAACACCGCCGAATATGAAGCCGTGCTGTTGGGATTACGAAAGCTCCGAGCAATCGGAGCGAGAAGATGCATAGTCAAGTCAGATTCCCAAGTCGTTGTGGGTCACGCCGAAAAGGATTTCACAGCAAGAGAACCAGAGTTAGCCAAGTATCTGGCAGCAATCAGAAGAATGGAGAAGTACTTTGCCGGTTTCACCTTACGTCACATCCCAAGAGCCGAAAACACAGAGGCAGATGAACTGGCCAAAGCCGCAGCACAAAATCTGCCACTACCACCAGATGTGTTTTATCAAGTCCTTTCGGCCAAAGCCGTGAAAGAGGAGGAAGATCATCCAAGTTCGGTACACGCTATCGTCAGTGATGACTGGAGGTCACAGATATTCGCTTATCTAGCCGGGACATACGAGCCGGAGTCTAGGAAGGATGTCGAAAGGATGGCCAGCAGAGCGAAAGGTTACTCAATCATCGGAGAGCAGTTGTTCAAAAACGGGATAACAGCTCCTCTTCTAAAATGCATAAGCAAACACGAAGGCATCCAGCTACTCGAAGAAATGCACGCCGGAATGTGCGGAGCGCACAGAGGGCCTCACGAAATAGCACACAGAGCAATGAGGCAAGGATTTTATTGGCCTTCCGCCGCATCAGACGCCAGAGAGCTGGTCAAATGTTGCAAAGGTTGCCAGATGTTCGCCAAAAACCAGAAAGCCCCAGCAAATGAAACCACGCCGATAGTACCGACCTGGCCTTTGCAGAGATGGGGCATCGACATAGTCGGCCCGCTACCGGCAGCTCCGGGCAACCTGCGTTTCGCAGCAGTTGCTCTCGAGTATTTCACCAAGTGGGTGGAAGCGAAGGCCCTCGCTAGCATAACTTCCACCTCCTTAACCAAATTCGTCTGGCAGAGGATAATCTGTCATTTCGGTGTTCCGTCATTCATCACCTGCGACAATGGGAAGCAGTTCGATTGCGCCGAATTCAGGAGTTTCTGTGATGAACTCAGCACAAAGCTTAACTTCGCCTCAGTAAATTACCCGCAGGCAAACGGGGCTGTCGAGAGAGCGAATGGCCTAATCTTCTCGGTAATTTCGAAATCCTTATACGACTCGCCGAAAGGCAAGTGGGCCAACACCCTAACAACGGCTGTGTGGGGACACAACATCTCACGGTCCAGAGCTACCGGCTTCACCCCGTTCAGGTTACTTTACGGCGAGGAAGCAGTCACCCCGGAAGAGGTAAAGCTGGGCTCCTTCCGAACCGAATTGGCCCCAACAACCCAAGAGCAAAGACACCTCGAACTCGACACTATCGAAGAAGTAAGACTGCAAGCTGCAGATAATCTCGAGAAGTACCATGCCGAAACGAAGCATCACATGGACAAGACGATAGTCCGAAAGGATATCAAGCCTGGAGACATGGTCACCATTCGGCAGCCAGACAAGCAAGGTAAGCTGCAATCGCAATGGCAAGGCCCCTTCATCGTGGCAAGCATGGCAGCACCCGGTGTATTCCGGTTGTTGGATGACAAGGGCGAAGAATCAGCCCACACATGGAACGCGAGCAATCTGCGCCGTTTCTACCCGTAATTTATCTTTTTGAACTTCGATGTAAATTTCTTTTCCATCTTTCACCATTTTTGTAATCAAAGGTCGGTTGCACTCTTTTTCCTCGCCGGGGAAGCCCTTCATCGGGGTGCGAGGTTTTTTAACGAGGCAGCCGAATGTAACCGCTACATTGCGAAAGAAAACGTAATTCCCCTAAAAATATCGCGTGGCTCGGTAAAAGATGAAGTCAACCAAACATAAGGTTGAGACATTCGTCATTAAAATGTGGTGAAAACAGAATGTCGGGGAGCTAGGGCGAAAGAGACCCTTCACATCCACCGACAATCTCGAAAGCCTGCGGGCTATGTGAAAACCGACCCTCCGACAAAACGCGAGGGCGAAACGAAAGCCTGCGGGCTATGTGAAAACCGACCCTCCGGCAAAACGCGAGGGCGGAACGAAAGCCTGCGGGCTATGTGAAAACCGACCCTCCGACAAAACGCGAGGGCGGAACGAAAGCCTGCGGGCTATGTAAAAACCGACCCTCCGACAAAACGCGAGGGCGGAATGAAAGCCTGCGGGCTATGTAAAAACCGACCCTCCGACCAAACGAGAGGGCGGAACGAAAGCCAGCAAGCAAGTCGAGCAGTCCTTGCCAGGCGACAAGGACAGCTGGCAGGCCCCAGTAGCCGCAAAGAGCATAAATGCCATACTAACCTTTCACCTACCAAACGCCCACAAGTACAGCCAAGGGAGTAAATGCAGTCCTCCCGCAACAAGGGTAAGGCAATATAAATAGACACCAGGGTGCAAGCCTCCCAACCATCCAAAACGGCCGAGTCTCTGCAAAATGTTAGTCCCAGGCAGTCGGCCCATTAGCAAAAATGCGAACAGGAAGCATCAGGAGCCACGCTTTCGCTTTGATGATTGTGTCATCGGCGTCGCGTCCACCTATCGTCACCAATCCAGTAACTATAGGCGAGAGTCCCTTTGAGTGGCAATCCCATCTCAAACTACGGCTAGCAGATGAACCAGGCCGTGCACGTTGCCGGATGACAATAAGTGCAATGTCGTAGTTATAGCCGGTTGTAAACCTCCTTCCGGCAATATATAAAGGCACTTTCGTCAATCGATTTCCCCAACTTCAACAGACCGCTAACACCCGATCTCGCGGCCAACTGGACCGAGGGGCTCGCAACGAAAGCACCCTCGCGCGAATGCTACCGTCTCTCGCCTAAGTGTGTGGGGGCGGGCGCGTCTTTACTACCGACCGAGGGGCTCGCAACGAAAGCACCCTCGCGCGAATGCTACCGCCCCTCGCCTAAGTGTGTGGGGGCGGGCGCGTCTTTACTACCGGCCGAGGGGCTCGCACCGAAAGCACCCTCGCGCGAATGCTACCGCCCCTCGCCTAAGTGTGTGGGGCGGGCGCGTCTTTACTACCGACCGAGGGGCTCGCACCGAAAGCACCCTCGCGCGAATGCTACCGCCCCTAGCCTAAGTGTGTGGGGGCGGGCGCGTCTTTACTACCGACCGAGGGGCTCGCATCGAAAGCACCCTCGCGCGAATGCTACCGCCCCTCGCCTAAGTGTGTGGGGGCGGGCGCGTCTTTACTACCAACCGAGGGGCTCGCACCGAAAGCACCCTCGCGCGAATGCTACCGCCCCTAGCCTAAGTGTGTGGGGGCGAGCGCGTCTATACTACCAGCCGAGGGGCTCGCACCGAAAGCACCCTCGCGCGAACGCTGTCGCCCCTCGCCTAAGTGTGTGGGGGCGGGCGCGTCTCAGCTACCAGCCGAGGGGCTCGCAGCGAAAGTTCCCTCGCGCGAATGCTACCGCCCCTCGCCTAAGTGTGTGGGGGCGGGCGCGTCTTTACTACCGGCCGAGGGGCTCGCACCGAAAGCACCCTCGCGCGAACGTTGTCGCCCCTCGCCTAAGTGTGTGGGGGCGGGTGCGTCTCAGCCACCGGCCGAGGGACTCGCAGCGAAAGCTCCCTCGCGCGAATGCTAACGCCCCTCGCCTAAGTGTGTGGGGGCGGGCGCGTCTTTACTACCGGCTTGCAACGAAGGCAATCGTGCCTAGAACGCCGTAAAAAAGGTAACAATTGCGCAAGCATGGGTTTCCGGCCAGCCAGCGGGCGGCCATTACCCCTTAGCCGGACAAACGAAACAAACCAAGTCCTTATTCTCAATAAAACGAACATACACGTGGCGATGGCAACACCGAAATAACAATAATCTCAACGATTTCTTACTTCACAATCGGTTTCCGGATTTCACGCAAGTTTGTACAATGCACTTGCATTCACAGGTCTTTTCAGCGAGCGAAAAACTCGCAAACTACTCCTGCGAGCGAAATAGGACGCTAAATCGTCGCGCATTGGGCGAAAGCACGGCGTCTTCAGGCTCCATTTTAACAAACGGGGCGTCCTCAAGGATTGACGGCGCTCGCGACGCCTCGCGTCTCTTCCGCCTCACCTCAAGTTCGCGCCGGTCAAAGTTCTCGTAAAAAGAACGTAAACGGTCCTCCGTGCGCTTAAGCTTCTTAGCACACTTTTTCAGATAAGAGGAAAGCGACGCCGTCGGAAACCTAGAGCGAAAACTCCTCCACAAGTCACCGCCGACACAGATATCGCCTGACCTAATCATTAACGGGCAGATGTCGAGAACGTCCGGCGTTCCCGCACCCGCGCCCTGTTCAAAATACAACATTCGAATTTAAGTTCCAAGTTTTACATAAGGCCGACGAACATACTACCAACACAATAAAAGCGGGCCCTAAAAAACATTCGTCTACCGCAGCGTCTTGAGAGGCGTTCGCGTCGCAGGAAGCTGCAGCGGCCGAGCTCGGGGGCTTCATCATTAGGCTGGGGCGGGCTCGCCTCCTTTTCTGGCTCGGCTTCGCGCGCCCGTTTCTCCGAAATGAAATCAGTGAACACCTGTCGAATATGTGCCTTGTCCTCCGGAGTCTGCACCAGGGGTCACAGTGCAGAGGAAGTGTCATTCATCCCGCGAAAAGAAAAGAAAGAGTGAGAGAAAACATCACGCGAAAGTGTAAGCAATCGCTAGAAGATACCTTCCCGCGAGCCATAGCGGACTGCATAAGCGACATATCGTTCCCCCCGGCCAACCAGAATTCATCAAAGAATCTCTTGCCCAAGACTTTCGCTGCCTCGGGGGTGCGCCAATAATAGTCCACCTCCCTGACCGAAAGGTCCGCGATATGCGAACAGTCGGCGTCAACGAGGCTGTGCCCTATCGCTTTGATGCCCGTGACGGCGGCGTAATCCTGGCCGAGGGCCATATGCCCCTCAAGTGACTCCATTTCGGTCCGGATCCAGCCGACTAGGTTGTCAATGTTATGCTCGGAGGGACCTTCCGCCTCGACGCCGATGCTGCGAAGGCACTCGCGGAAGCGAGATACGGCTTCTTCAGCGGAAGTAAGGAGCAACCTTTCCCTTTTGGCATGGGCGGCCTTCAACTGCGAAAGCTCCTTCTTGAGGCTTTCAACCTCTCTTTGGCTGGCTTTCCTGGAGGCGCGCTCATCGTCGGCTTTTTTCGTCTGCAGTTCAAGATCGGTTCCAAGCTTCTCTACCCATGCATCAAGCCTTTTCAGCTGCGTGTCCAACTCCTGTTTCTCGCGTTCGATCTTGCGAGTGTAGAGATCCCTCTGATTACTCTGGCTGCGAGTGAGAACGGCAGCCTGCGAATAGCAATGAAATGCGATCACAACATCGAAAGAGCCCCAAAAGCCAAGGGCGAAAATTTAAAACTTACGTTTGCCAGGTGGAAGGATATAGCGTCGTCCAGTTTCGAGCTGCTGACTTTTAGGAGATCTCTTTCGATCTCCGGCGCGACGAAAGCTTTTTGTGAGAACTCCACAAATTTAGAGGCTTCTTCGCTGCCGCCGGGGAGGATTCCAGTCCGACGAAAGTCAAGTCGGCAAGCGAGTTGGGCGTCCGAAGGCGCACCTAAAGAACGAGCAACGCGATAAGATTCCTCTTTCGCTTCGTCAGTATCATTCGACGAGCTCAAGCCAGTATAAAAGCGCGGATTCTCGTAGTCCGATGGCACCCCGTCGAGAACCAGCCGCCTGTAACCCAAAAGCTGCCCCTCCACCATTTCTTATGTCAGGCGAATGCAGCGCGGCGAAAGGCGTGGCTTACCTCTGTCAACAGCAGCAGGGGCAGGCATTTTCAGGAATGCGCTCTCCTTTTCGCCAGCAGCAGTCTTTTCGCCTAGCGCCCGTACAGAGGTGTCTGGGCGCGGAGTTTTCGCTTTCTTCGTCGGACGCTCCGTGGCAGCGGGCGGACCAAAGGGCTTCCGGGCACCAACCTTCGCGAAGGTTGGCATTTCAGCAACCGACGTATCATCGTCGAAGACTGTGTGCGAAAGGGGCACGCTCGATTTCTTCGGAGCCATTCCCGGAGCGTACGATGTGCTCTGTTTACATAAAAAGGGTTTCGGTAAGCAAATAAGGCGATTAATCGAAACTCTCGAAAACGGCAGCAAAATGCGAAAGCCGCATCCAAGCACACGTGACGTTAAGCAAAAAAAAAACAAAAAAATATAAATAAAAAATAAATAAATATAATGCGTATGCGCAAAAAGCAGAAACTAACCACCCTCGGGTGATCGAAAGGATCAACATCGGGGATTGACTCCAATGCTCCTTTCCCGCTCTTAAGCATCGGCTTCGCAATCAGACGGCCAATGCGAATATCACCAGACTCAGCAACCTTCCGCTGTGGAACCACGCCGCTGCGTCCCCCACGCCCTTGCCTTTCGCCCTCGGGTTTCCGGTCTCCCCCTCGCTTTCGTCAACCATAGGCCTTTCGGCATACGTAACGCCCATCGCATCAAAAGCTCGGTTCAAGCGGCGACTCCGGCCAAGATTACCGAGTTGGAACTCGCTCTCCTTCCACAAATACGGCCCGCAAATCTTCTTCGCTTCACTTTTGATATACTTCACGTAGTGATCATCGTCAGAGAAATTCGCGGGTTTCTCCAGCAGCAGAAGAGGGCCCCGATACCCGTCCTTGTCAGAAAATTCTTCAAAAGAAGTTGCGGTGCAGAGTGGATTCATTCCGATCGCCATCCATTCCTCCACCAGATCTCGACTAATCTGGAATCGAGCGGTGAGCGCGTAAGCGTCTCCGCACGGAATAGCTTCTTCACGGCCCAACACAACAAGCGGAAGGTGTCTTCCGGGGTACCTCTCCAGAACCGACACGAGCGGGGAACCTTTCTTCTCCCCTTTACCCAGTTCAGCGGCGACAGTTTCGTCTGAGCAAACGTGATAGTAGAACCAGGAGCGTTTCCACTCTGGCCACTTGTTTCGGTAGGTAAGCGAAATGGAAACGCTGCCTCGTGTCTTCCGCGGAACAAAGTTGATGCACCCAATTTCGCTGGGCAGTTTACTTCCCAGGTAGGGGTCGTTCACTTTCGTCGATCGACGATGGATATCATAAAACCGCACGAAAACATCCGCTCGCGGTTTACAACCAAGCATTTTCATAGCTTGTGCGAATACACCGAGCCTGACAAAAGTGTTCGGTGTCAGCTGGTGAAGTTGCACCTCGAACCCCGAAAGGACGTCCGAGACGAACTCTTCAAGTGGAAAGTCCAAACCGGCGGCGAAATAGTCGCGAAAAACAATCGCCTCGTTGGGTCACGGAATCAGCACCTCTTCGTCTCCAGGGACCCGACAATTCGCCAAATGGTCTTTCCTTAGGGGCCCCTTGTCAGCCAATGCTTGCAAACCGGCGGCTGTCATTCGCGAAGTGCCGAGAAAAAAGGAACAGTCCGTCGGAACCGAAACCACACAGAAATCTCCGTCATCAGACAAGCTCCCGCTGTGACTTGCTACCCGCGGAGCTTCCCCGGATCCAATCGAAACGTCAGCGCTACTCTCGCGGCGGGCGGACTCAGAGGCGCCACTGCTTTCGCTAGAGCTCGAAGTCGACGAGGAATCGGAAGACGCCATCTAACATGGCGCGAAAGACGAATGAACAACGCAAGCATACAAAAAGAAGAAAAAGAAAATAACGGCGATAGAATCACATATTCGAAAAATGAAATAAACCGAAAGCAAGCAAAGGCAAAAGAGAGTTACGTACCACGGTCGCCCAGCGAATGGTCAAAGCAGACACCAGCAGCTTTCGCCAAAAGCGAATGACACGAGGCTTCGCGAGAGAGAGGCGACGGGTGCGGGAACGCGTCAACTGGCCAAGTGGGCTCCTCACCCCGAAGCCCCCACGTTTATATACGAACAACCAGGACACGGTTTTCGAGGAAGACGAAAAGACGACTAGGCACGGGATTCGAAGCGTCGCAAAGGCATCCCCTTACGGTACATGTTTTTCGAGGAAAACGAGAAAAGACACCCGTGCACGGATAACGAAGCATCGCAACAGCTTCCTAGACGTAACACGGTGTCAGGGATGACAAGATGTCCCGGCACCAAAAAAAACTTGGTTTCAAAGCGAAACAAAGGTTTTTTGGGCGGGCGTAGGCGCCTAGCGAAAGGATACGGTCGAACGTCATGAGCGTACGGATCCAACCGTGAGGGGCTATTGTTGGGACGGTGCCCAGACCGCAGGCACCTCCAACCCGCAATACCGAAAGAAGGCGGAGCTTTCGTGCGAATGCGCGCATTCGCGCGGGAGCACGCGCTCGCTTTCGGCTCCGCAAGGCAAAAGAGTGACAGAGCTTTCGTGCGAAAGGAGGCATTCGCGCGGAAGCACGCGTTTCGGCTCGCGGACCGAGAGAAGGCGGAGCTTTCGTGCGAAAGGAGGCATTCACACGGAGGCACGCGTTTTGGCTCGCGGACCGAGAGAAGGCGGAGCTTTCGTGCGGAAGGGGGGCATTCGCGCGAAAGCACGCGTTTCAGCTCGTGGACCGAGAGAAGGCGGAGCTTTCGTGCGAAAGAAAGCTTTCGCGCGGAAGCACACGTTTCGGCTCGCAGGGCCGGAGAATGGCGGAGTTCTCGTGTGAAAAGGGGCATTCGCGCGAAAGGAGTTCAGCATTTCCGGCGGGGGTTTTCGTCTTTCATGACTTTGGTTTTTCATAGGCTTTCGCAGGTCGCCGAAGGTCTGGGTCAAAAGAAGCGGGCCCACCGGTCAGGAAAAGGAGCCGGGGGACGCTGGGCCCGTCTGGGGGGCGAAGCTACGACGGTGCCCCTCGCGCCGTGGGAGACGACGTACGACCACGGAGTAGTTGAGCAGGGTAACGTTGTAATTGTAACAAAGTGGTTGGAAGGGCATTCTTGTCCTTTCAATCTGGTCTGGATTAATATAAAAAGCTCCCAGCTTCCCCGAGGGGAAGGGAGGAGAACACTGTTCACTTCAACTACTTCCCTACTTTCCCGTTCGTTTTCCGTTTTCGCTTCGTGCTTTCGTTCATGCGACAACCCGCTGTTTCGGGGCCTCGGACCCGAAACAACACAGATCATCCTAGGAAGACCCTTCCTCAACACCACTGGCGCCATCATCTACATGAGATCTGGAGAGATCCACTTCCAGTTCTTCAGAGAGAAGGTACGTTGTTACTTCAATAGTTATGCCACTAATGTACAGGAAAAGAAGAACCACTCAAGGAGGAGACGCCGCACATCCCAATGCAACAAGAATCGACAAATCAAGGATGGATGGGCTAACTATGAAGGAGAAGTTACCAGGAGTGAAGATATCCTATTAAGGGAAACGAAGGACGAAGAAGTAAAGGAGACAAGACCACCAGTTAAACAAGTATGGAAAAAGAAAGAGAATTCTACTGATGTGCAATCATCGAGGTCCTCCTCAGGATCTGCTGATGCACCCAAGGAAGAGTAAAGAGCATACAAGGAGTCTTGTTCGATAGACTATAAACGTCGAATCCTCGCCGAAAGGTAACTCGGTAGTTATCCATAATCATCAGCATTAAATTCATCATTGCATAATTAAGCATGAGCATTTTACTATTAGTATCATATTTACTTCTTAGCAATTCTATCTGCATTAGAAAACAAAATAAAAATACGAAAAACTCTAAGCCCCATGAGAGAAGTACACTTCCTGTGGAGGCATAAAAATAAAAATAAATATACATTTGCATTTTTACTTCTGCATTGCATACATTCATAAAAAATTATAAATCCAAAAAGAGATAATATATAACACTACTGAAACTCTGCTTAATGGAAAAGAAGAACATAAATAATCTTAAGAGCTTTAAGACAACTAGACAAATGGAGGAATATTTATCACTAACACTTAATCAAGTTCCACTAGTTGTGTTGTCTATCTTTGAATTCAGCAGGAAGAGAAGAAGAGAAGGACTCAAATCATTAACAGTCTACTCGTCTTCTGGAAAAAGACCTCGTCAAGATCCAGCTTGGGGGAGAGCACCCTCAGTTATCACGATAAGTATCATGACTTTTTATCTATTACTATTAGTCCGGTTTAAGTAAATCAGGTTAATAAATCTAGAACCCCTAAAAAGATGAATAACTATTACAAAACTAAATAAAGATATTATATAATAAATGTCTAGGTGGATACAAACTTAATTTTGCTCATGATGAACAATTGCTCTGCCTTTCCTAAGTACCTACTATTCAAATTTTCTTGAGTTTTAGACAAAGTTGTTCTGAACTCTGAACCTAAAACATGTGGATGGCAAATGCTTAATCCAAAGTCTAGATAATTGTGAGATATGATATAAAAAGGTTTGAGCTGCTGCTTATCTAATTCCTAGAGATACTAGAGTTCTAAAGATTTACACTTTAAAAATATTAAACACATGATGAGATCCTGTATGACATAACATGAATTCCTACCCAGAGCCATTAATATGATAATAAGATAAGGCTACTTGCTTTGTTATAAGTTTTTAGTTATGGTTGAGAAATTTATCATGCTCTAGAGATCAAGAATGTTTTATTAAAAGATTCACTCTCCCGAAGTAGTATTGTGTTAGAGGCATGGGCTATGCAAAAATATGATAAGGAGGAAATAAAAAGGGACAAGTGTCCGACTACCTCAAAGAAAAGAAAAAAGAAGAAGAAAGAGTTATGATAAAAGTATGAGAAAAAGAATAATAGCCCATGGTCCCTCTAATTACAATATGCCAGCAAGAGATGACAGATTTCAAATGTTCTAAAGTCTTGATCTATGAGTATGACATCTTTCTTCCTAAACTTTGAACTTTGACTTGGTAAGATATGCTTTCTACTTCTTAAAGCTCCAGATATATATATCCATAAAAGGAAGGAAATGCATTAGTGAGGAATCATAAAATATAAAAGAGTGATTTGAGAGAGTCATACAGTAAAATCTTTGATCTTTATTTTTGAAAATATATAAAAACTCCAGAATGAAGGTTGATCAAAGAGTTAGAGATACAGTGCTTAACTTGATTGTTCTATCTCTCAATTGTTTAAGGAACTAGGTGAAGGCAAAAGCTCCATAGTTAAAGGTAATATGAGAAAGTCAGAATAGTTAACTCTAAACCAAGGGAAGTTTTTTTTTCGTTTGAACATATGAACCCTTAAAAGTATGAAGGCATAGTAGCAGTTCCTGATTCATCATATATATTTGCTAAGGGACTAGCAAAAGGTAAGCTTGGGGGAGTTGTTGACACTGGTTATTTATCATAATTAAGGAATAAATAAATATGAAAAGGGCAAGAATTTGATCACCAACAAAGGTTTAGGGTTTCAACTGACAATATTCCACGAGTTTTGGTGAATTATGATTCTACAGGGACTAAACCAGGAAATCAGCACCGAAAGCTTCCCATAGAAGGAAACTGACGGGAGATAACGCAACCACCACGTAAGGATTATTCTAGAGGACTCCAGAGGACGCAAGAAGACACCAGGAGGTCAACCACCGCGAGAGGCCGACTGGTGGGACCGACCGGTCCCACCAGGAGACCGACCGGTCGCCCCCTGGGCCCACCGGGTTCCGTCCTCTGCAAGCTATCTCCACCGACCTTTAGGATGCATCTCGGTCGTACCTTGAGTCGGTTTGATCCAAGGGCTATGGTTCATCGCCGAGGGCTATATAAACAGCCCCTGACCCCCCCTCTTCAGAGAATCAATCAGGGTTTGATCATTAGACATCATCAATCAGAGCTTCAGAAGGAGATCAATCGGAAGCCCTAGAACTTCATCAACCTAGATTAGTAGATAGAATAGGATTAGAGGAGGCAAGCTTCGCTTGGATTCCTGACCTAATCACGAGAAGGCTCGGTAAACCCAAGATCTTCTCTCTTGTATTAACATTATGGATCTATTTCATAATTGCTCTTCTGGTTCATCATTGTTCTTCATTGTTTATGTTCTAGTTCATCGTCTAGTTCATGTTCATCGTCTAGTTCATCATCTAGTTCATAATCGTGTTCTAGTTCATGTTCTAGTTCGTACTTTAGTTCTTCTCGATGATCTAATTCACCTTATTGTTCATCATCATGTTCTAGATAGCAATACAATTGATATGATTAAGACATCAATGATTATATTCTTAGTTATAATGCTTATAGTCTGCTTTGATTATATATTTGGCATAGATAGTTCATCTTTATGTTTATACTCATGTTCGTATAGCGCTCATCTTAAAGTACAACGGATGGGTGATAGATGCTGTGTAGGCGTGGTGCCTATACATTATTTATCTGCGAATGCGTCCTATGTTCCGGATAGAGTGGTAGATCGCGGGTGTGACAGACCTGTTGAGTCCTCTGTATTCCACCTCCCGAATATAGTGTTCAGTATGGCTCAGTTAACTCATGGTTTAAGGGTTACTTTGTTTGACACTTTTACTATGGAGTTGCCTCTTGATTATAAATATGATGTGACCTAGCCAATGATTGCCCAATATAATTGCACTAATCAATGTATGCTATGGCTTGTAATTAGAATAACTTAGGAATGTTTCTCATTAATATCTGTTCTGATCATCACTTGCTAGGTAGTACTGTTCTAAGTTTATCCTTGATTGATCTGATCTCTGTTATCCTTTATCAATTATTTATCATATCATTTACTCTGTAACCTGATTCCTGTTTGAAGTAATTAGTGTGTTATCAGTCTTATTATAAGTGTGCCTTATTAAATGCTGTTAAGTCCTTACAATGCCATCATATCTTGAATTGATTAGTCTCTAGGCTAAATATAAATAACGATACCTGAGACTAGCTTGGGTGAAATGCTTCTACAACGGGTATGTTTATCTGTGCGCTTGCGGGTAAATATCTATCTTTAAATCCAGTGCCCTGATATATTTGCATTCTAGCTTCATGTTGGGGGTGACAACTTGACGTTAAGTGGAGTTAGTAGTGTCCAGTACACTCTTTAGTGCTTTCACCAGTTTATTATGTGGCTCTCTTCTTAGAGTGATTCCATTAAGGAGTGTCAACAAGCATTTCTGGCGCCGTTGCCGGGGATAGATTGAAACTCTATTCTTAGTAGCGATGTTAAGAAATACCAACAGATATTCAGTTTACTAATGATGAGGATCAGATTAGGTGGAGTTTTGCGTCAAAAGGGAGTTATACAGTTCAATCTTTGTATGCTGTTCTCAACTTTAGGGGTGTTATTCCTGTGTATGTAAGTGCTGTTTGGAAGCTAAATATTCCCCCTAGGGTTCAGTTCTTTCTCTGGTTACTCTCTAAGAATAAACTTCTAACTAGGGATAACTTGAGTAAGAGGAGAGAGGTTAGTGATCCCTCCTGTCTGTTCTGTGCAGAACATGAGTCAATTACCCACTTGTTCTTTGAATGTTGTGTGGCTCAAGGTGTTTGGGAGGTGGTTGCACAGATCCTACGGGTTAATTATGGTCAAAATTTTGAATCTGTTGCGAGGCTTTGGATTGCTGAGAAAAGACGTATGATTCCTAATATTGTTTCTTCGGCAGTGTTGTGGACTGTTTGGAAATCACGAAATGATCTATGTTTTCAGGGTGCAGTTTGGAGGTGCTTGGAGAAGGTGCTGTTTCGGCTCTCAGGAATGCTACGGAGGTGGTTACCAATATTCAGGAGGGAGATTGCGCTTGCAGTGGAGAAAGTGGTAGAAGAACTGGAGAGTTTGGCAAGTCGGCCGACGCGTATCAAGTGGACGGTGGAGAACGGAGACACTTCGTCATCACGGTTGGGGCCATTGGGTGTTCAGTCTTTCACCAGTGCCAGAACGTCTAGTTAAATGTGAAGCGTTCTTTTGTTATAAAGCTATTAAGTAGTCTTGGGTCAATCTGACTTTGGTTGTGGAAAGAGTCTTCTTTGTATCGAACTGCTTGCTTTTTGAAATAAAAAGCAGGGGAACCTTTTGTCTAAAAATATATAGCTGTAGATGCTTTTGAAATTTACTGCATGTGCACTCCATTAATATCTAGCTTTATACACCAGAATCCAACTATAACCACCGGTATAATGAACATGTAAAGGAACAAAAAGGCACGAGCGCAAATAATGTACATATCGAATAGAATGGCATGATTAAGGATGATTACTAGAAACAATACATTATTCAGTTTTGTACTGATTACTGGTCAAATTCTTGTGTAACACAACACCACCTTTCCCCAAAATTAATTATAATGAAGCATGCATTGCAAATTGTACTTGTGCTCATATATACTATATATAGCTACCAGTACCTCTAACTCTAATTAACAACATTTGTTGTTTGAGTTAGCAGAAAAAAATACAGAGGTAGATAAAATGATCATCTTCTTAATTAACATCATCTTAAGTATGCATGAACGAGAAAAGAAGCTAACTAATGGTGCAATTGCGAGAACTGCATAGGAAAGGTAGGCTAAATTTACCTATAATAAGTTGCAGAACAAGAAGTAATAGTTTGAAGATTTGAAAGAAAGCTAAGACAGTAAGTAATCTGAATAGGAATAGTTTGTGCCAACTGAGAAATGCAGAACCATGCATCTGTTCCTTGTAGAAAAGATAATACAGTGAACCAAAAGTTGAAATGGAAACTGAAAATATTCGTACCATCTATTCAGAGATCACCACTCTTCACACCAGAGGACTAATTGTAGAAAACTAGGAATAACAATCGAACGAAAGAGGATTATATTGGTGGAGACACCGCTAGGATCAGGTCAGCAGCAGTGCAGGACTATTCGCCTGGCGTGCATCGTTGTTGTGGCCTTTTCTGCTCATAACTACTGCTGGGCGATGTCAAAAGGGAAAGCCTTTTCTCGATCGACCAGTCTCCGGCAGTTGCTACTAATGATCGTCCATCCTAGTCCTAGAGACGATTTTCACGCGCACTGATCCCGAGGCCTACTGCTTTGCTTTGCGCATGCAGACCCGGACGCAGCACCCACCACACTGCAGCGCGACACTAATTACCCTTTGATCACTTTTCTTATCCGAGCGACACGGCTCACACTAACTTAATGATGAGAAAGGTACAGTGTCAGGTTTGTGCTCCTTCAGTAATTCAGTGTACGTGAGAACTGGACAACATGTGTCAATTTGAACACAAACATCACACGTACAAGGCAGAAATCAATGCAAACTAAACCTCAAAAGGAAAAAAAAAAGAGTCAATGCGAACTAAGCAAAACTGAGCTTCCAGCTGGTACAATCATGCCAAATTTTGCAAAAAAAATTCTCTGTAGCACTTTCGTTGTTATTTGACAAACTTTGTCCAAATATAGATTAATTAGGCTTACAATTAGTTATTTTTTACCTACATTTAATGCTCCATGCATGCGTTAAAATATTGATGTGATGGTTGATGTAATGTAGAGAAGGTGAAAAAATGTGGAATCTAAACAGAGCCTCGGTGTGAATCAAGCAATGCAGCTAATAACTGAAGCTTTCAGATCCACTGCTCTTTTAATTAAATTACCTTGGATTGGATTGGACCCATCTCCGATCTCGGAACATCATACACTGTGATGGTATGTATATGATCGATCGAGTAGCTCAAGTCAATGCAAATACTACATACCCTGTACTGTACTCGATGAGGATTGAGGACGAACTGGGGTCGGCTTCCACATGGAGCCGCTATGATATACACACTGAATCGTTCTAGCCATTTCCAGGTGCTGAATCCGGCCCACTAGCTTAGTGGCGTCGTGTCAGTAAGACTCGTGGCGATGGCCGACGAGGTGACTACTCGAAACTCGAAAGAGCGGAGCAGACTTGAGTTGAATTTGTGTGTAATGGGGCGGCCGGCCTGGCCTTCGATCTCTGGTCATCATTGATCCCCCATTTCAGCGTGTTTCATGCCACTGCTGCATACCATACCATTACCAACCATGATACCATGCATGGATGATCGATCGATCACCAATCCGGAAGCAGGGAGCACGGCGCACACGTCGTGGTCGCAATATAGTGTCATGCGTCGATGGATGCTAGCTAGCGGCAACCATGGATGCATGCCGCGTTCATTCCGAAGTGGGGCGGTGGCCACCGAACCGCGAACCGTCGGCGGGGCACGGACGTCGACGTACGGCTCGCCGGGCCCGCGCCGTGTGCATATCTCCTGGCGGCACGGTGGCCGGCCGTGGGTACGGTGCAGAACCCGGCAAACTCGCGCGCGCTCGTTCGCGAGTTCCAGAGAGCCCGGCGCGCGCGGCATCACTCCGGGCGTCCGGCCGGCGCCGGCGGTGCACTGGGCGGCCGCAGGTTGGCTAATGCGCTCGCGCGCCGCCCCAACACGCGACCGTGGATACATGTTGGCGTCTGTGGCTCTGTGCAACCGGGTTAGCTACGGCAAACAAGCAGAAGTTCAGGAGTTCACCTACCTAGCTAGCTAGCTCGATCCGACCCCTCTCTCATTAGTATTTATTTAGTCCCTGAAAATGGATGCCCTTTTCAGCTACATACGGAGTATATCATCACCTTTGTTTGGTGCAGAAACCGGCCAGAAAGGTACGGTGCGTGGCAAGCTAGCTAGCAGGCATATTATATGGAATGGAAGATCCTTGGCGTAAGCGGCAAAAAGGCTACAGCCACGTTTGTGCCCGCGCAGCTGCTGCTGTATGGACCGGAGATTCGGAGTGTGTGTATGACAGACAACAGTAACGGCCGGTGTGCTTCAGATAACGCTACTAGGGAACAAACCTTTGGTCGATCGCCAAATGACATTTAATCTTGACAAAAAATTATGTCCCAGACCAAATATTTTTAGTCCCGGTTAGTACTATCAACCCAGACTAAAGTTCCTCTAACCTTTAATCCCGGCTGGTAATATCAACCGGGACTAAAAGCTAGTAGTGTACGTATACGATTCGATTCTATGCTTAGATGATAGTACCAGTACTACTGGTATGACATTGCATCCCACATTTATTGGGGCGACATTGAAGTTTTCGGTTGACTTGCTCCCCCTAAACATGAGGTTATTACTTTGGCATCACATCGATTTTTTTTTTTCATTAATTGTGCGACTAAACCAATTTTTAACCATGGATGGGTATGGGTTAGTCGTTAGTGGGAGAAAACAAACAGCAGGCAACGTTGGCCATGCATGGAAGGAAAAAGCACAGAACGCGTGCGTATACAGGTGGCAAAGCAAGTCCTGAAATGAAACAGACCTGGCCGGGATAGTATCATTGTATAAGCAGCTTGTCGCACACTCTTTGTACCATGTGGGCACTAGGGACACTGGGACAGGCTTGGCCTTCCAGCCCCCGCTGATTGTGCATGCACGCACGGCGATGCCGTGCCGACTGTCGTCTCATCCGTCCGGCCGGCGAGCGCCGACTATCATTACCTGCCGCCGCGCTCTGTACTCACGACCTGCCGCTGTCGAGTGTCGAGGATCATCAGTCCATCTCAGCCATGCAAAGGGCCGGACCCCCCGGCTCTCGTGTCGTGCTTGATCGCCCGGCTGCGTGCACGCCTGTCGCCTTGCCTACGCTACGCATGACGCATCGATACGATACACCCCTGGACTAGTTACCTGCCGAATGATCCGCATGCAACGGCGGCAAGGGGCGGCCATCCATCCATCCACGGCCGCGAGCGAATGATCACGGTATGTATCTGCCGACAGCACATCAGATCTTCTTCGCCTTCTTTGGGAAACGAAGAGAAGGGACTTGAGTCTGCGAAATCCAGTAATGGTGCCTGACGGACGGAGGCCGGTGTGATTGGAGCCCCCGCGTGCAGAGTGCAGACCGACGAAACGCGGGTAGTGTTCGGTTCTGTTCTACTGCTGTGTACCACCAACTGGTCAATTATTCACCTTTTGATTTGATATGGCACCGATCGTGTGCCGCCAGTTGCAATGACGATCCATCTCGGAAACGCCAAATCGTGATGGTGACGCCGCTGATCGCACGCTCTGCTTTCTTCCCTGGGACTCCTCTACCCGGCAATTATTCGCCATGCACATTCGACATCCTCTGCTGCATTTTTTTTCGCATTCTTCCCCTGTCGTAAGTTGAGGGCTCAGGACGAGGTAGTAGATAATAACACAGGAAAGGGGGAAAAACGAAAAAGAGAGGGAAAAGGATTGAGAACCACGTGCCATAAAAAAAAATGAATGAATGAGCGCACCGAAGCCCGGACCATCTGTGGCTTTGTCCAAGTGCCCCAACATCTTCTTTGCTTCCGCACACCTGGACTCAATATCCCTCTGAAAGCATGGAAGGGCCCAAATGTTGAGTTCACTTCACGGGCCGCCATGAAAGGGCCGGAAACACACTTCCCAGCCCGTGAACTGATTTTTTTTTTAAAAAAAAAGGAACCTCGTGAACTGGTTGCCTTTGTCGCCAAATTAAGCCCGCACACGTCACGTTATTTTTTATTAATTAATAATGAGAAATAATAAATAAATATACATCGGCCCGAATGGCCGACCGATCCTTTTGGCCGACACCGACACACGGGCAGTTCACTGACACGCCTCCTAAATGAGCAACAGTGAGCCTGTGGATCCGGCCAGCAGCGCCAGCGCCCACGGACGGACCAAGCGGGAGCCGCGCGTGTCCGTCCTGTCCATGGCGATCGATCGAGGCGAGGGCCAAGGCCGAGCCCGAGCTGAGTGAGAGACACCGTCAGGACGGAGACGGACACACCGGCTGAGATGGATCCAGTCACCGGGTCCCCGTCACGAGTCACGTCCGTGCCCCCGCCCCCGTACGCCGAGTCGCCGTCCTCCATGTGAGGGTGAGGAGGGGGTCAAGGGAAGGGACGGACGGACGGGCGGACTCGTCATGAGGGTCATCACCAATGAGGACAGACGGCCGATGATGGGGTGGGTCCTAGTACTAGTACGCTCGCGCACCGCCCGCCCGCCCGCCACCTGAGCCGTCCCCACCGAACGCCACGTGACTCCGTGTGCGCCTGCGCGCCCCACGGACCACCGTACTACGCTTTTGGCCCTGTTTAGATGAAAAGATTTTGCAAAATTTTTCAAATAGCGTTTTCGTTGTTATTTGACAAATTTTGTCTAAATATGGACTACGTAGACTCTAAAGATTCGTCTCGACATATACATACTAAAGATACAATTAGTTATTTTTTTACCTATATTTAATGCTGCATGCATACGTCCGAACATTGATGTGATGGAAAATTTTGGGAAATGGGGGAACTAAACAAGGCCTTTTGGACTTGATGATTGATTGCCCTGCCTGCTCCTTCCACGATCGCTCGGGGGCCACCGCCCACGGGACCGGGCCCGGCCGCATCGGTTGCTCCACCATTCGCGGGGCGGGGGACGACGGTGCGTTCGTCCTCGTCCCCTTCGGCGTTCGCGTCACCCCCGTCCCGCGCCGTTGTCCGTGACGAAGGCACCGTCGATCCAGCTGGTTCAGTAGTAAAGCGCACCCCAGAGGACCACGACGACGACGGGCCAGGCATGTGCAGGGGCCTCGGTTTGTCCTGGTCCTGGCCCGCCGCGTCGGCCCCGGCCGGCGCGGCCTGCACTGCACACACCGGTATCCATCACCGTCGTGTCAGAAGACTTTCAGAGCGTGCCAACATCTGTGCAACTCTGCACAGGCGCTTTCGTTCCAGCGTCACGAGACCGAAGGTCTCACCTTGTGGCTTGACTTGTGCTCCAGTAGTCTCTGCATCCGGTTCCGGGTGCGGCATGATACTACTGTCCTGTAAGCTTCATCCAGGGTTTTGATCAGCTGCAGAATCATGCTCATCGAGTACGTAGCCGTCCGTCACTGCGGTCATTATGGGGTCCACACGGTTTCTCAAAGGTGCCTTTTCCCCTGGGAATTTTTTTTTATTAATAACCCAATTAAATAAAAAATTTCATAATTAACACTGTTTAATTTTTTTTTTCAAAACTAACCCTTTTGCCGCGCCGTGCCGCATGGCGCGGCAAAAGCGTTAGCCGCGCCATGCATGGCGGCGCGGCAAAAGTGCCACCGTGGCACCGGCCGGCCACGCAGGCCCGTGTGGGCCCCGCCTGTCAGTTTGCCGCGCCAGGCGGGCTGGCGCGGCTAGTGCGTTTGCCGCGCCAGGCGGCCTGGCGCGGCCAACGGCTTTGCCGCGCCAGGCGGGGTGGCGCGGCAAAGCCGATCTAGATCTGGCGCCCGCGGCTTCTTCCTCCTTTCTCCTCCTTCTCGGCCGCCCGCGCCTCCGTCCCGCCGCCGCCGCCGTCGAGCCCCGCCGCCGCCGCCGTCACCGGCCGCTCCCGGGCGCCCCCGTCCCCGTCCCCGTCCCGGCCGGCCGCCCCCGCGCCGCCGCCCCCGTGCCTCGTCCCTGTCCCCGTGCCTCGTCCCCGCCCCCGGGCGCCCCCGAGCCTCGTCCCCGTCCCCGTCCCGGCCGGCCGCCCCCGTGCGCACCGGCGCCCCCGGCCGCCACCGGCCGCCCCCGGGCGCCCCCGGCGACACCGGCCGCCCCCGGCCGCCACCGGCGCCCCCCTCCACCACCGTCTCCACCATCGTCCACGACCGGAAGGTATTTTTTTTTCTTTTGTTATTTTTTTTTGTAGTTTGCGTTAATTAGTTAGTTAAATAGGTTAGTAATTTAGTTATTTATTTATTTATTTGCTTAGTTAGTTATCTAGTTAGTTAGTTAGGTTAGTTAGGTTAGATTAGTTAGTTAGGTTAGGTTAGTTTAGGTGGTTAGTTAGTTAGTTATATAGTTAGTTAGTGTGTTAGTTAGTTAGTTAGCTAGCTAGTTAGTTAGGTTTATGTTAGGTTAGTTTTAGTTAGTTAGTTAGTTAGTTAGTTAGTTAGGTTAGTTAGGTTAGGTTTAGTTAGTTAGTTACTTAGTTAGGTTAGTTACTTAGTCTAGGGTTTAGGGTTTAGGGTTTACGTTAATATGTTAGTTAGGTTAGTGAAGACAACATAGTATTTATGTCATTCTGTATTTTAGAGAAGACCATCACTTGACCATCACTTGACCTTAGTTGCACTATTGACTTTGTAGATGGACACTGTATTCACATTGTTTTATGGAGGCACAGTTAGTAAACGAGACGGGTTGTTTGATGATAACATGGAACAAGAACTCGAAGTATTTGATGAGCGGCCTTCCTTTACGGACCTTATGTTGCGTCTGAAGGAGAAGTTTGATGGTGATTTCTCGTTGAAAGGGAGATTTGACAGTGGCAAGATTAGGTCGAACTATGCGTTGTTGCCCTTGCGCAACCAGGCTGACTGGGCAAAATACCAGGCGATCGTTATGGCATCCAATTCGACAATGGGTGAGATCGTGGTAGTGGATGGTTTGAGGAAGCAGGCAGAGGCGTCCGATGATGGCAACGATGGTGAAGCACAGGAGGTAGGGGATGATGACGATGCAGCTCCGATGACTATGGACGTTGATGGTCACCCCACGCAGGAGACGGTGTATGCAACTGAAGATGCCCACGCTGACGTCGGTCAAATAAACAATGATTTTGATGTGGCCGACATAGAGCGGGAGGAGCAGGAGGAGCATGAGGCACAACTATTTGATGAAAACTATGATTCTGATGATGATTCAGACTATGACGAAGAAGAGGACAGTTATATTTCTGCTATGCCAGAGCCGGTTCGTGCTATTCCACAACCGGTTCGTGCTATGCCACAGCCGGTTCCTCAGAATATGCATCCTCCAGGGAGACTAGTCACTGATATACCAGAGGATCATACACATTTTGATGCGTGGGGGCGTTTTAGCGAAGCACGGTATTATGTTCCGCCTGATCCTTTGACTGAGACAGAGCTGCAGCAATTGAGGTCGGTTAACATGCAGTTTAGAGGCGTTCCAAGTTATAGGGATGTCAGTATGGTGGACCAGGCTGTTTGTGATACTGGATTGAACCTGTGCAAGCAAACACTGCATGACCATACAGATTGTATTCTTCAGAAGGGTATGATTTTCAACACTATGAGTGAGCTGAAGCTTTTCCTTCAGCACTATGCTGTGCATCATCATCGACCGTACACGGTCAGCCATTCTGATATTAGTTTGAGGTACCACATCAGGTGTATGCATCATAGTTGTCCCTGGAGGCTGAATGCTCGCAAGAGAACTGATGGCAAGTGGAGAATCAGTAAAGTAGTACAACCGCATACCTGTTTTACAAATAAGGGACAAGAAAAACATCCTCAGTTGACGGCAAGATACCTTGCACGGCGCATTTTGGCATTTGTTGATGATGACGCCGACGTATCTGTTTCACAATTGCTTATCTCCATATTTGGATTCACAGGCTATAAGGTGACTTATGGAAAGGCGTGGCGTGCGAAGCAGATCGCCCTTGCAATTCGTTGGGGTGGTTGGGATGAAGCGTACAACAGGATTCCACGGATTTTGTGTGCAATGGCATACTATAACCCTGGCCTAAAATGGTTTCCACACACCAATGGGCAGTATATAGACCGCAACACCGGCAAGGTTACACATGTGCTTCAGCGTGTATTTTGGTCTTTTGCACAAACAGAGCATGCTTATCAGTACTGCCGTCCAGTCATACTTGTGGACGGTACTTTCCTGACCGGAGCGTACAAGGGTGTGTTGATGATGGCGGCGGCTGTTGATCCCGAGGACCAGATAGTTCCAATTGCTTTCGCCTTGGCTGAGGGGGAGAACGTTGAGTCTTGGTCTTGGTTCATGGCCCTGCTACGGATACAAGTGTTAGGGCCTTCTCGGACAATATGTTTGATTTCGGACCGTCATGTTGGGTTGCTTCGTGCCGCAGAGGAGGAGATAGAGGGTTGTCCTCCTCTAGTGCACAGATGGTGCATGCGTCACTTTGCCGCCAATTTCTGGCGTCGGCAGAGAAAAAAGGAGGTTTGTGCCAAGGTGAAAGAGCTATGTTGTGTTAAAACTGAGCACAAATTCAAAGAAACAATGGAAGAGTTGGACAAAATGTTAAACAGTGCTGCCAGGGCCTGGATCGAGAGACAGATGGAACACAAGGAGAAGTGGGCGCTTGCTTACGATGAGGGCGGTTTCCGGTTCGGCATAATGACCACCAACTCATCGGAGTCTTTCAACAAGGTATTCACCGGTGTTAGAGCCTTGCCCGTTTCTGGAATCGTTGAGTACTCGTTTCACAAGACCAACGAGTATTTTGTGAAAAGGTGGTCCATTGCTCAAGACAACCTACAAACGGATGGTGAATTTGGAAAGGCGGGAAATGAGCACATTCAGGAAAATGAGATCTGGGCAACGCAGCTAACTTGTGAGGCTTATGGACCAACCAGACAAATCTATAATGTTCGAGCAAAGGGTGGAACTACCATGGGCGGGGAACGCTACGGTGGTCGCAACTATCGGATCGATCTTCAAAGAGTGGAATGCAGTTGTAACGTGCCGCAGATAATGCATGCCCCTTGCTCTCACATGATTGCGTCCTGTAGAGCGCGCGGATATAACTACAAGGCCGTACCATATATGTCCGAGTACTATCGCCGGAGCAACACCGTCGCAATATGGCAGAGCAGCTTCGAGCCTTACCTTGATCCCACTCAATGGCCTCCATACTTGGGTAGAGACTTCATGCCTGATCCTGAGCTGCTGAAGTTAGGTAAGGGTAGGAGGAGGAAGAAGAGACTAAAGGGTGACATGGACAATATGGATAGGTATGGCGGGGGGGACTTTGACCAGACACCGAGCACGAACTTATGCTCTGTTTGCCACATGCCAGGGCATAATGCAGCCTTCCATCGTAGACAAACACAACAGGTGTACATATGTCTTCATTTGTTTTAATGCTTTATTATTGTTATCTTTACTTATATTAATTATTTGAATGCTTTTGCTATTATTGTACATATGTCTTTCATTTGTTTTAATGCTTTATTATTTTTGACGCTGTACTAACTTGTTACCATGTTTTGTTTAAACAGGATGGCGAACCCTCCGGCGTACCCTCTCCTTGAGCCGTTCTACGACGGCGAGCACCGGGCGCACAGGCTCACCGACTACGCCCCTCCGGAGAGGTTGTCTTTGCTGAGGCCGCGCACCCACCTATGGCACCGGTGGGACGAGCGCTACGCACCCTTCCTGCGGCGCGCGGGCTTCTTGGTGCTAGCCCGCGTTGCCAACGACGTGGGGTTGCAGCTCGACCCCGCGCTCCTCACCGCGCTGGCGGACAGGTGGCGTCCCGAGACGCACACCTTCCACCTAGCCTGTGGGGAGATGACCGTGACGTTACAGGACGTGGCCAAGATTTTTGGTCTACGCCTGGGCGGCCTCCCCGTGACGGGGATTCTTGACACCGACACGTGGATGGACACCGTCCACCAGTTCTGTGGTCGTACGCCCCCCGACGACGCAGACGCTAAGAGGAACAAGTAAGCTAATTTTTTTTTCTAATTTAGTTGCATACGATGTGCTACTATCCTTTCCTAACTTTTACTTTTTGTAAACAAACAGGAAGACTACTGGGGTGCCTTCGTCGTGGATCACCCAGCACTTTTCGTATTGCCCCCTCAACGCTGACCCACAGGTAGTCGAGAGGTATGCCAGAGTGTGGCTCTGGCACTTTATTGGGGCCTTCCTGTTTCCCGACTCATCGGGGAACACCATCAGCTGGATGTTCGTCCCCATCCTCGCACAGCCGTGGGAGAACATCGCCGGCTACAGCTGGGGGAGCGCTGTTCTAGCATGGCTGTACAGACAGCTGTGCGAGGGGTGCCGGCGGAGGCAGGCCTCCTCTAGCTTGGGAGGGTGTCTGCCCCTGCTCCAGGTTTGGGCCTGGCAGCGGCTGCCTGTGGGTCGTCCCCGCGTACGAGAGGAGGCGGTAAGTACATACCTCTTGCGTGCGTGCGTGTGCTTTTACAAATTTACAGTCATTTAACTGATTCGAATTGGAATGCAGGTGTGGACGCACCCGGACACCCGACCCACTGCTCTGTTTGTCTGGTCCACGGCAGAGGCAGTTAGAGGCAACCCCCAGCGCCGCTACCACCTGTACACGGACTTGCTGGACGTCCTGACACAGCACCAGGTAATTCCGGAATGAGTTCAATTTTTTATATGGAAAAAGGAACATGACTAACTATGTCTGTTCATTACAAACAGGTCAGTTGGGACCCCTGGGACCTGTACGACAACGTGTTCGACCCCGCCACGGAGCTGGACCGTTTAGATTGGCGTTGCACCGTCCCTCTTATCTGCTTCTACGTGGTCGAGATGCACTTGCCCATCAGGGTGATGCGTCAGTTCGGCCTACGACAGGAGTTTCCTCCACCTCTGATTAGCACGGATCAGAGGTTGCACAAGTAAGTATCCTCCACAGTGTTGTTCAGTTACTCTAGTAAATTCTATCTTATGCTCTAACAGATGGGTTTCCTTTGCAATGCAGGGTGAAGCGCCAAAGCAGACGGAAGAATCCCGTTGATTGGCGCGCGGAGCACGCCGATCATGTCCTGAGTTGGACAAACAGGTACCAGCAGGACGTTGACGACGGCGAGCCGTACGACCAGGGCGTCTTCGACCAGTACCTACAGTGGCTGCACCGGAGCACCCGGTTGCACATTAAGCCACCGTACTACGAGGTCACTGCTGAGGACGAGTCGGACGACGACGAGGACCCGTACGATGCTACCACTAGGGCATCGACTCAGCCTGACAGAGCCCCTCTACACAGCTACGTGGTAATATATCATGTCCTTCAACTATTGTTTGTGTTTCTGTACTTGGTGCACTTACCCCCTGGTCTTGTGTCGGCAGGCGTCGCAGCTGTCTCGGTACTCCGACGAGGCAGCGCAGCTTATACACCACACCAGCTCTACTGGGGACCACGCCCCGGTACAGGCTTTTCTGCAGGTATCATAACCCATTCGAACTGCACGTGTAAATTTTAAGAAGTCATAAACTGTACTAATATTTATTATTATTATTTTCTTATTTGCAGAAAATCAGGAAGGGCTGCAGGAAGCTTGCTCAGAAGCTTGGGTGCATGGACACAGCGTGGGCCCCACCGCACCTTCCTCAGCCTTCGAGCCCTTTGGTGTCAGACACTGTACCAGCAGCAGCGTCGTCCGACGCTCGGACGGGAGGCACTTCTGCGGATCCACGCGGAAAGGGCCCCGCTGCAGAGGAGCAGCCCGAGGAGGAGGGGGAGGAGGAGGAGGACGAGGAGCAGTACGTCGAGCGCACGACACCACCCTACACGGCTAGTGCAGGCTACATGGCCCTCGGCCATAGCTCGCACTACGCTGGAGGGTCCTCCTCCAGAGGTGGCCTGGACGACACGGCGTGGCAGGTACCTGGTGCTTACGACTACCCTAGTGGCTACTACACCGGCCCTGGCTGGCAGCCTTGGCCAGAGCAGGGCGCAGCACATGAGCTGGGGTACTCACAGCTAGGTGGAGCTCCACTACCTACTCAGGAGGACGTGCAGGTACATAAGTTGACCGCTATACATTTAAGTTCGTCAGATATATTTAAGTTGTGTGCTAACATTTATTTTGAATGTTGCAGGGACCTAGTCAGACGCAGGGGTCACCACGCCGGCAGCCACGCGCACGAGACCGCACGGACGTCACATTCACGCCGAACATGGATCTGTCGCAGCCGAGGCGTCGGAGGCGGCCTCGTCAGCCGTACACACCTAGCTAGGCTTAGTGTTAGACTATATGGATAGGTGATGTATATGTTAGATAACTTGTTTGAGAACCCTATTATGTACTTCGTGGAGCTTGAGCCACTAAGCCTGGTTTTTATGAGCGCTATTATGTTTCCGTTTATTCAAATTGTGTCAATGTTTGGTTCCTTGTTATTCCGTTTGCGGAAAAAGACAGGAAAAACGGAAAAACACATTCGATCAAACAGAGACAACACATTAGGACGAAGATCGAGCAGGAACTGAACAGAGACAACACATTAGGACGAAGATCGATCAGGAACTCGACCAGTCAGTCGGCGGGAAACCTGACCAGTCAGTCGGCGGGAAACCTTGGGGCTTTGCGTGGCGACCATGCCAGCTTTTGCCGCGCCAACCCTGGGGGCGCGGCTGACGCTTTTGCCGCGCCAGGCGTCCTGGCGCGACAAATGCATTAGCCGCGCCAGCCCGCCTAGCGCGGCAAAAGCGTCAGCCGCGCCCCCAGGGTTGGCGCGGCAAAAGCTGGCATGCCGACTGTCCCTACGATGAACATTAGTAAGGATTTTTCTCTCTCTGTTTGATCGAATGGTACTCTTTTTCTGTCATGTGTGCAGTACTTTTCAGTCACGCTCAAGTGCTGGTGCTTACCTGCCGGAAGTGGAAGAGGAAGCAATGTTCTCAACTCATCGTTTCTGTGCCAGCAGTACTTGTTCAAAAAGAATCTTCTCTCGAGATGGAGGAGGACGACGCGCATCGCAAGAGCAAGGAAGGCGGTTGCGAGAAGGCCCTGCAAAAGCATCAGCCGCGCCACCAGGGTTGGCGCGGCAAAAGCTGGCATCTTGTTGCACAGCCTTTTCAGTGTCGTGTCCTGTCCTCATAAGTGCTCTGCAGTTTTGATTCCCATAGACTTTTCAGTGTATAGGCTTTTCAGTTTGTAGGCTTTTCAGTATATAGGCTTTTCAGTGATTAGATTTTTCAGCGAATAGCCTTTTCAGTTGCATTAACTACACACTCACAATGCAGCTGAGATAATTCACAAGTTCAAAACCAGGGCCCCGCCTATATAAACCCATCAGTGCCTTGCATATTCAACACCTTCAGCAGAGCTTGCGAGGTTCGTAGTAGAGATGTCTGGAGGTTCGTCCAAAGGCGGGAGAGGAAAGGGTGGGAGGAAGGGACCTCCCATTGTGTGGGAGGGATCTCTTGGTCCTGATTTATTCTTAGAGGCACTATATGACTTTCCCGTTGAGAGCAAAAAGGATTTCAGCCGGGACCGTCCTCTTAGGGGATACGATAACCGTTTAGAGGACTGGCCAAAATGCCGCCATGGTGAGGACTGTTTGGTGCAGATGCTCCACGACGACCTGGAGGCAGGCCGACGTTTCTTCAAATGCCCGCGAGCATGGGTAACTTTATTTAATTGTTGTTGCTATGCCTCTCATGTTTGCTAATACTTAGTCATTTTGTGAATGACAGTCTTCTATTTCCGAAGAAAACTGCGGCTTCACCAGATGGGTGGATCCTCCTCCAATATGGCCGCATCAGGAATACATCTATTATCTGCAGCGTCGTATCGACGATCTTGAAAGAGAAGTTAAAAGCATGCTCAAGGACTATGATGATGACGACAGCGATGCAGGCGGTTCAGATGAAGCAATATGCCTTGATCCATATTGCAACTGCCCGCATCACAAGAACAAGGGGCCTCCACCGCCGCCCCCACCACCGCCACCACCACCACCACCCGCAATGGGAGGCTATTACGGAGAAGGGTCTACTCAGTTTGCTATGTGGGACGGCTTCTAGACTACTTAGATCACTATGTGCGTGTTGTGTTGTGACAATCAATTACCTAAGGCATGTTAGGATTAGTCTAGGACCTTTTAACCAAGTTACGGTAAAAGGTCCTCACATGCCATGTACTAGTTTGTTGTTCGTGTAATGGTTTGCTCTATTCTATTTCTCGTACTTTATCCCACAAAAATCAACGACACATGAACTACCGCAAACAATACAACAACATATAATAAAGCCGAACAAAGTGCAGTTCAAGACTACATTATCGAGGATCCGAAATAAACGGTACAGGGGAGTACAAGCCAACAGTACAATAGACTAACAAGTCCACCAAATGACAACGATGTTCATTACTCAATAATGACTACTGAACCTACCACACTACTGAGTGCAACGAGGCCACTTTCCCTTCCTCACAGCATCCGGATCCTGCTCCATGGCAGCCTTGGCACGGCGCACACGCTCAAGCCTCTTCTCCCTCTCCCCCCTACGCTTAGCTGCATCCCTCATTCTTGCCTCTTCCTCATGCTGCTTTTGTGCTGCCTCTTCTTTGCGTCTCTTCTCCAAACGCTCCTTGTCCTCCGCAGCCCACTTTTTCATCCTCTCTACGTGCTCCTTGTCCTCCGGCTTCATCTCAGTGTCGATCCACTGCTCGAAGTCACATAGTGGTGGAGGCTCCTGCAAAATACGACTAAGTCAATTAGGTAATAAAATATAAATGATTTGTCATTCATGTATAGAACAAGTCATCAGCTTCTCACCATCAGTCCAATACGGATCTGTTTAGGTGTAGGGTCAAAGGCATAATTCTCACACATCCAATACCTCTGACCGTATGTGTGCTCCTCATCAGATATTGCGACCTTACAATCATCGCCGCAGTAGCACATGGGCACCGGAACACCGCTAGGCAATGGCAAACGGGCAAAGGCATTGCCCGTGAGAGGCTGCCTACAATCATCAACGCAATAACAAATGAACATAACACAAAATTACTTCATTAAAACAGACAAATAAATCAACAATGTACCGATCTTACCTTGCCTTACTAGCTTTGCCACGCCGCGGCATCCTAACAATAAAAAATATGTCAACGCTACACATACATTCATGATTAATTATAAATCTACATAATGACGTAACAAATATTACACAAAAAAATGTACACAAAATGAACAAAATATTAAGCAAAACAGATATAAAAGTCTAATACATGAACAAATCCATCATTAATTAACAACTAACGTCACGACAGTATCAAAATAAATATTGTCTACAAACCCTAACTTACAAAAATATGGTTCAATCCTACATTGCAAATATGGATAAAGAACAATCATATGGATCAAAATACCTCTTGTAGACAAGTTTGATTGGGGGAGGGAGATGAAGAGAGGAGGAATGAAATGGATTGGATTGGATTGAATTGGTTTGGGAGAAGAGAGGAATGAGGAGGAGCCTGCTGCTCGGCGCGGCGGCCAGATCTAGATTGGCTTTGCCGCGCCACCCCGCCTGGCGCGGCAAAGCCGTTGGCCGCGCCAGGCCGCCTGGCGCGGCAAACGCACTAGCCGCGCCAGCCCGCCTGGCGCGGCAAACTGACAGGCGGGGCCCAAGCGGGCCTGCGTGGCCGGCCGGTGCCACGGTGGCACTTTTGCCGCGCCGCCATGCATGGCGCGGCTAACGCTTTTGCCGCGCCATGCGGCACGGCGCGGCAAAAGGGTTAGTTTTGAAAAAAAAAATTAAACAGTGTTAATTATGAAATTTTTTATTTAATTGGGTTATTAATAAAAAAAAATTCTCCCCTGGTGGCCTCCGTGCCTTTTCCAACGATGAAAGTACTGTGCCCTGTACCGGCCATGCCCAGAATCCTGCGTTGTTCCTTCTTCGTCCCTCCCCGGGCTCCTCTGATCCGCTGAATGTGGCATTGTGGCTTCCACGGTACTATTGTTCGCCCGAACAGGTTCAACACAGTGAGGTGTGAATGGGGTCAGCTGCCTGAGCAAAGGATAATTTTTGGTACACATCTTCATCCCTGGCTACGTGCTGTCTGGCCCTGGCTTTGGAGCCCGGCTCGGTTTTTTTTTGGGTCAAAACCGGATGCCGGATGATTGCATTTCGGCGGCGTTTTCCAATGTGCTCATGCTGATAGCCTAATGCTGGAGCTTTGCCGCAGCATCGGCACGTGATCTGTCGCTCGACAGACTTGAAGAGAACATGGAAGCGCGGCCGAATAAGGAAACTAGACTAGTTATCAACCGTGGAAAAAAAAAAGCGAAAACACGATGCAGCTCCTCTCTTGGACTAGCAAAGTAACTGCCTAACTTATAGGCCGGAGTTCCAACAAGATGTAATTAGTTTTGTAAAAAATCGTTGAAAACATGATGCATCATTATGGACTAATTAGGTTTAAAAAAATCATTTCGTAAAGTTATCGTAATATGTATAATTAGTTATTTTTTAGTTTACATTTAATACTCCATGCATGTGTCCAAACATTCAATATGATGGATGAAAAATTTTCATGGTGAAAACTAAACAAGGCCTATGTTTTGCATCTAGTGCAATTAGTATAGGATAAACCACATAGTCCAATTTACACACTACAAAACCATGAGGCATGTATGTTAGATCTCCTTGCGAATATTATTAGGCCAATTTACAACTTTTTTCCTCAAATACACACAATTATGCGGATCATTGTATTAGAAGAAAGAAAGTTTATAATGCAAAACCATAATGCTACCATCGATTTACAACTTATCCAAATGGACTAATAATGATTTTCATGCAAGAAAAGGAACACAAAATAAACTAAGGGAGTGAGCTAAAACTATCAAATGAGTACCCATTGACTTGGTCCACGGAATCAAGATTCCTTGGTCCAAACCGATGGTAGTATTATGTTTGTTCTAATCAGCTTCATGGAGAGGAGCACTTCATAACATGAGCATGAGCAGCTTAATCGTTGTCCTTAATTAGAGGGTGTATTTAGGGTTTGAAAAATTGTCATGTTAATGGCTAAGTGGTTCATCAACATGGACGAAGCTAGGTAGCTTCTAGGTGGTGCAAATGCACCCCCTCCCAAAAAAAAAAAGTGAAAACAACGTTTTCTCCTAAAATCTGACCATATATGCATTCTCTGAAAGCATCTATGCATCCATAAGACACAGAATACACCCTATATTTACTCTACTCTACGCCACTTGTTTATCAATACATCACACTAGAAGGACACATCTGTGACGCTGCACCTTGCAACTGCATAGTAGTATTACTTTTCACCATAGTTGCAAATCCGAAGAATACAAACTACAGTGTTTGTATCAAACCAAACTTTCTTAAATATACAAAAATTATATAGAAGACACTAAATAGATATAGTATCAAAGTGCAATTCATTGTGAGTTTAATGATACTTATTTGGTATCTTAAGTATTGATATTTTTTCATAAATCTAGATAAACTTAAAAGATGGTTTGATTTAAAAACAAAATCAGAGTTGTACTCCCTCCGTATCACAGATAGAGTTCGTTTTGGAAAAACTTTTGGTCAAACATTGGGAATATAAATCATGAATAACTTTTAAATTATGATTTTAGAAATGTAAAAATCATATAAATAAATTTATCTTGAAAAGTACTTTCATAAAAGTATATATATACCACTTTATAGCAATTATTTATAAAGAAATAAGTGGTCAAAGTTATGCTTTGGAGATCGTGTCGCTGTCCAAAATGAACTCTATTTGTGATACGGATGGAGTATTTTCCTTTGAAATGGAGGCTACAATACTGCTACAGTAGTACCGCAGTGATGACAGTTGACAAACATAACTGGTCCTTCTGACATGTCACCATGGTGTTTGCTGCGCAGAATTCTGCTGTTCTACGCTACGCTGCGTTCTGCACACGCAGGTCGGGTCCCCTTTTTTTTCCAGAATAGAACCACGCAATGAACATCACATCAATCATCACATCAATGTTTGGACGCATGCATGGAGCACTAAATGTAGGTAAAAAAAATAACTAATTGTACTTTTCGTATATACATGTCGAGACGAATCTTTAAAGTCTACATAGTCTATATTTGGACAAAATTTGTCAAATAACAACGAAAACGCTACAGTAAATTTTTTTACAAAATTTTTGCATCTAAACAAGGCCCAAATATCCGTGCAATCCTGTCAGGCAGCAGCACGTTAACTCTCCCGGGCGAGCAGACCGAAGATGATGCTGCGGCTGCCGGCGCGCTGCGGAATCCCGGAAAGACATGGGCCAGCCTCAAGCCTCAACCCCACACGCCACGCTGCTGCCAAAAGGCTCTCTCCCTCTCTCTTCGGCGTTCGGCAGCCAGCAATTAAATACCACCACCCTTCAAACCGCGTAGAAACACCGCGCGACACGAACCCGATCGGGAACCACCGCCACTCCACCGCACCCACACCACACGCAGCAGCAGCTTGCGCGCGCGCGACACGGTCGGCCGGGGGCCTCCTCCTCGACTCGACTCGAGTCCCTCGACATGAACACCACGAACGGGCACGGGCTGATGCACCACCACGTCCAGGCGTCCATGCCTCCGGCGCCGCTGCCGCCGGCGCAGCACCAGAAGCAGCAGCGGCCGGGACTGCCGCCGACGCCGCCGCCCGCGCCCGCGCCCGCGCCCGCGCTGCACGCCGACATGTGCATGGACGACACCTCGGCGCCGGGGCGCGCGCAGGGAGGAGGGCTGCCACCGCGCAAGGCGCACCGCAGGTCCCGCAGCGACGTCCCCTACGGGTACTTCCAGCCGCTGCCGCCGCCGTCGCCCAAGATGGAGGCCGCCGGGGGCTGGGGCCTTGTCGGCGGCGGCGCCGGCGAGGACCTGTTCAATGCGTACATGAGCATGGAAGGCATGGACGGGCTGAACAACTCCGACGGCGACAGCCGCGGGAGCAGCGGCATGCGCACCAACGGAGCCGACAGCAGCGAGAACGAGTCCGAGGACTACGGCGGCGGCGGCGGAGGCGGCGCCGACAGCCAGTTCCTCCTCTGGGGCGACGGCGGTGCCAAGAAGAGGAGGAATGCCTCCGGAGACCCCGCCGCGCCGCCGCCGGCGCCGGCCAGGCACGCCAGGAGCCATTCCATGGACAGCTTCATGGGGAAGCTGAGCTTCTCCGCCAATGGGGTGGAACCCGGCAAGTTCAGCCTCGAGTTCGGTGGCGGCGAGTTCACCCCGGCCGAGATGAAGCGGATCATGGCCGACGAGAAGCTCGCGGAGATGGCCCTCGCCGACCCCAAGCGCGTCAAGAGGTAGGCACCGGCACCGCACCGCACCGTTCCCAACAGATTCTATCCTACCATAAAAGCCCGGATCCTCCTCCCATGATAGCCGGATCCTCCAGATGAGACTGCAAATGCAAATTCCTCTGTAATCACAATGCTGGTTCCAACACGCACGCATCGTGAATCGTGATCGTTCCTGCTGGGTGCGCGCGCTGCAGGGTTCTCGCCAACAGGCAGTCGGCGGCGCGGTCCAAGGAGCGGCGGATGCGGTACATCGCGGAGCTAGAGCAGAAGGTGCAGATCTTGCAGACGGAGGCCACGACGCTGTCCGCGCAGCTCACTCTGCTACAGGTATCAAGGCGCGCGTACTGCATTCCGAGGAAAATGTTGCTCAAAATTTCAGAGCTTGTGTGTGTGTGCGCTTAATCTATCGTTCTCTTGGTCGTCGCAGCGCGACTCGGCGGGGCTCGCCACGCAGAACAACGAGCTCAAGTTCCGGCTGCAGGCAATGGAGCAGCAGGCGCAGCTGCGTGACGGTGAGAACCAATTCCGCTTTCATGGATCGAACCCAGAACGAGTACTCTGTTCAAAATTCCAGTTCAGTTGCCGTTTGTTCTGAGTTCCCAATGTGTTCGTAGGATCGTAGTGCCAGGACGGACGTGATCGCCGCACTGCCATACTAGTAGTTGCCATGGATGATGCGGCATTTGGCGCCTAGACATTGGCAGTTAGTCGTTGTCATGTACGTAGTGCCGATACGCTTACCAGTTCGCCTCACGATTGCTTGCTGGAACCGTTGTTATTCTCTGATGCTGTCTGTTAGTAGTTGCTAGCATGTCGTACAAAATCAGAACGCGTCTGATGAGAATGATCAAGTTCCGCGGCGACTTCGTCAGGCATCGGCGACATCGCCTTGTTTGGGATTCTCGTATCATCAATCAATAACGTATAATAACAAAGTGTTTTTCAATGCAAACTGACACCGCGTTGCCTAGTTCGTGGACCGATGCTGGTGGCCACTACCCCTGTCACAAGAGGCCGGCCGTCTTTGGATAATAGTACAAGCGCAGCAACTATCTTTTTATTAAGACTGTCAGTAGCAATACCATCTGAACTTCTAGTTCTTTTCTTTATAACAACTAGTTCTTTCAATGTACAGCTTACATCGAACATGTGCACCATATAGGACTGGAGGAAGCGAATTTGTTTATCAAGAAATGCAAACCATTTTGTCCTGACCACAGTTTCTTCTGCTTTTACTGAAACAGCACTAAACGAGGCTCTAACAGGTGAAGTCCAGCGCCTGAAACTCGGCGACACGGGCTCGTCCGGCAATCTGTCGTCCCAGCAGCAAATGCAGCTCCGTTGTCAGAACCAGATGGTGGAACTGCACAAGCAGCAGCAGCAGGGTGAGCAAATCCCGTTCTATCAGCTGGAGCAGAACGGCGCGTCAAGGAGCCACGAGCCTAAATGAGGATGGTATAGGAGAGCGCATGCACTGGATTACACAGAAAAAACTTTAGTCCCACTCCCATAGATGATATCGAAATTTACGTTTCCTAACCCATTTATCTTGGAGCTGTGATCTCGTTTATAGTATACTCTACTTTGTTTGTCGGGCCGGCAAGGACCCCCCGTACGTTTTTTCTGGATGTTTTATGGAATGTTCTTCTCAGAACATGGTTGTCGCTGGAGTTGTGTCTTAGCTGGTGAAAAATGTAATGAATTGAAATTCTTTTGTATGCTGTCATTTATATGAATTCGTATGGGCATTACCTGCAGCTGTGTAGAAGCCCCGTTATTTCTTTGAAAAGAGCTGGAATTACTGCATAGTAAGTACTCCATCCATTCCAAATTACAAGGCATTTCAAGAATCTTGGAGAATCAAAGTCTTTCAACTTTGACCAAAATTCTAGAGATAAATACAAAGATTTATGATATCAAATATGTATATTATGAAAATATAACTAATAAAGAATGTAATTGTACTTAATTAATATTATAAATATTATTATTTTATTATATAAATTTGATCAAAGTTGAAAAACTTTGACTCTCCAAGATTCTTGGAATGCCTTATAATTTGGGATGGAGGAATTTGGGATGGAGGGAGTACAAACCTAGTTTGAGAGGGAATCTCGGCACGACCTTTCCGTATGGCCTATAACAGTAGTGAACAAGAGGTAAGAAAAACTATGATTTAGAAAAAAGAGATCAAGAGTGGAGCTTTTAAAACTCCAAAAAAACTAAAGTTTTAGCAATACCGTGGTATTCAAAATCGCAAACTTAGTTGCATCGAAATACTTTATAGTACGCATTTTACAAACTCATGGTATTTTTCTAAAACTCTAAAAAAAATACTTTGTATCTAAATAGGTCCCACGTCATGCCTAGATCTTAGCATCTCTGGAACAGGCCGTATGAGATTGCAAATAAAATATATTACCATTTTTATGTAATATATAAGTTCTTTTAGAATGCATGGGGAAAAAGGGGTGAAAATAGAAGAAAACAAAATCACGGAAAACAGTAGGAGATTGCAACTAGAAAACATTCCCATTTCCATGTGAAGTATATGTTCTAGTAAGTTTTGAATTTGGTGTTTTGTTCAAATTTGGCTTACTTCTGACGGTTCCTTTTTATTGCAGAAAAAACAAAAAATGAAAATTTCCATGTGAAGTATATGTTATAGTAAGTTTTGAATTTGGTGTTTTGTTCAAATTTGGCTTGCTTCTGACAGTTCTTCTTTATTGCAGAAAAAAATCAAAAAAAAAATTAAAAGTTCTTTATTGCAGAAAAAAAAATAAAATGTGCCGCTAGAAGGAGGGCTTGAACCTCCGACCTTATGGTTGACAGCCATACGATGTGAAGTATATGTTATAGTAAGTTTTGAATTTGGTGTTTTGTTCAAATTTGGCTTGCTTCTGACAGTTCTTCTTTATTGCAGAAAAAAATCAAAAAGATGAAAAGTTCTTTATTGCAGAAAAAAATAATAAAAAAAATGTGCCGCTAGAAGGAGGGCTTGAACCTCCGACCTTATGGTTAACAGCCATACGCTCTAACCAACTGAGCTATTCCAGCAGTTGTGTAATAAATTTTAATTAGTTTTATAAGAATGTATTTCTCGCTGACCCTAGCTTTCATAATTTAGAGTGATCTATCGTGAACTCTCCCCGAACGCTTCTAAGAAGTTTCGTAATATCTATATAAAAAATTGAAGAGCAAATGAATTATTTGATCCATGTTTTCACTTATTACATTGTCCCACCCCTTTTCTTACATCTCACACTATCTCCAACAGAAGAGACCTATTCACCGTACCCATTTTAGTTTTTGGGTCTTCCACAGGAAAGCATAAGACACCCAAAAATCTAGCCTCTCCAACAAACGCGACCCAAATCTTCTCTCCCCTGCTCGCGACGCCTGCGCCCGCCAATCTCCCCATGCTCCGCTCCCCCGTCGGCCGCCTGCGTCAGGCCAGGGTGGGGACGATGCTCGCGACCAAGCCAGGGCGAGGCCGGCGCACGGCCACACGCCCAGTCCCGCCGTCGGGACCCCTCCCTCCCGCGCGAGGCAGCAGCAGGCGGCGTCGTGCGGCTCCCTCGACCCGGCGCGCGCGGGGGCAGCAGCAGCACGCGACAGCCGTGCTCCGACGGTCGGGCCTCGCTGAGCCTCGATGGTCGTGTCCCGCCGCCGGGACTCCTCCTGCGCGGGGCAACAGCAGCAGGCGGCGTCGCGCGGCTCCCCCAACCCGACACGCGTGGGGACAGCAGCAGCACGTGGTAGCCTTCGCTGGTCAGGCCTCGCTAAGCCTCGACGGTCGTGCCCCGCCTCACCTCGACGTCCGCATCGGCCGCGCTCTGCCACTGGGCCCATGCACAAGATTTGCGTCTTCCCTTTCAACGACGCTTTTCTGCGTCCTGGAAGAGCTCCTACCCAAAATGCATAGCTCGTATGGATTCCCTGTTGGAGGATGTTGGTAGGAGGCAAAACCACTATGCGATACCCATTTTGAGTATGAGTTACATCGTTGGAGTTAGTCTCGGACCCGTCGTAGCGTCAAACCCACAGAGCAGCGTCGACGTAGCCGCCAAGACCTGTCGCCATCGAACGCTGGCATGAGTTGCGCCACTGCGCCGCCTCTTGATACAACATTTGCGTTGTGTATAAACTTGATGGGCCTTGATGGGCCTTGTGTGAGTAGAGTAATGAGCTTGGCCTTGTCGGTCCGGCCTAGCAGATTGAAGTACTAAGGTTAATTTCAATGGGGTTTCATGGCAAGTTTCATACATATAAAATTAGATGACACATCAGCAAAAAGTTGTTTTTTATGAAACTGAGAGGAGAGAGAATGAAAAGATTTCATGCTCACGAAACGAATCAGCGCGATTTCCAAGTCATGGGAAACTGCGTGAAACACGCACTGAGAGCCTCGCTGTGTCTCATCCGATCCGTGCGAGCGCTACACCTCCGCCGCGAGCTCGGGCGGGCCGCCCGCTCTGCCTCCGTCGCGAGCTCGGGAGGCCATCAAGCTCCGTCGCGAGCTTGGGAGGTCGTCGAGATCCGTCGCGAGCTCGGGAGGTCGACGAGATCCGTGACCTCGTGGGCGAGCACGAGATCTGTCGCCCCGCTGTCACAGCCCCTCACCCTGGTGGCCCTGCGTACACCGAACCCAGAAGGAGCCAGAGAAAGGCGTCCAAGAATCCTCGGGTGTCTGGGCCTGAGTGGGCCTGCAGAGTGTGCACAGCCCAGCCCAAGAAGGAAGACTAATCTATCTATATGTATCGGTGAGAGAATAGAGAGGAGGACGACTCATATCAGAACTCTGTAAACTCTATTACATTTCCAAGTTATCATTCCTAGCTGTAATATAGATCTACTACCGTCTCCTAGTTTGTCTCTGGTCGGCGCCCTCCGCCGGGGTGCTAACAACTTGGTATATAAGCCGTCGCTTCTTGGCGCTAGCGAGCGCTGGATCCGGCGCCGCCGGCTCACGACCACTTCACCCGGCTCCAGCGGTCCAGGGGAATCATGGAGCCGAACACCCGCTCCATGTTCGACGATTTGCTGAAGAGGTTTGATGTGTTCGATGATAAGTGGGAGAAGCGCTTCACCGGCGCGGAGGAAGCGCAGCGCGAGCTCAACGACGCCGTGGAGTCGCGGATCTCGTCCCTTGAAGGTTTTTGTTCCTCGCAGTACACTGCCGCCGTCATCGTCGATAACTGGGGGGTCAGTTCGAGGAGCGCATCGGCGACCTGGAGCTCCATGTGGGAGATCTGGAGCTCATCCGTCTCGCTGAGCTTCGCGACGAGCGGGACGATCGGGTCTGCGCCCTGGAGTCCACCACGGAGGCCCTGCGAGACTCCCTCGACGACATCCGCTCCACGGTGGGGCGTCTCTCCGAGATGGTCGCCGGGAATCTCCCTCGCCGACCAGAGCCGCCGATCCTCCCAGATCCGGTCGCTGCTCGCTCAACGGCGGAAGCCCCATCCGCCTGGCCCAGGGGGCACCGCGTCGCATCACCACCACGGGAGAAGGGCTATGGTCGGGATCGACCCATAGCCCCGACCCCGGCCAATGGTACGTACGAGTTCCCCCTTCCCCCACCCGCCCCTGATCTGCATCTCCTTTACCATCCGCCTCCAATTCCTCCACCAAACCCACCACCAAATTTGCAGCATACTCCTCCCAATTACCCGCCCAATCCCTTCTCTCACTCGACCCCATACCTCACGTCGCAACCCCAATTCCAGTTTCACCCGTATCATCCACATCCACCTCATTTCACCGCTCCACCATACTACAGCCCAAACCCTCCCCCTCCTGCTCCCCACCACCTAGGCCAACTTCCTAAGATGATTTTCCCCCAATTTGATGGGTCCAGCCCACAACTCTGGATTACCCGAGCCAAATTCTATTTCGAAATGTACTCTGTCCACCCCTCCATCTGGCTTCGCGTGGCTACACACCATTTCATTGATTCGGCTGCACGATGGCTCCAGTCAGTCGAACCTCAGCTAGCCAATATTTCCTGGGACACCTTCACTTCCATGCTCCTTGAGCGTTTCAGCCGTGATCAACATGAGTCCCTGCTGCGTCAACACTTCCACATCAAGCAAACTTCCACGGTGATTGATTACGTTGATCGTTATGTCGCCCTGGTTGAACAACTGTCGGCCTATAATCCCAAACCTGATCAACGTTATCTCACCACTCGCTTTGTGGATGGCCTCTCTGATTCAATTCGTGCGATTGTTTTGGTGCAACGCCCCTGCGATCTCGATACTGCTTGTACACTTGCTCTATTGCAGGAGGAGGCCCAGGAGCCCATACGCCATAAGGAGTACCAGAAACCTCTTCCAACTCCTTATGCCAAGCTGCTGCTAGTTCGTCACGGCGTTCCTCTTCCTCCCCCGCCACTCAATCAAACAACTACGGCGGAAGAGCGTCGACCAATGAAGGAATGTCGTCCTTTGCAGCGCGGCCAGTCCATTGATGACAAGCTGTCCAACCTGCGCTCATATCGAAAAGCACAAGGCCTTTGTATGCGTTGTGGTGAAAAGTGGGGTCCTGAACATCACTGCGCTCCTCAGTTGCAGCTCCATGCCTTACAGGAAGTTTGGCAGCTCTGCGAATCTGATTTTGCAGCGAAAACTTCTTCTCAAGAAACTCCTGTTCTGGAAGATTCAGTTCAGTCCCATGAACTCTGTTTGCTACTCTCCAGTGCTGCTCTGTCTGAAGCTCCTGTCCCTCGCACAATTCAGTTGCTCGGTACTATTGGTGCCCATTCTGTCCGTATTTTGATCGACTCGGGCAGCACACACTCGTTCGTCAGCTCTTTGGTGGCAGCTCAGTTTGAGGGTGCTCAGCCATTGCCCTCTCCAGTAACAGTGCAGGTTGCTGATGGTAGCCCTTTGGTTTGCTCTTCAGTTTTTCCTTGCATTGAATGGTCTACCAATGGCTACAGCTTTCATTCCTCGCTCAAGATTCTGCCACTCGGATCTTACGATGTGATATTGGGCATGGATTGGTTGGAGGCTTTCTCCCCAATGAAGATTCACTGCAAGAACAAATGGGTGCAGATCAGTTATGGCGTTGTTTCAGTGGTACTTCAGGGTCTTCTCCCTGACAGCCCCGATTGTTCCGTCATTCAGTTATGTCATATTGCTTCAAATTTCCCCGAGCACCAGCCATCAGCCTTGCCACCTAGTGTGCAGCTATTGCTGGACCAGTACCCACAGTTATTTGCTGAGCCTACAGAACTGCCCCCGCGTTGTGACTGTGACCATTCTATTCCGCTGGTTCCTGGAGCTCAGCCTGTTTCGGTGCGACAGTACCGGTATTCTCCAACCCTGAAATCGGAAATTGAGAAACAGGTCTCTGAACTGCTGCAGTCAGGATTCATTCATCCTAGCACCAGTCCTTTCTCCTCACCCGTACTGTTGGTTCGTAAGAAAGATAAAAGTTGGCGCATGTGCGTTGATTATCGGATGCTTAATGCATTGACAGTAAAGAGCAAGTTCCTATACCTGTCATTGATGAGTTGCTCGATGAGTTATCCTCTGCCTGCTACTTCTCGTCTCTAGATCTGCGTGCTGGATTCAATCAGATCCGTTTGGCCCCAGGCGAAGAATATAAAACAACATTCCAAACTCATTGGGGTCAGTTCGAATACACTGTCATGTCCTTTGGTCTGACTGGGGCACTGAACACTTTCCAGGGTGCCATGAATACTACCTTGAAACCTCTTCTTCGGAAATGTGTTATTGTGTTCTTTGATGATATCCTCATCTACAGTCCAACTCTGGAAAAGAATCTTCAGGATATTCAGGATGTCTTTGTTCTGTTGGCGCAAGATCAGTGGCTTGTCAAGCTCAGTAAATGCAGATTTGCTCAAGAATCAATTTCCTATCTCGGGCACGTCATTAGCTCCCAGGGAGTCAGTACAGACCCTACAAAAATCGAGTCTATTCAGCTCTGGTCGGCCCCCTGTGATGTCAAACAACTCTGCAGCTTCCTGGGGTTAGCTGGATACTACCGGAAGTTTGTGCGAAACTTCGCTGTCATTGCTCGTCCCCTACATGACTTGCTGCGCAAAGGCACTTTGTTTGTCTAGACCACATCCCACCAGTCTGCTTTCCTTGCACTCAAATCTGCTTTGGTGACTGCGCCTGTCCTAGCTCTTCCAGATTTCAAGGTTGCATTTCAGATTCAAACGGATGCCAGCGACCCCGGTGTGGGAGCAATATTGCTGCAACAGGGTCACCCGTTGGCATTTGTTAGCAAGGCTTTGGGTCCACGCACCAAGGGACTCTCCGCATATGAAAAAGAGTACTTGGCTATTCTTGTGGCGGTAGAGCAGTGGCGCCCGTATTTGCATCATGGGGAATTCACTATATTTTCTGATCATCGTAGCTTAATGCACTTGACTGAGCAACGGCTTCATACTCCTTGGCAACTCAAAATGTACACTAAGCTAGCAGGACTTTAGTACAAGGTGATTTACAAACCCGGTTCCTCCAATCAAGCTGCAGATGCTTTATCCCGCCATCCCTCGCCTCCTCACCAGCTCCACGCTATCTCTTGTGTTACCCCTGACTGGCTCGGTGATGTGGCTGCGGGCTATTCAGAGGACGTCGTATCAGTCAAATTGCTCCAAGAACTGGCAGTTAATCCTCAGGCACACCCCCTTATTCCTTGCAGGATGGCATTCTTCGGTTTCATCACCGCATCTGGATTGGAAATAACAAACCACTCCAGCTTCGGATTCTTCATGCACTGCATAGCTCAGCGGTAGGGGGTCATTCCGGATTTCCGGTCACCTACAGCAAGCTTAAGAAGCTCTTCGCCTGGAAGGGAATGAAAACTGATGCCAGAACATTTGTCAGTTCCTGCACTACCTGTGTACAGGCCAAGCCTGACCGAGCGGCCTATCCAGGCTTACTGTCCCCTCTTCCGGTACCATCCGAGTCCTGGCAGATCATATCGATGGACTTCATTGAGGGCCTTCCCCGCTCAGCTGCTGCTGACTGCATTCTGGTCATTGTTGACAAGTTTAGCAAGTATGCTCATTTCCTGCCATTGCTTCACCCCTTCTTAGCTCAGCAGGTGGCGCAACTATTTCTGGACCAGATATACCGCCTCCATGGGATGCCCAGTCATATTATTTCCGACAGAGATCGTATCTTTACCAGCTCTTTCTGGCGTGAGTTGTTCCGCCTCGCTCAGACTACCTTGTGCATGAGTTCTGCCTACCATCCTCAATCTGATGGCCAGACCGAGCGGGTAAACCAGTGCTTGGAGACCTTTCTCCGTTGCTTTGTGCATTCTTGTCCACGCCGCTGGAGTAAATGGTTGTCCTTGGCCGAATTCTTCCTCTACAGCTCGTTCTCCTTTTGAGGTGCTCTATGGCCATCCAGCTAGGCATTTCGGACTATCTCCTGCTGTTGTTTCTTCGGCTACTGATGTGGATACAATGCTGTCTGAACGCAAAACTATGCTTGCTTCCGTTCGCCAACATCTCCTCCGGGCTCAACAGCGGATGAAACATCAGGCTGACAAGCGTAGATCGGAGCGCTCTTTTGCTGTGGGTGATTCAGTGTATCTCAAGTTGCAACCTTACGTTCAGTCGTCGCTGGCTCCATGAGCTCACCAGAAGCTTTCCTTCAGGTACTTCGGTCCCTTCAAAGTCATTGAGAAGATTGGCTCGGTTGCCTACAAATTGGAGCTTCCAGCGTCGTCCTCCATTCACCCGGTGTTCCATGTCTCCCTACTTAAACCGGCGCCCTCAACAAAGTACCAGGTATCCTCTCAGCTTCCAGATGCCGATGATAACCTGCAGGTCCCTGAAGCTATTCTTCCTCGCAAGAATGGCGCTGTCCCTCAAGCCTTGATCAAGTGGTCGGGCATGAGTCAGGACCTGGCCACTTGGGAGGATACTGAAGCTCTCCGACAACGCTTCCCTTACGCGCTGGCGTGGGGACACGCCGCATCTCAAGGAGAGGGGAGTGTCACAGCCCCTCACCCTGGTGGCCCTGCGTACACCGAACCCAGAAGGGGCCAGAGAAAGGCGTCCAAGAATCCTCGGGTGTCTGGGCCAGAGTGGGCCTGCAGAGCGTGCACAGCCCAGCCCAAGAAGGAAGACTAGTCTATCTATATGTATCAGTGAGCGAATAGAGAGGAGGACAACTCATATCAGAACTCTGTAAACTCTATTACATTTCCAAGTTATCATTCCTAGCTGTAATATAGATCTACTACCGTCTCCTAGTTCGTCTCCGGTCGGCGCCCTCCGCCGGGGTGCTGACACCCACACGAGCACGGGCTTCGCCCGGCAGGCGCGGCCTCCTCTGCCGGCAGCGGGTGCACGGGCTCTGTTGAGCGGGCATCGGCAGCAGGCGTGCAGTTTCCATTGGCAGCGCGCGCACGGGCTCCGTCGGGCAGGTGCAGCCTCGTCCCCAGCGAGCTCCCTCAGCAGCAGACGCGCGGGCTCCCTGCGAGCTTTGTCGGTAGCAGGCACGCGAGATCTGTCGTGGAGGCGCGACATCCTCCGCCGGTAACGGCCACACAACAAGGAGGCTCAGTGGCTGCCTCCGCTGGAAGCAAGTGCACATGCTTCGCAGGCCGTTGGCACAACACCTCTGCCGACCAGGTGCTGGCTTGCGGCCACACATGGCAGTGCTACGTGCTAGTCAGGGGCGGATTTGGGCCTGGGGCCAGTAGGGCCACGGTCCTAGGCGTGGCCCAATTTTTTTTAAATACCAGTAGTTTTTCCGTCTGGCCCTAGGCGTTGGGCCAAATTTGTTGAACTTCTGGCCCAGTAGAGAGAGGGGAAGTGCAGGGGCGCGGGGAAGAGCCGCACCGCGGCCGTCGCGAGTCGCGAGTCGCGACTCCTCCTTCTCGCGGTCGCAGGCTCGCGGCCAACCCTAGGCGTCGCGCCGTCTCCGCGTCGGCGCGTTGCTGCTCGTGCTCGGCGACCAGCATCGGCGTCCGTCTCCGGCTCTCCTCCTTCTTGTCTCGTCGCCTCACCGAGTCGCCGGGAGCCAGGACCAGCGCGGCAGCGCTGCTGCTCGAAGCCTCGAACCACGGACGCGGAGCGGAGGCAGCCGCGACCGCGACTCCGCGAGGGCCGCTCGGCGCTCCCTGTGCGGCCGTGCGGGACTGTGGCGGTGCCGGACTGCTGGGCGCAGGCTGGCCGTCGGCGCCGTGCGTCTCCGAACGCCCAGCAGGCAGAGGCAGCAACACAGAGGAAAAAAACAGGTTATCCCCCTCCCCCATTCAGCCATTATCACTTCTAAAGTTCTAAGTTCTAATTTCTAATTTAATATTGAACACTTGAACTTTTCCAGATCTAGTAGAGTAGTTGTAGTAGGAATTCAATGAGTGAACATTATAAATTATAATTGATTATTGCAATTTTTGTCAGCAGTTGCACAATGAAGAGAACTAGGACAATAACATCTTTTTTTACTCCGGCTCCTACCCCAATTATACAACCAGCATCACAAACTCAGCCATCCGCAGAAGCACAATCAGACTTAGTATATGAAGCTCAAGTTGTCGAAGAACCAGAAATAGTAGAAGAACCACCTAGCAGACTGCCTAGGCCTAGCAGTAGCAATGCAAATGGTTTGCAAAATAATCCCTCCATTGCTCCTAATGCCGATGACATTGTTGCTGATCCTGGGCTTCGTATGCCAATTGAGCAAATGGATCCAAACATTAGGGATGCAGTTAGAAGAGGTTATATTTCTAAGGGTCCGTGCCAACCAAAATGTCATAGTTATCCAAAAAGGAAGATAGGCAATCGCAATAGATCATTTCATGATGAATGGTTCAATAATCATGCATGGTTGGAGTATAGTATTTCTAAAGATGCTGCATTTTGTTTTTATTGTTATCTCTTTAAACAACCTAGAGCTGAGAATTATGGTGTTGATGCTTTCACGGTTAATGGGTTTCGTGGCTGGAAGGATGGACGTGAATTGATAGATGCCCATTCTAATGGTATAGATCACAATAAGTCTAAGAGGGCTTACGAGGACTTGAAAAATCAAAGGCAAAGTGTGTCACATGTGATAAATCATGGTGGTAAGAAGTCGAAGGAGGAATATAAAGGTCGAATGCTTATTATATTGGGAGTTGTAAGGTTTCTTTTATTGCAAGCACATGCTTTTCGTGGACATGATGAATCCTCTACCTCAAAAAATAAGGGGAACTTCTTGGAGATGGTAGAATGGTACAAAGATAAGGATAAAAATGCAGCAAATTTGCTCCGTCATAATCAAATGACTTCTCCGGAAATTCAAAAAGACATGTGTAGAGCTTGTGCAGAGCAGACCACTAAAGCCATTCTTTCAGATCTTGGGGATAGACCCTTTTCCATTCTTGTTGATGAGGCTCGAGATGCATCTATCAAGGAGCAAATGGTCGTTGTTTTGAGGTTAGTGTGTAATGTCCAGCTTGCTGTTTTTATTTAATTTGTATTGTCCAACTTGTTATTTAATTTGTAATGTCCAAATTACTGTTATTTAATTTGTAATGTCCAAATTACTTTTATTTAATTTGTAATGTCCAACTTTCAGATATGTCAATGCACGAGGCGAAGTGATTGAGCGATTTCTCGGCATTCATGAAGTTCTTGACACCTCATCATTGTCTCTAAAGAATACTTTGGATGGTATGTTTGCATCTCATGGATTGTCAATGTCTAGGTTGCGTGGGCAAGGGTATGATGGGGCATCAAACATGAGGGGAGAATTTCATGGGTTGCAAAGACGGATATTAGATGAAAATCCATATGCTTTTTATGTACACTATTTTGCACACCAATTGCAATTAGTGGTTGTCTCAGTTGCCAAGTGTTGCTCTTCTGTCTTCGAATTCTTTGGCACCTCCACTTCAATTGTTAATAATGTAAATGCTTCTTGTAAGAGAAGGGATCAGCTGGCCCAACAACATCATGAGCACCTTGTGAACCAATTGGAGAGGGGTGAGATTTTTGCAGGAAGGGGAAAAAACCAAGAAACCAACCTTGCACGGCCAGGGGATACTCGATGGGGTTCACATCATAAAACCTTGTGTCGTATTCTTCTCATGTGGAATGCTATTCTAGAGGTACTAGAGAATCTAGCTGAGGATACAACTAATGGGGACAAGAGATATGTGGCTTCGGGTTTGTTAAAACTAATGGAGAACTATGAATTTGTGTTTGTTTTGCATCTCATGATCCGATTATTGGGAAAAACTAATGATTTGTCACAATGCTTGCAAAAGAAAGATTAGAACATTATTCGTGTTGTAGGATTGATTGGGGTAACACTGCAACAAGTTAGTCAGGTACGAGAGAATGGTTGGGAAGAATTATTTGAAGAGGTAAAGACCTTTTGCCTCTTACATAACATCAGTATACCAAATATGGAGGACACCATAATTGTTAGGGGTCGCGCAAGGGGACGAGGAGGGCAACTAGTGACTTACTATCACCATTTCAAATATGAAATATTTAATGTGGTGTATGATCAGATTATTGTTGAAATGAATAATCGCTTTGCTGAAAGGTCCACTCAACTACTGAGATGCATTGCTTGTCTAGATCCAAGGAATTCTTTTGGCAACTATGACAAATCAAAAATATTAGAGCTAGCTGAGATTTATAAAGATGACTTTTCAGCATATGACCTTTTATGCCTTAGAGATCAAATTGACATATTCATTGATGAAGTGAGAACTGATGTTGCCTTTACTGGTTGTCATGACATTGGGGATCTTGCTATTAAGTTGGTTCAAACTGAGAGACACTTAGTTTTTAAATTGGTTTATCGTCTCATTGTGTTAGCCTTGACTTTACCAGTTGCTACCGCCACTGTTGAGAGAGCCTTCTCAGTTATGAAATTTGTCAAGAATGAGTTGAGAAATAAAATGGGGGGTGAATGGTTGAATCATCGGATGGTTTGTTATATTGAGCGAGATGTCTTTGCAACCATCAAGGATGGAGATATTTTATATCATTTTCAAGAACTAAAGACTCGGGTGAAAAAGTTACCTCCATTATCTCAAGCTAGAGCAAGTGGTATGTTGCTTTCATTTCATATATTACTATCATTTTTGTCGAGTGAGAGTGATCAATTGGGTTTATAAACTGCATTGCTAATATTCTTAAATACCAATTCTGTGTGAAGGTTCAGGTCCATATGAAGCTCTTGATGATGATATGATAGTTGAGGGTGAAGCAAACCATAATTAGTTAGGTATTTTTTTAACCACTCTCATGTTCTATCAAATATATCATGGATTTAAATATGAATTTCAGATATCTTCTAAACTTAATGCATTTATTAGAGTTTCATTATTTATCGGTATTAGTCCCAGTACGGACGCTATTATAACCCAATACAGGTGGTATATATATTCCTTGGTAGTGGCCCTAGTCGTCAAAAGCGACGAGCTCCGCCACTGGTGCTAGTGCCATCGGGTCTAGCAGGGAAGAAGCGAGAAGGCTCCCGTGCCTGTGTTCGTGGTGGAGAAGAAGCCAATAGGCGTCAGTTTGAGATGAGTGGAACCCACAAAATTCTAAAAATAACCTATGAAACTGTGCAATAAAATTATGCATTGTGAAAGAAATCTATTTCACGCTAAAGTTTCACATCTTGGAAATTGGGAGGTGAAACCTCCCACTAAGACTGCTGGAGTTTCATGTGAGGTTTCATGCACATTAAATAGGATGCCACATCAGCTTTTTGCATGAAACTAGGAGGAGAGAGAAGAGAAAAGTTTCATCCCCATGAAGTCTTTGAACGTTGTTTCCAAAACGTTGAAACCTTGGTGAAACCCCCACTGAGAGTATTATTGAGTTTCATCCCATACAACACGCACGGTTCAAGGGAGAAAAGAAGAGAGAAAAAGAGATTACGGGACCACAAAGCATATGAAACTGTGCATTAAAACTGTACATTGAGAGAGAGATTTATTTTATCAGTGATTTTATTTGTCTTGGAAACCAAGATATGAAACTGTGCATTGAGACTGGCCTAAACTTTAGGTACGATTACTCAGTACTACCAAACACTCAATGAAGAATATAGATGTTCATCGGGCCGGCCCGGCCCGCCCTGGCCCGGGCACGGGCTAGGCACGGCCCGCACCGGGCCAGGCCGACATAGCCCGCATGCCTCTCGTGTCGTGCCTAAGAGGCCCACGGTCGTGGCCTCCGGCCCAGGCACGGGCCCATGGGCCTATTTCCGTGCCGGGCCGGCCCGAGAAGCATGGCCATTTTCACGAGTCGGGCCGGCCTGAGGCCCGCAGAGAGAGAAGGGGAGAGCAGAAGACCACCGCCGGCTTGCGCCGATGCTCGTGGTAGATCCGACGGTCGGAGGCGGAGGAGTCGAGGAAGAGGCCACCGCGGCGCCGCCTCCCGTGGTAGATCTAGCCGGACTCCCGGAGGAGGACGAACGCCACCGTGGCGCTGCCTCCCATGGTGCATCCGCCCAGAGCCAGAGGAAGAGGACGACAGGAAATCGACTACGTCTTCACGACTCGTCGGAGCAGATGCATGGGGTGGTCGGGGACGGAAGGGGAGGACGCCGCATGGGGAGGTGAAAGGACACTAGGATGTCGCCTAGAGGGGGGTGAATAGGCATTTCTGAAAATTAACACCTTAAAATGCGAAAACGGTTAGAACTAGAGTTTTCAAATGGAAACTCCAAATCAGAGTAATGTAACCCCTCTTGAGTGAGCCACAAAGTATATGAAAGATGCTAAATAAGTCTAGGAGCCTAACACCTGCAACACAGCTGATTAACACTGAGTATAGCAAAATCAACACAATGACCAATGCCCGGTATAAACGAGCACTTTATCCCTTTGTTGGATTTTGCTCCTTTTGATTCCAAACTTCCAACACAAGTTGCAAGTGCCTACAGAGGGTTATGCCACCACACATAAACCTGCATATAATCTAGCACAACCCACGAAGACAGAGACAAACAAATATCAAATTGAAATGTGATGAGACACGATATTTGTTTTACCGAAGTTCGGACTCCCTCGAGTCCTACTCTCCATTGAGGAGGCAATGAGTGACCACTCTGGGATCCACTCTAGCCGTGGTCTCTTTCAACCGCTTTCCTCAATCCACTAGTATGATTCCTTCCCTTGCGGAGGCGGAATCGAAGCCTTCACAAACTTGCCGAGGCACACCACAATCCTTGGTTGCTCACCGGCGACTCCTAGCCGTCTAGGAGCCAGGCTCCAAGAGTAACAAATGCGAATCACAAGATCAAAGATTGCTACAAGTGCTCAAGAGATGGATCTTACTCCCAAAGTCGAAATCCATGAAGAACTCACTCCAATCTCACTCACAAAGATGGGGATTTCAGTAAGAGTGAGAGGGAGTGTGGGAGTTTGAGAGAGAGAGAGAGCAAGACTTTCCCAAGGTTGAAGAAGATGAAATGAGCAGCCGTGAACTCGGGAGAGGGAAGCAGACAACTTCTTTAGGCACTTGACCAATCAGAGCACTAGATCTAAGGCTCAACAAGAAATTCTTGTGAGGGTGGATACAATTTCTGGTTGAGAGCAAATGACCATTGGGAGGGAGAGGCGCCCACACAAGAAATTCTCGTTGAGATCAAATGAATTGCTGATTGAGGGTTCACTGTCTATGAGGCGTCTCCACACAAGAAATTCTTGGTAGGGAGCAATAAATTGCCGATTGAGGGTTCACGGGAGGAAGAGGCGTCCCACACAAGAAATTCTTGTTGAGATGAGATAAATTGCTGGTTGAGGGTTCTCTGTTTATAAAATGAGAATTGAACAAGGAAATATTTTGATGGGGTGTCTAGAAAATATATAAATGAACAATTGAGCACTTAGGAACAATTAACCATCATCATGTTGCATCCCTCTTAATAGTACGATGTACCTATAAACTCAAGTTTAAATAAAATTGAATTCAAACCTCTTGAGTTAACCTTCATCAAACAATGCCATATCTTGCAATAATCATCAATAGAGGATGCCAACATGTTCATCTTCATTTTTGCTTGAGCATATCCATCTTGAGCATGTTACTTGATCCAATTCAACCAATATGAGTAAATCAAATAATAACTTGATCCTCCTCATAATATAACTTTCTTTAGCTTCATTAGTAACATGACTAAATGCAAGTACTTTCTTCTTCACCATAACCATGGTCCTTCGGCGCCCAAGCTGTCGCTTGCCCTTCACCTACACTTGGTCGTTCGAAGCCTTTTCCTTGCTATCTTCACTCTCACAAACCAATCCAAGTCATACCATGATTTGAATCAACAATAAGCATACATTGAATTCCATGAAGTGAAAACATCTTTCTCAGCATTTATTTCATAGCAAGCTCTTTAAATGAGACCATTCTATATGCAAGACCCCATGTCTCATATGACAATTAAATTATGCTTGCTTTCATATGAACCATAGATGTCCCATGATATTTAAGACATTACTTTGAATTTCATTCGTATTGTTGTCTTGTGCTTGAACTAGATTGCCTTTACAACAACACATCATTTTGGCTTTTCACTTCAACAAACTACGGATCACCACCAAGTTTGCTTTTATAATTGAACCATTGACACACTTCAAATGGTATACCATATCATAACCCAAGTGTACGTAGGATAATCATTTTCCTGTTCAATACTTAACAAATTTGTTAGACCTTTAATCGTGTTGTCATTCAATCATCCAAAACCCACTAAAGGGCTAGACGCACTTACAGGAGGCCGGGAAGGGCTGCGGGAAGACGACAGTACTACGCGACCGCAGCCGCGTCGCCGCGCGTCACGCCGCCGCCCGTCGCTTGTTGGGCCTCACGCGTGGCCACTTGGGGGAAGCCGCCGCCGCACGTCACGCCGTCGCCCGTTGCTCATCGCGCCTCACGCGTGTCGCGTGGCCGCGTGGGAAAGTGGGGAGGCGGCGCGAGGCCGCGAGTGTGTGGGGAAGCGGCGCGAGTGTGTGGGTGAAAGGTCCAAATTGGCTAGAGGGGGGGTGAATAGCCTAATTAAAAATCTACAAAATTACTTAGGCAAACACTATTAGTATAACAAATGGCGAAGCTTTTTGCGCTAGCCTAATAGTGTGTTGCAAGCCACCTATCCAACAATTCTACCTAATAAGACTATGTCACACAAACAACTAGAGCTAATATCTTAATGCGGAATAAAACAATCAAGCTCTAGCACAAGTATGATATATGTGAAAGTATATGTGACAAGTATTATCAGAGCCGTGGTCACCGTTTGTTTGAGGCTTAACATCCTCCGGTGTTAAAATGGCTCAAATCAACTATATGGGGAAGCCACCACATTTTGACGGCACCAACTTTGATTGTTGGAAGAGGAAGATGTGTGCATTCACAAGAGGAATGAATAGAAAGATATGGGATGTGATTCAGCATGACTTTGTGGTAATTGATCCCGCAAGTCCCACTCCTAGAGAAGAAGAGAAGCTTCAATGGAATGATGTGGCAATCAACTTGTTCTATGAAGCCTTTGACACAAAGGTGTTTGAGCAAGTCAAAGACCTTGAAAAGGCAAGTGAGATTTGGGAAAGATTAGAGGAGACCTATGAGGGCACTAAGGCGGTCAAGAGTGCCAAGCTATACATCCTCAAGGACAAGCTTGCTACCTTCAAGATGCAAGATGATGAAAGCATACCGGAGATGTTTCACCGGTTGCAAGTCATTATCAATGACTTGAAGGCCTTGGGAGAGAAGGTAGAGGACAAGGACTTTTCTCACAAGTTCTTGAGAAGCTTACCACCAAGGTTTGATACTTTGGTGACTATCCTAGTGAGAGAAGGATTGGACACGGTAACCCCAAACCAAGTACTAGGTGATGTGGTCACACAAGACACATACCGTGTGGAACGGAATGGGGGAGCCCAAGAGGAAGAAAAGAAGAAGAAGACCGTTGCATTCAAGGCTTCATCCTCCAAGAGCAAGGGCAAAGCAAAGAAGGAGGAAAGTGATGATGAGGCAAGCTCAAGTGGTTGTGAAATAGATGATGAAGAAATGGCTCTCTTTGTGAAGAGATTTGGCAAATTCATGAAGAAGAAGGGCTATGGAGCAAGAAAGAGAAGAGATGCAACCAAGAGCACAACCAAGAGATGCTATAGATGCAAAAGCAAAGATCACTTCATTGCGGATTGCCCATACTCTAGTGATGAAGATATTGATGACCGCAAGAAGAGCAAGAAGAAGGACAAGAAAGAAAAGAAAGAGAATAAGAAGGAAAAGAAGAAGGGTGGTTCCTATGTTGTGACATGGGATAGTGATGCTTCCTCAAGTGATGATGATGATTCTAGTGATGATGAGAGGAAGACCACCAAGAAGAAGGCTATGGCTAGTCTTGCTATCTCAAGCAAGCCTTCTATCTTCAACACTCCATCGACATGCTTCATGGCTAAGGCCACTAAGGTATCATCCGATGAGAGTGAAAGTGAGAGTGAGAGTGATGATGATGAGGAGTACTCAAAGGAGGACCTCATGAGCATGCTACAAGATGCTCACTCTTACATTGAGACTAAGAGGAAGGAGTGCAAAGAATTGCGCAAGGCCAATAAGGCCCTTGAGCAATCCCTTGATGAGCTCAAGACCACTCATGAGAGGCTAGAGGAAGCCCATGAGAAGCTTGATCAAGCTCACACTAGGCTTAAGGAAGCCCACTCCTCCCTCCTTGATCAAAGTAAGATTGAGGATGTTGTAGAGACATGCAATGTAGGAGTTACATGTGATATACTTGATGAATCATTCTATGCTCCTATTATTGTTGCTCCCACAAATGCATCATTATCATCTAGCTCAACTAAAATGCCTACTTCTACTATTTGTGATTCATCATTAGTAGTAGAAAATGAGAACCTTAAGAACAAGGTTGTTGAGCTCACTCATGCCTTAGGCAATGCCTATGGTGGAGATGCCCGCTTGCTTAAGTGCTTGGGTAGCCAAAGGTGTCCACTCAACAAGGAGGGACTTGGCTATACCCCCAAGAAGGGCAAGGCCGCTTTTGCTCCTCACAAGACTAGTTTTGTGAAGAGCAATGGTCGGTATTGCTATAATTGCAAGCAATCTGGGCATATAGAGCAAAATTGCTTTAACAAAAACAAGAACAAGAACAATGCTCATGTTTCATCTATTAGACTTGATTCTTGTTATATGCTTACAAAGGGCACTAATGGTGTGAAGGCTAAGTATATTGGTGCACCCTTGGTTGGCCCAAAGAAGAAGGCAATTTGGGTGCCCAAGAGCTTGGTGACTAACCTTGGAGGACCCAAAAAGGTTTGGGTACCTAAAAAGAATTGATCCCTTTTGTAGGTAAACTATAAAGCGGGAGGAAGGCATTGGGTGCTTGATAGTGGGTGCACTCAACACATGACCGGAGATGGAAGAATGTTCAAATCAATCAACACTAGTGGCAATGATCATGCTAATGCTATCACATTTGGTGACAACAAGAAAGGCAAGGTCAAAGGCTTGGGCAAGATTGCAATATCCAATGACTTGAGCATCTCCAATGTGCTATTGGTGGAATCTCTCAACTTCAACTTATTATTAGTGGCACAATTATGTGATTTGGGATTCAAATGCATATTTGGTGTTGATGATGTGGAGATTGTGAGTGTTGATGGAAGTAATGTGATCTTCAAAGGATTTAGATATGAGAACCTTTATTTGGTGGACTTTGATGCAAGTGAAGCTCAATTGACAACATGCTTATTCACCAAATCAAGTATGGGTTGGCTATGGCATAGGCGCTTGGGGCATGTTGGAATGAAGCAACTAAAGAGGCTAGTGAAGCATGACATGGTTAGAGGACTAAAAGATGTTCACTTTGAGAAAGACAAGCTATGTAGTGCATGCCAAATGGGAAAGCAAGTTGGAAACACCCATCCAAACAAAGGAATGATGAGCACTACACATGCACTTGAGTTGTTGCACATGGACTTGTTTGGACCAACTACATATGCGAGTATTGGGGGAAACAAGTATGGCTTTGTGATAGTGGATGACTATACAAGATACACATGAGTCTTCTTTCTCGTTGACAAGAGTGAAGCATTTGGCGTATTCAAAACCTTTGTCAAGAGAAGCCAAAATGAGTTTGATAGGAGAATCAAGAAAGTGAGAAGTGACAATGGAAGTGAGTTTAGAAACACAAGAGTTGATGAGCTATGTGATGAATTTGGTATCAAACATCAATTCTCGGCCAAGTATACACCTCAATCCAATGGGATAGTTGAAAGAAAGAATAGGACACTCATTGATATGTCAAGATCCATGCTTAGTGAATACAATGTGAGTGATTCCTTTTGGGCCGAAGCAATCAACACGACATGCTATTATAGCAACCGGCTCTATTGTCACCCTCTTTTGAAGAAGACACCATATGAGCTCCTCAATGATAGAAAGCCCAACATTGCATATTTCCGGGTTTTTGGGTGCAAGTGCTACATATTGAAGAAGGGCACAAGACTTGGCAAGTTTGAAAAGAAGTGTGATGAAGGGTTTCTACTTGGTTACTCCACTACAAGCAAGGCATATAGAGTGTGGAACAACACATCAAGAATAGTTGAAGAAGTCCATGATGTTGAGTTTGATGAAACCAATGGCTCTCATGAGGAACAAGATAATCTAGATGATGTGAGAGAAACACAATTGGTGGAAGCTATGAAGAACATGGACATTGGTGATATAAGGCCAAAACAAGTGATTGACATCGAAGATGACAAAGATCAAGTGCTCTCTCCTCCAACCATGCATGACAACAATATTGCAAGCTCTAGTGGTTCTCAAGATCAACAAGATGCTAGTGCAAGTACAAGCGCTCAACCGCAACAAGTGCTCCAACCAACACATATTGCAAGAGACCATTCTTTGGATCAAATTGTTGGTGACATAAGAAGAGGTGTGCAAACAAGATCAAGATTGGTATCCTTTTGTGAACACTACTCATTTGTATCATCTATTGAGCCAACCAAGATTGATGAAGCTTTGATGGAAGTTGATTGGGTGAATGCAATGCATGAAGAGTTGAACAACTTCACCCGCAATGATGTTTGGGAGTTAGTGGAAAGACCAAAGAATACAAATGTGATTGGCACAAGATGGGTCTTCCGGAACAAGCAAGATGAAGATGGCATAGTTGTAAGGAACAAAGCAAGATTGGTTGCACAAGGGTACACTCAATTGGAAGGCATTGACTTTGGAGAAACCTATGCACCGGTTGCTAGATTGGAGGCCATAAGAATCTTACTTGCATATGCTTGTGCTTATAACATCAAGCTCTATCAAATGGATGTGAAAAGTGCTTTTCTCAATGGATTCATCAATGAGTTAGTGTATGTTGAGCAACCTCCCGGGTTTGAAGATTTGAAGAAGCCCAACCATGTGTACAAGCTCAAGAAGGCACTATATGGGTTGAAGCAAGCACCAAGAGCATGGTATGAAAGATTGAGGGATTTCTTGCTATCAAAAGAATTCAAGATGGGAAAGGTTGACACCACTCTCTTCACCAAAAAGATTGGAAGTGACTTGTTTGTGTTGCAAATCTATGTGGATGATATTATCTTTGGATCAACCAACCAAGATTTTTGTGAAGAATTTGGAGAAATGATGGCTAAGGAGTTTGAGATGTCTATGATTAGAGAGCTTAGTTACTTCCTTGGTCTACAAATCAAGCAAATGAAAAAGGGCACATTTGTTAGTCAAGGCAAGTACATCAAGGACATGCTCAAGAAGTTTGGGTTAGATGAAGCAAAAGCAATAACCACTCCAATGGGCACAAATGGACATTTGGATAGTGATTCTAGTGGTGACATGGTGGATCAAAAGCTATATCGGTCAATGATTGGAAGCCTACTCTATGTGACCGCATCTAGGCCGGATGTCATGTTTAGCGTGTGCATGTGTGCAAGGTTCGAAGCTTCACCAAGAGAAAGTCATTTGAAGGCAACCAAAAGAATATTGAGATATTTGAAGCACACTCCTAATGTTGGACTATGGTATCCCAAGGGCTCTCAATTTGAATTGATAGGATACTCAGATTCCGATTATGCCGGATGCAAGGTGGATAGGAAGAGCACATCGGGCACTTGTCAATTGCTTGGAAGATCACTTGTCTCATGGTCATCAAAGAAGCAAAATAGTGTTGCACTCTCTACCGCCGAAGCCGAATACATATCCGCGGGTAGTTGTTGTGCATAATTGCTATGGATGAAAGCAACATTGCAAGATTATGGAGTCAAGTTTGGACAAGTACCATTGCTATGTGATAATGAGAGCGCCGTCAAAATAGCCACCAACCCGGTTCAACACTCAAGGACAAAGCACATTGATATAAGGCATCACTTCATTAGAGACCATCAAGCCAAGCAAGATATATCTATTGAAAGTGTGGGCACCGATGATCAACTTGCCGATATCTTCACCAAGCCACTAGATGAGAGAAGGTTTTGCAAGCTAAGGAATGAATTGAATATCCTAGACTTCTCCAACATGAGTTGAATGCACCCCCACCTATGACATGCCTCTCCTCCAAGAAAGCCAAGGTGAAATTGTTTGGCATATGCATTCATTCTTATTAGGCTATGTTCTAGTTCATATAGGCATAACATTGTTTATTTAGGCTCATTCATGGTAAATCAAATGAATTTGAAGTATATATGGTACCACTATTGCTTCTATGTTTGACTTGATCTAGTGGTAGCATATAACTTGTTTGTGAGCTTGTAACTCTAGTGTTTGGTCTAGTAAGTAAGCAATAGGTGTTTAACCGACGTGAGTAAGATAACCATTGTAAGATGTGTGAAGAAGCTTACTCTAGAGCAAACTGTGTTAAATCTCCTATGCTCATGAGCTAGATTCAGCCATAATATGACTTAGTTTGATCCCCACATATGAATCTCATGCTACAAAGGTTGTCTCCTTTCATTAAAACTTGCCCCACTTTTATAATAATTGTTGACAAAGGGGGAGAAAATGATGACAAAGATATAAAGGAGAAATGCTACTAAAGATAAAAAGATACATACTAAGTAAACCTTCAAATGGGATCCGAACATACAAATAGGGGGAGCAAGCTCATAAACATGTATGTTGCATTTGAAATGTGCATATTCATATGTTTGATTGCAATGCATAAGCTATTTATTGTGATATTCATGCTTATGTGGTGAATGCTAGTGTTAGAACATGATTGATGATATGACTCACTAGCATGAATAGGATGATAACTAGACATACTTGTATTTTCGTATTTTCAAGTGATTCAAGAGCCTTATTATAATGTTGATCTCACCGGGTTCTTGAGTTTTGGTGTATGTCTAGTGACAAATGGTGCTAAGGATGGTATAACATGTGCACTCCGATTGGTATCACGCTTCAAAGGTCTATTCTTATGCCTTAGCATCATCATTGATAATATTGCTCACCCACATTTCTTATCCATACATATGTGCCAAATCTAGAACCAAACTCTATAGCACATATGTAGGGGGAGCTAATATTATCAAAGTGGTTACTCAATTTTAAATTACATATCTTTGTATAGGTTGTCATCGATTACCAAAAAGGGGGAGATTGAAAGCCCTAGTTTGGTTTTGGCTAATTGATGAAACCTATTTGGTCTAATCCTATTACTAAGCATGTGTGTAGCTTATAAGAAAGGATTGTGACCAAGCCAAGTGGTGGAGCTAGCAAGATGGCAACCATGGAGGATGGTGATGGCCACAAGCACTCAAGAGATCAAGTACTCTACCATTGGTGAAATGAAGAAGAGAAGAGATGGATCAAAGAGGCCCGAAGGCAAAGGTATAACCTATAGGGCTCTTTGTTTTGGTGATCAAGACACTTAGCGAGTGTGATCACATTTAAGATACATAGCCGTACTATTAAGAGGAGATTATTCACGGCTTATGCGATGTTCAAGTGCCACTAGGAGTTCTCTAACATATTGATGCTATAGACCTAGTGAGTGACTAACTAAACCCCTTGGAAAATGCTTTGCAAAATGCTAACACACTTGCATAGAATGCTTAGGAATCAAAATGTGCAAGAGTGAAGCCAAGTGAGCCGGCCAAGCCCCTTAAATAGGCCACCCAAGTTGGCCTAGCCGTTGGGCTGAAATCGCGACCATCGGACACTCCGATGCGCGACCATCGGACGCTGCCCCAGCGTCCGATGCTCCAGATGGAGCCACGTGTCCCTCTGATATGAATTCAGCTCGTTAGATCCCAACGGTCACATTCCTTCGCGCCAGGGTTAAAGTGACATCGGACGCGCCGATGCCAGGCATCGGACGCTCCGATGCCACTGCTCGATTCATCTCTTTTCTACGCCACATCGGACGCGCCGGAACGTTAGCATCAGACGCTCAACCCCTGCGTCCGATGACACAACAGAAAGGTTCCAGAACGCTCCAAACCACATCGGACGCGTCCGATGGATTGGCATCGGACGCAGCCCAGCGTCCGATGCTCCCTGGAAAGCACGCTCGCGCCACGTCACCTGCATCGGACTCTGCAACAGTGTTTCCTCAGCGTCTGTTGCCAGCGTCCGATGCTCCTTCATCATTTGTCAGAAACTAGGGTTTACCATCGGACGCTCAGCCAGCGTCCGATGCTCCTCAGACCAGCGTCTGATGATCCCTGAGCACACCACTTTTCTTCCGAAAACCGCTGAATCCTGCCTCGCAAGCTCGGCAGGAGGGAGAAGGATTATACACTAGTTTCTCCCACTTCTCCACAACTCCTTAACACCCCCTTATCCCAAAAGTGCCAACATCACTGTTGACGGCTCTTAAGTATCAAATTTAATTGTCAACTAAACATGGAAAAGGATCAATATGCACCAAACATCTAGAATTAGGGTTTTATCTGACAGAATTCCACGAGTTTTGGTGTTTATCTATTTCTGCAGGGGGTTATCAGATAATATGAAAAAGAGGCCCACATGTCGGGTTAATGACGGATAATTAACGTAACCCCCAATTTTCCTAGACGTGGAAGAGTCCAGAAGCAACACGACCGAAGCAGAGCCGGAACGGGGCCAGGCACAGGGCGCCCGCCCTGTTGCCCAGGGCGCCCGCCCTGCCCCTGTGGCCAATCAGGGCCAACCTCGGGGATTATGCTCCACCGCCTCTCTAGATCAAGGAAAACCGTCCGTTGTAAGTCGGTTTGATCCGACGGTCCAGATTCAATGGAAAAGACTATATAAGCAAGGCACCGCCGCCCCAGGCAGGAGGAGAAATCATTATCAGAGGAAGCCAGAAAAGTTAGGGTTTAGGAAGTTCTCTCCCGCAGAGAATTAGAAGTAGCTACTCCATTATTCTTCAAGTTCTATAGGATTGATTAGATAGAATTAGAGAAGTAGAGCACTTACGCTCTGGATTCGGATCTTCGTCAATAAAGATTGGTATTATTTCATATCTTTCTCTACTACTTTATTCTAATTGCATTATGTCTTCATTTATTATGTTCTTAGTTTGCTCTAGTTCTATAATTGATATAGTTATGATTGATAATGAGTTTATGTATAAGTTTGCAAAGCGCTTAGCTCTAGACTCGAGGGAGTTAAGTGGTAAGGCATATGTAAGCATGGTGCTTAGATATTATTTACCTGCAAATGTATCCTATTGGCCGGGTTGCGTGGTAGTTCGCGATAGTGACAGCTTCGTTGATTCTTATATAATCCACCCTCCGTTGATAGGACAGGCAGAATTTGTGTTGCGGAGTAGATCTTGCTATGTTCTGATTTACTTTAGCAATGTTCCTTATACATGAATGAAGAGTCTTTTATACTATATATGATCTTGTAGAATGTTTAGAGTAGATTATGACTTAGTAGATAGTAGATACTTAGAATCCATTCTCTAGCTAATCCGACGTCACCTAATATTAATATGGAGTAGTCTATTTTCTAATCGCTGTGTTATTTACCCATATGCTTATAATTCATTATCTTTATTCATGGCTTACCCCCTGCCAAAGTAAGTGACTGTGTGACGAGTTTCTCATTAGTAATCATGTTTAGCAAGTTGATCTCTAGTCTATGTCATGATAGAGTTTATTCCTGATTTCACTTTCATCATTCCCTTAAGCAAAATATAAATAACGATACCCGGAATACTTTTCCTGGTGAAATGCTACAATGAGGTATTTTATCTGTGCGCTTGCGGATAGAATGGATTATTTTCTAAAGAGCCTTTACATTTATAAATACCCATGTACACTCTGGCACCATGCTGGGGATGACAACCTAGTATCTAAGTGGTGTTAGTAAGTGTCAACAAGCATTTCTGGCGCCGTTGCCGGGGAGGGGAACGGTTAGAAAGTCAGGAAGTCGGTAAGGTCATTCACATAAAATTTTAAACTAGACTATTGAGAAAAAAAATTGCAATAACAGCTACTAAGTGGGAAATCATAACAAGGCACCTCTACTTTGGCAGGATTCACCCTGTTGCTTTTCTATGTTTATATTTTTAGACAGGGTATATCAGGATTGACTTTGGTACATTCAACTCTTCATCATCAGAACCAAAGCAATCAAGAAAGAAGCTAGCTACCAATTGCTGAAGCTATGGCACAAAAGACGTTGCAAGAATTCTCTGCTCCAACTCTTGAGAACATTCCAACTGGTCCAAGAATTGAAGTAGAAGAAGGAGCACCCGAGTTTGAGCTCAAGTCAAGCCTCATCAATTTGGTGCAAGCTACACCATTCACTGGGAAGGTACACGAAGATGCAAGTGCACATCTGCAGAATTTCCTGGAGATTGGAAGCACTATTCGCATCGACGGTGTTCACAAGGACGTCATACTACTTCGCCTCTTTCCATTCTCACTAGAAGGGAAAGCGAGGAAGTGGTTCTACACTCATAAAGACAACATCAACAACTGGACGAACTTGTCAGATGCCTTTCTAGCAAAGTTTTTCCCTATAGGCAAAACAGCTGCCTTAAGAGGAAATATTGTCGATTTCCAACAGCAGAAGACAGAAGCCATTTCAGAAGCATGGGAGCGTTTTCAAGGATACATATCAGAATGTCCTCACCATGGAATGGCCACATGGTTACTTATGCAGACCTTCTACCATGGATTAAACCAGAAGGCTCGTGAGTGCCTAGATGCATCTGCTAAAGGATCATTTTAGAGCTTACAATTGGAAAAGCTGAGATACTTTTGGACACGATATCAGAAAATCAAGGCTGGTTCCAAGACAAAGCTCAACAATGTCATCAAACTGAAGAATTACCAGAAGAAATACATGCAATATCAACAAAGATGGAGAATCTGCTCCATTGGATTGATCAGAGGGCCAAGTTCAAAGAAGATCAAAGAGCTATTGAAGCAGCATATAAACCCACTGTAAGTCAACCCAATAGCAAAGGTATGAATTCAGGTAATACTTTCAAACCACTTAAGGAAATAATTGCTCAACAAACCAAAATTAATGATGAAGTGAAACAAAGGCTAGACACAAATGAATCTTCTCTAACAGATATACTTAATAAAACAGATTTTCTAATGGCAGCCTTTGAACAGCAAACCTTTATTAATGAAAGAATAGAGCTTAATTTAGCAAAGCTAGCTGCTGCACTGCCTGTTGCTACTAACCTTGAGCAGGTAAAGAACATAACTACCAGAAGAGGAAAGTCCACTAAAGATCCACCCTACCCAAAAGATTGGCAAAGGACATCAACACCAGTGCAACCAGCAGTGATAGAAGAAGAAAGCCCTGTTGAAGCAGAAGACCTGCTACAACCACCAAGAACTGGAGAAATGAGGAAAGATTTCCACGACACCAACTATTTGCCATTTCCCAGAAGAAATAGAGGAGCACAGCCGGATGAGCAGTTTGGTAAGTTTGTGGAGGTAATTCAAAAATTATATGTCAACATACCTCTACTTGATGCCATTCAGGTACCCACATATGCAAAGTACATTAGAGATATCCTTAACAAGAAGAGACCACTGCCCACCACTGAGGTGATCAAGCTGACAGAAGAGTGTAGCGAGGCTATCCTCAATGTACCATTAAGTAAGAAGAAGGATCCAGGATGCCCCACCATTGATTGCTCAATCGGAGACCAACACTTCAATAATGCACTCTGTGATCTCGGAGCAAGCGTCAGCGTGATGCCAGCATCAGTTTACAAGAAGCTTGAGCATACAACCCTAGAACCAACATCAATGTGTCTACAACTGGCAGATCAATCAATTCGGCACCCGATGGGCATCGCCGAAAACATCCCAGTCAAGATAAGAGACTTCATTATACCAGTAGACTTCGTGGTACTGGACATGAGTCCCGACTCAAAAGTGTCCATCATCCTTGGGAGGCCATTTCTGAGCACTGCCAACACTCACATCGATGTCGGGAAGGGAGAAATCAAGTTCAACATAAACGGACAAGAGGAACGCTTCACATTCAAACCTAGACCAGAGAGAGACTCTACAGTGAAGGAAGTCCATGAAGAACCACTGGAGACACCATCTCCGGAGGAAGGATGTGGAGCAAGGTGAAGAATGCCGGGAAGGCCGTCAAGAAAATCGGGACAAGGAGTTCGTCCCGGACCTCGTCTCGCCTCTCGGAGATGAGTGTCGATCCGGCACCACCTCAAGCTCCATCCTCCTCCTCCGCTCCTACAATCAAGGTGCTTCTCAGAGGAGGAGACCTTGACCTCAAGAGCCGGAGAGAGAAAGAGATCTACCAACAACTCAAAGGTAGGTACTTCATCCCCACTCCCACTATTGATCCAATGCTGTTACATGAGACGGGGATGGACACAGAATTTGACCTCATTTTTGCTATGCTAAAATGGCAACACTTTTGGGATATCACGGAACTGGGTTCTCGTCTTCTCACAATTGAATTTCTTTGCACATTACAAATTTGTGAGGGGGGAATTGTTTTTCGCATGTTCAAGCAAAACATCATACTATCTTGGAGGGAACTGAGTGACCATCTTGGTTTTGATCCGACTTGCCTCTTGGATATTGATAATGCTTTGCCCAATTTTGAGAAACACCAGTTTTGGAGAGAAATCTCCCGTGACCAAATGTACAACCAGGCCCGAACCAGTGACATGGAGCATCCGACTCTCCGGATGTTCCATAAATGGCTCGGGTACAATTTGTTTTTCCGTGATGACATGAGGAAGGTAAGAATTGGGGATTTGCAGCTTCTTTACGCTGCCATTAGCAAAACTGCTATTTCGCCTGTCATGCTTTTAGTCCAACACTGGCTTGTTATTCCCACTCTTCAAGGTCCAGTAGGGTGCACTTCACTTATTACTCGCATCGCTCATAGGCTCAACTTATTGGAAAATTCGTCCCTTGAATTTTTAAGTGAACCAAGAACATATCATGGGTACGATACTTTCCGACAAGCAAGAATGCTAAAACGAGAAATTGGTATAATGTACATGCAGTACGATAATAATGTCAAGGTTCGGTTACCTAACCCGAGCCTTGGCCTTTATGCCGTACAGAACTATTTGATTAATGTTACAGCAGAGCCGATTAATCAGCAAGCACCACAACGCGTGGCATCCGAGAGGATTGTCACCCAGCAAGAGCGCACATGGTTTGGAGCTGACCCTGGACCGGAGGAGGCAGCACATCTTCACTACCGGGACTACAACCCCCGAGTCCTTCGGGACCCGTGGGCCCAGTTCACACAGCCGCCCCAACCAACAACGGAGGAATGGCCAGAGGCCCAGGACCACCAGTGGACTAACCCACCTTTCAATGCAAGGAGATTCTCGGCTGACCCCTTTGGAGCTTCAAGCTCTGGAGCCCAGCCTCACTTTGATGCAGGTCATCATTCCGATGCCTCCTACGCATTTACTGGGGACTACTATCATGACACGCGCGCCTTCTACAACCGCGTCGACAGCTTCTTGCTCAACATCCAGAACTCGAATGAGGAACAGATGCGGCGTTGGGAAGCCCAGGAAAAATGGAACCAAGAACAAGCCGCTCAGGTGCAAGGCCTGAGACAAGATACGACAACAATGGGCAACAACATTACCAGCCTGCTGAGGTACTGGAACCTAGAGTGAAGACAGTGTGAAGACCAGCTTGGGGGAGTTCCTCCCCATCTTATCAAGTAAGTTTATTTGCTTTAGTTTTTATTTTTCTGCATTAGTATTATTTCTAAAAAAAAAAAAACACATAAAAAACCAAATAAAAAGAGTGTGTAGATAAGTGTGCTTTGTTTTCTGCTAAGATTTTATCTTTAGAAAATCAAAAGACCAAAAAGAAGTATGATGGAAATGATGAATAGTTGCTCTGTTTACTTACTTTCGAGTACCTAGCTTTCATACTAGAGTTCTCCCATGAATTGCTAAAACTAAAATTTTATTATCTGTGGGAAGCATGAACCTAAAACTAAAGTCTAGGTAAGAGAAAGATATAATATAAAGTTTGAGCTGCTGTTTATCTTGTTTCTGCTACACTAAGTTCTGGAGATTTATTTTGAAAACTTGCAAAATCACATGATGAGTTCCTGGCATGAGTGAAAAAATTCCTACCACAGCCATATTTGCTATAATTGCTATATCTTTTACTACTCATTTATCACATTGAGTTTGATCGAGCTGTGTAGACCCTTAGGAGCTTTTCATGTGGTTAAATCAAGATACACACTTGCACACATCTATTACACCATCCATCACCATTCATCAAAAATCTGCTAAAAATGTTTACTTGTTGTCCCAAATATTGTTATTCTCTCTTTCCAAAAAGATTCGATGCAGAAGAGGCATGGGTTATGCAAAAGTATAAATATGAGGAAATAAAAAGGGGCAAGTGCCCGGAACCTCAGAAAAAAAACGAGGAAATAAAAAGGAGCAAGTGCTCGAAACCTCGAAAGAAAAGAAAAAGAGTGAGACGAGAGGTAAAAATGGGCAAGTGTCCGACAGTAGAATTAGGGGTACAAAGATACCCACATGAGCGGAAAGAAAGATAGCCCATGTCCTCAAAAGCAAAGATCAAGAAGGAGGAGAGATAGCAATATGAAGAACAATAAGAAGTAAGTTTATCACTTATACATCTTCACCATCATTATCATTTAAATCCGCCACACATGCACATCTTGATTTAATTATATGTTGAGTTCCTTTGGATCCATGGCTCGATTAGACAACATATGTATGAGCTACTTTTCACTTCTTTGAGCCCCACATAAATGTTTCATCAGCTATAAGAAAGTGATATCTTTGGTAAGGATCCACAAATACCACATATAGAGAGACTTGAGAGAATCATGTCTAGGAACTCTGAGCTTTATTTGAACTTATGCAAAACTCCAGAACAAGGTGAAGTGAAAACAGGAGGGATAGTGCTTGACTTAATTGTTTTGTCTTTCAATTACTCAAGATTTAAGTGCAGGAACTAAGCCCCATGATACTTCACTCTAATCTGGGAGAATTTTTATGAAAGCATGTGTGCCTGACAGGAAAGAAAACATTGAAGCAACTCCTGATCCATCTGAGTTTGATTGTTTGCTCAGGGACGAGCAAAGGTTAAGCTTGGGGGAGTTTGTTGACGGCTCTTAAGTATCAAATTTAATTGTCAACTAAACATGGAAAAGGATCAATATGCACCAAACATCTAGAATTAGGGTTTTATCTGACAGAATTCCACGAGTTTTGGTGTTTATCTATTTCTGCAGGGGGTTATCAGATAATATGAAAAAGAGGCCCACATGTCGGGTTAATGACGGATAATTAACGTAACCCCCAATTTTCCTAGACGTGGAAGAGTCCAGAAGCAACACGACCGAAGCAGAGCCGGAACGGGGCCAGGCACAGGGCGCCCGCCCTGTTGCCCAGGGCGCCCGCCCTGCCCCTGTGGCCAATCAGGGCCAACCTCGGGGATTATGCTCCACCGCCTCTCTAGATCAAGGAAAACCGTCCGTTGTAAGTCGGTTTGATCCGACGGTCCAGATTCAATGGAAAAGACTATATAAGCAAGGCACCGCCGCCCCAGGCAGGAGGAGAAATCATTATCAGAGGAAGCCAGAAAAGTTAGGGTTTAGGAAGTTCTCTCCCGCAGAGAATTAGAAGTAGCTTCTCCATTATTCTTCAAGTTCTATAGGATTGATTAGATAGAATTAGAGAAGTAGAGCACTTACGCTCTGGATTCGGATCTTCGTCAATAAAGATTGGTATTATTTCATATCTTTCTCTACTACTTTATTCTAATTGCATTATGTCTTCATTTATTATGTTCTTAGTTTGCTCTAGTTCTATAATTGATATAGTTATGATTGATAATGAGTTTATGTATAAGTTTGCAAAGCGCTTAGCTCTAGACTCGAGGGAGTTAAGTGGTAAGGCATATGTAAGCATGGTGCTTAGATATTATTTACCTGCAAATGTATCCTATTGGCCGGGTTGCGTGGTAGTTCGCGATAGTGACAGCTTCGTTGATTCTTATATAATCCACCCTCCGTTGATAGGACAGGCAGAATTTGTGTTGCGGAGTAGATCTTGCTATGTTCTGATTTACTTTAGCAATGTTCCTTATACATGAATGAAGAGTCTTTTATACTATATATGATCTTGTAGAATGTTTAGAGTAGATTATGACTTAGTAGATAGTAGATACTTAGAATCCATTCTCTAGCTAATCCGACGTCACCTAATATTAATATGGAGTAGTCTATTTTCTAATCGCTGTGTTATTTACCCATATGCTTATAATTCATTATCTTTATTCATGGCTTACCCCCTGCCAAAGTAAGTGACTGTGTGACGAGTTTCTCATTAGTAATCATGTTTAGCAAGTTGATCTCTAGTCTATGTCATGATAGAGTTTATTCCTGATTTCACTTTCATCATTCCCTTAAGCAAAATATAAATAACGATACCCGGAATACTTTTCCTGGTGAAATGCTACAATGAGGTATTTTATCTGTGCGCTTGCGGATAGAATGGATTATTTTCTAAAGAGCCTTTACATTTATAAATACCCATGTACACTCTGGCACCATGCTGGGGATGACAACCTAGTATCTAAGTGGTGTTAGTAAGTGTCAACAATCACCAAGTGTACAACATTGTATGCAAATGTGTTAGCATTTTGCAAAGCATTTTCCAAGGGGTTTAGTTAGTCACTCACTAGGTCTATAGCATCAATATGTTAGAGAACTCCTAGTGGCACTTGAACATCGCATAAGCCGTGAATAATCTCCTATTAATAGTACGGCTATGTATCCTAAATGTGATCACACTCGTTAAGTGTCTTGATCACCAAAACAAAGAGCCATATAGGTTATACCTTTGCCTTCGGGCCTCTTTGATCCATCTCTTCTCTTCTTCATTTCACCAATGGTAGAGTACTTGATCTCTTGAGTGCTTGTGGCCATCACCATCCTCCATGGTTGCCATCTTGCTAGCTCCACCACTTGGCTTGGTCACAATCCTTTCTTATAAGCTACACACATGCTTAGTAATAGGATTAGACCAAATAGGTTTCATCAATTAGCCAAAACCAAACTAGGGCTTTTAGTGGGGTAACGAGGAAGCGGGGAGACCGGAGGTTGTGTGCGGCCGTGCGGGAGATCAAGAGTTGGCCAGGTAGGGTTAGGGAGGGAGCGGTGGCCTTCTAGCAGGCTAGGCCGTCAGGCCACCACCAGGCCATGCGCTATAGAGCGGGCCGTGCCCGTGCCGGCCCACGGGCCTGGTGGAAGGCCCAGGCACGGCCTGTGGCACCGGGCCGAGCTAGCCCGGGCCTGAGGTGCTCCGGATCGGGCCGTGTTTGTGCCGTGTTTTTTTTCCGTGCTTCGTGCCTCGGGCTGCATATACATCTATAACGAAGAAGATACATAAACAGAATTCGTCTCCCTCGCTTCCGTGTTCTTCTTCTTTTATTACCTCTGTGCTCCAATTTCTCAATTCAGCTACTGTATCGTTGTGTCCCTGATTTTGTGGCAAATCACCTGCTTGCCGTTGCCAACGCACGCAAAGCAGGGTCCATCTCACCGTGGGCGTAGAACCTGTGTCACGCCACGCGTCGTTGATGTACTGCACTGCAGTACGTATGAGTATGACCCGGCCTCGATTCCTCGGGGCAGTCCCAACTGTTTATTTATGATGGTTTCTATGTAAAATTACCTTCATAACTCATTCTTTTGCTGATGTGGCATAGGAATTAATAGAGAGTGCAAAATAAAGAAACGATTTCTTCGGTAGGAAACCAAGTCGACGCTAGCACCAATGCACTAAGAAACGACTCAAACGCCACTTGGAAGACTCGAGCGGTTTCCATCCGGATCCAGTACGCCATCACCGCCGCCGCCGAGCAGATGTTGCGCACGCGCCGCGCGCTCTTCCTCGCCCGCGTCCAATCTCCCTTCGCTCCTTCCCCCCGCACTTCTCCCGCCGCCGCGTCCTCCGCCGTCTGCGCCCAAGCCTTCTTCTGCTGCTGGTGAGTGAAGTTGCGGCACCGATCCGCTTCAACCGGCTGCAGTAGACTGATAGTAGCATCTCTTGGATCCTTATTGGGCTGGGATTTCAAATCTTGCCTCCCTTCCGTTTGCGGGCTTTGAGGAGGAGGGCAGTGTGCTCAAATCTCCGACCATCTCTGCGGTCCACCGCACGACCACCGTGGCTCAATAGATGTCGTGGAAATAATTGAAAATTCAAATTTGCAAATGTCTCGTATGTTATCTGAATTCAGCCTCGTCAGTGCCTCTCGGCTGTGCATTTGATTGTGACCAGAACTTGTTAGCGACTAATTTTGTTGTTTCTTTGCCATTGTGTGTTCTCAAAATATGTTAACCGCAAAAATAGTTGCCATTGATGATCTACCTGTTTTTGGTGCTATATTCAAGTTACCCATTAAATATACACTATTGTAAAAACCATAAGTTAAAAAGGAGTAGTTTCTTGGTGTGATATTCTATGAAACTAGTTGGTTTCTTCCGTTGGGACTACCCTCACGGGCCTTGCGGATGAGCATCGGCACCTTCCTGTACAGTGTACACCGCCAGGTTGGATTGGTAAATGGACTTGACGTGGAGCTCGTTCCTAGCGGCCGGGTCCAGGTCGTCCTCAACGTAAACGTGTCGCACGCCCTTCGCGTGCAGGGCGCGACGCGCCGACGCCCAGCACTGCCACGTCGTCGTTTTTCTCGGCTGCTGACACTGACGCTGCACCGTGACAAGGCGACGGAGTCGAGATTCTGATCGAGATGTTCGGTGGACTAATTTAGCCTATTCACATCGAACGTTGCGGTACTAATTTTTTTTGCCAGTCACATCGAACGTTGCGGCACTAATTAGTCTATTAAAAATAAATTAATTATAAAACTAATTACAGGGTCATATGCTAATTGCTGAGACAAATCTATTAAGGTAAATTAATTCATCATTAGCGAATGTTTACTGTAGCACCACATTGTCAAATCATGAACTAATTAAGTTTAATAGATTCGTCTCGTAAATTAGTCTCCGGCTGACAAATTAGTTTTTTAATTACTATATTTTTAATAGGTTAAACTAGTGCCGCAACGTTCGATGTGACTGGCAAAAGAATTTTGCCAGTGAAACAAACATGCCAGCAAGTGGCTAGGTTAGGTGCACACCGTTCGCTGACGATCGCGATTGTGGCGTGATCGTGACGGACTGACGGGGATTACGATTGACTAGAGGTGGACTAGTTACTGTATTCTGGATGAACGGTGGACTAGTTTACTGTATTCTGGATGAACGCGATCTGTTCGAATCACGGCCCGACAAAGGGGTCAGGAGGCAGGAGGACTTTGGCCAGGCCAGGAAATGTGGCATCACAACCTGCATGGTTAATGTTCCAGGCCACCGGCAACGATTGCGCCAGCACTTTCGTCACTGAAGGTCCCAAAGCCCGCAAGGATTCTTTGTGGTCTCTGCCAACCGTTTTATGAGCACCTCCCATATCCGTGCCCCAGATTTTATGTCCAGCTTCAAGAAACTGAGCACACTCGTATATATGACTGCAGTACAAACTACAAACAAACAAAAAGGGGTAGAAGGAAGAAGCAAAATTATAATAAGCAGCCCTTGTTACAAGACAACTACATTTATTAAGCACACCGATTATTATTGACGGAAGAAGCAAAACTGAGGAGTGACACAGGCTGACAGACGGGTCGATCGAGCCATCGAGGTGAGCTCATCGTGGATCGTACACACATGTAACGCGACGAAACGCTCTCTCTCTCTCTCACTCACTTGGCGAAGCTCATAGTAGCGCGCAGGGTCTGCAGGAACGCGAGCATCTTGTCGACGTCGTCGGGTACGACGCCCCTGGCGACGTCGGCGGCGCGGAACCGGTCCTCCCACGCGGCCAGCAGCGGCGTCCTGGCCGGGTCGATGAGCCTGCGCCCGATGATCCTGCCGACGGCGCCGAACCACCCGAGGTACCCGCCGAGCACGACGTCCACGAAGCCGATGCCGTCGCCGCCGAAGAAGGGCCTCCCCCCGGAGCACTCCCCGAGGGCACCCTCCAGCGTGTCGAGCGCCTCGCCGGCGCGCGCCACCGCCTCCGCCCTCTCCTCCTCGCCGCCGCACGTGAACAGCATCCCGAGCCACGCCGACATCACCTTGTCGTCGATGTAGGCCGCCCAGAACCGCGCCACCGCGCGCTCGTAGGGGTCGGACGGCAGCACGGCCGGCCCCGCCGGCCACACCTCGTCGATGTACTGCAGGATGATCTGGGACTCGTTGATGGCGCGCCCGCCGTGGAGGAGCACCGGCACGGTCTTGTGCGCCGGGTTGGACCCCAGGAGGAGCGCGCTCTTGTTGCCCAGGTCCTCCTCCACGTACTCGTACGCCAGGCCCTTCATGTTGAGCACGATGCGGACGCGGATCACGAACGGGCTCGTCCACACGCCCAGCACCTTCAGGTCCTCGTCGTTGGCTGCTCCCGCCATTGTTGGCAGCTCTAGCTTGTAGCTTTCGCTTCTGTTCGACCAGATGCACGCAGATGGTGAGGATCGATCGAGAGAGTGTCTGAGGTTGTGTTTCTGGTGGCTCTCTGTTCTGCCTGTAAGTAAGTGTGCCAGGGCCAATGGGCTTTATATAGAGAGAATGTCAGTAGCCCGGAAGCTTCGTCTGAGATCGACTTGTGCACGAGCTCTCGATTGCATCTGTATCTGGCCGTCTTGACGGCTATGTTGTGGCTCCGGCGATACATCATACATTCATACATGTGCGTCTGGAGCTCTTGATCTCGCTTTATCGATTTCGTCAGCATGGTCGTCACTAGAGATCGTCAGTAGCAGCCACAGCTGCCAAGACTGTGATGTCCTTTTCTTTGCCTGCTCTTCCCCGCCTTTTTCTTTGCCAGTTTATATGACCAACTACCGCTTTACTACTCATATAAGCCCCTATAAAATAAAGTACATAGAAACATTGGCCGACAGATCTGTAGCTGAAGTCAGTACATACGATTTGCTGTTCCACAGATTTAAAATAGGATTCATTCTAACCGATAACCTCAAGCGAACATGCTTTAGAAATCTGGACCCATCTGATAAAATTGGCACAACTTATACTAAGAATAAAAATTTGAAAGATACAAATTTATTTAGACTGTACCAATTCTATGGAAGGCCATTGGCTTCTCCTGGGCATTTGGTGGTAATCCAGGTCAGGGACTCAGGGGACGTTCATTAGAATAGATGTCGACACGGCCATTGAAGGCCGTCCGCCCTCCGTGCAGCTACACAAAGATGTGCCCGCATGGGATCAGAGCTGTGCATGGAGAGTTTCCGTCCTCTGGCCTCGGTGACGTCACTGCCCCCGCTCCGCTCGGTGACGCGGGAAGACGAGATGATGCGTGGCCAGTGGCCACCACTACCGAAAGATTTGTGCACAATCTTTTAGAAGGTTCACTGGACAAAATGTATATATACTCCCTCCGTATAGAAAATATATGACGTTTTGAACATCGGCACGGTCTTTAAAGTACAACTTTAATTCTCTTTATACTAAAAAATATTTATCAAAAAGTGATATGTATATGTTTTTATGAAAGTATTTTTCAAGACAAATTCATTCATATGATTTTTATATTTTCAAACTCAACAATTTAAAAGTGATTCATGATTTATATTCTCAATGTTTGAACAAATCCATGTCCAAAACGTCATCTATTTTCTATACGGAGAGAGTATACTACTATAATATAGCACTATCAAAATGATATACATTCTTCATAACTTTTATAAATTTTATTTAGTATGTTTTTTCTTTACTAGGATAATGCTTGTGCGTTGCGACGGGAAAAAATATACCATGATAATTCAAATATGAACATATATTATTATTATTATTAAATGTGTTATATTTCATAGCATTCAATACTCCACCCCACACTATGTACAATAAATCAATAAATATACCATCATATTTCGTGTTTTGTAAAAACTCTTGTAATATTTTTAGTGTGGATAATATATTTATCTCAGATCAAAACTATAACAATGTTCAAAAACATTACCATATTAGTATGCATAAGTTTATGAACTGAACAAATTATTGATTTATTGTACATGGAGTGGAGTCCTCTAGATAAGATTATAGTAAAATTCAAGAGATATGCTCTGTGATGTTTGATATTAGATTAGTTATAAAATAATTGGGTAAACATATATATTTTTCTTGTTTTTTGATTTGAGAATAGAAGAGAAGGGCGCCTGAACGATTCTTAAAAAGGTGAGAAGTGACATGATGTAATATATAAGAAAATGATTATTTTAGGAGTGGCATGCGAGGAGTGGAGAAAAGATTATAGCGTTATATCATGAAGTAGGGTGTTTTGGTCCTGCCGGGTAGACCTGGACATTTGCTACTTTTTAGTTGTAGAGACATATATGGACCATTGCGGCCTTTCCATTTCACTAATTTCTTTATTTATAAATCAACTCATAAATTTTGTGTTTATATTGGGAATTTCATATTTTTTTCTACTAATTTTCCTTCTCTACGTGGATCACTAAGTCGTCTTGAGTTTGACTAACGATATCTTTATCTAAATAGTCAAGATGATCTGGTCCTGATGGATTAAAACCTTGACCTATCTAGCATGAAGACCAATTCATAAATCAAAGCATCTAGGAACACAAATAATTTTTACTGATTAATAACGATACATTTATTATGATTAATGCGTGTTTTGCAATGACATCACTTAGTGAGGTCAGTGTGACACCGATTGATTGGGCAATTGTCGTTTTTATGCCCCTAAAGATGCATTTGGTTTTGGTTTTCCAATGACGTACAAGAAGGTGAAGGACAAACCAGTTCTCAGTGTCATTTGGTGTTACCAGAAATTTAGACTATATAGATCTTTGTTTTGTTCCGTGATAATATTATTAAGGGGTATGAATGGGTAGCTTAATTTGGGCAATCTTGTGAATAGATGTGATGCACACTAAAGCCATTAATTAGTGAACGTTCACTAGATTTCAATCTAGTGAAGGACCAGACAACCCCGTGAATTTCCTTTTTTGGCCAAAATTTTGTCCACAACTTTCCTTTTTGAAAAGTTTTCCATTTTTGACAAAAAATTCGCAACTTTTATGTGGGAAAGTGTATAAACTTATGCATATAACATATATATGTGTATAATTTATAACATATAACTTATGCGAAAACTTAGAATCACAAGAGTCATGAAACACAACTTATCTACAAAAGGTTATTAAACACAAAGAAACAATTAAACTTAGAAGTTATGCCAAAACATGCAAACACAAAAGTTATTAAACACAAAGCAATAAATTAACTTATAATTTATACCAAAACTTGAAAATACAAAAATTATTAAATACTGTACAAAGGAATAAATTAACTTATAACTTACACCATATAAGTTATGTACCATATAACTTACAAATTAACTTGGAAACACAAAAATTATGAAACACAACTTATATACAAAATTTATTAAACATTACTTTATATAACTTGCCAAAACTTCTAAAAAGAAAATAGAAGGACAAAAAATATAAAAGATGAAAGAAATCTAAAATAGAAAAACAATAGAGAAAAATAAATAAAGCAAAAAGGTAACGGAAAAAAGTAGGAAATAAAAAGAGAGTGTGCAAACCGTACCAAAAAAATGTATAAAAATGGTGGTAAATTTTGTTCTACAAAATATTACATTGTCGAAGTTGTCAGTATAAGTTGTAAGAATAAGTTATGTTTTGTTCTATAAAATATTACATTGTCAATGTTGTCAGTATAAGTTGTAGGAATAATATTCCATGTCAAAGTTACATGTATAACTTTGCGACTTTCTAAAAATGAAAAGTTACGCATTTTTTTCTAAATTAAGAAAGTTGCGGGGAGTTGATAGTTCGCTAGATTTGTTCACAGTAAACGATCACCAGAGTGGAATTGGGGATGCCCACTTGTCACTAGCACTAGGTAGCTTAGCTAAAGCTCAACATTGCACAATAAAGTCAACTTTAATCACCTAATGAAACAAAAATATATGTCAATAATTTTTCAAAATGATATAGTTATAGTTGGACTAATTTATTAGGATGCAATGCATTCCAACACACTCGATAGTATTAGTAATGAGTGGTCTTGAAAAGATTTAAGAATTAGTTGTTCATAATTATTTTGAAATAATAAAAGTTAAATGTTATTTTGAAGACACATGTTTGGTACAAAGAAAAGAAATACTCCCTTCATTCCAAATTATAAGTCATTCTAAGAATCTTGGAGAGTCAAATTTTTCTAAGTTTGACCAAGTTTATATAATAAGATAATAATATTTATGATACTAATTAAGTAGCATTATATTCTTTGTTAGTTATATTTTCATAGTATACCTATGTAATGTCATAAATCTTTATGTTCCTTTCTATAATTTTGGTTAAATTTGAAAATCTTTGATTCTCGAAGATTATTTGAATGATTTATAATTTGGAACGGAGTGACTACTATACGTGTATATTAGTACTATACAGTCTCCACGGTTTGCTTTGCTGCGTGCTGCCCTTGAGCACAAAGTAAATGAAAGTAAGGAGCAAATTAGGCATATGTGTCGTTTATTCAATCGTGATTCCTTGGAGATAAATTGAAATACATGGTGATGGCCCACTAAGAGCCCAATGAATGAAAGGAACAAATATGGTGAAATGCGCCCTTAATTAAGCGAAGAACGCCTTCAAGAACTCGAGGACCTTATCCACATCCTGCAGCAGGATGCCCTTGGCCGCGTCGCCCGCGCCGAACCGCTCCGCCCACGCGGCCAGGAGCGGCGTCCTCGCCGCATCCAGGACCTTGACGCCGATCATCTTCTCCAACACATTGAACCACCCCAGGTAGCCGCCGAGCACGACGTCCACGTACCCGGCGCCGTCTCCGCCGAAGTAGCCCTTCCCCTTGGAGCAGTCCTGGAACGCGGTTTCTAGCGTCTCCAGCGCCGCGATCGCCTGCGCAGCGCCGTCCAACTTCTCGTCGGTCTCACGCGCGAACAGCATAGTGCGCCATGCGGACCCGACCTAATGCATGTGCAATAGCAAAGCTAGTGCATTGTTTGAGGTCCCTGACAAACTAAACAGAGCAATGACGATGGATATATCACATTGCATGGTGATATGCATTGCCCGACGAACACACCTTGTCATCCAGTTACACGGCCCAGAAGCGGGCGGTGGCACGCTCGTAGGGGTCGGCGGGGAGAAGCGAAGGGCCGGTGGCGCCGAACACCTCATCGACGTAGTGCACGATGGCCTGCGACTCACAGACGGGCCTGCCATCGTGGATGAGCACGGGCACCTTCTTGTGAACGGGATTGGAGGCGAGGAGGAGCTGGCTCTTGTTCCTGACGTCCTCCTCGACGTACTCGTAGCTCAGGCCCTTGAGGTTGAGCGCGAGGCGCGCCCTGATCATGAACGGGCTGGTCCACAGGCCTAGCAGCTTCAGCTCGCCGCCTCCAGCCATTGGCAGATCGGCATCTCCAACAATTGGCTTTTAAGCTGGCTCTAAACATTTTTCTTATATTTTAATAGAGAATTGAGAAAAGCTAGCTCTTAGTTAAGAGCTAAGCTCTTACACGCATCTCAAGGTCACGTGAGAATGTTATGTGGGTCATTTATGTTAAAGTTATGTACTAAGAGTTAGTACTGTTGAAGAAGTTTAGTTTGGAGCTAGCAGCTAGCTCTAACCATTGTGGATGCCCCAAGGCGAAAATGTCTGCAGAGAGGCGTAGCGCGTAGTGTATGTCGTAGGCGTTCAGTTTGTGTGGTTTGAATCTGTTTTGTGTTCGTAATCGTGTCAGGTTATTGGAGTTCTATAGAATGCGATCTGGGGCCTTCAATTTTTTCGTGTCCCAACTGGCTGTCTTGATGTACTCGATCTGCATTGATCGGTGCCGCAAGCATGGTCGTCAGTCAATCAGATAGCAGCCACGCCTTCTTTGTCCTAAGGGCGTCCGCAACAATCTAGCTAGCTTGTTAGCTAGAAGGCATCCACGTCATACATGAAAAAGATAGCAGCCATACAGACGGCAAAGGCATGGCATCAGCACGAATATGATTTTTTTTACAGTAAAGCCAGAGATCTTGCACAACCAACATAGGGCTATGTATCTAGGTAAATACACGAACCGAGAGCAAACTCGATTACCTAATTGACCTCCTGTACTAGGAACAGTAGAACCACCACCAAGAAGCGCAGTAACAGGAGTAGGCACTTGAATCGTAGGAGTAGGAGAAGATCCAATCTGATATGCAGGAGCAGATCCAGTCTGATTTGGTGATGGAGCCATCTCCCGCTTGGTCCGGCGACTCATCACAGCAACGACAAATGGATTTCAAATCAGCTATGATTCAATCTAGGAATCAAATTGAATCAATGAATATTAGAGTGGACGAATAGAGATGGAAAGAGGAGGGATAAGAAGATGAACTGACCTTTCTGTCACGGGCTCCAGAAATAAATCAGAAGAGTTGAGGGCGGGAGCAACTGAAGTGCGGAAGATTTTCGCGCGGACTGGACGCGGGAGAGAAGAGAGGATTATTCGTGCGCAACACATGGGGGAGAAGAAAGGATTCGTGCGCATCGCAGTAGTAGCAGGTCGCGCAGTGGATCTGAGCCCGGAGAAAACGCTAGAAGAATAGCTGGTCGAAGGCGATAAGGCCAGCGTTTTGACGCATCGTGTTGTGTGCAAGATGAGCGACGAGAGAGTCGCTGACTCGATTTCCTTTGTGCATTCTCTTTCCTCCATATAGGATACATGCTGATGTGTACATCTAAATAGCTACCTGAGTCGGCCTTGGGACGCCCTTTAAAAAGTAGCAGCAACTACAGAACCATCTCCTTTGGGCCCGGGGATTCGTTTTTGAAAAGTAGTTCTGCGATGTTCTTTCTTTGACCAAGATATGCTACCGCTGCCCCTTTGCCGAGTAGTACAAGTTTATGTAATTATGTGTGGCCAGCTTCTAGTTCTATTGCATCGCCCGTTGGTGTTGGTAATGATTACTCTCAGCTGGTTAGCTGCTCTGAAACGTGTTGCTTAAAATAATCTCTTCAAAAGATAATCAATGACCGGCCTGCTGCATCTGCAAGGTTCGACAATTTCTATTGCACCATCTCTGATCTGTATCACCAACCGGTACGTGTCTCCATGTCAAGCCAATCGACATAAATACAAGTACTGTTAGCTCAATAATTTCTGGCTCATCAATGAGACTAGCAACTTTTGATAACTTCACCCAGTCAACAGTTTTCTAAATCCACTACTGATATCAATTTTCACTCCTAATCTCAGATTGAGATTTTTTGGGTAGGAGGAAGGGAAACCACTGACCAACAGTTTTGTATACCGATTACGAATTCTTAGACCTGGTTTAGATGCCTTCCCTTTTACAAAATTATTTTTACAAAATTACTATAGCAATTGTAAATCAAAGATTAGGCGGACTAAATATGATCTAAATATAAAACTAATTATACGGTTAGACGAGAAATCATGAGATCTATCTATTAAGCCTAATTAACCCGTTATTAGAGATTATTTACCGTAGCACAACATTATTTAATCATGGTATAATTGGGCTCATTAGAAAGATCTCACAATTTTACCGAGGGTTGTGGAATGAGTTTCATCATTCATTCACATTTAATACTCTAAAATAATATTCCAACATTTACTGGAGAATGTAAAATTATTTTAGGAAGCAACTAAACAACCCCCATGTTGCGAAAATCAAAGGGGCGCGCTTATCTTTCCGCATACGGCCAGACTCCTAAGGGCAGTCCCAACGGGGAATTAATTGTAGTTTCTATCTCTCTTAAATGAATTGTCACCTAAGCAAAATGCTGACATGACAATATAATTAATGATGAAAGAGAGGAAAAACAGTGGAAACCGTTTCTTAGGAAGGAAACGAAGTCTTCTCTAGAACCGAGGCACGGAGAAACGGCGATTTTGGCGTTGGGAAGAAACCGATCGTTTCTATCGCCCGTGATGGCTGCCGGCGTCGTCCGCTCGCCCGCGCTGCCGCTGCGCGCTTGCTCCGCTGGCCGTGAGCTTGTCGCCCACCCCCCGCATGCGCTCGCTCCGCCAGTGACGCGCTCGCCGGCCGTCGCATCCGCTCGCTCGCGATGCCGCTGCGCGCACTGGTCCTGCGACTCGATAGTTGTGTGATCGTCGTGTGTTCAGTCCGCCGGTTAGCCGTCCGTTCCGCTCGTTCGCCGGCCACTACACCGTGCTTGCCTGACCCGCAACGAGAGCCCAGCTCAATCGGCAGCTCTGCTTTAGCCGCGTCGTGCGCACAGGCTGCGGCCGGGCTCCATGGCGAGGCCGTGACGGAGAGCACGAGCTGATGCCTCGCGTGAGTGGTGACGGGGCTAGGCTCGCTCGACTGCCTTGCTAGCATCCGATGGTCTCCCCTCCATTACACCTCTCACGATCTCATCTGTGTTCTGCTTGTGCCTGTTCTCAAGGTAGAAGAGACCGTAGGAGAAAGATGAAGTTGGAGAGAAAGAAAAGGAGCATTTATTACTTGAAGATTTCACCGTTGGGAGAGAAGGTTTCTACGCATGATTTTTGTTGACGTGGCCGTAATGGAAACCGTGTATAGTTTCAACCATTGAGACTACCCTAAGGGCACTCACAGTGCACACTCTACATAGAGTCTAAGTTTATTTATTACCTCGAATATATCATAGACTTGGAGTCTAAATAAGACTTGGAGTCTTAGTTTTTGTCTCTCTTTCTTCAATAACTACACTGTCACATCAGCAAAATACAATAAATAGGAGTGTAATAAATAGGTTTAGACTCTATGATAGAGTCTGCATTGTGAGTGCCCTAATGGGTGGTTTTCTTATTTTTTAAACAGATTATTGAACACTAGTACTAGAGGACAACAAAATCCCTCCATACTCTTTTTTATAATTAGAATAATATAAGATTTGACAAGTGATCTTTTAGGGCCGGTTGGAAATGCTCTAACGAGGTTCATGAGTAGACAGAATATTGCTTATCTTCATTATCTAAGAACATAAAAAAACAATTTGTAATTGGTAGGTACTCAGTCAAAAACAAGTATTGCTACAATATATTTAGAAGAACAGACTCGGTATTCAAAATAGAGCGAAACATTCGACTCCTCTCAACTTCTCACTAATTTTGAAGTAAAAAAATCTGGGGTTTTAAAAAATTTAGAAGAACAGGCTCGGTATTCAAAAAATTGTTTTTCCTTAAGTCAAAATCTAGAAATCTTACATCGTGCAACTTTCAAAACAAAACAAAGTACCCCTACATCAATTAAAAAGTGGTTTTGATGGTGGTTTTTTAGTTAAAACAAATCTAGTACATACTAGATAAGGTTTTGAACTATGGAAATATTAATCCAATAAATTCGGAGAAAAAAGATTTAAGATATATGAGGACAAAGAGACACCCAAATAAAATATTTGGAGGCTGTGAAATTATCTCAGAAAGTTTCCAAAATTTGGATAGACCTGTAGGAAGATTCTAGAAAATTACCAAAACATTGTAATAAACGTCTAAACACATTTTGATAACTTTTCGTAATAAAAGCATAAGGTGCAACCATATGAGTGCAACACACGGTAATATCGTATATCGGTTGCATTCATGCTTGTTGCATCTCATGTTTTTGTTGCGAAAGGTTTTCACAATGTGTTTATAAATCAATTTGAGTGTCTTGGGAAATTACTATATTTTTCTCATTTTGTAGAGCTCAATCAATTTTTACAAGCTTCTAGACAAAATTATACAAGCCTATAGAAAAATATTTCTAAGATTTTTCTTGAATTTTTTTGGTGGCTTCAAGATATTTTTGGTGTTTAATAATTTTATGTACTATTTCTGGGTTTGTTTTTGAATTTAAAAAGGATGGTGTCACAGATTTATCTTCTTTTGCCGAGAGTGCCCGTGGTACTCGACAAATGCCACTCGACAAAGCTTGCACAAAAAAAAAATGACAACAAAGAGCTCTCTCCGAGTGCCTTTTGTCGAGCGGATTTGCGAATTCGATAAAGAAGAACACTTGATAAAATAAAAATTAAAGCTCTTTCCGAGTGCCTTTTGTCGAGCGGATTTGCCAATTCGATAAAGAAGAACACTCAATAAAATAAAAATTGAAAAAACCCTAAAAAAATAGGGAAAAAATTTTCTGACTCAAACAAGCCCCATGTTGTGAAAATCAAAGGGGCGCGCTTATCTTTCCGCATACGGCCAGACTCCTAATGGGTGGTTTTCTTATTTTTTAAACAGATTATTGAACACTAGTACTAGAGAAAGACAACAAAATCCCTCCATACTCTTTTTTATAATTAGAATAATATAAGATTTGACAAGTGATCTTTTAGGGCCGGTTGGAAATGCTCTAACGAGGTTCATGAGTAGACAGAATATTGCTTATCTTCATTATCTAAGAACATAAAAAAACAATTTGTAATTGATAGGTACTCAGTCAAAAACAAGTATTGCTACAATATATTTAGAAGAACAGACTCGGTATTCAAAATAGAGCGAAACATTTGACTCCTCTCAAATTCTCACTAATTTTGAAGTAAAAAATCCTGGGGTTTTAAAAAATTTAGAAGAACAGGCTCGGTATTCAAAAAATTGTTTTTCCTTAAGTCAAAATCTAGAAATCTTACATCGTGCAACTTTCAAAACAAAACAAAGTACCCCTACATCAATTAAAAAGTGGTTTTGATGGTGGTTTTTTAGTTAAAACAAATCTAGTACATACTAGATAAGGTTTTGAACTATGGAAATATTAATCCAATAAATTCGGAGAAAAAAGATTTAAGATATATGAGGACAAAGAGACCCCCAAATAAAATATTGGGAGGCTGTGAAATTATCTCAGAAAGTTTCCAAAATTTGGATAGACCTGTAGGAAGATTCTATAAAATTACCAAAACATTGTAATAAACGTCTAAACACATTTTGATAACTTTTCGTAATAAAACATAAGGTGCAACCATATGAGTGCAACACACGGTAATATCGTATATCGGTTGCATTCATGCTTGTTGCATCTCATGTTTTTGTTGCGAAAGGTTTTCACAATGTGTTTATAAATCAATTTGAGTGTTTTGGGAAATTACTACATTTTTTCTCATTTTGTAGAGCTCAATCAATGTTTACAAGCTTCTAGACAAAATTACACAAGCATATAGAAAAATATTTCTAAGATTTTTCTTGAATTTTTTTGGTGGCTTCAAGATATTTTTGGGGTTTAATAATTTTATGTACTATTTCTGGGTTTGTTTTTGAATTTAAAAAGGATGGTGTCACGGATTTATCTTCTTTGCCGAGAGTGCCCGTGATACTCGACAAATGTCACTCGACAAAGCTTGCACGACAAAAAAAGATGACAACAAAGAGCTCTTTCCGAGTGCCTTTTGTCGGGCGGATTTGCAAGTGTCAAGATGACACTCGATAAAGAAAAACACTCGATAAAATAAAAATTGAAAAAACCTAAAAAAATAGGGAAAAAATTTTTCTGACTCAATGGCAAATGCTGGGGTTAGTAGACTTCACTCTTGGAATCAAGGGTGCATTTGGTAAGGATCTAGATCCTTATAGAAATATTTTGATAAATCAAGAAAACCTAAATGTAAGCTCTGATAAAATCAGACTTTATTTCTTCTAGAAAATCAACTGGGAAACACCGGACGGCTCATTAACAGCGCACTGAAAATGACCAAAGCAAACGTTGAGAGTTCGACACCGGAGCACATGGTGGCGCCAACCTAATCCAGGAACTTCTGGAGGAACGCGAGCACCTTGTCAACGTCATCCGGCAGGACGTCCTTCGCCGCTTCCGCGGCGGCGAACCGCTGCCCCCACGCGGCCAGGAGCGGCGTTCTCGCCGCGTCCAGGACCCTGACGCCGACCATCTTCTCGAACACCTTGAACCACCCCAGGTAGCTGCCCAGCACGACGTCCACGAAGCCGACGCCGTCGCCGCCGAAGTAGTCCTTCCCGCCGGAGCAGTCCCTGAACGCGCCCTCCAGCGTCTCCAGCGCCGCGACGATCCGCGACGCCGCATCCGCCTTCTTCTCGGCCTCCCGCGCGAACAGGATCGTGTGCCATGGAGACCCGACCTTATCGTCGACGAAGGCGGCCCAGAAGCGGGCGGCGGCGCGGCCGTAGGGGTCGGCTGGGAGGACCGACGGGCCCGTGCCGGTGAAGACCTCGTCGAGGTACTGAACGATGACCTGCGACTCGGCGATCGGCTTGCCGTCGTGGATGAGCACCGGCACCTTCTTGTGCACCGGGTTGGACTTGAGGAGGAGCTGGCTCTTGTTGAGGAGGTCCTCCTCGACGTACTCGTAGCTGAGGCCCTTGAGGTTGAGCACGATTTGAACCCTGTTGACGTACGGGCTGTCCCACACGCCTAGCAGCTTCAGCTCACCTGCGTTGGCCGCCATTTCTGCCACGCGATAGAGCTCGATCGATGGTTCTGTTCTGGAAGTTTTGCAGGGGAGCTCCAGGCATTCAGGACATATAAATACTTGCAGACATTCAGGAGATTATGATGGCATATCACGTTAGTTAGTGCGCAAACCTGTCCTCGACGTGGGAAATCGAATGAATGGACATGCCAACTGCGCCAACTATTTGGTACAGCTTGTCTCCCTCTTTGTTTGAAGCAAAGCAATGCAACCGGTAGTAGATTTTATTCTCGATGTCGGATCTAAGATCTTCTATAGCACATATATATATATATATGCTGTCAGTGTAAGCTGGAGAAGAACGATTGGGACGACTCAATTGTATTCATCGGAGGCTTACGCCTATATACATGTGTACAACTCAGTCAGATAACTGACAGTTCAGCTAAATACAAGGAGAGCCAAAGGACGTGCGCTAGCATTCAGAACGTGGCTATACAGATTGCTAACACCCCCCTCAGTATGAGCGTCGTTGCCCGCGACGCATAGACTGTTGCGGAACTCCTTGAAGTTCGCCGTCGGTAGACCTTTTGTCATCACATCGGCGAACTGCTGTGTTGTAGGTACATGTAGAACTCGGCAGTGTCCAACGGCGACTTTCTCCCGAACAAAGTGCACATCGAGCTCAATGTGTTTAGTGCGTTTGTGATGCACCGGATTGTTGCTCATGTAGCAGGCGGAGACATTGTCGCAGAATACGACCGTCGCTTTATCCAAACGACAGTCAAGTTCACCCAGCAAGTTTCGTAGCCATGTGCATTCAGCTACTGCGTTGGCGACGCCGCGATACTCAGCTTCGGCACTTGAACGCGAGACGGTTGTTTGTCTCTTGGATGACCACGAGACCATAGCATCGCCCATGAATACACAGAATCCCGACGTGGAGCGCCGAGTGTCTGGGCATCCGGCCCAGTCTGCGTCAGAATATGCCACGAGGTCCAAGGTCGGTGATCGTCGGAGATGAAGACCGAGCGCTGTGGTGCCGCAGACGTACCGAAGTATCCTCTTGACGAGAGCTTGATGTGCAGTTGTCGGAGCATGAATGTGGAGGCATGCTTGCTGGACTGCATACTGCAGATCAGGCTGTGTCATCGTTAAATACTGCAGAGCGCCCACCAAACTTCGATAGTCGGAGGCGTCAGAGCCGGACAGTGTTGCTCCAGCAGTGCCGGATAGCTTCCCAGCAGTGTCGATTGGCGTGTCGCACGGCCAGCAATCGGTCATGCCGGCACGCTCGAGGAGATCGAGCGCATACTGTTGTTGCTGGAGAAAGAAGCCGGTCACTGTGCGTTGGACCTGAATGCCGAGGAAGTAGTGCACCGGGCCCATGTCCTTCAGGGTGAACTCGGCATTGATGGTGTCGATGATGCGGCGAAGGATGGCACTCGATGACGCGGTCAGCACGATGTCGTCGACGTAGAGAAGAAGATACACAGACTCCTTGCCTCGTTGAAGAACGAAGAGGGAGTTATCACAGCGAGTGGGTCTGAATCCCACGGAGCTGAGGAAGGCGGCAAGCCTGGTATACCAGGCTCGTGGAGCCTGTTTGAGGCCGTACAAGCTTTTGGAGAGGCGACATACGCAATCCTTGCGTGATGCGTCGATGAAGCCTGCTGGTTGCCGGGCGAACACTTGTTCGTCGAGGACGCCGTGGAGGAAAGCGTTGTTGACGTCAAGTTGATGGACAGGCCAGCCGCGTGTCGCAGCCAGTGTCAGCACCGTGCGCACTGTTGCCGGCTTGACGACAGGGCAATATGTTTCGCCATAGTCGACGTCGGCTCGTTGTGTGAAGCCGCGAACGACCCATCGCGCCTTATAGCGATCAAAGCTGCCATCTTCTTTGAATTTGTGCCGAAAAACCCACTTGCCGCTGACGATATGGGCGCCAGACGGACGAGGGACAAGGTCCCACGTCGCGTTGCCAATCAGAGCATCAAACTCGGACTGCATTGCCGACTTCCAGTTGGGATCTTTGAGAGCCTGGTTAACAGTTCGTGGAAGCGGTGAGATTGTCGTCGTGGTTGCAGTGTTGGCATATCGCGGGTTGGGCTTGAATGTGCCCACACGCGATCTGGTCACCATTGGGTGGGAGGCAGCGACGACGTCCGTGGACGAGCACGGTGGAGCACTAGACGTAGTTGCTCGTGGATCTGGTGAAGCAGATGTGCTGGGTGCAGTCACGGGGCCTGCTCGCGGTGGAGATTGTCGTGGAGACTGCGCCGCTGGAGAGGAGGGCACGCTGGACGCGGGCACGTTCGTCGCGGGCGCGCCGGGCATCGGCGCGCTGGACACGTGCACTCCAGGTTCGGGCTCGCCATGCAGAGCGTTGATCCCAGGCGTGCCAGGTGGTTGTGGTAGCACCGGATCGACGGGGCAGAGAGCAGGCCGCCATGGATCATAGGCGCAGGTTGTTGGTGAAGAAGTTGCAACTCCAGAACGGAAGGGAAATACTGTTTCGTCGAAGTAGACGTGGCGCGATGTAATCACCGTCCGTGTAGAGATGTTGTAGCAGCGATATCCACGGTGATCCTGCGAATAGCCAATGAAAACACACGCCGCTGATCGAGGCGAGAGTTTGTTAGGACTAGTAGATGCCGTGTTAGGGTAGCAGAGGCATCCAAAGACCCGAAGCATGGTGTAGTCAGGATCGCTTTGGAATAGAAGGGTGTATGGTGTGGAGAGCGATTTGGGCGTGCAAGGCCTCCGGTTGAGCAGGAACGTGGATGTGTGGAGAGCCTCGACCCAAAATATGGGAGGAAGAGCAGCGTGAAACAGGAGGGCACGAACGCCACCATTCAGCGTCCGAAGGATGCGTTCGGCCTTCCCATTTTGCTGAGATGTGTATGGGCAGGACAACCGAAGACTGATGTCGTGAGCAGAGAAGAAGGTGCGTAGAGTATGGTTATCGAATTCACGGCCGTTGTCAGTTTGAAACGCTAGAACAGTACGTGCGAACTGAGTCTGAACAAAGACCTGGAACACCATGATCAGACTTGCAACTTCAGATTTACGATGGATAGGAAAAGTCCACACATAGTGTGTGAAGTCATCAAGCAGCACAAGATAATAACGAAGACTAGTGAAGCTAGAGACAGGTGACGTCCAAACATCACAATGCATAAGTTGAAAGGGAGCGGTGGTTTTAGTCTGTGAAGAAGAAAATGGCAGACGCACATGTTTACCTATACGGCAGGCATGACATGTGTGTGTGGTATCCTTATTACAACTGAATTTAAATGAAGATAAAAGATGACTAAAGGACTCGCCACCCGGATGTCCAAGTCGTTGATGCCATAGGTCAGCAGAAACAACGTTGAAGCATTGTGCAGATGCTGTACGCGACTCCTTCAGAGGGTAGAGGTCGCCGTGGCTGTTACTGCAGAGAATGATCGCCTTGGTATGCCGGTCCTTGATAGAAAAGCCAAGATTGTCAAATTCAATTGTAATCGGATTATCACGGGTAAGAGCACGAACAGAGATAAGATTCTTGATTAAAGAGGGAGAAACAAGAATATTATCAAGAGCAAGAGGATGAGAAGAAGTTGGAATGGAGGAAGAACCAGTGTGGGTGATGGGAAGAGATGATCCATTGCCAACAATGATCTGGGTAGGGGAAGAATGAGGAGTGAGGGAGGAGAGGTTACCAGGGCCATGCGTCATATGGGAAGACGCACCCGTGTCGAGGAACCAGTCGCCACTGGAAGGAGGGTTCTGCAGCGATAGGTTCTGCAGTGTGGCGAGTAGCTGAGGATCCATCTGGGAGGAGGCGCCGGTGACGTGGGCCTGTGGCGGGTTGGTGGTAGGCCTGGCGCCGAGGACACCAGCCGATGGCGTAGGAGCACGGGACTGAACCTGGAACGGCCAGGCTTGAACCATCCCAGTCCAGGGATTGGTGTTTGGCCAGAAGCCAGGAGGCGGTGGCGTGCTGGTGGAGGGCGCCTTCTTCTTTTTCTTCTTGTTGTAGTTTGGCTGCGACCGGTTGGTGGTGGTGGAGCTTGACTGCGTCGTCGACGAAGGAGGCCGAGGCGAGTTCATGGCCTGAGCGACGAAGGCTGAGGCAGGAGCCAGGGCGGGCACCGGTGTGGGCGCTGGGGTAGGTGCCGCGACGTGCACAGGGACTGGCGCTCCGTGCGCGGTCTGGGCGAGGAGGGAGGCAGCCGCCTGAAGATTGGCGCTGGACGAAGCCGTGGACGACCCCGCGACCGCGGAATTGGTGTGCGCGAGGAAGGCAGCGGCCGCCTGAAGTTTCTCTGAATCGTTGATGCGGTGTTCTTCAAGCTGCAACATGGATCGAGTCTTGAGGAACGACGGGAGGCGCCGGCATAGAGTGATGTGAGGTATGGCGTGATGCAGACGGGGGTTCAGGCCACGAACGATGTTGTAGATCAGGTCCTTGTCATTGACAGGGGAACCAAGACCTGCCAAGCGATCAGCCATGGCCTTCATCCGAGAACAGTAGTCGAGCACCGGCAGGTCGCCTGTAACGCCCCGGCTAAGAACAGCCCCGGGGGCTACCAACAACACACCAATCTCACTAAATTTTAGGAAAAAAAAAATTAAAAAAATTGGCAGTCTCCCCTAAAACTGGATAAAACACATATTATAACAATTAATATAGATCATAGATAAAAATCATAAGCACCACAGACCAACCAAAAAAAAATAAATAAATAAAAGAACCAATTCCCAATATAACCATCATCTCCATCCAGCCAACGTTTAAAAGACTTTTAATAAAACTATTACAGTGGCAAGTTCTTGGAATTAAGAAATAAAGTATAAGTAACTAATGTTTGTGCTCATGAGGTGCTACTCCCAGTTATTCCCATGCCTGTCGTGGTCATTTGGTACCTAAAACCAATAAAAACAAGGGTGAGTAAAAATACTCAGCAAGTACAGTTTGAACCAAAATAAAATAAAGTAAAACGTCACACGGGAGCCCATGATCAAAGAATTAGAATTTCAAATAAATAGTAGTTTCCGTCTGAAACGGACGAACTTGAATCCTTTGCATTTACCGGTAAAGCCGAGTAAGTGGGGCCAGCACTTACTCACAGGAACCTGAACATAAGAATCAAATTGCACATCCGGATCCTCCGGATCTTGATTGGAAATTAAATAACACTTGAAATTGGGTTCCCATGAAACAAGAATTTGAAATTGAACTAGGGAAAAAAACACTTGAAATATTTGAACCAAGAAAACTCAAACGCTAGGCGTAAAGCCCAAACACAATTCATCTTGCACTTGCCTTAGCGATGCTACGTAGCGCGTCGAGTAGAAGGTTGAGTTAAGCTCACTGGTTCACCACCACCTGAACAACCATGTTCACGCTCAAAAACAGCCAAAAGAATTCTAAGCCCAAAGTTGTTCAAACAACTATAATTAATTTTTTTTTTACAATGCCCAGGTTACAGCTTATAAATTCCTTCTTGTCTTTTTCTTTTCCTTAGTCCACCTAACCACTAAAACGAAACCACTGGAAGATGTAGAGTTATACATTCACGGCATTATTGTAACAGAAAACTATAGTCGAGTCCTAATCAGACACCTGCTTACTCCATGGAGAGTTTAATATAAAAAAATGGTAACGAGCATCACGTTCCTTGCACCAGCCATGATTTACTAACTTGCAAACCCAGCATTCACTAGTTGGCCTGATTGGAAACAAATCTCATGGATAGATCAGACCTAATTGTACTGACAAGGCAAAGACTTTAGCAATTACCTGAAATTGAAACTATGGAGGGATCAGATCGACACTCCTCCTTTTCCTATCTAGCTTGTCCTCCCCTTTATTGTTTTTTTTTCCTCCAGTGATTCTCGTTCCTGGAGACTACTCGGCCACAGATGCTGTGCTCCAAGCCAGTACAAATTCAGGAGCACGGAGGGAAAGGAAAAAAATAGAACAAAGAATAGGCGAGGGAGGAGACTAACTGGGGCAGACCAGCGAGGACACAGGGCAGCAACACCAGGCGCCAGGAGATGCAGGCAACACCAAATCGCTGGAAGCGGCGGCGACGCAGGAACTCAGATGCAGAGACGGGAAGCAGCGTGGATAGAAGGAGCGGCGGCCACGGAAGAAAAAAAATGTTCTCTAGATTGCCTACGAGCAGGAAACCTAATATAAATCTAACGGCTCAGATTTGATAGCCTTGTGGTGAACTCATCTAATATCCAAATGACAAATATTAGTAGTCAAATGGATTCGTTCCGACGACCTCTATGCATCCACGGTCTCTGATCTTCCATACGATTAATGGTTCAAAAAGTCAATCTTTTCCATCTTTTAGTTCGCCTAGTCAGTTTTTTTTTCTAAAAAAAATCAGGATATTACATTCTCTCCTCCTTCAAAAGAATTCGTCCTCGAATTCCTTTTTTATTGCTCTTTGATAGAAATACATAAAAACTGAAACATGATATCACATTACTCACCAGATGCGAAGAACTCCGGGTACTTCTCCCGCATTCGCGACTCGAGCTCCCATGTCGCTTCCCGCTCGGTTTGATTAGTCCAAAGAACCTTGAGATACTTGAGCGTCCTTTGCCTTAAGACTCTCTCAGCCTCCTCTAGAATTCTTACAGGTTGTGCCTCAAAGGTCAAGTCTTCCTCAATGGTGTCGGGTTCCAAGTTCATATGTTGTTCTGGATCTCGTAGGTATTTTCTTAACATAGAAATATGGAACACATTATGCACACCATTCATAGAATTGGGTAGCTCCAACCTGTAAGCCAACTTTCCAATGCGTGCCACTATTGGAAAAGGTCCAATGTATCTTGGGCTAAGCTTTCCTTTAACCCCAAATCTCACTACACCTTTATTAGGAGATACCTTCAAAAGTACTTGATCCCCAACTTGAAACTCTAGAGCTCGCCTCCTCACATCGGCATAGCTTTTCTGCCTGCTCTGTGCAGCCAGCATTCGTTCCCGAATTTCAGCAACACGCTCAGTCGTCTTTAGAACCCAATCTGGTCCCAAAACTGCCTTTTCACCCACTGCTTCCCAACAAAGTGGTGACCTGCACTTCCTTCCATACAACGCTTCAAAAGGTGCACACCTAATGCTAGCATGGTAACTATTATTGTAAGCGAACTCCACAAGGGGCAAATGCTCCTCCCAACTTCCTTTCCATGACAAAACACATGATCTCAACATATCCTCTAAAGTCTGAATTGTACGCTCGGATTGGCCATCTGTTTGAGGATGAAAAGCAGTGCTAAGTACTACATTAGTTCCCAAGGCAGTCTGCAAGCTTTCCCAGAACTTGGAAACAAACTTAGCATCTCTATCAGAAATAATGGTTTTGGGCACTCCATGAAGTCTCACAATTTCACGCATATAGATTGGAGCTAAGTCACTTGCTGATTTGTCAGAACGATAAGGAATAAAATGAGCTACCTTACTCAGGCGATCCACAACAACCCAAATAGCATCCCTCCCTTTAGGAGTACGTGGTAAAGCAACCACAAAAACCATAGTGATGTCCTCCCATGGCCACATAGGAACCTCTAATGATTGCAGTTTCCCAGCCGGACGCTTATGCTCAGCTTTAACTCGTTGGCATACCCCACATGATGCCACATACCTTGCAACGTCCACTTTCATCCTCTTCCACCAATAGCTCTTTTTCAAATCTTGATACATCTTATTCTCACCAGGGTGCACTGTGTATCGAGTACGATGTGCCTCTCAAAGAATGTCATCCTTGACTTGAGCCTTTTGTGGCACACAAAGGCGTCCACGGAACCGAATGGCTCCAGAAACATCCATGCTAAAATTCCCAACTTTACCTTCACCAATACGCTTTTTCACACCTTGCAACAGCTGATCATGTTTTTGTGCTTCCAGCACCCTTGCTGGTATGGCAGACTCAAGGATAACCCTTGTTTCTATATCAGCCACTCCTACATAACAATATGATATTTCCATTCGCTCAAATTCAGATATCAAATAATTTAAAGTAGGTGCAGCCTTACGACTCAACGCATCAGCCACAACATTGGCTTTACCCGGGGTATATTGGATGGTGAGATCATAATCCTTGATTAACTCTAGCCATCTCCTCTGTCTCAGATTCAAATCCTTTTGAGTGAAAATATACTTCAAGCTTTTATGGTCGGTGAAAATATCACAAGGCTCACCGTAAAGGTAGTGTCTCCATATTTTCAAAGCAAACACAACTGCTGCAAGCTCTAAGTCATGAGTAGGGTAATTTTGTTCATGCATCCTCAACTGCCTCGATGCATAGGCAATTACCTTCGCATCCTGCATAAGGACACACCCAAGTCCTATTCGTGAAGCATCAGAATAAATGGTGAACCGCTTACCAGGCTCGGGTAGTGTGAGAATAGGAGCAGTGACCAACTTCTTCTTCAATACTTGGAAGCTATGCTCACACTCATTAGTCCATTCAAACTTCACATTCTTGTGAGTAAGCATAGATAAAGGTTTAGCAATTATAGAAAAATCCTTCACAAACCTTCGATAGTAACCAGCCATGCCTAAGAAACTTCTCACCTCCTTCACATTAGATGGTCTCTCCCAATTCACTACATCTGAAACCTTGCTTGGATCAACAGAGATACCTTTCTCATTAATAACATGCCCCAAGAAACCAACTTCTGAAAGCCAAAATTCACACTTCTTCAATTTAGCATAAAATTTGTTTTCCCGCAAAGTTTGAAGAACCATCCTCAAATGCTGCTCGTGCTCTTCATTCGTCTTAGAGAAGATGAGTATGTCATCAATGAATACCACTACAAATTGATCAAATTTGCGTAGCATATTATTCATTGTATCCATAAAGTAAGGAGGTGCATTTGTCAATCCAAAAGACATAACTCTGAACTCATAGTGTCCATACATGGTTGCAAAAGCTGTCTTCTCAATATCCTCCTCTCTTACTGGAATTTGATTATAACCAGACTGTAGATCAATCTTAGAAAATACCATTGCACCTTTTAATCGATCAAACAACTCATCAATACGAGGTAATGGATACTTGTTCTTGATAGTCACTGCATTCAAGCCATGATAATCCACGCACATGCGCCAACTCCCATCTTTCTTCTTGGTAAAGAGAACCGGAGCTCTCCAAGGAGACACACTACGATGAATTAATTTCTTGGACAACAGATCATCCAATTGTTTCCTCAACTCTTCTTGAAAGGGGCGAGACAAACGATATGGGGCTACAGAAACTGGTCTTGTGCCTGGTATGAGATCAATCTGGAACTCTACCTCCCGCTTTGGCGGCATCCCAGGAAGCTCTTCTGGAAAAACATCAGGATAATCTCGAACAATAGGAATTTCTTCAATCACCATGGATTTAGTTGGCTTATCAGCTAAAGTCCAAAGAAACCCAGTCTTCACCGATCGGCGACCAGGAAATAGATTTGCCAGCACAAAAAGGGAATGTGAAGGAGCACTTGCTTGAAGAGTTATGGTCTGACCCGAGGGAGCTTCTAAGGAAATAGTTTTCCAGAAACAAGAGATGACAGCTCGATAACGATGTAACCAGTCCATGCCAAGGATCACGTCAAAAATTGGTAGAGGAATCACCATCAAGTTAGCTACAAAATCATCTCCATCTATGCATATCATACAACCCGGACAGACCACTGAACTAGATATTAGACCTCCAGGTGAACTCACACGAACAGATTGAGAAATTTCTTGACTAGACAAGTTGGCTCTTTTTATGAAATCAAGCGAAACAAACGGAAACGTAGCACCAGAGTCAAATAATATGAGAGCATCATGTGAGTTGACTGTAAAAATACCTGAGACCACATCCGGACGTCCCAGGGAAGAAGAAGTAGGCATGGTGTAGACTCCAGCCATGTTCATAGTACTTGAACTTGCCCCAATCTGTGGTGGTGGAATAGAAGGCGGCGCAGGCAATTGAAAAGGAGCATGAGCTGCCGACAACTGAGGTGGTGCGAATGGAGTAGGTAGCTGAGGAGGGGCATATGAAACAGGTAACTGGGAAGGAGGCCAGTAGTAGCCAGGAGGCATATAATGCTGTGGGTACTGCTGATAAGAACCTGTAGGAGCAGCCATCATTTGAAGTGAACCTCGACCACCGCCAACTGAAGGAACTGAGCCATGAGAGCTAGCTGCAGACGATGCCGGAGAACTCGACTTTTGCCACTTGATAATAGAGTCTGGGTTCTTCTTGCAAACAATGGCCATGTGTCCATCCTTACCACACATGCGACAAGCTCCAGAAAAACCACACTCCGAAGAATGATGAGACTTCCCACACTTGAAACAAATTAAACCCTGCCCAGGCACCGGACGCATGAATTGAGGTCCAGTAGGGCGTGAAGCTGATGAAGACTGCCCCCCAACTGCTTTGGCTTGAATGACTGGGATTGCTGATAATGCTGGTTTGACTTGAATTTCTTGGACGGGGGGCGCTGAGAAGAATCTCCACCCTCCTGATGAGCCCTCTTTTGGTCACCGCCTATTCCAATCCCACTACCAGAACGATTCTGTTGGAGTGCAGTAAGCTGAATCTCAGATTCCATCCCCCTAGCCTCCTCCACTGCTGCAAGGTAGGTCGTTGGTGGTTTCCTTCCCATCACTTCTCTATATCGTGCATTGAGCCCTCTGAAGAACTTCCTAGCCTTCTCGCGCTCATCACTAGCCACAGCAGGCACAAAACAAACAATGTTGCTAAAGTCTCTCTCATACTCATCCACCGTCTTACTTCCTTGTTGGATATGATTTAATGCATCACTCATCCTATCCCTGAAGGATTCTGGGTAATACTTAGCTCTGAACTGCTGAAGGAAAACCTCCCAAGTAATGGCGCCACGGGCATCAGGCCAAGCATCAGAAACACCACTCCACCAGATATCCGCTAGGCCTGTCAGCTGGTGTGGCACAAAGAAAACTTTCTCCTCTAGAGTCAGCCTGCAACCATTCATAACTTTCTCTACCTTGTGAAGCCAGTCTGCAGCATCAGTTGGTGTGCCTGACCCATCAAACTTCTCCACTTGAAGAGATGTCCACCTAGTGAAAGTCATCCTCTGAACAGCAGGAGCAATAGGAACCTCACCACCGCCACCACCACCGGGAGCAACAACAACTGACTCAACTACAGCCTCTTCATTTTCTTGATTTTCATCAACAGTAGGCTCATGGACCTCTTGGTCATTGCGACCACGACCTCGACCACCACCACCACCACGACGACCTCTACCACGGCCGCGATTAGCTACACGAGAACTCCTCCTTGGCAGCATATCTATAATCCACCAACATAAGGACACGATTAACAACATATTATCATATTCACTTAAGAAATACATAGCAAAAATATCCAACAAAAACTTAGATGCAATGCAACCCATGCAACCCAACCTATAGTGCAAAAGTGTGTCAATTTTAATCTCTTTTTTTATTAATCTAACCTTAGCTCTGAATACCAAATGTAACGCCCCGGCTAAGAACAGCCCCGGGGGCTACCAACAACACACCAATCTCACTAAATTTTAGGAAAAAAAATTAAAAAAAAATTGGCAGAGTCTCCCCTAAAACCGGATAAAACACATATTATAACAATTAATATAGATCATAGATAAAAATCATAAGCACCACAGACCAACCAAAAAATAAATAATAAATAAAAGAACCAATTCCCAATATAACCATCATCTCCATCCAGCCAACGTTTAAAAGACTTTTAATAAAACTATTACAGTGGCAAGTTCTTGGAATTAAGAAATAAAGTATAAATAACTAATGTTTGTGCTCATGAGGTGCTACTCCTAGTTATTCCCATGCCTGTCGTGGTCATTTGGTACCTAAAACCAATAAAAACAAGGGTGAGTAAAAATACTCAGCAAGTACAGTTTGAACCAAAATAAAATAAAGTAAAACGTCACACGGGAGCCCATGATCAAAGAATTAGAATCTCAAATAAATAGTAGTTTCCGTCTGAAACGGACGAACTTGAATCCTTTGCATTTACCGGTAAAGCCGAGTAAGTGGGGCCAGCACTTACTCACAGGAACCTGAACATAAGAATCAAATTGCACATCCGGATCCTCCGGATCTTGACTGGAAATTAAATAACACTTGAAATTGGGTTCCCATGAAACAAGAATTTGAAATTGAACTAGGGAAAAAAACAATTGAAATATTTGAACCAAGAAAACTCAAACGCTAGGCGTAAAGCCCAAACACAATTCATCTTGCACTTGCCTTAGCGATGCTACGTAGCGCGTCGAGTAGAAGGTTGAGTTAAGCTCACTGGTTCACCACCACCTGAACAACCATGTTCACGCTCAAAAACAGCCAAAAGATTTCTAAGCCCAAAGTTGTTCAAACAACTATAATTTTTTTTTTACAATGCCCAGGTTACAGCTTATAAATTCCTTCTTGTCTTTTTCTTTTCCTTAGTCCACCTAACCACTAAAACGAAACCACTGGAAGATGTAGAGTTATACATTCACGGCATTATTGTAACAGAAAACTATAGTCGAGTCCTAATCAGACACCTGCTTACTCCATGGAGAGTTTAATATAAAAAAAATGGTAACGAGCATCACGTTCCTTGCACCAGCCATGATTTACTAACTTGCAAACCCAGCGTTCACTAGTTGGCCTGATTGGAAACAAATCTCATGGATAGATCAGACCTAATTGTACTGACAAGGCAAAGACTTTAGCAATTACCTGAAATTGAAACTATGGAGGGATCAGATCGACACTCCTCCTTTTCCTATCTAGCTTGTCCTCCCCTTTATTGTTTTTTTTTCCTCCAGTGATGCTCGTTCCTGGAGACTACTCGGCCACAGATGCTGTGCTCCAAGCCAGTACAAATTCAGGAGCACGGAGGGAAAGGAAAAAAATAGGACAAAGAATAGGCGAGGGAGGAGACTAACTGGGGCAGACCAGCGAGGGCACAGGGCAGCAACACCAGGCGCCAGGAGATGCAGGCAACACCAAATCGCTGGAAGCGGCGGCGACGCAGGAACTCAGATGCAGAGACGGGAAGCAGCGTGGATAGAAGGAGCGGCGGCCACGGAAGAAAAAAAATGTTCTCTAGATTGCCTACGAGCAGGAAACCTAATAGAAATCTAACGGCTCAGATTTGATAGCCTTGTGGTGAACTCATCTAATATCCAAATGACAAATATTAGTAGTCAAATGGATTCGTTCCGACGACCTCTATGCATCCACGGTCTCTGATCTTCCATACGATTAATGGTTCAAAAAGTCAATCTTTTCCATCTTTTAGTTCGCCTAGTCAGTTTTTTTTTCTAAAAAAAAATCAGGATATTACATCGCCTTGGTAGAAGCTCCGGAACTCCGCGCCGAGGTACACCGCACGTGTGGCCTTGTTGTCACGAAACAAGGACCGGACGCCAGACCAGAGAGAGTGAGCAGTGTCGGCGTCCTCGGAGACGATGCGAAGCAGCTCGGGGGAGATGCGATCGTAGAACCAGGAGACGATGGCGCAGTCGTTCTGCACCCAGTCATTGTCACCCTTAGCCGGCGATCCGTCGACGTGGTCGCGGAGGCCGTACTGACTGAAGACGGTGGAGAACGAACGGGCCCAGGCGGTGTAGTTCGCATCGTTGAAGTCAAGGATGATGGGAACACGAGATTGAATGTTGATCCCGTGAACAACCGTTGGGGAAGCAGCATCGGTATGGACACGGAGGGTGTGCGGCAGCTGGGAGTCGCCATCGGAGTTGTCGGTGTCTGCCGACGAGGAGGAAGAGGAGCTCATGGCGGTGAGGCTCGGTTGGCAAAGAGGTTAGGGGCAAGAGCAGCGGAATTCTAGGATCGGAGATCGCCTGATACCATGTAAGCTGGAGAAGAACGATTGGGACGACTCAATTGTATTCATCGGAGGCTTACGCCTATATACATGTGTACAACTCAGTCAGATAACTGACAGTTCAGCTAAATACAAGGAGAGCCAAAGGACGTGCGCTAGCATTCAGAACGTGGCTATACAGATTGCTAACAGTCAGCAGTGCTCGCTTGTATGGGGGTGGTAATTGGTCATGACCCTTAATTATGCTTCATTCACAATCTAATTTGATGTTATTTAATTTTAGTTTAAAATCATATAGTATTATGGTCCTATCTTTATTGAGTCCGATCTTTGAATTTTCTAGCCTAAATTAGAGGGCTCTTTACCACCCGGCACAACGAACAAACGACGATCCTTGGCTTGGGACTCAAGAAGCGTCCAATGGCGATCCCAAGTGATCCAGAGTGTCAATGATCCTGCGCAACATAAGAGCATCTCTAGCAACACCTCTTGCTTTGCCCTCTACTTCCAATTTATATAGTAGAGATAAAAAATCATGTTCCTTCCAACAAACCTCGCTAATATAGCCGACCCCCTACTATAGCCCCTACTTCTGTTCTTCTGTTGCCCCCTACTCCACTCCCCTACTTTTTTTCCATGTGTCTTCACCACATGACTTCCTTCGTACAACTAGAACCAACAATGCTACTTTCCTCGGTGAACCCCTGACGCGGCTGGGTGGCGTGCCTCACCGGGGTGACCTCCCTAGGTGCAAGACAGCCCTCGACGATAGCCTACCAAGCGTGGCTCCGGGACCCTGTGAAAGCTCTAGTTTGGTTTTGGATAATTGATGACACATATGTGTACTAACTATTGCAATGAGTGTTGTGGTATGAGATATGTTGGTACGCACCAAGTGATAGATCTGAGAGCTTCAAGTGATTGTCCTCCCTCTCCTCTCCTTAGCTCTCTTCTCCTCCTCTCTCACTCCCATCGATCTGTGCAGAAATCAAGTGAGAGTTTGAGTCCTAGTGATAGATCTGAGAGCTTCAAGTGATTCTCCTCCCTCTCCTCTCCTTCCCAAAAGTGCAGTGCTCTTTTATGAGAGGATTTTAGGAAACCCTAGGTGCATGCATTTGAGATTGCATATTCTTGTGGCACCAGGTGATTATTGCAATTGTGGATTTTTATTACTCTTGGTGATTGCCATCACCTAGACGGTTCATGGTGATTGGATTGATTGGTGAGGGGATTTGGTGTTTGTGTCCACCCCCAATCAAGGTGATATTTGTGAGGGGTTGTTGTGGTTCCCGGCGGAGTGCCTAATTCCAACTCTAGTGGATTGCTCCTGTCATTCAACTTCTCTCCATTGGTAGGTTCTTGTGGCGCCTATTGAGAGGCTCGGTGTGTGATACCGATTAGCCACCGAACCACGTGGTGTAGAGGGACACAACGGGGAGTAGCTTGCCGGCAAGCAAGTGAACCTCGGGAGAAAAATTAATTGTGTTATATCTTGTCTCCCGGAGAATTGGATTGATTGAAATATATGTTGGAATTAATTATTTGGTGATTGGCATCATCCTCTACTCTTCACCGTCGGTATTGAAATTATTTATCTCTCTTTCATACTTGCTATTTGTATACCTTGTGTAGTAGTAGTGATAAATTGCAAGTAGAGTAACATAGCATATTTAGTTGATTTATTTTATTCTCTAGATTGCTCTCTAGTGTAAAAGTAGTGACATAGTGTTGAGCTATTTATTTATCTTGTTAGCTCTTTAACTAGATAAAGTAGACACATAGCAATTGTGTGCCATAGAGATATTAAATTACTAGAATTGCAAATAGGTGGCTTGCCTAACATTTAGAGCTAGAGCAAACTGTATTTTCGCCATTTGTAATACTAATACTTTGCTATAGTGAGTTTGTAGAATTTTTTATTTAGGCTATTCACCCCCCTCTAGCCAATTAGGACCTTTCACCCTGGCCTGGCGCGGCGGCAGCGGCTTGCCTAGCACGGCTCTGGGTAACCGTCCCTGGCAGCAGGACCTGCCACGGTGGCCATCCCTGGTGGAGCCCTGCCCGACATGGCTTCCGACACAGGTAGCCTTCCCTAGTGTGGAATGCGGCTTCCGGGCGACCTCCCCACCCCGAGCTAGCTCACGACGGTGCCTGCCTAACGCCGACGTCCCTTGGCGCGAAGTGGCTTTTCCCCATGACGCGGTATGGCCTAGCGGCTCTCCCCGTGCGATGCGATCGAGGACGACCGAGCATGGGCAAGTTTATCGATGGCCTAGCAGCTCTCCTCTGCTAGGATGAATTTGGGTGTGTGTTTCAGGTAGTACTGTTGGAGCAAATAACCAAAATAGGTAATATTGAAATAGATAGCTACCTTAATTGAAAAGTATTGAGTTGTATTGCTAGAGATGCTCTAAATAAAATGGATCAGAAGCTAAGTGATGACATTAGACTGTGACCTAAATCAAACACCACGAGGGCCAGCTCGCCCTAGGTTACAAACAACATGAAACACACACTAAGCAAGTCCATGAATGACTAAATCGATATAGAGAATAGTTAGGGTTGATTTAGAGCCCGTCCTTTGTCACAAAAGCTTGAAAATACTTTCCAGGAGGACATGTTGAGAGGAGCACATCTATGGTTGTTCTAGGACCAGCAAGACTACCTAGAACGTCATGACTCTCGCAACAAACAACATAGATGATGGAAAAATATGAAAAAATAGGGTAATAAATGCAAACAAATTGAGTGCTAGCTCCTTGAATCGGTAATGATCCTCTTTTATATATATATATATATATATATATAGTGGTTTTCTTCCAATAGAAAACGAGAACAAATCGTAATCTTCAAGCTTCCTATGCGAAAACACGTCCAAACACCAAATTGGAAAGTATTTGGGCCAGATGCGCGTCCAAACACCAAATTGGAAAGTATATGGGTTAGACTCGTAAAGGCAAACCGGCCTAGCCGGTTCCCAAACCGGCCTGGCCAGTTTTTACGGAGCTTGGTAGCCTCACGGTAAGGCAATCCGATCGGTTCTGTTGTATGTGTATGGCAAAATAAAACTTCAAAAATTTACAGTGAATTCATCCGAACTTTAAATGGGCGAATCATATATGTTTTTAGATCAACTCGATGAGAGAAACATAATGGTACATTCACATATTGCATTTGAGAAAGTTTCCTAAACCGGTCGGGCTAGTTCCGTCTTGGCTAATACCCCTCAAAAAATAGGTTAATCCAAATATATTTTCTGACCATAGGCACACAACCGATTGTTTGACTTATTGGCTATCTACCGATTAAGGATAATGTATACATCAGCGATCATATTTGTTCGAAGGACGATACATGTATCAACCATTGTTTGAATAACACTTTTAGCCTTGTAGCAAATATTATTTTGCATTGTTCATCTAATTTTAAAATATTTCTCAGTTATTGTTTATCTGTTCAACTATCCTTTTATGTTCTTTTAAGATTTCACTGTTCACACATTCACGCCTATGAGGGCTAGTGATGTAGATGGATGCAGGGTAAAAAAAAACACCATCCATGGAAAGACATACTAAATTGAAAATAACAAAAAAGGACCAGTTAATTCTCTCACTTCCCACTTGTGTTCATTGGATGCAGTAACCACATGTTCGCAATACACGATCTCGTGTTGTTAGCACTGGTGGCATCTGTATTTGATGTCATCCATGGCGGTATTGCTGCTCTCTCCCTCGGTGGCTGTCACAGTAGCATACGCCATAGGGTTGACGCTGAGGTTGACTGTCGGTGTTGTTACGTTGGGGCAAAGTCAATAAAGTTTAATATGTTCTTAAGGGCACATGTGACGCATCCCCATGTGCTTCCAATAGTGCATGCACATGGGGGCATATGCCCTTAGAGGAAAATGGGAAGCGTCGTTCTGTTGACGAGCCTCAAGAATACCACTCCAACGTTGTGGTGTTGTTCTTTTTAGTATGCAGTGCAGTTTTCGACGTGGAGTCTCCATCATTATGTTTCGATTGAACTCGAGTCTAATACAGTGACACGACCACAAAAAGTGACTAAAATTGAGGTCATGCGTAGTCAATACATATCTTGTATTTTGCACTACAGCCTGATAGACAAGGTCATGTGTAGTCAACACATATCTTGTATTTCGCACTATAACCTGATAGTCATGGTCATATGCGTAGTCAATATATATCTTGTTCCTTGCATAAAGATATGTTCTGTTATTAGTCAAGATCCTAGCAAATATCCATTGGCTGCATGCTAGTCGAGGTGCCGAGAAGATCATGCTTTACCCCTTATCCTCATTGGAGTCCCTCGCAACGATGCTACGACCAAGCTCCCAAACCGATAATCCATGAAATGGGTCTTCTCACATAAGTGGGTCTCCAAGACGGTCACTCCTAAATAGCTTGTGGGTCACATGTTCTCCTAGTACACCATAGACGACCTCTCAACACGTTAGAGGACCTCACGAGATTCTATAACCCCTAGTGTACAACTCTTTGGTGCACACAAGCACCTATAGTTTGGAGGTATACAAACCTCACTAAACACTATATCTAAGCCTAATGCAAGAGCTAAAGCCGTGTCTAGCTAGTCTAAGCACTTCACAAATCACAACTAATCACTTATGTAATCTTTAAGCACTTTGGTGGCTAGAGCAACTAGAGAGATGAGCCTTAGCTCTTCTACAACTTAATTAAGCTTTGTCCAATACACTTCAAATGTCGGCTTGGTGGCATTTATAGACTCCCCCACGAAGCTACAACATTTTGTAGACTCGCAAGAAAGATCTGTCAACATAACTAGATTTGTCTAATGCCGACACATTAGCTAGCCATTGCTGACAATTGGGCATTTGAAAGAGCATCTAGCTATTTAATGAGTTTTGGTTGATTGTATGACAACATGATTAAAGATCTAATGTATTTGCTAAGTATGAAGCAGGTGATAGCTTATCTCACATACACTTGCATGTTCAAAGTTAAGCCAAAAGTGTTGCGTTGTTGGGAGATTTAACCTAGGTCAAACATGAGAAACAACAATGCAAATGGAATTCTTGACATGGCTTATCTCTTTGTATGTGGGACTTCTATGGTGCGATGAGTTCATTGGTTATCACATGAAAAGTAGCTCAAGCACAAAGAACAATAATGCACATGGAACTCATGCTTGACTTATCCTTGTATGTGTGGGATTCTTATGTTGTCAAGGATAGATACATGGATGATCACAATGGACTATCTTTCAAATGTCATATTGTTGTGTTATAATAGATGGATTGGTTATCACACCGGATTATCTCCAAATGCCATAATCTCATATTGTCATGGATAGACATATTGATGATCACAAGGACTATTTCTCCAATGTCATATTATTCTTGTGTTGAGATGGACATAATGGTTATCACATGGACTATCGTTATATATGTGGAATTCTTATAGTGTGATGGATATTTTTGGTTATCACATGGACTTTAGTTGATGTTTCAAAACAAGACTTGATAAGAGTGGTTTGAGAAAGTGAAGATAGCAAGGAAAGACTTCGAGGTACTGAGCAAAGGTAAAGGGCAAGCAAAGGCTTGGCGGTCGAAGAACCTAGCTAGAGTGAAGAAGAAAGTACTTGCATTTAGTCGAGGAATGAATCAAGCCATAAAAGTCAAGTTGATGTAAAGGATCAAATCTTTGTTGATCAACCAAAGGAGAGTGACTTGGTACACTTGGTGTTTTTCATATATATGATAATTGGAATCAAGTCACAAGCTCAAGAAGGTTTTGCTCAAATGGAAGTTGTTCAGAGATGACATGTTGACACCCTCGTTTGATAAAGATTGGAAGTTGCGGCTATGATTGGCAGATTTGAACTCAAGAGCTTTATGTTAGTATCTCTCTATTCTTGAGTTAATAGGTATGTTGTACTATTAAGAGGGATGCAACATGTGATAGACATTGTTTCTCTAGTTCTCAAGTCAAACCCTTGTGAGATTGAGAGAGAGAGAGAGAGAGAAGAGAGTGTTGCAAGGGCAGGCTGGTTGGGTCTCGCACATCCCGGACATGTCCGGTAGGTGCTGTTCCCATCCAGTTCGTCGGTAGTACCGGCTCTATGCCCGGTAGTACCGCCCTCTTTAAGGTCATTTGCAGGGCTCTCTGGATCCGAGCATATTTTGACCTACCGGTAGTACCGCTATTTCTCCGATAGTACCGATGGTCTGCTGGGTCTGGCTCTACCGGACATTTCTGGTAGGAGCTCAGTCCAGCTCTCTTTCCTTTTCTCTGTTTTCTCTCTCCCTTAAGGGTTGTCAATCCCATTCCTTCTCATGGATACACTTTGTTTTATCCCTTGAGTGGAGTGGGACCTAAGACGTTCGAGTTTGAAGGAGTTTGTCCTACCGAACATGTCCGGTAGGTCACCAACGGCTAGTTGCGTGGGGTGTTGTTTAAATACCCCCAAGCCTCCATTTTTGGAGGCTGCTGATTCTGCTGGTTCCCTAGAGCACTTGTGAGCTTTGTGAGCACTCCCAAACCCTCTCTTAGTGAGTGGAGCTTCAAATCACAAAATCCATCTTGTGGGTTGAGTGAAATTTGAATTAGAGAGCAATCCCATTCTTGAGCACTTGAGCATTCTTGTTAATCTCGTGTATTGCATTCATTACAATTGGACTCCGCGGTCCTAGATGGCTCGGCGTCGTCGGAGAGCACCCAAGAGCTTTGTGGTGTGCATCGGAAAGTTTGTAAAGGTTCGATCTCTCCTCAAAAGAGATCAACTAGTGGAAGGAGCATAGCGGGTGAAATAGACCACAACTAGAGTGACCTGTGGTGTCCTCTAGAGCCCACCTTTGTGGTAGCTCGCAGTCGGCTCAACGGAGAGTAGGACTCGAGGGGCTGCCGAACTTCGGTAAAACAAATATCGTCTCTCATTGTCCATTACATTCTATATTTGTTGTCTATTGTGCTTCTTGTATCACCTGTGCATGTCACCTAGGTGGTGGATTTCAATAGTGACAGCTGGGAGCTCAGTTTGCCGCAGTCGAGCAACCCGGACATGTCCGGGTGACCTACCAGACATGTCCGGTAGAGCAGCCTGTTGTTGATTGAGTTCCACTCAGTTCTAACCTTTTCTGGTTGCAGGTGTTAGGCTCCTAGGGGTTATTTTATATTGTTATATACTTTGATTAATCACTCCTTTGTGGTTAAGATTATTTGTGTGGAGATTTTATTTGAAAACTCTGAATCTAAATCATTTGCGCTTTTGAAGGGTTAACTTTTATAATTGCCTATTCACAGCCCCTCTAGACAACCACTTAGGTCCTTTCAGCATTTCTCTGGTGCCCAATAAGGGGATGTTTGGTTTGTAGCCTCGTTTTGCCATCGTGATTATTGTGGCAGCGCCACACTTGTGGCGAAGGAAACTGGCGCCACTGCCGTGGCGAACTTTACTCTGTGAAAAAATTGTTGCCGCCTAACACGTGTTGTCAACCAAAGAACAACCCGATGAGATGTGGCGGCCACGATTGTGGCGTGGCGCTTGCAGGTGAGCAACCAAACACTCCCTAGACCTTTTGCAGAAACATCAAAAGATGTTGCTTTCTTCAGTGATTGACTCCGGATACCACCAAACTTGTCTGGTGTTGCAGAGACTTCAATTTCTAGACAATGATATGATGATGATGTAAACTTGTGAAAGACACTTCAGACATTGATACAACATGCACAAGATCAATCTTGGAATACAAGCTCATCAAAATCCAACGTTCGGTTCGTTAGCAGTCCGATAATGCTTCATTCGGAACGTCATAACTCATCCATCTAAAGTGCGTTTGAGGCCAACGAATACATGATGGAAACACCTTTATTTGATAATTTCAAATAGATCTGGTCCTTTCACATTGGCACAATACCCTTATGGAGAATCTTCGAAGAACCGAGTTGGACTGGCAAATCTCGAGATTAATGAAGTCACCACAGACGTCTCACTGTCTATTGACACATCGCCTACCGCTGAAAGAATAGCGCCGTTAAATCATAAAATAAATAAATAAATCCTAAATAATACGAACACCTATATGAAGTTGGGGACTTGAACACAGGTGAGCAGGTTCCACCACAAGGAACTCAGCCAGCTAAGCTACAATCAGTTCATGTGAGATGTAAAACCTTGACTATGAGTAACCATTATAATGCTTGTATAAATGATTAAAAAACTATTATAAGGGAGAGTAGAGGATATTTTCTGTCATAGGCAGCCGGGGACCGGCTGCATGCCACCAGGAACCATGCAGCTATGGTCAATTACAATTAATAAGTGGTTGAGGATTAGTAGTTAATGGCTGCAGCAATAGGAGTGGCATGCGCAGCCAGCTGCAAAGTAGGAGCCCGAGGAGGCCATATTAATGTTAATTAGGAGAGTAATGGCTAGGCCAGAATCAAGGAGCCAAGAGGCCATGCGCCAGCTAGAGGAGTGGAGGGCTGGGCGCCAGCCCCTCTATTTATATCCATGTAACCAGCTGAGATAGAAACAAGCAATGAACAATAAACAATCCAAAAACCCCAAATGTTCTAGTCTCCCTCCACGCCGACTTTGCCCGGCCTTCCTCTTGGCAATGGTTATCCTCTCTATCCCCCATATGAACTAAGGTTCATAACATTTGGTATCAGATCCGGCGATCCTCATCCACCTCCGCTGCATCTTCTTCAACCTCCGATCCTCATCAGCCACCACCTTGCCACCAGACTTCACCATACCTTCCGCCACCGCAACCTCTACCACAATTCCAGCAAATGGATTTTCCAAGATTTGACGGGAAATCTGATTCTCTTGCCTTCATTAGCCAATATGAGTCCTACTTCCGCCAGCAACATATCATGGAGGAAGAAAAGGTATGGCTGGCTTCCCGACATTTGGAAGATGGCGCCCGGATATGGTTCCGCCAAGTCCAGCAGGATGAAGGCACCCCAGCACGGCTTCGCTTCACCAAGCTGCTGCACCTGCGTTTCGGAGCGGCCCCTTCTGTGACCACTGGCCTTGTTGATGGGATGCGCCGTCTCCAAGAGGACCTGGATCGCTTCGCTGTGATGATCAAACGCTACCATGCTCAAGTGGAGAAGACCGAGCGTGAACGCCTTGCTGTAGTACGCCTACAAGCGGTGGTGCGAGGATTCATGGTGCGACACACCACCAGGAAGCTGCGTGAACGCCTTGCTGCGTTGCGCCTTCAGGCGGCAGCGCGAGGGTTCCTGGCACGCCGGCGAGCTCAGTCTCTCCGTGAGGTGCAGCGTCTGGCTGCTATCTCCCCGGCCATCACGTGGCCATCATCAGAGGAGCGGGCAGCAGTGCGAATGCAAGCAGCAGGGCGAGGTTTCCTTGTCCGACGGATGGTGTGGAAGATGCGGATGCTGCTCCGCATGTCGCTGCAGCAAATCACAGTCTACACGTTCAACCACTCGGGCTCACCTATACATCCTGTAGCTCCAACCTCAGTAGAGATCGGGGTGTGCGGTCTCCCGGTGCGGCAAACAACCAGCACAACCCAGCAGCAAGCTCTGCCAGTGCTGGCACCCACTTTGGTGTCGCTGGACAGGCCGAGCGCACTACTAATGCTAGCTGTTGGGCTCTTCCCATGGGATCCAGGACGATGTCAGCAACTTCCTCAACCGTTATCCAGCACGGCAGCTCGAGGACGAGCTGGTCCTCAAGGGAGGGGGAGATGTCATAGGCAGCCGGGGACCGGCTGCATGCCACCAGGAACCATGCAGCTATGGTCAATTACAATTAATAAGTGGTTGGAGATTAGTAGTTAATGGCTGCAGCAATAGGAGTGGCATGCGCAGCCAACTGCAAAGTAGGAGCCCGAGGAGGCCATATTAATGTTAATTAGGAGAGTAATGGCTAGGCTAGAATCAAGGAGCCAAGAGGCCATGCGCCAGCTAGAGGAGTGGAGGGCTGGGCGCCAGCCCCTCTATTTGTATCCATGTAAAGAGATAGAAACAAGCAATGAACAATAAACAATCCAAAACCCCCAAATGTTCTAGTCTCCCTCCACGCCAACTTTGCCCGGCCTTTCTCTTAGCAATGGTTATCCTCTCTATCCCCCATATGAACTAAGGTTCATAACATTTTCAAACATCTTTTACTCTTTATTCTAGCAATCATCATACATATACTCCCTAAGTCCCAAAATATCTGTCTCTTTCGTTTTCCGAGAAACAAATATCGGTAATTTTTATAAATAATAAATATCATCAATTAGTATCATCGGAAAGATCTTTGAATCTAATTTTTTAATAAATTTATTTAAAATTATATGTATTGCACGTATTTTTTATAATAAATCGAGTCAAACTTGTGGCACAGAAACCAAAAATGACAAATAATTTGAGACGGAGGGACTACCTTTTATTTAGTATAAGAAACATTTTCTTAGTTACACATGTCCATACTTTGTTTAAAATAATTTAACAACATACTCCTACACACCAAAGATAATCGATCATACGTACTCATTTATATATACATATACATATACATATACATATACATATACATATACAATATACATATACATATACATATACATATACATATACATATACATATACATATACATATACATATACAATATACATACAACTCCATATAGCGCCTAACATCTGCGCGCTGAGAGCGTTTTGATTACTGTTCGCCAATATGGTGCTGCCACGTGGGCTCGTGCGTGTGTACACATGGATTTGCGATCTCCCGATTACTCTAGCATATTCCCGTAAAAAAAAACCTCGACACCACGCCTCGCTGCCTCCGTCCGCCTAGCACTTTCGCGGCGCCTCCTCTCCCCCAGGCCCAGATGCGGCGCCTCCTCTCCTCTCCCCAGCGGCGGAGCCCCTCAATCCGCCTAGCACTTTCGCGGCGCCTCCTCTCCCCCAGGCCCAGATGCGGCGCCTCCTCTCCCCCAGGCCCAGATGCGGCACCTCCTCTCCTCTCCCTAGCAGCGGAGCCCCTCGAGCGGCGTCGCGCATCGCTGATGCGGCGCCTCCTCTGCCCCAGGCCCTATACATACACTTCCTCTTCCTCAACAACGGCGGACTCGGATACGACATCCTTCCTTGATGGAGGTTGCACGGGTGCCTCACTTGAGCGCTACTTCCTCTCCCCCAGAGGCGGCGGCCAGTGTTACGATTGTGCATGGAACCAGGATGGTGCGACGGCGGCATCGGCAGCCACGGGCCGCCACCCTCATCCTCATCTCCAACTCCATATAGCGCCTAACATCTGCGCGCTGAGAGCGTTTTGATTACTGTTCGCCAATATGGTGCTGCCACGTGGGCTCGTGCGTGTGTACACATGGATTTGCGATCTCCCGATTACTCTAGCATATTCCCGTAAAAAAAAAACCTCGACACCACGCCTCGCTGCCTCCGTCCGCCTAGCACTTTCGCGGCGCCTCCTCTCCCCCAGGCCCAGATGCGGCGCCTCCTCTCCTCTCCCCAGCGGCAGAGCCCCTCAATCCGCCTAGCACTTTCGCGGCGCCTCCTCTCCCCCAGGCCCAGATGCGGCGCCTCCTCTCCCCCAGGCCCAGATGCGGCACCTCCTCTCCTCTCCCTAGCAGCGGAGCCCCTCGAGCGGCGTCGCGCATCGCTGATGCGGCGCCTCCTCTGCCCCAGGCCCTATACATACACTTCCTCTTCCTCAACAACGGCGGACTCGGATACGGCATCCTTCCTTGACGGAGGTTGCACGGGTGCCTCACTTGAGCGCTACTTCCTCTCCCCCGGAGGCGGCGGCCAGTGTTACGATTGTGCATGGAACCAGGATGGTGCCACGGCGGCATCGGCAGCCACGGGCCGCCACCCTCATCCTCATCTCCACCAGCAAGTATGGGCTCTCTAAGTTTACCTCGCCGTCGTCCTAACAGTCAGGTTCACGCACCATCCTTCATCCCTTCTCCATCTCGATCTGATGGAGAAGCTTGATCTGCTTAAACAAAAAATGTGTTTGGTTAGGTCTTAACTGCCTTCTTATGTGATTTTTACACGTCTGACAAGTTTTCCAGGCGCTATTTCTCCTTCTCTCCCAGGTGTCAGACCCCTTCCTCGCTCCTTCATCGGCTCTCCCTCAGTCCCTCTTAGATTTCCCCAGACTGATTAGTTTGAATAGGGTTAGAGCAGACCATGATGTGAATAGATGCACATATAGTCAATTGCGCTCTATGCTGTAGAGTTCAGATAATCAGATGTGAGGAAAAATTGTGAGGAATCACTGCGCCAGGCAAATCTACAGATATGCTATATGATGTTATTTTTTCTGATTTGATGCCCTTTTTAATTTTTATGTTCTTCACTGAAATTAATGAATGCTAATTCTTCCTACCAAAAATTAAAAGAATGGCCATGCCTACAGACTGCTCAGGCGTCTCATGTCAACCACAACACACTACAAATGTGTTGTTCTTTGTAGTTTGTTGATTACAGAATGGTTGATTTGTTACCTATAGGTCGTCTTTATCTTCACCCCTTTTGAGGTTGGTTAAATGCTGCCTCTCTATTTGATAGTCATTTATTTCTGATGGACTTAAAATTTAATTCTTTTTAGTTTCCCTATACAACTTTAGTTTCATTTGGCATATTCTTTTAAAAGTGTCTGAGATTGCAGAGTTCTAGATGGGCATACCATGGTGGATTTTAGTTCCAGATGATGGAACCTAAGACCTACCAGCCATATCTATACAAGGTTAGTATTTTTTCCCATCTTATATGTCCATCCTAGAAAAAAAAATTATATTTAGTTCTCTAACTGAAATAGTTTTTTTATAGGCAATAGCTGGAACAACTTGTCAGTTGTTCCTGTGAATATTTTCCCTACTTCTATACTTGCTGCTCAATCTCAAACTATGAACACAGTGTCCTCATCAGCTCGGCTGTACCATTTGTAACATCTTGGAGACTGTTTTGCATGAGTAGTAAGCTCTCCTGCTGAAGATTTCTTTTGGTTGGAGTATATTGCCGCACGAAAGTCTTACTATTTTCTAACAAATTTCATTCGACAAAGATCTAATTATCTAAGTGTGTACGACCTACATCCTGCTTCAACCTCAGGATGCTTCCAGAGCTCCAGTTGCCAAATAATTCTAACCAGTCTGGTCATTTTCATAGTGCACCAATTGTTCAGCAAGGCCCTCCTACAATACTTTCTTGCTGCAAATATCCTATGTAGAAAAGGGGTATGCAGGTCATAGTTATGAAATACATATATTTTTCAATATAGATGTTGTAGAAATATATGTTTAAACAAGCTTAAATATAGATAAGTATCATGCAAGCCTTGCTATTCAGATAGTTTGATTTTAAATACTATTTCTGATGCAAGATGTACATTTTATGTCATGTAGGTGTTAAGAAGAGTGGTAGATGATACATCAGAGTTCCTAACTACAAGTCTAGAAAGGTAACGATCACAGTTCCTGCATACCTCAATGAGTTGGGGTTCTGCGTATCATAAACGAGTTCGATGTTACACATCAATAGCAAATGGTTCTCACATAAACAACAATGAAATAATTATGTTTTTCTTTTAATTTGAAGGCTACACTATACTGTTTTGCATTATTCTGAATACTCATGGCCAAACCTAAAAGTAGAGGCCCATTTATTACTATATACTTGCCTCTTAACTGATGTCTATACACTCATATTAACATATATATATTTATCCTCTTTTTTTTAAATATGCAGTTAGAGCCTAAAGCATTTTCGTACTCATGACGTAACTACTTTATTCTAATGAACAATAACTTCTGACATAATCATACATGGTAGTGATCTGCTGAATATTTTTGTGATTTTTTTACCTCCCTTGTGAGTATACTTGCAAAATTCATGGGTTCACCTAAATTACTGTTTTTGCTTCACTTGTGAGCATACACTCACAGAATCTCTTTTTCATGACAATTTAAGTTTTGGTATGCTCATGAAGATTAGTTTTTCTAGGGAATTATCTGTTTATGGTTTCAGTTTTGTGGTTTTACACTTCCTGTAACCACAAAGATTTACAGATCAGGTTGCATTTTTTAGAGAAAATTCTGGCGATAGTCAGGTTTCCCTTTTTTAACTGGTCTGGTTTCTCATTAACATTTCACTCCACAAAAGGGAAATCTAGATGCTAGCATCGACACCAAGGACTCGAAGAAAGAAAAAAAAAGAGAGGGAAAAATAGTCTAATATTTGTCTGCAGAGTATTAACTCCTCCTTCATTTCGCTAATACCAAAGGTGTCCTCCCCTTGCTCCATCTCGGATTACAGGCCCATTTCTTTGCTTAACTGCTCCATGAAACTCATCACCAAGCTGCTTGCAAATAGGCTTCAAAAAGTCATCATTCCTCTAGTGCATAAAAATCAATATGGCTTCATTAAGCATAGGTCTATTCAGGACTGTCTTGCCTGGTCCTTTGAATACTTGCACCTTTGTCATCACTCTAAAAAAGAAATCATCATTCTAAAACTTGATTTTGAAAAAGCCTTTGATATGATTGAGCACTCTGCAATTATCAAAATTCTGCAGGCCAAGGGATTTGGTCACACTTGGGTCTCTTGGATTCAAAATATTTTTGATTCTGGCACTTCCAAGGTCCTTCTTAATGGTACTCCTGGTAAAAATATTTTTTGCAAAAGAGGTGTGCGGCAGGGTGACCCTCTGTCTCCTCTTCTCTTTGTCCTTGCTGCTGATCTTCTTCAGTCTATTCTTAATAAAGCTAAAAATTCTGGGCTCCTTAGGCTGCCCATTCCCATATCCTCCTCCTCTGATTTCCCTATCATTCAGTACGCTGACGATACTCTTGTAATCTTGGAGGGGGATGCCAGGCAGCTTTTCTTTCTAAAATCTATTCTCCTCTCCTTTCAGTCCTCTTTGGGGCTGAAGGTCAACTTTAGCAAATCTTTTCTTGTTCCAATTAACATTGATGAGCAGAAAACCAGCATCCTTGCTAACACCTTGGGATGCTCGGTGGGTTCCCTCCCCTTCACCTATTTGGGACTACCCCTGGGTATTTCTAGGCCAAAAGTTGATGATTACCTTCCCTTGATTTCCAAATGCGAGAGAAGACTCATCTCCACCTCTTCTATGCTTTCTCAAGCTGGAAAACTTGAAATCACTAATGCTGTCTTAACTGCTTTGCCAACCTTCCATCTGTGTGCACTTGCCCTGCCCAAGGGAGTGCTTGCAAAAATTGATAAATTTAGAAGGCATTGTCTATGGAGAGGCTCTGATATCAATTCTAGAAAACCCCCCAAAGCTGCATGGGAGTTGGTTTGTGCTGATAAAGAAGAGGGTGGACTGGGGGTCATTGACCTCAAGAAACACAATGAAGCTCTCTTGATGAAGAACCTGGACAAATTTTTCAATAAAAAAGATATCCCCTGGGTTTCCTTGGTCTGGGAGAAACATTATCAAGGTGGAAAGCTACCAAATCACACTATGAAGGGATCTTTCTGGTGGAGGGACGTCCTCAAGCTTCTCGAACCATACAAGGAGATGGCCAACGTTCAGATCAAGAATGGGAAATCATGTTTGCTATGGCATGATAGCTGGATTGAGCAGGCTCTGAAAGTTCAGTTTCCTGAGCTATACTCTTTCACTAAAAAGAGGCACTCTTCAGTCAGTCACTGGATGTCCCATTCGGCTCCAGAACATATGTTTAATTTACCAATCTCTAATGAGGCGTTCCAGCAACTTCAAATTTTAGATGGCATTAGAGGGGAGCTGCAGCTTTCAGAGGAAAATGACTACTGGAGCACCAGCTCTGGGCCGTTCTCGGCCAAAAAAGCATACAAATTCATTATGGGTCATAGGCAAATTCCGACAGCTTTTAAATGGCTATGGAAAACTTCTTGTCAACCAAAGCACAAGGTCTTCTTTTGGCTCTTGATAAATGACAGACTAAGCACAAGAAACATTCTTAGAAGAAAGGGTATGCAACTGCCTTCAGTTAACTGTGTTTTGTGTCAAGGGCAGGTGGAAGAGACAATGGAACATCTGTTCTTGAGTTGCCCATTCTCATTGCAATGTTGGGCCACAGTAGATATTGACTTGCAGAACCAGGACGACATTTTTCAGGCAATTGAGTCGATCAGGAACCAGGCCAATCCCGCATTCTTCATGGTAATAGCTATTCTGATGGCCTGGGCAATTTGGTGTACAAGAAATGAATTCATCTTCCAAGGCATTCAGCCGAGGGTCAACTCAGTTAAAGAATCATTCGAGAAGGAGCTTAGAATTCTTTCCCTACGGGTAAAGACAAGCTTAACAGCGGCGTTTGATTCATGGATTCAAAATCTGTTGTAATTTGCTTATCTTTTTTCATCTTTTTTGTTTCTTTCTTTATTTCCTAATTTTGTTATTTTGCTCTGTACCTTTTTAGTAACTGTCTCTTAAACTTCAATAAATTCCTGTAGGGGCTTTAAGCCCTTCCAGTTTTATCAAAAAAAAAAAAAAAAGAAGAAGACACATATGTACCGCCTGATTTGTAGATTGGTATCTACAGACATGCTAGATAAATAGGTCGATAGCATTTTTGCCTCATAAAGACAATTACAGATTGGCGTATGATGGTCCTTAACTCAGTTTTTTAGGAATGACTATCCTACCTCAGACGCATTACCAGATATAAGTGGTCTAGCTGAAATAGATTATGATTTCATTTCTCATTTCATTGTGTCCAGGACAAAGTGGCTCCGCTTCAAGTAGACAGATGGGTTATACCTGGGTTGTGATTTGTGAACTTTTAAACACAAGTGCCACTTGAAGAAATCGCCGGTTCTGTTCCTGAACTTGGGAGAGTACTATTGCTTTTTTATTTCAGATCTCCTTTCATTTGTGTCCAGAGTGCATACCTGGATTGTCAACTTCTAAACACAGTGTTACTTGAAGGCTCCTGGGACTTTGGGAGAGTGGACTTTCAAGTGTGCTTCGGGTGAAAGGATTCGAATTTTCTTATGTGTTTTCCTCAAGTCGAGAATGATAGATACTGTGTTATATTGTTCCTTTCGTATGTGGACTAACTTTATTACTATGGGCAAACAATTAACCTTAATCAAAATGTCCCTGAATACAGGCGCGGCGAAGCGCGCCTATCTTCCTAGTTGTACTCAGACTCAGACTAGACAACTGGAATCACATAACCAAAGCATATACGTATCAATATAAGCTTTGAACATTATTTAATCAGTTGGAATTTGGACCATAGCTACCCCACCATTTACTTTTTCCTGCCTCATTTCACGACTCATTCTGAACTCACTAACTTCACAGCGGCGGCGGCGGCATGAAGCGCATTGGCGTACTGCACCGCCTTGTCCGCCTCCGGCACCACCTCCTCCGCCTCTACACTCCCTGCAAACCGCTCCGCCCACGCAGCCAAGAGCGGAGTCTTGCTCGTGTTAATGATCTCCCGGCCGTACATCCTGCGCACCGCCTCGAACCAGAACAAGAGCGAGCCGATCACGATGTCGAGGTAGCCCATGGAGTCGCCGCCGAAGAAGGCGCTGCCGTTAGAGCACTCGGCAAAGCCTACTTCCACGTGCTCGATCGCGGCAAGCGTCTCCTTCACCTTCTGCTCCCTCTCCTCCTCCATCTTGGCCTTCACGATGCCTATCCACGCCGGGCACAACTGCAAGCAAGACGGTGTGCTCACGATTGTAGAGAACAGAGAGAAGTGAACTCGAGTGCATGTTTAATTTGTACCTTGTCGTCGATGTAGGCAGCCCAGAAGCGAGCGGTGGCGCGCTCGTAGGGGCCGGTTGGGAGGATTGACCGGCCAGCGAACAGCTCGTCGACGTACTCCACGATGACGAGCGACTCGCAGATGGGCTTGCCGTTGTGGATGAGCACGGGCACCTTCTTGTGCACCGGGTTGAGCTTGAGCAGGAGCTCGCTCTTGTTGAATGGGAGGTCCTCCTCGACGTACTCGTAATTTTCAGAGGTAGTTTTACTTAATATAGTCATTTGTAGAAAAGAAAATGTTTTAGGGACGGTTTTCTTAATGGAACCGTGTCTAAAAAATCATTTCCAACAATGGTTATGTAGCTACAGTGTCTTCTGCGAAGGTTAGAGACAACGTGCTAAGAAAACCCCTCTGTTAGAAAAGGGAGTTTTCTCTTTAAATTATTTATGTAGGATCACACATTTTTTAATTCTTTTGTTTGGAGTAAAGAAGAAATGGTTATCCAGTTGTGAAAAAAGGATGACTATAATGTGGTATGGAGTAAAAACGACACTTTAGTTGTCTTGTGCTTCACCAACTCACCATAGACACTATCAACCACGCTGCTTATCGGGGGATGATGGAGGAGAGCAGCAGACGACGTCCTCATCGTCGTCCATCTTGGAGGAAGTGAGAGCGACCGAGGAACAACACCTATAGTGGCCTCAATGGCTAGGGTATGGTGTGGAATGGGGAAGAGTTGAGAGGAGATGTGTCAGGGCATGATACCACGAGTATCCAATGACACCAGTTAGTCTGTCCTTTCACGGGCCAAGCAACCAGGCCCAGTCACCAAGACCGATCTAGGCCGCAGAAACATGGGCCAAGTGGAGAAAGCGAGGGGTCGGTCATGACCTCCCTTCTGCCTATCCGGCACACACAACCACGAACCACACGACCTCTCTACCGTCACGACCCCTGGAGGGACGTGGAGAGGCCGAGTTCCACCAGGTACACCTATCCCGACAAAGACATGCACACTCCATCGCTTCGCCAGGAGTGATGGGACGACCATCACAGGGCTGACACCATCACTGCACCCTGCTGTAGACAAGACACCACTAAGCAGGCGGTGAGGACCAAAATAACACCTCACTGTCCAAATGTATTCCCACGGGATAATTGTACGACTCACCACAACAGGATTGGGCGCACGACCACAGGCTTGGCATCTGAGCCAAGCCAAAGCCACGTGCGGACTCGACCCCTCGGGCCAAGTTCATGCCCGCAGGCCCACGATCTACCAGGACAGTGGCGGGCAGACTACCGCAACCCCCGCACTCTCACCATCGGAGAGAAGACGAAGGCCATGATGACCCCTCAACATACAAGGCAGCTAGCGTATCATCACTGTACCAACAGTGTCGGCCTAGCTGGCACTGTAGCATCACACCACACAATTGTCACGACGTGGGAATGAAGCCATGATAATAACCATACCAAAGGCATGCAAAGACTTTGGACAAGACAACTTTCCTTGCTAGTCAAGTTTACTAATTTATAGATTTCTTCTCTCTTAGGCTCACGATCACTCGGTCGGGAGAACCTCTCTCATTGTACAAGATTTGGCTTCTCGGGATCTATATAAGGGTGGCCTGGCTTCCTAGAATTTTAGGGATGGACTCTCGAGAAACTTCATTCGGGCAGTCTGTCTCCCTTCTCCTACCTCTTTCACTCTTCTTGCATCCCCCATTGTAAGAACTTCAGAGCATTCAACCGAGGAACACACACTCATATTTTTTTGGTAAGACTGGATGTAGGATTCTGGTCTGAATTAGTATAAATTCTTTGTGCTTTGGATGCTATCATGATCTTTCTAGAGCAACACAACACATACATATAAATTCACTTGTTGGGTGACAAAACACCGACAAGATGGGAAGGATGGGATTAACGGATGGGAAGTGTTGAGTAGATTGGTGGCGGCCGGTAGTTTTAGTGTACTAGATATATAACCGTACGTTGCACAAGATCACAATTTTTTTCCCACCCTATGGCATCAGATTTGATCATTTTAGAAAATAATTAGAAACTAATAAACAATTTTGTATTGGAAATCTTAGTCTATTTCTAAATCCATTGAATTTTATTGTAGACAACTGAGTGGAATGGAACATGGATATAAGAAGATACAAGTTTTACGGTGGTTGGAAAAATATAGACCGTGCATTGCTTTAGATCGGACGGTGAAAAAATAAGAAGTACCGGAGAGAAAAGGTGCCATAAAGTACTAAGAAATATCAAAACACGCGGGACCATCACTACCAAAATATATGGACCGATTTAAAAACATAAAGGGTATCATAGTAATTTTATCTCCTTATTACATGTACAATACAATTTTTTTTCCGCAAAGGATGTGTGGTCGTGGCTTCTCTGTGAAAGATACTGTACATACATATGTTATAGTGTATTCTTCTCCACCAATTACTAATCTACCCTTCCCTCTTTTAATTTTTTCTGATTTTCTTTCATAAATTAATTACTTATCAAAATAAAAATACAAAGTACTCAAAAGTACCCGTAGCGCTTTACAACCATCGAAACAAGTCTCATAAGAAGAAAGTAGGTAATGATGAGGTGGCTGAGTCGAATGAATAACATGAGACCCTGGACTTAGCGGTTTTTTAGAAGAGGAAGATAAAATGGTTTGGGCTCTAGAGTCTTCAGGCAAATTCTCAACAAAGTCTCTATATAGGATGATGAAACACAGTGGTGCAGCTGATTCCAGGATGATAGAGATGCGCAGTGTGAAATTGCCCCTCAAGTTTAGGATATTCCTTTGGATACTTTGGCATGACAGAATCCTCACTGGAGAGCAACTAAAGATTAGGAAAAGCAAAAAATCAGAAAAGTGCAAATATTGTGGGAAACGAGAAACTAGGAATCATCTCTTCTTTAACTGCAATACTGCCGAGATGATTTGGGGTTGGGTTAGAGTTAGTTTGAGGTGGCGTGAAAGACCTATATCCCTAAAAAAAATTGAAGATAGGATGGGGGAATTGGGCTGGGAAATAAAAATGATTTCTCTGTTTTCTTTATTTTGGCGGGAGTAGCGTGGAGTTTGTAGAACACTAGAAACGACTGGGTTTTCGACAATTAGCTGATTAAATCCCCTAAAATAATCACTTACAGAGTTCCGTTTTTTTTTTGTCTTAGTGGATGAAGATGTTGAAACCAAAAGAGGTGTTGACGATGGAAGACATGATTCTGATTGCAGGAGGGCCTGAAGGTGTGGTGACGGGGGCTCCCTGGAGACGTGTCCAAAGCAGAGTTTGTAGCACCAGTAGAATACTGCTCATAGCTGGCGCCCCCTATTCATAGCACAGACGGTTTTAGTTATCACGCGCTTGTGATATGAAAGGGGGCCGTGAACAGTCAATAACCGTCAGTGGAAATGTATTTACACTGACGGTTGGCTTAACTCAACCGCCTGTGTAAATGGATGGAATGCATTTCCACTAGCGGTTGGCTTAACTCAACCGCCTGTGTAAATGGACCATTTACACAGACGGTCAACCGTCTGTGTTATCTCTGATATAAATACCCTCTCTTTCTCTCTGAGCAGTACTGTTTCTCGCAGCCACGTCTTCCATTGGAGGCGATTTTAGAGGTCCAGATTTTACAAAATACAAGGGGGAAGGTTTTGATCTTCATTTCTTGCAACTCTATGTTTGTGAGCATGAAACTTTGATGTATATAAATGTATGTATGAAATATTTTAATTGCATGTTGCTATATTAATATATATATATAATTTAATAATATAATTGCATGTTCCTATATTAATGTATATATTTAATCTAATAATATAATAATTAACAATATAATATAAAACTATCAAATATATATAAACTTGGTCTACAACATCACAGGCGGTTGACTTAAGGAACCGCCAGTGTACCATTTATAATGGCGGTTCCTTGAGTCAACCGCTTGAGGAAATAAATTTCTACAGACGGTTCACAAGCAACTGCATGTGCTGTGGTTTCATTTTCACTAGCCCCCAGCACAGGCGATGCTGGAAAACGCCTGTGAAAATGAGTTTTCCACCGTCTGTATAGTATGTCTCTGTACTAGTGTAGTCTCTCCTTGTTGCCTAGAAATAGGTTGCTCGGTTTGTTTATAGTTAACTGTAGAGGTCGCTTATATCATATACTCCGTATAAGACATCTTAGAACCCGAGGCCACATAGTCATACAGTGTCAAGTGGTCGTATTGGCCATCCGATCTAACCATCCGACGGTCCCTATTGAGTACTATTTTACTGTTCCAACATAAGGCTGGATATCGAGTCGAGCTAGCTCGGCTCGGCTCGGCTCGGCTCATTCTGGCTCGTCAGGAACTTAGGATAACGAGCTAGCTCGGCTTGGCTCGTTATCTTAACGAGTCAGAATGTCAGCTCGGCTCGGCTCGTTAAAAGCTCGAGCTGACTCGTTAAGCTCGCGAGCTAGGTAAAAAAGTATACAAAATATAGTATTTATATTTATCTAAAGCTTATAATAGTAATAATATAAAAGTAACACGTCCAACAACCTTAAATTGAACTAAAAATTAATAAATGTTAACATGTATACATGTATTAAGATTATTATACCATATATCCATTAGAAATAAAACAATAAAGTCATAATAATCATAAATTTATAGGGTCTAGATCAGTTATCAACCAATTATAAAGTACATACAAGATACGAATTAATACAAAAATTTATATAAGATTTATTGCTTTTTACTTGAAAGCTTAGCTCGTTTGGCTCGCGAGCGGCTCACGAGCTGGCTCGAGTTATCTCGAGCTGAGCTGAGCCAGCCACAAGCCGAGCGAGCTAACGAGCTTCGAGTTTTTCGTCCAGCCTTATTCCAACACCACCGCACAGGCACACACCTTATTTACCAAGCCACGCGTGCCGTCGCCCGTCGACGCCCGGACACATGGCCTCGTCACGAACATTCGCTCAGAAATAATCGGTCATCCACCTCGCGACTATCGTCTCATCCCTATCCCGATTATCATCACTCAGCGCCGTTGATCCCTCCGTCCTCCACCTCCGCCGCACGTCCTCCGCCTCTCCCCCTCGCGCCGTCGTCTCCTCCACGCCGCCCCTCCCTCTCCCTCTCTCTCTCCTTCCCTCTCGCCTCGCGCCTTTGTCCGCCTCGGCCTGGTGTCTCCGCACCCCACCCTAATCCTCCTGCAAGCAGTGCCCCCGGCCGCCTTAGAACCTAAGGCCACATAATCATACAGTGTCAAGTCGCCGCATTGGCCCTCCGATCTAACCATCCGACGGTCCCCATTAAATATTGTTTTACTGTTCCAACACCACTGCACAGGCGCACACCTTATTTACGAAGGCACGCGTGCTGTCGCCCGTCGACGCCCGGACGCATGGCCTGGTCACGAACATTCGCTCAGAAATAATCAGTCATCCACCTCGCGACTGTCGCCTCATCCCTATCTCGATTATCATCGCTCAACGTCATCGATCCCTCCATCCTCCACCTCCGCTGCACGTCCTCCGCCTCTCCCCCTCGCGCCGTCGTCTCCTCCGCCGCCCCTCCCTCTCCCTCTCTCTCTCCTTCCCTCTCGCGCTCGATCCGATGTCTCATGCCGTCGTCCGCCTCGGCCTGGTGTCTCCGCACCCTACCCTGATCCTCCTGCAAGCAGTGCCCCCAGCCGCCAACTAGGACCAACCACACGAGATAGGCCCTGGCGGCCCTCCCGGGCAGGACCATTAGCCGCGTCGCAACCTGCGACTGGCCAGCAGCATGCTGTCCTCGCACACGGTGCCCGCAAGGAACAGCCACGGTATCACGCACAGAAGTTTGGCCCCCGCTGCCGGTCACTCGGAGATGCTTCGTGCGCTCCACTCTGGCTGCCGCAGGAGCCGTTCGCTACGAGGCCAGCCGTTACGTGCTGCTGCTGGGGAATTTACATTTTTACCATTATAACGGATGCCACTTATCCGATTCTCATCTTTAAAATGGCACTTACATATATACCAGCTGTGAGAGATAAATTCTTATAAGTTTACCAAAAACGAGCATGTTTGCATACGTGGCATGCCAGATCAAGGTGCCAGTGTGGCTGCGCGTTGTGAAAAGACGAGGTTGACCCTATCTTGCCCTCTCCGACACAACTGGGTTCTGCTGCTTCTCTCACCGCCATGTGGGCCTCACTTGTCATCTTCGTCTTCTATCTCTAGCACGTGAAGCAGGGGAGCTGATGGAGAGGAACAGATGACAACCGCTTGGAGCATTGCTGTTGTCCACGCACCCGCACCGGCGAGGCCACGACGGTGTTGCTCGCGTCTGCGCTCGCGCACCTACCAGCGAGGCCTCCGGCCAGCTGCTCCCACACGCGCCTGCCCGCGAGGCCGCCGCGAAGCTGCCCGCGCGCGTGCCCGCGAGGCCGCGGGCGAGCTGCTCCCGCGCATGCGCAAAGCTGCCCGCGCACGTGCCGACGAGGACGCGGCTGAGCCGCTGAGCTGCTCCCGCACGCCTGCTCGCAAGGCCGCCGCGAAAGCGAAGCTACCCGCGCGCCTGCCGGCCGCGGCGGAGCTACTCCCGGGCTCGTGCCCGCGAGGCTGCGGGCGAGCTGCTCCCGCGCACATGCCTGCGAGGCTGCCGCAGAGCTGCCCGCGCACGTGCCGATGAGGACGCGGCCGAGCTGCTCCCGCATGCGTGCCCGCGAGGCCGCTGCGGAGCTGCCCGCGCGTGTGCCGGCGAGGCCGCGGCCGAGCTGCTCCCGTGCGCGTGCCAGCGAGGACCAAGCTCGCCTCTGCCATGGCCTCGCGTGCACGCCATGGACGCCAAGACCAAGCTCGCCCCTACCATGGCCTCGCGTGCACGTACAGCTCAATCACGACGGCCTGGTAGTAGCTCGCGTGCTGCGTCTGGGGCAGCGCCGCAGCGGCAAGCACGTCCTAGGCAGCAGCAGCATGTGCCCATCGAGTGGCCGAGCTCGCCCTCACTATCGGCTGTGAACCGGAGACCGTACCCCGGCGGTGGCCACCATGTCCATCTTCTTCTTCAATGAAGAACACAAGGGCAGGTGAGTCATTTCCACCCATATGTTGACTACGTGCCGGCGTGTCATGCTAAGGTGGCATGCCACGTAAGCAAATATGGTAAAATAAATGTTGAAACTTCTTTACGCTGGTATATATGTAAGAGTCATTTTAAGAATGAGAATCGGATAAGTACCATCCATTATAATGGTAAATATGTAAATATCCCGACAGACGGCTATGCACTCAGAGCTCGACGGTGGCGCCGCGCCTGGTCATCCCCTCCTCCTCTTTAGGCACTCTCCCCCCGCACGGAAGCCACATAGAAGATACAGATGGATATGGAGATCCTGTTGTTTCCAGCTGCTACGCATTTCCTTGGAGGCATATGCTGTTGTTTCAGGCCTGTTTGGAACAAAGGAAAATTTTCCTGTTCCTGCGTTTTTCCTGCGAAATTGAACTGATTCCTGTGAAATTCCTGCGTGATTCCTGTGAAATTCCTGCGTTCCAAACAGTCCTTATTCAGATTTGGTGTTTTTTGACCGATCTGTGTAATTACTTTGTCCTGTGTTGACACGACACACGCGCAAGTCATTTTGTACTGCAGCTAAATGTCAATGACTCCACACGAGTTGCACACCATGTGCTCGATGGAATGCCCCCGTGTCGACGAAATATCGCCGATAGTCCACCTAGGGGTATGCCCAAGGTGGTAGGTTAGAGGGGAAGGTGCGCAAGACGACGACCCAGACGTTGAAGCAAGGCAAACTAGATGAACACAGAGATTTACCCAGGTTCGGGCCGCTAGGTTTAGCGTAATACCCTACATCCTGCGTCGAGTTGTATTGATTGGATCTAGCTTATGACCTGTGACCTAGGACCTGCCGTGACCTGTCTTGTGATCCGCTGTCCTCTCGGAGGACCCCTGTCCCTCCTTATATATTCCGAAGGGACCGGGTTACATGGAAAGTATTAGAGTTGGTACTATATCTAGATTACAACTATCGTGCGGTGCATGCCGTGCGCCGCACATTTTCATCATGTGGGCCGGATGACCCCTCAATGGCGTGGCCCATGTACCATCGTGTGGTACCCTGGGGTCTATATCCCCACAGCTAGTCCCCGAGCCTGACAGCAGGTGACTCGGTCACGTGGTGCCAGGGTCTTGAGAATAATCAGACTTATATACATGCGCGGTCGAGCGCCATGTATACACGGTAGTCCCCAAGGCTGCTAGAAGATGAAGAATAAATCTTGTAGCAGGCTTATAAAAAAAGAAATCTACTATGCTGAAAGCAGTATGTCGTTCGAGTAGGTTGCCAAACGACGGATCCGAGCACCGAGCAGTCCCCAGGTTAGCTGGTGAGCCCTCGGTGTAGCCGTCGATGAACGTCGAGGAGTCCGACCAGCTGGTCGGCGATGAACACCGAGCGATCCGACCAGCGCCGCTAACGATGTCGGCGTGAAGAATTCGAGCGCCAGGCGGTGAGCGTCGAGCGAAACGTCCATCTGGTCGACGACGAAGTCCGAATGCCAGGTGGTGAGCACCGAGTGAAGCGACCAGGTGGTCGACGACCCCGAGCACCGAGGAGTCCCCAGCTCAGCTGGTGAGCTCTTGCTGTAGCCGTCGATGAGCGTCGAAGGGTATGGCCAGCTGGTCGGCGACGAAGTCCAAGCGCCAGGTGGTGAGCACCGAGCGAAGCGACCAGGTGGTCAACGAACTCGAGCACCGAGGAGTCCCCAGCTCAGCTGGTGAGCTCTCGCTGTAGCCGTCGATGAGCGTCGAAGAGTATGGCCAGCTGGTCGGCGACGAAGTCCGAGCGCCAGGTGGTGAGCACCGAGTGAAGCGACCAGCTGGTCCCAAGCGATGATCTTCTTGTTCTTCGTGACTGGTCCAGTCCCCAAGCGTAAAGGATAAGCTCGTTGACTAAACTTCGACCCTGAAAAATAAATACGGAGAACGGTAGTACATGACGTATAAATAAAATATGGAGAAAATAACAGCAGTAAAGAAACAGCATATGCCGCTCAGCGGCCAGTCAGCTGGTATATGAACGCTCAGCATTAAATAAAATTCTCCGAGCAGTTTGTTTGTAACTGAGTCGCCAGCCCCGGCTAGCCGGCAACTCCGGAGCATGAGGCGCGGAGCCCAGGCACGCGTAAGAGCACCAGCGTCACCGAGGAGCCGCTGCCGACCATCCGTAACGCAGTGCGCGGAGCTGCATTCACGTGTAGGGAGGAGCCGGAGACAGGGCCGTCTCTGGAAAGCACGAGTGTAAACGTGGCTGCTCGGGAAGTCGCATACGTCATCCTCAGGATGGTATATGGTGAAAAATAATGAAGAGCCATTATGAAGAATAATGTGACCTGGAGGCATATGATAAAATTTGGTGGCACATGATGATATCTAGAGATATATGACGATCGAAGGAATATTTGATTGATGTAAAAGATAATACTTAGCTTGATTGTTGTCCAAACGGAATAGTCGACGAGAGGCGTCGAGGACGGCGATGAGTCAACAACGAGCGGTCGACGAGGATGTCGGTGAGACGATGACGACGACGTGATGGCTCGCTTGTGGCTTGTTGGCTCGTCGATGGCTCGTCGATGCCTCATCGATGGCTCGTTGGCTAGTCTTTGGCTCGACGATGACGTGATGGCTCGCTTGTGGCTCGTAGATGATCAGAGCGAGCATAGGGCACGGGTCGTCGAGCAGCTTCTCGGAATCCTCGTCGTAGATGGATCTACCGTGTGGCTGATGATCAACCGAGCCAACGATGTCTTCTTGTCGATGATGATGAAGTTGCCTAGCCCTCGATCTTTCCTACCAGTCGTCATAGCATCGGTCGTGGTCGTCATAGCGCCGATTACTACGGCGGCGATCATCATTATGACGCGGTTGGAGGTCGGAGCGAGAGGTACGGGCGATGTCATGCTCAGGAGATCGATCTCTGATCAGATCTACGAGAGCGAGAGTGTCGGCGACGCTTGTCGTGACCCGATCGATGGATTCGATCAGATCGGTGTTGTCGACATGCCGTCCCCAATAGCGGGGAAGCGTGGTCGGATCGCCGGGGAAGATGACCTCGAAGAGATGTCGAGGTTGGTCTCGTCGACGCTGAAGTGGTGGAAGCAGATCCGTTCGGCATGCACCGTCTCCATGCCTCGGAAGAGTCGTGGAAGCGGGGAAGATGACCATCTGGCTCGCCATGGAGTCTCTACGCACACACCCCACGGTGGGCGCCACTGTCGACGAAATATCGTCGATAGTCTACCTAGGGGTATGCCCAAGGTGGTAGGTTAGAGGGGAAGGTGCGCAAGACGACGACCCAGACGTTGACGCAAGGCAAACTAGATGAACACATAGATTTACCCAGGTTCGGGCCGCTAGGTTTAGCGTAATACCCTACATCCTGCGTCGAGTTGTATTGATTGGATCTGGCTTATGACCTGTGACCTGTCTTGTGATCCGTTGTCCTCTCGGAGGACCCCTGCCCCTCCTTATATATTCCGAAGGGACCGGGTTACATGGTAAGTATTAGAGTTGGTACTATATCTAGATTACAACTGTCATGCGGTGCATGTCGTGCGCCACACATCTTCATCATGTGGGCCGGACGACCCCTCAATGGCGTGGCCCATGTACCATCGTGTGGTACCTGGGGTCTATATCCCCACACCCCGTGAGGTGTGGTCAACACCTATTGTTCTGCTAACCTACGTACATTTCAACTGCAAAGGGTACCTGCAGCAACTCCAAGGTGTATGGTTTTACAAATGTGTAAGCTCTAATTACTGGAGCATTTAATTTACAGATATCTTCCACCCTATGGAAAAGCTGAATATTTTCAGGGAATTGTAGGCAGTTTCTGATAAGCATGCAAAAATTCTTCTACCTTCCTCTGTTTATTGCTTTGGAAAGGTAAACAGGATTGATTGAAACTAAGTGCATGCCAAGATTGTTTTTTTTTAAAGAACAACAAAAGCTTTGCCGCAGATTTTATTAGATGGTAGAAAAGAAAAAACACAACTGAAAGTTACAGACACGACTTTAGGGAGCCAAGCTTACCCAGCCGAGGAGAAAAAAAAAGCAACACAACTATATATAAACCAAGAAAAAACAACTCTGAAAATAGAAGAATAAAAATTTCTACTATTGTTGCTGCATTATATCTTACCTTGGCACAATCGCTCTACGGTATTGGAGGATATCATCTTTACATAAAATTGCAACCTGCCTTGCATTTAGAGCTTATTGTTGGAAGATTCTCCTATTTCTCTCCTTTCAGATGTTCCACCAAAAATAGATTATTATTCCATTTTACTTCCTTCTCAGATTTTTATCTAACTTTATTCTGCGTCTCCTCGAGAACTTGTACGCCCAGGGAGGATCAGCTTCCGATGGATCCATGGTGTGGACGTGCCAGTGATTCATGAGGACCTCACTGGCCACGCATAGTAGTGACCCTGGCTTTGGTCCTCTTTGTCGTGGCTATGGACAATCCTGCCAGCGGTGGGGGCCGACGATCTGGTATTTGGTGAGCTCTCGGCAATATGGTCCTGCGTTTGCCTCTCCCCTTGATTTGTGATGAGTAGTTGCATCTGCACCGCTGTTTTGTTGTTTTATCTCTTCAAAAGTTTAGTTGAATATAAACAGAATAATGGAAGTGAATATAAAATAAAAAACCGTAGATCTAAGCTTACATAGCATGCATGACATCCTAGAAAAATAACTGAAAGAACAACAGTACAGTAGCTGCACCTGTATATTGCCTGTTAAATTTTATTCCCTCATAAACAGTGCCCAGTAACATGATTAGATGTTATTGTAATGTGACTAATTGTTGTTTGCTTATCTCATCATGGAAGCTGGTAATAGATTAGTTGTTCAGACTGTCTCTCTTAATTTCTGCTAATGCATAGTTGTTCCATCTTTTTATTTTAAGAATCCTATGTTTACCAATGCCCTTGTGGTTCACCTATACAGTATATATGTGTCTTATTTTGCTTAACATTTTCCGCTCTAACAAAGTTGCAATCTAGGATATAGTTTTTGTAGTTAAGGAAAAGTGAAACCTCTTGGACAACTTCAAGCATTTTATACTTTCAATAAGTTTCAGAGTTTTCAATGAAAAATAATTAATCAAAATTCCAGTACCTGTTAACCACTTGGCCAATGTTAGTTGTTTAACTACCATAATGGGGTAGTACTACCTTCCCTGCTCATCGGATGTTTGTGGTCCCATAAACACCTCAGTAGGATATCAAGGACAATGAGCACCCTATGTCAAGGGCTATCCCAGTGATGCTAGGTGTGGATAAGCCTGTTCGGACTGAGGGTCCATGAGCAATATGGTAAGTTGGCTCTGAGTGTTGCTTCTTAGTTCCATGTGCTCTATTGCTCTTTGGATTCTTATAAGCAAAAATATTGTCTACCGTAGGTGTCCTCATCATTGCCTTTCATATTCTGTCAGATCTCAACCTTACATATTCTCTGTTAGAGGATAAATGTATTCTGCTTTCAAAATTACATGAAATGTCTAAATTTAATTCTTAAATTTGTGGCAGCTGTACCTCATATGAGATATATTCTGATTTATCTGGCATTTGATCAGCAAGGTCACTTCTTGCTCGTACCAAGCAGCAGGCAACTTGATTTTTTTGCTTGCAGCACAGCAAAAAGGTTGAGTTAGATGAACCATACAAATGATCCAGTGGAGTTAGGAGCGTCCTATTTTTAGACAAATACTTCTCATGATGCGGCGTGCTTATTACATATTTGATTAAACTCGACATCTACACTGGTTGTGCCCATCACGCTTCTTCATCAAATCACGGCTCTCTGCCTAATGATTACTGGTTGTGGTTATGTCATCTTTCATCTCCTCTCCCTATTTTTCTTTTCCAGTCTATGTCAGTTAGTATCAGTTACACACCTGTGTTTAAGCATCTTTGTTACTACCACAGTGCATGGCTCATTTGTTCATACAGACTTGAATGTGTCCTTTTTTATTTCTATTTATAGGGCATGCTCTTCTTCTACCGTACTGATTAGTTAACCTTTGTCAGGTTTTTAAAATTTATAAAAATGCTACCCCTGATATTGTGTTACTAAACCCATCATGTCCCTATTGCTTACATGAAAAAAAGATAGTCTATTTTCATTTCGTTGCATCTCTTTCATATTGCTTACAGTTGACTCGCATGTTTCTTTTTGTGTCTGCTTAGCTACACTACCTACCCATTATAGTTGTTCCTTTCCTGTTCATATGCAGGCTACGGATGGTGCAAGCATTTTTAAGATTTATGAACTTCAATAAACAGCTCAACAACATAAACTTCTAAAATGAATCAGGTTGTTTGAACCATAGTTAGGACGCCGCCTGAGTAATCAACATTCTATTTCTTGCTCCACCTCAAACCATTTTACCAACCTACATTAGTTCCTCGTATTCTTTCATATCTATGTTTGTAGGTACAAGACCACACAAATTCAGTTTCACTACCGGATTCCTCCTCTTTGAAGGCCAAGACACGCTCGGCAAAGCGTTTGCCGAGAGCAGCTCTCGGCAAAGAGCCGTTGGCGAATGACCTACCGGCAAAGAATTCTTTGCCGAGAGCTCCTCTCGGCAAAAGGTTTGTCGAGCGCAACAGAGAGGCTCTCGACAAAATGCAACTTTTGGTAAACGGTTGCGCCCGTAACAGCAAAACGGCCGGTAACGGTCGTCTCTGACACATCATTTGCCGAGAGCTACCGTCGGCAAAGCTATTTTCAAAAAAAAAAGAATAAAAAAATTTGCCGAGAGCGGCCGTCGGCAAAGATTACTCTTTGTCGAGAGCTCCTTGGAAGGGCTCTCGGCAAAGAGGGGCCCAAGGTGATTTTTGAAAAAAAAGAAAAAATACCTTTGCCGAGCGATGACCGTCGACAAAGATTACTCTTTGGCGATAGCCCTCCTAGGGAGATCTCGACAAAGAGGGGGCCTTTGTCGAGAGCCCACCAGGGGAGCTCTCGGCAAAGGGTACAGAAAATATTTTTTTATTTTTTTAATGCATTATTAACATGCTCACAAATATAACACATCACATATATCACAAATATCACATATTTCACAAATATGTCATCAACATCACATGTCTCACATTATAATCCATCTAAACATCTCAAATCCAACAACACATGTCCATCTCAAAGTGCTCAAGTTCATCTCCCGAGGGCACAACTAATACAAGAAGAACAACAGGGTCACCGCCAAGGTTCCCACCCCGACCATCCCGACGGAGGCACATCATTCGAATCCGCCGATTGATTCTGCACAAAGGAGAAGAAAAAATAGTGCTTATAGTAATACTAAGGCATTTAATTACAATCTAAGCCTAGACAAGTCAAAATTTGCAGAACTAGGTATCATTGCCATGTCAAAATGTTCAACACTTTCCATGGACGGATCCAAGGGGGGGGCTGGGGGGCTGCAGCCCCCCATGGCCCAAAAATATGCATAGGATTTTAGTTAAGAGTAGTATAATTTTTCTTTAAATTAGTCTAAAATTTTCTGTGGGCTAGAAAAATAATAGAAAATTCAGTCCAAATCACCTTAAAATCTACCAAAAACCTCTTGGGGGCCAAAAATATAAGGAGAATTTCGGATTCTGGATCCGTCACTGACACTTTCCAAAGGAGCAACAATGTCATCATTGTCATTGCCAATATGTAATCCTTCAAGTAACTCCAAGTCCTTCGCATTATCCACCTCATCCCCCTCGTCCACATCAACATCCATTTCATTGTCTACTTCCATTTTCATAGCTTCGGTTAAGTCAATCTCAAAAGTCCCTTGTAGGCCCTCTTCTTGATAGAACACTCCATCATATGTGGTTGTGCTGAAGTTGTAGTCTTCAGCGTTTGGGGAAGGTGCTTTACCGTGCGGTGATACCTTGTGCACAATATCCCAACCCTAAAGAAGAGGGCCCTTTGGCACGAGTAGAGGAGATAATAAACTTGTGTGGCCTGTTGAGCCACAATATAGACATCCTTTCCGCCATAGACAGAATCCTGTCGAATTTCTACTAGGCCAAGGGAAGGACTTCGTCTCGTTTCTTGAGGATCAAACCAATGGCATTTGAATACGACAAGGTTAAGAGGTTTGCGATATACAGTTTTGCCACGTTTTTGTTCAAGAACATTGGTTTGGGCCTAGGAGGCACACGAGAGTCATTGTTTCTCACGGATAGACCAAAATATATCCATGTGGGGTCTTGTTTTGAAGAGTTTATTGTGAGGAACACCATGGTGCAATTGGATTTTAACTACGATACTTGGTTTAGGTGCTATGAATTTTTTCTATTTTAAGTGCATGCATGAGTGGGCAACGGTGGGTACTTAATTGTATGCGTGAGTGTGCATGATGTCATGACACCTAGGATGACAACACCAGAGATGATGTGGAGGAATGATAGGTTAGAGAAATAGGCTAGTGCATGGGGCTTTGCTTTATAGGGGTTATAGATTGAGCCCATCCATTTCTAGATAAAAAAAACAATATTTGGAGCCGCTTTAGGACACACGCAATGGGAGGTAGCAATGGGGTAAGAAGTATGTAATACAACCTTACTGGCCGGAAAGAAACATTGTGGAGACAAATAATAACAAATGTTGGGTAGTAAGACTACTTCTACTAGTAAAGGAATAAAAAACAATGTTTGTACAGTGTTTCTGGTCACATGCATTGGAATATTAAAAAACGGTTTGTTAACTCCAGTCGTTGTATTCTAGCCCCACTGCTCCTTTCTGTAGCAACCACTTTTTTGTCTACATTTTCCTGTTGCTGCTACTCCTCCTTCATGTATGGTTTGTAACCATTGTTGTCACTGCTTCGTCTACAAAACAAAGACAAACTCAGAGGACATATCACCACACCACCAAACTTTTCTACATGAGATGGATCCTGCCAATAGAGGTTTCATACACCTTTTGAACCAAGGCTTCTCAAGCTAGCATTATGGGAGTAGTAGACAAGACTCCCCTCCAACTGAAATTCCCTCAACATTTCCCCAAGCACATCCTACCCATTCCACCCAATCTCTGTCACCTAATTTCCACAACTTCCACCCATTTGGGTTTCCAGCTAACTACCAAGTATATGGCAATTCTCTCCCAGGCTTTCATGGTTTTCATCGATCCAACTTAGAATGTATGTGTTTATTTCAGAGTACATGTATTTGTAATTCAATGTATTAATTTTCCAGTAACAAGATTAGCAGCAACACTTTAAAATTGCATGCACGTACTGGTACTCTATGGCCGGACCACAAGGAATAACAAATGGACAAGCAATGCTTACGATGGTTGTTGATGAACATTCTGGCCGCATCGTGAGCCTCATGAGCACCGTTCTGTCTAACTTAAAGGACGAGGGCAACGACTTGGTGCAGGCAGGGTTCAGGGCCCTTGCGCTGTTGGCCGCCAAGTCGTTCCTCAAGTAACTCGTCCTCTTCTCAGTCGCATAATTAGTTTGCTCTTTTAGTACGCCCAGTTTAGCACCGCCGTTAGGAGCCGACGCCGTATGTCTATGTGCCGTCGTTGTTTCACTCCATGGCAACTCGCCACTCGGAGAAATGATTGTAACATACCCCCTCTGTCCTAAAAAAAAAAAAGAGTCATTGTCGCTTCCCAAAAAATCAACAAATTTCAACTTTGACCAAATATATATAATAAAATATTAATATTTATATTACATAATTAGTATTATTGGATAGATCTTTGAATATACTTTTATAATAAAATTATTTGGAGATAAAAATATTGCACACATTTTGTATAAACTCAGTCAAAGTTGACAAAGTTTGACCAGCACGCATCTCATAGCGACTCTTTTTTTTGGAACGAAGTAGTACTATCTAACTTCTCTTGATGAAACACGTGCCACGTACGTTCTAAAAAAAAAGGAGGCAGCGGCTACATAGAAGGAACTGAGGAGGCGCATGGGTACGGGTTCTCAGGGGAGGGGGGGGACGACAATCGTTGGGCCAGTCTCAATGCTGTATTTCATCTCTCAGTTTTCAAGACAATGAAACTACGTGGGGGCACGATAATCGTTGGGTCAGTCTCAATGCTATATTTTATCTCTCAGTTTTCAAGACAATGAAACTACGCAATGAAACCAGTATCTCTGTCGGTGGATCGTTTCGTTGCACAGTTTCATAGAATAAAAACACCTTCGTGGACCCCAATATTTCTATCGATCTTTTTTCGTATCTTTTCTTCTACACCACATCGCTGGCTAGGCTCTGTTCCTCTACTCCCTGTCTGATGGCTGGTTCAGCCACGCTCTGGCTCGTGCACGCATGTTTGGCCGGCGGAGGTTCCCCTCGCGCTCGCGTCAACGACCGGCGGAGCTTCTCCTCGAGCTCGCGTCCGCGGCCAGCAGAGCAGAGGGAAAGCGGAGCAGAGAGAGAATCGTGGGCCGCCGGCTCGTGTCCAGCGGTCGCACCCGTGATGGAGGCAGCCACGCCCGCGTCGGGTGGCCGCGCCGACCGTGGAGGCATGCTCGCACCACGGCGGAGGCGGACTTGCCGCGCCTGGCGACCACGCCCGCGACAGAGGCTGCCTCGCCCTTGTTTGGTGGCCGCGCCCGTGTCCGGCGGTCGCGGTCGGTGGGGCTCCTCGACGCGCGGCGGACCGCGCACCCGGCAGGACCGCCCGCGCGGAGGCGGCCCGTGCGCCCGGCGTCCTTGGCTGGACCGCTCGCCCGCGCGGCGGCCTCGCCGGTGGCGGAGCGGCTCACGGACAGCTTCTTTGCGCGGCGGATGAAATCCTTTTCCATTCTGAGTGAGGCCAGTCTTGGTGCACATTAAATAGGGTCTTTTTGCATGAAACGAGAGGAGAGAACGGAAAAGGTTTCATCCCCAGGACACTACCTGGGCAGCCTTTCCAAGGCCATGAAACTCAATCGAAACTACCACTGACGACGGGAAATATTTCATCCGCAGTTGGACGACGGGCTCGGTCGAGGACCTCCGCTGTGCCCGCCGTGAGGCTCGCCGCCGCGTCGTGCCCACCAGGTCGCAAGTCCTCCGATGGCGTTGTCGCGAGTCCGCCGCGATGCCGTGGGTCCGCCGCGCTTCGAAGCCATCCGTGATGCCGGGCGCAGGGCCGCGTCCGCCGCGTGCCAGTCGCGACCTCCGCCGCACGGGCAGCCGCGGGCGCGAGGGCCGCCGCCGGACACAGGGCCGCATCCGCCGCGGGGACGAGGACGCAGGACGCGAGCGGGGCGCCTCCGCCGCGCGAGCCACAGCTGCGGCACGTCCGAGGCCGCTCCGCCGTGCGCAAGCTCCACCGGCCACGGGCGAGGCCGCTCCGCCGTCCGTGCCGCCTCGACTCGCCGCGGGCTCGCGAGTCTGTCACTCCACCGCAGGCGACCGCCTCCGCCGTCCACACCAGCGACGCGAGGCCTCCCGCCGTCCGCGCCGCCTAGACAGCCGCAGGCACGCGAGTCTGTGGCTCCACCACACGGAGGCATCTGCTCCGCCCTGTTCTGGGTCTCCATGTGCGGTGGGGAAGAGGATTGGCTATTGCGCTGCATACGGGAAAGATACGTGCGGGGATGAGGATGAATCAGATATGTGGAAGGGAGAGACAGGGCCATAAAAATAGTAAAAAACTCTATGAAACCTTTGATGAAACTTTGCACTGTGTGTGAGTCCTATTTCACGTTAAAGTTTCATTCTTGAAAATCGTAAAGTGAAACTGGCATTGAGACTGGTCTGACGATGCCGTTGCTCAGCTTCACGAACCGGTGACACAAGTTATCGTAGATGGTTGTGCCAGATCGAGGACCAGTAGGCGAAGCTGCCATCATAGGATGTCTGGGAATGGATCCGCAACCGCCACCGTAGGAGGATCCGAGGTGGACGAGGCGGCGACTTGAAGAAGGAGCCGACAAGACGGTCACGGTGGCGTTTCGATTCTGAAGACCGAGGCGGAACACAATTGGAGATGTGAAGCTTCTCTCTATCTCGCGGGAAGGGTCACAGGAGGTTGGGGAATCATTTTTTTCTTTGTAGACTCCACTTTATACGAGATAGATATTGTTCGTCGGGTTGATCTTTACTTTCGTTTGTCTCTTGGGCACACCTTATTGCCGAGTTCGATATTATACATTGCGGCTGCTCTTACCAAACTGAATCCAAGAAGCCTTGGCCTGAATCCAAGCCACTTGGCAGCCGATTGGCTCATCCAAGTCACACCTGAAGTTTTTTGTGTGGCCTTGTTTAGATGCATGAGGAAAAAAAATTAGAATGTTACATTGGATGTTGTGGTACTAATTTAGTCTATTAAAATAAATTAATTATAAAACTAATTACACTGTCACACACTTAACGAGATGAAGCTATTAAGCTCAATTAATTGTTATTAGCATATGTTTATTGTAGCATCACATTGTCAAATTATAGACTCATTAGGATTCATCTCGCGAAGTAGATTCTGGCTGATAAATTAGTTTTATAATTAATCTATATTTAATATTGGGCTTTGCCGGCACTCGGACGTCCGGCGCGCAAGGACGTGTCCGGACGCCGCACCTACTGCCTGCCTGCAAGCACGTGTCCCTTAATTAATTTAGTAGCCGTTGATTTCATTTCCTCGATTTCAGTTGTTTCGCTTAATTACTCGTATACATGCAGCTATTGCCCACTTGCAAGCACGCTCCTGCGCTGTATACATGCAGCTATTGCCTACCTGCAACCACGCTGCTGCGCTGCTGCTGCTGCGTCGATCTCCCTCGATCACTTGTAGGCATGTAGGGCCTGTTTGGTTAGAGACCTGGGGACTTTGCCTAGCAAAAACTGTTGCCTGTAAGTTGCCTGAAAAGTTGTTACTTTTTGCCTGACCAGACAATTGTGAAAATGTTTGTTTGGTTGGAGACCTGTGCCTGAGAACACAAATGAGCAAATATACATAATATCAATGTGTTCTTAATATTTAAGTATGTGATTATGTAATTATTATTTAGTTTGATTTGAATTAAAATAAATCGTTTACATTTGTATTTATCACATTTAATAATTAAGAAAAAAAATACTTTTAATAAAAATCTCCATATGTATTTAATTTATTTATTATTAAAATAATTATATACTGCACAGTAATCTTGCACGTTGAAAAGGTCTCTATGTATTTAGTAATGATTAGTAAATAATTGTTTTTTCTTTGTTCTCTGTATGGTAAAACAACTCATTAAACACCGTAAAACTCAGGCAACACCAGCGAGAAGCCAGACACTCGTTTTTGACTGCCTGGGTGCTCATCGCCTTGCCTGATCCAGGAAGCTAACCAGGATTCCATCCAAACACTGTCCAGGCAGAGTACAGCCAAAGGAAAATCCAGGCAAAAGTCATCCAGGGTTGAATCCAAACTAACCCGTAGCTCCTAACCGTTTGCACACACACGTTGTGTCTGGCCACGCGTTGCTGCTGCCGTGCCCGCCCGCTGTGCCTGGCCACGCATTGCTGCTGCCGCGTCCGCCAGTCCAACCCCACTTGTTGCCACATTTACTTCGCTCATCGCACAAGTTGGAACCATTGTGCCCACGAGGCCCACCTCTACCACCCATGTCTCTGCTCATAGCTTACCTGTAATGTAAGCATTTGCTATAACATACATATGAAACAAATGAGATATTTAGAACATATCCTTGCAACAAATATGTATGACCGCTGCAACATATGCAACATCGAGATAAAACACTTGCAACATATGTTTAAAACAGCCGAAACATTTGAAAACATATACTTGCAACATACGTGCATTGCTAGTGCAACATATACAACATCAAGATAAAACAATTGCGACATACGGTTGAAACATGTGAAACATAAACCTGCAACATACCTATATATATCTATTGCAACATGTGCAATACCCAGAAATACTTTTACAATATTGATATAAAACACCCACAACATACATTTGGAACATTTGAAATACTTGACATATATGTGGCTCTAACAAATCAGGTCCATACATAATAGTTGCTATTTATATTAACCATGCTAAATTAATTGACAATATGATCAACCTCACATATATTTGTGGTTTATAATTATTTTTGGATCAAAAATAATTTTTTCACATGCATGAAAGTATAGAGGGTCACCATACATCGCTTTAGTTGGTCATATAGCACAACTCCTCGTACATATTGACTATGTCATCTCTTCTAGTACATGTGCATGAGACATACACGTACATGCATATATTTATACTACGGTGAGAGGATTAAATTATTAAAATATAACCAGGATTATTTGTTTTGATTAAAAAACACAGGACACAGTACGAGCCGCACGGATCTACGCGCACTCGCTTATTTTGTGGTTTAAAAAATATGCGCGTCCTGCGGAGCGGTCCTTCCGTCCGACGGACGACCGATATTTTATACGTGTGTCCCAATATACGATGTGATAGGTAAATGCATAAACAGGGCCGTATAAAAAATTCACATCAGAAGTCTAAACATTGTCCAGCCCAGTTCAGTTCAGCACAGCCCGTATAAATGGCCGTGGAGTTTTAACGCTTATCTCGCTCGCACGGGTCTCCTACTCTTGCGCCGGCGGACAACGCCGCCGCAAGAGGAACCCTAACGGCGGCGAGAGACGCGGGGTCTGGTGGAGGTTCGCTGCAGTGGGGCAAGGGTGCTACAGAGCCGGGGGCATTCCCTGTCAGTCGCGGAGGCGGAGGTGCCGAGGGCGTCGACCGGGCCGTATACGCGACCGGAAGACAGAGGACCGGCCGGCTGAAGGGTCGAGATGGCGGACTAGAGGGGGGGTGAATAGTCCTTTTAAAACTAATCGTAGCGGCTAACCGAAATAAATGCGGAATTAAAACTATCGGTCTAGCCAAGACTACACCCCTCTACCTATACTCTATGACACCTTACAAAAGATTCTAAACAAAGCAAATAAGGTGTCGGGCTAGCTAGAGCTCACCTAATCAATTCTAGAAGCAAGGTCACACAAGCCTATGCAACTAGTACTTCAAGCACGGGGGAGCTCCTACGTAATCTAGTAACCAAAGCACAAAGCTCCTAAGCTCACTAGCAATGCTCAATAACAAGGCTACACAGGCCAAATTAGAGAGCTCAACTTAGCTACACAAACTAAGCAACTAAACACTAGCACAAGAGATAGTATTGCAATACAAGCTAGTGCAAACACCAGGCAGTCGGTACTACCAGGCTATAGGCCGGTACTACCGACACCGGTACTACCGGGCTTCTAGGCCGGTACTACCGAGCACCTGCAGGGAGCTACGAAATCGAAGGGATGAGATGCAATCTCAGATCTAGCAATTACCCCACTTCCCTAGATGATGTAGATGACAAATGTAGCTTCCCCACGTCTTGATTCCTTGCCAAAATGTAGATCGAGCCTTCCCAACCTAAGATAGAGTGAAGGAGGGAGGAAGAACACGAAGAACACAAGCACAAGCGTAATATGTAAGGAAACAAGAATAACAAGAGCAACAAGAGACGAAGATACAAGATTTTATCCTGAGGTTCACTTGGTTGCCACCAAGCTAGTCCCCGTTGAAGCAAGCCCAAGGTTACCGCCGATCCTCTTGCTAGTGGTGACACTAAGCCAACCTCTCCACGATGGAGTGCTCACCAAGAGCTCTAGCTTTTGATCCGGCCGGACCACTTGGCGCTCTTCACGCCTCTTCTCCACTAGAGTTGCTCTTCGCGATCTCCCGCGGGGCGAGCACAATGCCCCTCACAAAGCTTCTCCGGAGCCACGCACAATCTTCACGCGGGATTCACGACGGAGACACGCACCAAGCCGTCTAGGAGGTGGCAACCTCCAAGAGTAATAAGCACCACCGGCTTGCAACTCGAACATCTAGTGCCAACTCTTGCAATCTCTCTCATGCACCGCACTAGAATCGCTCACTCACACAATCGGATAAGCACTAATAAGCATATGTGATTTAGAGGGCTCCTAAGCACTTCCCAACCATGGACACAAAGTCCCTAGGGTGCTCAACCTATGCCAAGGGCCGGCCACCCCTCTATTTATAGAGGGGTGCCACAAACTAGCCGTTTTCCCCTTTTCCCGAACTCCCACGCCTATGGTCGGTACTACCGAGGCGAGGGTCGGTACTACCGGCGGTCCAAAAGACCGTTAGAAACGACTTTCTAACACGGTCGGTAGTAGGGTCAGTAGTAGGGTCGGTACTACCGGCCCCGGTACTACCGGCCTTATAGCGGTACTATCGGTAGGCTAAATCTAGATCTACACAGAACGCTCTCAAACTTCCTCCAAACCTCGGTACCACCGACCCCTAGAGTCGGTACTACCGTGGCCCGGTACTACCGGTCTTATGGCGGTACTACCGGTAGGCAAAACCAACTCCCGAACAGAGAGTTTGCGCGCTGCGTACATGGGTCGGTAGTAGGGTCGGTACTACCGACTTCAGGGCGGTACTACCTTTAGGCCAGATCTAGATCTACACAGAGAACCTTCAAAACGACTTCGATCGCCGGTACTACCGACCAGGGGTCGGTACTACCGAGGGTCGGTAGTACCGGCCCTATGGCGGTACTACCTCTAGGCCAAAAATGGCCCAACACAGAGAGCATGCGATCTGTTCGCGGAGGGGTCGGTAGTACCGGCCTCAGGGTCGGTACTACCTCTAGGCCAAAAAAGACCTCCGCGCTAAAACGGCCATAACTTTTAGCTCCGAACTCCGATTTCGATGATCTTGGACATTTTGGAAAGCTTATTCAGAGGGCTACACATCCCACATACAAAGCTAATCCAACATACAAAGGGTTAGTACAGTTTCCAATCCAAGATCCATCGCTTCTCTTTTTCCAACCAAAGCTTTCTCCAAAACTTCTCTGAGTTGATCCAAATCAACTCCAACACCTTCTCCTTTGCAAATGTGCCAACACCACCAAGTGTATACAACCTTGTGCATGTGTTTAGCATTTCACAAATATTTTCAAAGGATTTTCACTTGCACTCACCACGCCACTCGATCCTAGTAACATCGCAAAGTTAAATCGCTCAAGTGGCACTAGATGACCAATATGCAAACAAGTTTGCTCCTCTTGATAGTACGAACATCTATCCTAAACCCGGTCATAATCTTCTCTACACACCTATGACCAGTGAAATGAAATGTCCTACAAGTATACCTTTGCCTTGCGTATTTCATTTCATCTCCTCCATTTGTTGATGCAACACATGCACCAACCTCGATCAAATGATATGATCCACTTCATATCATCACGTGGCCTCCATGGTCCATCGATCTTGACATCGCTTGCTCTTCACCATTGCTTTGGTCCTTCGGCGCCAAGTCTTGCTTAAGCCTCCCGACACTCGGTACCAACGGCTTCAAAGCTCCAACTTGCCCTTCACCTTTGCAACCAGTCCATCAAGCAAGTCTTGTCTTGATCTTCACCATCTTAGCCACATGACTCCATGTCATGTTTCATGTGCATTAAGCTCCTTCTTCACATGTGTGAGCCTTGCAACATATTCCAAGCCATTTCTCCTCTATGGCATATGTTGCTCACACATGATCACCTGTGGACTAATCACCTGTGTAATTTACTTCAAACACATATTAGTCCACCTAAGTTGTCACTCAATTACCAAAACCAAACAAGGACCTTTCACCGGCGCAACTCATCTCCTGTCCTCGGTCGACTGAACCAGCAGGCAGGAACCATTCCACCGTCACGTGCGGTGGCTAGATAGTGAGTGCATCTGTCCCTTCTTTTCCTCTCCAATTCTTGCAGCTTACGGGAACTGGGGTTTAGTTTTTCAGTCTGAATTTCTGTTACCTCAGAAACTGCTAACATTGTGTTGCTTTTGATCGTTAACTGTGCAGTGGGCAAGCGACTTTACTCGGCTGGGATACAAGGCCGACCTATTGATTTCTGTTTCCATGAATTCAGATTAGATTATGAGCAAACCAAGCACCTCGTTGTTGACAAGGTTGTCTACTCAGACCCCTTCTCTGCTGGCGGCCACATGTGGAGGATACAGTACTTTCGACAATTAAAACCTAGCTTTGATAATGACAATGACAATGACGAGTATCTCGTTGTGTTCGTCCAGCTAGTGAGCCAACCGAAACCTAGGAGCGTCAGTGCCATCTTCGAGGTCTTTTTGATGGACAAGGATGGGCAATCATCTTCAACTGCTCAGCAAAGGAGACAGGTTTGTCTGTTCAAAAAGAGAAACTGGGGTTACCCTCGGTTTCTCGCACTTGCTAATCTAGTAGAAAATTACGTAACAGATGGAAACATCAGGATCATATGTGGCATTATGGTCTTAAATGACCGTGGTATTCCTGTACCGCCTTCGAACATTGTAGAACATCTAGGCACCCTGCTGGACAGCGCAGATGGGGCGGATGTGTCCTTCATCGTTGGCAATGAGACGTTCCATGCACACCGAGCGTTGTTTGCTGCTCGTTCGCCGGTCTTTCGAGCAGAGCTCACTGGTTCCATGGCTGAGGCTAAGATGGCATCTATCACCTTACATGACATTGCTCCTGCTACATTCAAACTCATGCTCCGATTTATGTACACAGACACCTTCCTTGGAGACAATGAATTTGGTGAGTGCCCCTTTGAAATGATTCATCATTTACTTGTTGCGGCTGACCGATATGCGTTGGATCGGCTGAAGCTTAGCTGTGCACAAAAATTGTGGGACATTGTGTCTGTCGATACAGTTGCTGCTACCTTGGCTTGTGCTGAAATGTACAACTGCCCGGAGTTGAAGATCAAGTGCATTGACTTCTTTGCAATGGAGAAAAAATTCAGGGAGGCTGTGTTAACTGATGGTTTTGTGCAGTTGGTGCAGCAGTTCCCATCCATTATTGCTGAGCTCAAAGAGAGGCCTGTGGCATGACATTGCCGTTATTCATCTCCACCTATATAGTTTAGGCATCCACGGCTACTGTTAGTATGGTGTTCTGATATTTTGGTGACTGCTATCTTATATTTATTTTCAAGCGTACTAGAGCCTAGAGCATACTCTATCGCAGTTCTTGTTTAATTATGCAATGTGCTAATGATACATGTGATGGAGGTTATTTCCACTGCTCAGGCTAGGCACAAATTTATGGTTATTATCCATCAATAGCTTAATTGCATGTTTGTATAGATGTTTCTGTGTTTTATTGGTCCTATCCAGTTATGAAGCTGAGTTTGCGCTTTTAACATGATATTAGTTTTGTCATTGCTTGTCCGCATCTATTTGATTGTGATCAAGCGTAGCTTTTGCATCATGCTCTGCTTATTATATTATGGTGATTGCTGTTGATTAGTTTTAAGCGTTGGAATTTTAGACATGATTCCTTGTAGTATTTGAACTAAGTTGCTGCTTATACTGGTAAAGTGAGATGAGGTTGTTGAGGATATATGGTCACAGAACTCAGGGCATGGATGGATGGTGGCAAAATCATATAGCTTAATTAAGCTTTTGTTTCTCTGTTCTCTTGTCCCTGCTCTGTTGGTGTGTCTGTCCTGAAACTGTGCCTTGACTTCTTTGCCATGGAAGAAAGTTTCCGGCTGTGTTAACTGATGGTTTCATGGAGTTGGCGCAGAAGTTCCCATCCATTATTGCTGAGTTGCGAAGAGAGAGGCCTGTGTCATGACATCACTGTGGTTCATCTCCATGTATATAGTTCAGTCCGGTGTTCATGTCTATTATTAGTATGGTGTTTTGTGTTCAGATATTTTGATGACTGCTACCCTAAGCGTACTAGAGCTTAGAACTTGTTTTATCGCATTATTTGTTTAAGTATGCAATGTGCTAATGATACATGTGATGGTGATGTGTTGGAGGTTATTTCCACTGCTTAGGTCAGGTGCAAACGTATGGTCATTATGCATCAGTAGCATAATTGAGTGTTTGTATGATTTGTTTCTGTTTTGTTAGTGCTGTCCAGTCATTTGCTGAGTTCTCTTTTGAGATATTTGCTTTGTTATTACCACCTATGCACATCTATTTGAGCACTTAACTATGTTTGCATCCCCATTTGGACCATCATTTAGTTCAGTGATCAAGTATAGCTCATGCTCCGCTTATATATTATGTTGTTTGCTGTTTGATAAGTTTTTGAGCGTCTGGAACTTTAAACTTTAAAGTCGATTCTGCCTATACTGGTAAGTGAAACGAGGTTGAGGATATGGTCACAGAACTCGGGACATGGATAATAACAAATTTATATATAGCTTAAGTTAAGCTTTTGTTTCTCTGTTCTCTTGTCCCTGCTCTGTCGGTCTGTCTGTCCTGAAACTGGATTATGTACCTTAGCTCCATACAGTACGTTCTTTCTGATATATACAAAGCATGTGGGATGTACTTGTATGTTGTATTGCACTGTTGACGCTCCCTTTATTTATTCCTTCCGGTTTTGTATTCTTTCCCCTCATATTTATGTTCAGAAAAAATGTTCAGAAAGCTTGGTTGTGTGCAGTCGATCGTAGAGACTGAACAGTTCAGAGGCTTGAATTGGTCTTGTTTCCTAATAATTCATATAAAAAGCTGATATATGACTGTGGGCTGTTGGTCACTGGACCAGCAACCAAGGTGAGCAGACCCTGCTCTCCTTCCCTCTCCCTCTCCCGTGACCCAAGGTTGAAGAAGAGCTGAGCTCTCTCTGCCCTCTCTCTCACAGCACACGGTTTAGCAGTGGCTGAAACCTTGACACAAAGGTTGTGGCAAAAGAAGCTGCCTTTTTTCCATTGCATATAGGTACATATATATAGAACATTGCAATTTTGCTTGCTACTCCAGCAGCTTGTAACAGCACAAGCAAAATCTAATTTGACTACTACTACTAGCTGTCCTATCTTACATGCCAAGAAAACTTAAGGACTAAGCTATGCTACTTGCTGTACAAGAAAACAACAACAAGGAAACAACAACAGATTACTCAACAATTCTTCCCCTAATCATGCTGCTAACCCTTGACCTCCACCATGCCAATCATGCCCCTGAGCTCCATGAACCTTAGGCATCCGAGCAACTTGGTGAGGATGTCAGCGAGCTTCCGACCCGTGTCGATGAACTCGATGATGAGTTGCCCTCCATCGACGCAATCACGAAGGAAGTGAAACTTCAAGTCGATGTGCTTGCTTCGATCGTGGAGGACGGGGTTCTTTGCCAACGTGATCGCCGGTTGGTTGTCCACCTTGAGCGCCGGCGGCCGAGCCTCAACTCCGGTGAGCTCGCTCAACAACCGGCGCAACCAGACTAACTGGCATGACGCAGTGGCCGCCGCGGCGTACTCCGCCTCACATGTTGATAGCGCCACCATCTTCTGCTTCAGCGACTGCCACGCGATTGGCGTCGCACCGAGGAAGACGATCACGCCAGAGGTGCTTCGTCATCCGTCCACATCGCCTGCCATGTCCGCGTAGCTGAATGTCGTGAGCCATGGCCTTGGGCGGCGCCTCACTGAACGTGGTCAGCTGAAGCCCGCCGCGCTTGGGGAAGACAATGCCCAGCTCCACTGAGCCCTGGATGTAGCGCAGCAGCCGCTTGACCACCATCCAGTGGTCCTCCCTTGGGTCCTCCATGAATCGGCTTACGTAGCTTACCACGAAAGCGATGTTCGGTCGTGTGTGCGTGAGCCAGCGCAGCCCGCTGATGATGCTCCGGTAGAGCGTAGCGTCCACCTTCGCCGTGGTGCTCTGCTTCGAGAGCTTGATGCGCTCCTCCATCAGTGTGGCCACTGCCTTGCAGCTCGCCATGCCTGCCCGCTCCAGTAGCTTTTGTGCGTAGGCCTGCTGCCCGAGGTTGATGGAGTCCGGCCCCTGCTTTACCTCGATGCCGAGGTAGTAAGACACGGTGCCAAGGTCACTCATCTGGAACCGCGTGGCCATCTCCTCCTTGAACACAACAATGTCTGCCACCCGTGCTCCGGTGACGATGAGGTTGTCCACGTACACCCCGACGATGAGATGATCCTTCCCCGTCGGCGGGTGTACAGGGCATGCTCCGTGGCACACCGCGTGAACCCAAGCTCTGCCATGGTGGTCTCGAGCTTGGCATTCCAGGCCCGCGGTGCTTGGCATAGGCCGTAGAGCGCCTTCCTCAGCTGCAGCACCTTGTCCTCTGCTCCTTTGACAACGAAACCCGGCGCTTGCTTCACGAAGACCGTTTCCGCTAGGTCCCCGTTCGAGAATGCCGACTTGACGTCGAGGTGGTGGATCGGCCAATCCTTGGCCGCCGCAAGTGCGAGCAAAAGCCGCACCGACTCCATACGCGCCACCGGTGCGAATACCTCCTCGAAGTCCACCCCTTCATGCTGGACGAGTCCGCGCGATGAGCCACGCGTTGTGCTTAACCACAGCGCCGCGCTCATCCCGCTTCACCTTGAACAACCATTTGAGCCCGATCGGCCGACATCCTGCCAGTGGATCGACCAGCTCCCAGGTGTTGTTCTCCTCGATCGACTTCATCTCCTCCAGCATCGCCTTCCGCCACGCCGCGTCGTGCTCCGCAACTGCGAACGTAGCCGGCTCCTCTGCACTCATCAATAGCAGAGTAGGGTCATCGTCAAGCAACCTCGCCGCCAGCCCTGGTACCGCTGCTTCACCGACAACGTTGTCCATGCGCCGGAATCGGACCTCCTCTCCTTCGTGGAAGGCGTCCATGAAATCCGAGACGTTTGATGGCGGTGATGCGTACTCGATGGTGGTCGCCGTCGGCACCCCTTGTTCTGGCGAAACAGGGGATTCCCCCTCCATTGGCGGGGAGTGGCATGCTCCGCCTGGGCTAGGTGGCTCCTCCACCTCTGCAACAGACGACTGCTCCGCTTCCGCCGCCGCAGGTTCTGGTGCTTGCGCTTCCTCGGCCACCGCGCCCTCCACAGCCTCGCCGTGGCCATGGATCACCAACTGCTCGACGACGAATTAGTCGCAGAGCCCGCCACCACCTTGTTCTTTCCCTGCCTCCGGCTCGTCCCACTTCCACGACGTGGCCTCGTCGAAGACCACATCCGGGGACCCCACCACCTTGCCGCCGACCGGATCATACAAGTGATATGCCTTTGATCCCTCCTCGTAGCCGAGGAAGACCATGCGTGTGCTCCTGTCCTCCAGCTTGCCGAGGCCCGGCTTGGTGGCCTTCGCATGGCCGATGCAACCGAACGTGCGTAGGTACGAGACATTGGGCTTGCGCCCATGCCATGCCTCGTATGGCGTCACCCCCTTCAAGGCCTTGGTCGGCGACCGGTTGAGGATGTGAATCGCGGTGGTGACCACCTCTCCCTAGAACGCCGCTGGCACCCCCTTGGCCTTCATCATCGACCTCGCCATGTCGATGATGGTCTGGTTTCGGCGCTCCACGACGTCGTTCTGTTGCGGCGAGTATGGCGCAGTGAGGTGGCGCCCAGTCCCCCCCGCGCGGGTGCAGTAGGCACCCTCCACTCCTCCGCGCAGTAGGCAGCGGAACTCCACTGCCGGAATTCCGCTGCCCGTCCGTCCTCAGCACCCGCAGCTTCTTCCCGGACTCCACCTATGCGCGCTTTGAAGCGCTTGATGGCGTCCGCCGCGTCGCTCTTGCTCGTCAGGAGCTGCAGCCACATGTACCAGCTGTAGTCGTCCACGAGCAGGAGGAAGTACCGTCGTCCGCCCCGTGTGTCGCCGGCGTGATTGGCCCGCAAAGGACCCCATGGACCAGCTCGAGCGAATTCGTCGTCCGGTACTTCGCCGCCTTAGGAAATGGCAGCCTCCTCTGCGTCCCCGCCAGGCAGCTGTCGCAAAGCTCATCGGAGTGCTTGATCTGTGGCAGCCCCATCACCATCTTCCCGAGCTGCCCGAGCGTGTCGAAGCTCAGGTGGCCGAATCGGCCGTGCCACAACCATGGCTCCTCGGTACACGCGGCCGCCAGACACACTGGCTGCTCCACCTTCAGATCGAGAAGATAAAGATTAAAGCCATTATATGGGCGAGCGTTACCTAGAAACACCGCTCGCCTTGTCCCTGAATCACAGACACGCACCGTCCTTGTCCTGTCCACAGCAACTCCCTCAAGGATCAATCATCCGCACCGCGTCCAGCTGCCCAAGCTCACGATGCTCGAGTGCAGCTACAAGACGTAGTACACATCCGTCAGTGCACGGTGCTGGCCGTTCCGACACCAGAAGAGGACAGTGCCTTGGCCAAGGATGTCAACCCGCGACCCATCGCTGAACTTGACCGAACCAGTCTTGTTCTTGTCGAGGTCGGAGAAGGCGGTGCGGCATCCCGTCATGTGGTTGCTCGCCCCGGAGTCAAGATACCATCTATGCTCGAGCTCGTCGCCGACCGCGCCCAGATGGACTTGCGCGCGCGGCTCGTCAAGGTCGACGTCCTGCGGTGCAATCCTCTGCTGCGCTTCTGCCTCCCCTGCTTTGCCTTCCTGCAGCACACAATACTCGCCCATCAACAATGCGTGCTCGTCGTCGCTGTCCTCCCAAGCCAGGTGCACCTCCTCCTTTTTTGGCTTCTTTTCCGGGCACTCCCGCGCCCAGTGCCCCACCTTCCCGCAACGCCTGCACGCGTTGGGGTCGGTGATCTTCTTCTCTTTTCCTGTGCGGCTTGCTGCGTTGCTTGCCGCCACCACCACCACCGCCGCTACTGCCACGGCTGGAAGAGCCTTCCCCGGTCCGCCGCTTCTCCTTCATGCGCGCGTCCACTCCTCCTCGGTCAGCAGCAGCTTGCTTGCGTGTCTTCTCTCTCCTGTGGCGCCGGCGTGCAATCCTCCACCGCACGGAGTCGCCCGGCCACATCCTCCAGAGACAATGTGGCCATGTCCAGCATGGTCTCAATGGAGAGGTCCAGTTGGGTGTACTTGGCCGACACGACGCGAAGAAGCTTGGCCACGACGTCCTCCTCGTCCATCGGCTTCCCAAACGCGGCCAGCTGGCTGGCCACGGACTGCAGCCGTAGCAAGAAATCCTCCACAGACTCACCATGACGGAACTTCATGTCGTCGAACTCGCGACGCAGCTGCTGCGCCTTGGCCTTCTTGGCTCGATCTGAGTCGACGCGGAACGATGCAAGCATCTCCCACGCCTCCTTTGTCGTGTTCTTTGTGTCGATCGCCTCATGGAACTCGACCGGAGTGGATGCCAGCAGCGCCTCCGTGGCACCTACCTCCTCATCCTCACCCACACCTCCAGTCTCGACGGCGGCCCAGCAACGGCGGGCGCGCATCTTCCACTTCATGTGGACAGCCCACTCGCCATAGTTGGTGTGGGTCAGCATCGGCCAGGAAGTGTTGCTGTACCTCCCGCACCGTGCGCACCTCCACCATGGGCTGAGTGGCCAGGGGAAGCTCCTTCCCGGAGGTCTCAGTCCCCATAGGCACTGCAGTGGCGTCGTCAACCATCGCCAGCGGTCAAGCGCAGCGACGGTGTACGGCTCTGATACCACTTGTTGGTTGCTTGACCAGCAACCAAGGTGAGCAGACCCCGCTCTCCTTCCCTCTCCCTCTCCCTCTCCCCTGACCCAAGGTTGAAGAAGAGCTGAGCTCTCTCTGCTCTCTCCCTCACAGCACACGGTTCAGCAGTGGCTGAAACCTTAACACAAAGGTTGTGGCAAAAGAAGTTGTCTTTTTCCATTGCATAGACATTATAATAGACATGCAAGTCGATTTGCTTGCTACTCCTAGCAGCTGTGTAACAGCATAAGCAAAATTTAATTTGACTACTACTACTAGTTGTCCTTATCTTACATGCCAAGAAAACTTAAGAACTAAGTTATGCTACTTGTTGTACAAGAAAACAACAGTAAGGAAACAGCAGCATATTACTCAACATGGGCGTGCCTGTCGAGTTACCAATCCAATACTACGGGCCTGTTTGGGACAGCTCCTCCAACTCCAGATCCACCTAATCTAGCTCCACTCCACGAAAAGTTTGCCAAACAGTCCAGCTCCACCAAATTCAAATTTACCAAAAAGATGGATCTATAGGTCAGATTCACCATTTTGGTGGATCTCCTCAAGGGGTGCTCCACCAAACTCAAATTGGTGGAGTTGGAAAAAATTACCCACCAATGCCACTGATTACACAACATACCGGTTCGTTTCTATTTTTCCCGATTCGTTTCTATTTTTCTCCCCCTACTCCGTCGCGTTTCTTCTTCATCCCATGCCCGACTCCACCATGGCCAGCAAGCCGCGCCCATCCCCACCAAGGATGACGAGCCCTTTGTGGCCACGCGCCGCCTCACCGCGGCCGTCCCGGCTCCCCGCGGCCGGCGAGCCGCGCCGCACGGCACCCGCTCTCAACGCAGTCGCGCCCGCCTCCACCGTGGCCATGCCCGCCCCTCCACGTCGGCGAGCTGCACCGCGCGACACTCGCCCCCACACGACCGGCGAGCACTTCTCCGCATCCGGCCTGGCCGTGGCTGAGGTCGGAAGGATCCACGACGGGCCGTGGCCGCGACGAGCGAGGTCAGGTCCGCGCCGGGGACGAGCGCGATGCCGCCGCGAAGAGGCCGCGTCGAGCCACAACGGCGCATCCACATCGAACGTGGCGGCGACGGCGCCGAGATGGGCCGCGCGGAGCCACGATGGGCGAGGCCGGGCCGCGCAAGGGTACCACGACTGAGCGTGGCGGCGATGACCGCATGGGGCCACGACGAGCGATGGGCGAGGCCGGGCTGCGACGAGCGTGGTGGCGTTCATGGTGCCTGCGGTGCTCCTCCTGGGTCACGTTCGTAGTATTTTTTTTCCCCAATTTCGGTAGAGAAGAAAGGATTGGAGACACTGACGCACGAGACCTATCTGAAGGGTAAATTAGGCAATTCTAATTAAATTGCCCTTCGTGGATCTGGATCTACTGTATATGCCAAACAGTTTCATGATAGATCCTCAGATTCATGGTAGAGCTGATTCATGATGAATTACAGATTCGGATTCATTTTTCAAGTGGTGAATCTCTCCCAAGCAAGCCCTACAGCTATTCTCCAAAATACTCGTTTCAAGCGAGGCTGTTCCCTGCCAAAGCCTCGCTCGTTTCAGGCTGTTGGTGCTCGTCGTGACGAGCGGCAGCAGCGGTAGGCAGCTGTGAATCGGCTGGAGCGCGCGATGAGCCAGCAGAAGATCCGGCAGCGTTGTTTCGGCGGCGGTGACGACTGGTGCTTGAAGAGGGTGCTCCTGCTCGTGTTCCCTTTCCACAGGAACAAGAAGAGCAGGCAACCAAGGGGGAGGGAGAGGAATAACAGTGATGACAGCGAAAAGAACGTGAATATTATTAATCCAAACTGGACGGCCGGCTGCGACTGCGTTGCTGGTCGGCAAGCTGACGGTGGGTACAAGACACAATGATCTTCATTTATATAAGACAAACAACAATGTGTACTTCTATGTGTTGTATTCCAGTTTGGTAAAAAAAGTCGTTTTAGATAAGGTTTAGGTCAAACATTGAGAATATAAATCATGAATAACTTTTAAATTGTTGAGTTTAGAGATGTAAAAATCATATAAATAAATTTGTCTTGAAAAATATTTTCATAAAAATATATATATCACTTTCAATAAATATTTTAAAAGAAACAAGTGGTCAAAGTTACGTTTTGGAGACCGTGTCGTTTTTTGAAATGACTTCTTTTACCAAACTGGAGGGAGATCATACTTATTGGGCATATCTCTGATTACAACAGGTTTGCAGTGACAGACGACGAGAACGTAGCGGCTTCTTGAAGACGGTTATGTCCTCGTTTTAGAAGCGGCGGTCCCGAGATAGTCGATGAAGAATCAGGGCAGGTTTAGATTCCAAATATTTACAAGATTCTTCATCACATCGAATCTTTAGTCGCATGCATGGAGTATTAAATGTAGGTAAAAAAATAACTAATTGTACAGTTTATCTGTAAATGTCGAGACGAATTTGAGCCTAGTTAGTCATGTTTGAATAAAGTTGATAAAGTTTGTCAAATAACAACGAAAGTTGTACATAAACTTTACACCAAAAATCCTACCAACTAAACACACCCTAAAGATGTATTATGCTGAACCGTGAACACTCGAACCTAAAGACATGCGAGTGGGGAGTGGCTATCCCATCCGCAAAAGCCAAGTTAGAACGACGACGAAACAATGACAACTTGTCGTGAGGCCTTGCTGACAGTGATCTTGAGGTCAAGCTAAATCCATCGAAAGCTTATCAAATAAGTTTTCTATCATGTATGCATTTGCTTCAATTGCACTCTGTATGAAAGAATTATGGCCTCCGAAATGAAGTAGTGTTGGGCCTTCGATGAACTAAATGTTCAATTTTGATGAACCTGTACATTGAGATGAGTTTTGTTCATGGCATACCACCGTTGTTCTTAAGCACATTTGAAATACCGGTATTAGATAGAAACCAATTCTTACTTTTATTATTACACAAATATAGAAATAAACTCACCTTGTAATCAATAGTCGTATCTGTAGGTGTCATATCCTCATCACAGCCCAAACTGTCCTTTTGTTGACGTTTAATCATCATGTTTGTCTTTATAGGTTTATCTTAGAAATTGTGGACTACTAGAAATAAGACGACGATTGAGAAGAAAATTTCCAAGCCATCCAAGTGATATCATATTATCATGTATGTTACTGTTAGAATGATGCAGATGTGGAGTCTGGCTAAAGGAGAAAGACGGATCGAGGAAACTCCACGCTAAGCAACATTTCTATCTCGTATACATTATATTGGTGCAATGTTTTTTCCATGCAAGAAACCTCATTTCCATTACAACAAACAAAAATACAAGCATTTAAAGTAGAGTTAAATGCACCATAGGTTCATGGAATTGCACGGGTGTGTTAAATAGGTTCATGGACTTCTAAATTACATTTATGGCCCCTTAAACATGATCATTCGTTCACCGCAGGCCCAATTTGACTCGTCAACATATTTTTGCCGACGTGGTCTGGTCAGCGTGGAAGAAACTGCGGCGAGGCACACGTGAGGGACACGCGAGGAGGGTGTGCCCCTGCTTTTTGTAAATTGGCCCTTCTATTTTTCCCGCAGCGCATCACTGTAGCGTGGAGGGAACCCAGCTCAGCCAGATGACTCTGGAGCTCAACATCATCGTCAATGGAGCTGCCACCACAAACTTCTACGAGAGGTACACTACAACAGAAACAGCTTTTAGCACCGGTTGGGAAGAGGCTTTAGTCCCGGTTTTCCCAACCGGGACTAGCAATCCGGGACTAAAGCACGTGAGGGACACGCGAGGAGGGTTGGCCCCTGCTTTTTGTACATTGGCCCTTCTATTTTTCCCGCAGCGCATCACTATAGCGTGGAGGGAACCCAGCTCAGCCAGATGACTCTGGAGCTCAACGTCATCGTCAATGGAGCTGCCACCACAAACTTTTACGAGAGGTACACTAAAACAGAAACAGCCTTTAGCACCGGTTGGGAAGGGGCTTTAGTCCCGGTTTTCCTAACCGGGACTAAAGGTGGGAGACTTTAGTTGGTGGGAGACTTTAGTCCCGGTTGGTCCCAACCGGAGCTAAAGGCTCCCACGAGAAAAAATAAATGTGCATTTGTGAGATTCGAACTCAGCACCTCTCGCCTCACGCACGCTTACCAACTGAGCTACACAACCCACGTGATACAGTTCTGAACGTTTTCCTTCTGAATACATTCGTGAAGAACCTTTAGCCCCGGTTGGTAAAAGGACCTTTAGTCCCGGTTGTTAACACCAACCGGGGCTAAAAGGTCACCCTTTAATCCCGGTTGGTAACGGGCTAAAAGGTCACCCTTTAATCTCGGTTGGTATTAGCAACCGGGACTAAAGGTTGGGGGACCTTTAGTCCGGGTTAGTAACACCAACCGGGACTAAAGGTTCACCTTTAGTCTCGGTTGGTCTTACCAACCGGGACTAAAAGTTTTTAACCCCGGACACAATTTTTTGCCGAGACTATAGCTCAGTTGATAGATCGCCCAAAGACCATTTCTGTTGTAGTGGTACGACGTGGCCTTGGATGTGAACGTGATGGGAGTGAAGCATATTTGCTAGTTGGCCAAGCAGTGCCCCAATCTGGAGGTCGTCCTCCATGTGTCCACGAGTATGGATTAGTGTACGTGTTCGTTAATTAATTTGCCGATGGTCGATCGAAAGAAAGGTACTGAAGAAAGTTTGAGAACCGCTCCAAACGCTGTAACCAGTGATGCCAACTTTTAGGGAAGCCGTCTCTTCGGAGACATCTGATAAAACTTTTAGCGAAGCCGAGGAAAGGAGAAGTAATGAAAGTAGTTGCGTCGGTGCTTGGATAATAGAAAACTGTTTTGTTGGTACGATCATCAGCAACCATTGGTCTATTGTGGATCTTATCTCTGTAAGTTTAGGTGAGAGAGGAGGATGCAGTGAGTATTTTATTCCAGTCGCACTAGGACGATGCCCCTCTTAGATATGTGTCGAATACGTGTATAATCCGGTTACAGTTGGACTTGAATTGTATTAGGGGCTAGGATAGAGTTGGAGTCGAACTCTGCCTATCCTAGGGGGCCATAAATATGAGGTCACCCCTGTTGTAACCATGAGACGACTTGGCGGCTGGTTTGAGTGGCGGCGAGGCCGCGGGATCGTCCGGATGCCGGTGTAGCTGCTGTTTATGGGGAGGAGCGCCCGTAGTCATGCCCCGAGGATTAGGCATATCACTGAAACTCGTTAAAAAAACATCGTGTCTTGGTGTCGTTCTCGTTTGTGTATTTTCTTCTATGGTGGTTATGCTTCCGCGTTCATCAATTAGTAGATCCATTCGGGTCTAGAACTAACCGTGCACTCTAACAAGTGGTACCGGAGCCGGATTTATAGAAGAAGATCGTGGAGGTGCGATGGATATGTTTCACACCGCGCGAGGCTTGCACGAGTATGTCTGGAGAAAGACATGGCGCAAGGTGGAGTACGACGACGATCGACGTCTCGATCGGTGGAGTTGGAAACTTCGAGTGGGTGGCTTGAACTGTCCAATAGACTGCAATCAACAGGAATCTGTCCAGACGTGGAGATCGGGTTGATAGCGGTTGGTGGCTGTTGTTCGATAGGGGTCGGTCAGACGTGACGGCCAGGTTCGATGGTGCGGCTGGAAGGCGTCGTGGATGAAGACGGTGGCTTCAACTCATGATCAAATTGATGGGACTTCAATCTTGATCAGGGTGATCGTTGCGAGATTAGTAACGATGGTGGTGAAAGCCACAATCGTGGACTTGGTGTTGATGGAGGTGTCTCATGCTGCGATACTATGGGCGTCTGATATGGAAAGATTTGCGTGCTTGATTCGTTAAATGAAGAGCTGTTGCAATTGATGGAAAATTATACACGCATCGTGTATACTTGAGTTTTGCATGGTTCTGGAACTTTGCACGTGAGGTGTCCATCCTAGGGACGTGCTTGACTATTCCTGTTTGTTTTGGTGACCGGATAAAGGAGACATGGTGGTATACATGTTGGTTTCTTGTTGGAGAAGTATACGGAAGGTAAGTTGCCGATTATTTTTCTGGTGAGGTTTACGTATCTTTGCAAGAGTTCACATCGACATACGACACCTCATATCCGTTTCTGGTCAGAAAAAAGAAATAGTTGGGGCAGGGTCTACAGGAGATTGTGGCATGGAAAGTACGTGGGCAGGCGGCCCGGAGTCCGATTTTATTCGGAAGTTGGAACTGCGTGGTGCCGTTCAGCCTCCATAAAACCAGAGAAGTCCACGGGAGATTGGAACGAAAGCAATCTTGAGTTGTTTATGACTGTTATGACGGTTGGAGATAAACAGGGCAACACTCAAGCGGGTTGATTTTGTTGTGTGCAAACGGCAGGACAATCGACAAGGCTTGTGAGCGGCGCGGCTATGGCGGAGAGGCTAGCAGTGCTATGCTAGTCATACCGTGAGGCAGAGGCGATGATGGGATTAGCAATGACGACATAAGAGCGTGGCGGCCGATGGAGTTCTTCTGTGGCGTGGCGACACATAGTGCAAACTCAGGATGCGGGTTTTGCATTGGAGGAGTTTGTGTGCTTCCAAGACAGCAAAGTACGTGGATCGATTCAAGTCGCATGTGGGATCGAAGGACATAGGGCTGAGTTGGAAGAAGGTATAGACGACTGATATCTATACTTGCAACTGGAGTAATCTGGTTGGTCGGTACTGCGGAAGGCTACGGTGTAAGACGTCGGACGTAGCAATGCAGTGGAAAAGAAGAGCAAGCTAATATGACAGTTTTTCATATGAGACTCAGATAGACAAGTTGGGTATGATATTAGATTCAGTTAGCTCGTGTGGTGTCTAATAGGAGCAGACGTGCTTCACGAGTCAGACATGTCAGGGCTGAAGATGAATCTAATTTTATTCAAGAGAGACTGAGTGATGAGAAGAGAAGAGTGCACAACTGCAGGTGGAGTCATGATTGTATGGCACTGCAAGTATAGCGGAGTCTCTTGTTTGCAGTGGGTCTGTGATCAAACTCGTCGAACAGCTCGTGTGGAGTTGTGAAGGCAACAACTCAGTTCGGATACACGAAGGTTCGCACAGGGACGACTTCAAGATGGCGTGCATATTCGTCAAGGTGGAGTTTGTTAGATATGTGTCGAATATGTGTATAATCTGGTTACAGTTGGACTTGAGTTGTGTTAGGGGCTAGGATAGAGTTGGAGTCGAACTCTGTATTCTAGGGGGCCATAAATATGAGGTCACCCCTGTTGTAACCATGAGACGACTTGGCGGCTGGCATATCGCTGAACCTCGTTAAAAAAATATTGTGTCTTGGTGTCATTCTCGTTTGTGTATTTTCGTCTATGGTGGTTATGCTTCCGCGTTCATTAATTAGCAGATCCGTTCGGGTCTAGAACTAAGCATGCACTCTAACCACTACGCCCAATGCTTAACTGCAGCGGGCGATTTGGGTTTACCGCAGCGGGCAATGGCGTCCGCTGCAGTGCTAAGGCCACGGTTAATCGTGGCAAGTACCGCAGCGGGCGCCCTTGCCCACTGCGGTAAATGCATTAACCGCATCGGGCAACATAAAGCGCCCGCTGCGGTTAATCAGATTTACCGCAGCGGGCAAGTAAGGATGCCCGTCGTGGTTAATCATTTAAAAAAACAAAAAAAGCCCTGGACAGACCCGCTGAGCCCATCCACGGGCCCGTCGAGCCCATCCAAAGCTGCATCGTCGCCGCCGCCGGATCCCGTGGATCCACCGCTGGATCCAGTCGGTCCACCACCGGATCTGGCCGCCATGGGATGGATCCAGCCGCCACGAGGTGGATCCGGGCCATCGAGAAGCCGAGCCCCACCGCGGACCATCCCACGACGGTGAGCCCCATGCAGTTGAGGAACATGAGCGCGACATTGAAGGAGACGATGAGGGGAAGATGAGGAAGCACAACAGCATGTACGGTGAGCCCGCCGCCGGCTCCACGTCGTAGGCCCCCCCGCACAACCTCGAGGAAGATGAGCGGCACCGGGGACAGCTTGCGGTGGCCGCCGGACCCGGACCCGGCCCCAACTCCGTTGTTGCCGCCGTCTTCGGGCGCTGCCACCGCCAAGGCGTCGGCGGCGATGTTCTTGTCCTTGGCGTCCCCCTCGACTCCGAGATGGGCTTCGCGAGTCATGTCGTTGTCGTTCGTGAGGAGGGTGTGAGCAGTGAGGAAGGTTGTGTGTGGTGCCTGCCGAGAGAAGAAGTGGGGCGGCGGGGGAGGAAGAACGACCCGTGAGGGAGTGAGAGCGGCGGCTGAGTAGGGAATGAGTGAAGAAAACCCTAACTGGTCCTTATATTTATATGAAGGATGACTATTGGGCCTCATATGGGCCTTGATTTTAACCGTAGCGGACATCTTAAGATGCCCGCTGCGGTAAATCGATTTACCGCAGCGGGCAAAAGTGCCCGCCATGATAAATAAAAAGTGTCCGCTGCGGTAAATCATGAGATTTACCGCAGCGGGCAAAAAAAGAGTCCGCCACAGAGGACAAAAGGACAACGCTGCGCAAGTTCGTTTTGTAGTAGTGAACAGCCCCGTTTCCAACGTGGCCACTTTCCAGCCATCGCTGGTAGGAGTACGCTGTGACCGGCGCCCTAAGGTTCGCCCAATTGGACATCTATAGCTCCATTTCTGGATGTTGCACGAGGGGAACGTGTGGTGAAGCACATGTTATATATTATAAAAAAAAGCGAAAAAATAAAGACCACCCACTTGCCGTTGCCACTCGCCATCCACCGAAGTCCGTAGTCTGGAAATAAATATCATGAACGACTAGCTAGATCTAGATGCAATGGATCCGGCCTGTTATATACTCCACTGTACTAGCTAGATAAGGATTAGACGACCGAACTGTGTGAGCTAGCAGTCTTGTACAGACTCGGAGCAAGGTATAGGACTAGCTAGCTAGTTACAAAGCCAAGAACCAGCAGAGTAGTGGAGGGAAACATTGACTCATTGAGAGAGGAGATCGAGGAAAACAATGGCGGGCAAGGAGGATCTGAAGCTCCTCGGCCTGTCGCTGAGCCCGTTCGTGGTCCGCGTGTGCATGGCGCTGAACATGAAAGGAGTGAGCTGTTACGAGTACGTCGAGGAGGACCTGTCCAACAAGAGCGAGCTCCTGCTCAAGCTCAACCCGGTGCACCAGAAGGTGCCCGTGCTCATCCACAACGGCAAGCCCATCTGCGAGTCGCTCGTCATCGTGGAGTACGTTGACGAGCAGTTCGCTGGCCGTTCGATCCTCCCAACCGACGCCTACGAGCGCGCCACCGCTCGCTTCTGGGCCGCCTACGCCGACGACAAGGTATAAATAAACATGCACGCGACTACGCGAGATCGAGTTTATTTGCTTCTCTGTTCTCATCTGCAATCGTGAACAACTCGTGTACTGGCACCGGTCCTTGCTTCCTTGCAGTTGTTCCCGGCGTGGTACGGCATCGTGAGGGCGCAGGCGGAGGAGGAGAGGGCCGAGAAGGTGAAGGAGACGCTTGCCGCGATCGAGCACATGGAAGTGGCCTTCGCCGAGTGCTCCAACGGCAACGCCTTCTTCGGCGGCGACTCCATCGGCTACCTCGACATGGTGCTCGGCTCCTTCTTGTTCTGGTTCGAGGCGCTGCGCAGGGTTTACGGCCTGGAGATCGTTAACGCGGCCAGGGCTCCGCGCTTGGCTGCGTGGGCGGAGCGGTATGGAGGCAGTGCCGAAGCAAAGGAGGTGGTGCCGGTGCCCGAGGTGGACTTGGCGGTACAGTATATCAATAAGTTTCGTGCCCCTGCTGCCGCCGCCGCCGCCGCCGCCGCGAAGGTAGCGAGTTCATCTGAATGAGTTCAGGCTGTAACCATACCTGGTCTGAAAAGGTGAAGGGTTGATGGGTAGCCGTTGCTATGATGCAAATTCCAACCGAATACGTACTCAGTGATTGTTGAGTACCATCTTGTATGTTATAATTGTTGAGTATATGGTGGGGCTCAAACTTCTTATATTCAATAAAAAGGTATCTAGATGGATGCTAGATGTTGGATCTTGTAAGTTTTGTGGGGGGGGGGGAGTACCAAGAGTTCTCAGACGGAAAAATGCGGTCGCGGAGCTTACTCCAGCACGCTCATTGGCTGCTTTTTTACATGGACCCTATTTGTTTGTGTACTTTCCACAGACCATCGATCAGCTTGCATGTGTAGCCGGTTCATTAACTTCGGCTCGTTTCCTCCGACTCGGGTGTCTGCTCGGCTCGTCGCTCCTTTCTATCTCTCTCTCAGCTGGTGGGCTCTCAGCTCATCTCCATTACCGAAGCCCTTCAAAAAAATCCCTTCTCTCTCTGCCATTCGAGTCCTCTTCTAGCTCTGACTCTCTCTCAGATCCGACACTCCTCTCTCTCTCCCCCTCCCTCTCTCCACTCTCTCCCCTCCCTCTCTTTCTCAGATGTGACACTCGTCTTTCCGATTTAGTTTTTTTCTTTCAAACTGTTGGACTATATTTTTGCGCTCCTTCATCTCCTCTAGTTTATTTTTTTTTTCATTTTTGGGTTATTAATAGATGCACTTCTAGCCGGTTCGTAGTTTTCCCCCCAACATTCTAGCAGCATCTATGCTGCTCTTTTAATTTGTTTGTTCGATTCGCTAATAGCTCAAACTCGAGATGATTTTTTTTTGCAACTCTTTTGAATCACTGGTAGATCCAGGCATAGATCTCATTCTGCTGCAGTTCTATATGCATTTGGGTTTTTCAACATTCTAGTTTGTATCCTCTCCATTATTATTTTCTTGTATAATCTAATCCGGCGTCGGAGCTCAAAAGGTTTGTCACAAATCCCCTCCTCTTTTTTTCTGAATTTTTATTTATTCAGTATGATTTCATTGTGCATTACCTTACGCTCCCTAGGACTTCTAGAAATTCCAACCGTCTGCGGGCGGCAGACAATTTGTTGGTTAGAATGCCGGTAAGCATTGGCACATACCAGGGCTACCCACTTTTCAGTAGCAATCTATTTCTTCTCGACCTCTCATGCACTGTTATTTTGCATTATTTTTTATAAATCTGATTTGTTACATTTATGATTACAGAAATACAACATATTTTTACGTTAGAATTTATTAATTTTTGTCAGAAATCAGAATTCAAACAACAACATCTTTTACTCGGAGTGCTTTTCAGGAGTCACATATTTAATATCTGACAGTTTTATCTAAAAGTGTTTTCCTGAACCATCTGTTAATTGCCAACGTTCATTTTATGCTGCCAGTTTTGCATATATAAAAAAGTTTTCTAAGTTGTAGACATGCTTGTTTTGTTCAATCTGAATGATGCTTTTGTATTGTAGACCTATTTATTTCAGAACTTGAGTTTGTTTATTAATTATCCAGCATGGTATTTTCAATTATTATTGGTGACATAGGTCTATCAAAATTCAATATTGTTATCTTTAAACTGAAATTGTTATCCTGCACAAATGTCTAGAATTGTAGCTGATTTTAAGGCACTTTACACGGTACATTGGTTCTTCTAGGTTGTATAGTTGCTGCATTTGTTGCAACTAGGTTATACTACTGCATTTTTTATTTTTTTTACTAGAAATAGTTATTCACCATGAATTTAATTTATTCAAATCTTTTAATATATTAGGTACCTTAATTGTTCATTATCATTTTCATTTTAGAATCTTCTTATGCTCTGATTGTTGTTCATGCTATTTGTTACTTGGTGAAAAACTGAAATGCCCTTTTAGTATAACAAAATCATTCGGTTTCAATGATGATGGGTTGGGTGCTTTTAATCATGATGGCTATACTAGTGGAGGTTGATCATTCTATAACTACTTTTGGAATATCAAGAGATTAGTACTTATGTTTATGATAGAAATAGTAGCTTTAGGCTGTACATGTGCTTATTTTGTTGCATCTAGATGCTACTTTTAACGGATAGAATTTTTTATTGATTCCTAATGAGTTAAATTATTCTGCGTGGATTTTGTTTGTTTCATTGGTGACCTAAGAATATCAGTTATGATCTATTTTACCAGATTATGCTATGATCTATTTTAACAGATTATTATTATTACTATTTAATTTCCCTATTATGATTTTAGTTCGATGCTGATTTGAGCCCAATCGTAGCAAATTCACCATAATCCTTGAAGGTTTCTTTTTAACTTTGAGTTTCACCTGCTACGTTGATGTCTTTATCCCACTGATCATTATTTTGCAAAATAGCTATTCGACGTGTTCAATTTAGTTCCATAGTTGATCCATCAAACTGTAGCACAGTATCAATTTATATTTGAGGTGCTCAATGCTAATTGTTATCCTACATGAATGAATGCTAACACTGTTGTTTATGATTGTTATGTTGGAAAGTGTATCCCACCTGAATGTTGTAATGGCTTGTAATTGAATTTGGATCATGCTAAGACAGGGGCATCACCCTTAAACTCTAAAAAAATTTGTTAAATAGCAGTATTCCGCTATAAATAATTGCATTTAGAAATGTACATTTGGATAGTTATTTCGTTTGTGCTTTACATCAAGGTTTTAGCTTCTGATTTGAAGCACATTGTAGTCATTCTTAACTGATGTTTACAACCTTGTTGGTTTTACATCTGACTTTTAAAACCATGCTAGGGTCCAATTAAATAATTTGAAAACCTTAACTAATGTTTTAACTTTGTTTTCTTATTTAGGTAGCAATTATGCTCTATACTTCTATTATTTCGTTTGTAGTATTGTCTTTTAAAGTCTGTTGGTGACTTTGTTCAGGGTAGCATTCCTACTTCTGAATCTCATTAGTTCCACAAACTTTACCAACTAATCCTCTCATAATATTTAGGAGTAATTATTTGCCTCTTTATTTGTTCTGATTACTATCATATATATGATGCCCTTTATTTGTCACCGCTGTAGTTTCTTATTGGAACAAAGCTAGAGCACATCATAAAGAAGTTGTCCTATGGGGTCGCCTCGAAGTACACCCTGGGCAAGTGGAAGGGGATGAAATACAACTCCACAAGTATCAGTAACCGTCAAGCTTATTTTTGAACTCTCATTAGCTGTTTTTTGGTGTTGGACCCCATGTGCATGCTCACTTTTTTGCAGACACTGCACCAAATGCATGCATGTAGCTAGCTTAATGCCCCTCAGCTAGTTTCCTCTAGCTCGACTGTAGGGCTGCTCGGCTCATTCAGCCTGATCATGGTTGCCTCCCTATCTTTCTCGTACCCCAATCTCCATCTCCCATATGCAATCTTCGCTCCTCCCTCTTCCTTTCTCGCTCTCACTCTCTAACACCGGTCCTTCTTCTCTGACTGAGCTCCTCTTCGCTACATGATAGTTATTTCATTGCTAATGATGGCATCTGTTTTTATTTGATTTTTTTTGTCTGAATTTTTTCTTCATCAGGTAAGTATGAGGCCAGTGACGAAAATTCCCAATTTAGTGATGAGAAAAATGATCTTGTTCTTGTGAGGGACTGGGTATTTGTAGTTTTCTAGTGTTCTTCCACCGATACCATCTTTCTACTTGTACGCCACCGCTCCTCCTCTTCCTTTCTCTCTCACTCTCTAACACCAGTGCTTCATCTCTATCTGAGCTCCTCTCCGCCACATGACAGTTATTTCTTTGCTAATGATGGCATTTGTAATCTTTTTGTTTGAATTTTTTCTTCATCAGGTAAGTATGTGGCCAATGATGAAAAATTCCCAATTTAGTGATGAGAAAAGGGATCTTGTTCTCATGATGTACTGGGTACTTTCAGTTTTCTAGTGTTGTTCTTCTACAAAACAAACCATTATGTTTTCTTGTGTTGTTCTTTTTCAACATGATGCCTTTTCATGCTATTGCAATTTCTATCTATGGCCCTTAAGCTCCAAGAACAAGATCATATGAACATAGAGGACTTGTTCTGAGGCCTCTATTTGTCACAATTTTTAATGTTTTCTGTTTTGAACAATACTCATTACTACTTATTTGTTGTGGTAATGAAGGGACTCCATGTTAATACTTTATTACTAAGTCTAAGAAACAACACTAATGTAGAAGTTGGTAGTCCTAGTTGATTGCGTTTAGGCGTCTAAGAATTTGTTCTCATAAACGCTAGCCTTCTAATTAGCAATCTCTTATCCTCATGTTCATCGAACTGCTAATGAGTGGTTACTATTCTATACTTGTTATTTTGGCCTTTTGTTATCTGCAATAGAAAGGATTTCTACCTCTGCTCAGCTGGTTGGTGTTGATCAACACAATGGATTCCTAGTTGCAGTGATAGCATCTTGCTATTCTCATACCATACTGGAACAAGATGCTTATGTCTTTTTTGCTCAGTTAGATTAGATATCACTATTCAATTATGTCTTTTTTGCTCAGTTAGATTAGATATCACTATTCCATTATCCCACTTAAAAAGGTATTGATATTTTAACTCATGTAGGAAACTACGATGTGCCTAGAGCTTTCAACTGTGTGTTGCATACTAATATGCAAAGCGTAGATCTACTGGGATTTATGTAGTAAATTGTACTAGTTACTTTATGTACCACTCATACTATTCTATTAATTACTAGCTGAAAGACACCACACTTATTTTGTAGAGAGGTCCTAAGGTAATGAATACGAGATTAACTTGGTTATCAATGTGAATTTGTTGTGATGATATATTTCATCTTATGATGTTTGTTTTGTTCTAGTGAATTTATGGTAGAAAGAACATGTCTTTCTTTTGCAGGGTCTCTAGCTGCTTTATCTGCGTCACTACAGGACCTTCATAATCAAGTTCAGTTATGAAAAACCTTCATATTAGTATGCTTCGACTAAGTTTTAGTTGTTTTCAAATTGATTTTGTGTCAAGTAATTAGTATCTTGAATTTCTGTAGCAAAAAAAAGGTCCATGTGTTCATTCCGAATTGTAAAATATAGGAAGATTGGTGTTCAAGTGGTTGCAGTGTGCAATACATTTTGGCTAGTGTTTTGTTTTGGTTGCCTCTACAATTTGTGAAATTTTAGTATGATCCAATACAATAATCAACTAGGGAAGACAACTTCATTGGCTCTAGGGAATCTACACATGTATTTAAAGATCCTACAACCACTTTTGTAGTTTGAGATGCCCATGTATTAGTCTGAAATGATTCTGGGTGAATCATAGTATAATTTTGGCATTGTTAAACGAGTACCTCTCTGGTGTTGCTCCCTATTTAGGTTTGATTATTGGATCTTGCACTTTTTCCATCATCGTGGCACATCCTTGTATTTGGCAATAAAAATTTATGTGTACCAAGTCCACTAGTTTGCACATGGTACATACTGGATAAAAAGGATTGAACTTTTGTAGTTACAACTAGTTGGTAGTTGCTAAGTTTTAAATTTTGTTGGTTCATCACATATGTCTTCTCATATTGAGTGCTAAATCATGAGTCTTTCTTAGCTTATCATCTGATCCTACAATTGTTACTTAGATTGGGCTAGTTTTTGTCATATTAGGTATCACAGTATCTTTTTTATAATATAATGGTTGCTAAATCTTGTTTGGTTTCCCATTTCTAAGACACTAAATTGTGTTTCAGGAGAATGTATGGCTCTATTTGCAAGTGTTTACCTTAAGGACGAGCAAGACGTGGGTGGATTTTGAACATTTGTTGCATTTGGAATTGTAGTAAAATTTAATGGATTTATTGTTTAAGACTTATGGGACTAGTGCTTGTGTTGTTTTTCTTCTTCAAAATTTGCTCTTTTTATTTCATTCAGAACTCTCTACGTTCTATTTCATATATTTTCTGCATGTTTCATATGAGATAGTGCTATATGCACATCTTTACTGGATCAAATTATGCGCTGAAATTTAATTGTCAATGCACACATGTGTTGCACGGCAGGCAGGCAACATTCGAACTCACTTCCAAATGAAGTACTGGATTTTTTTTTGGATTTAATCGATCTGATTTGTGGGAATTGGGTGGACGCAGACTAGACACAATCTATCTCGCGTGTGTTGTGCCCCCTTTTGCCAAAGGGTGCGATGTGATGAGAAAAGTAATTTAGAATAATCTACTCGCATTAGTTTTTTAGCGCACATTATGCATCGCTTGACAGATTCCCATCTTGCGATCGTCCCGTCTTGTTGCTTGCGCCAGCGGCATTCGCTGCAGCCGCTGTCGAACCGTGTATGCCGAACTGTATTTTTTTCTTCAATGTCACTTAGCTGTACCTCTTCTTTTGTCCAATGTACATTACAAGACGACGTTCTTTGAGTGTACCAATGTTTGTACTTCATTCCTTTAACGTGCAACTAGCGCTATTTCCTTCTCCAGTACTCTTTTTGTCCAACAAAACATACAATTCTAAAATGGGAACGTATGCTATGCAAACTAGACTCCTGTATAAACTATACAAGCTCTAATCAAGAACCACAAAGAATCTAATCTGATGGTCGATAATTTTAGCACTCAAACCCCTCCACTCATGAGGGTGTTTGCAACAGCTGGATAGGATGAGAGTGGGGATTTGAGTGCTAAAATTACTGGCCATCGGATTAGATTTATGTGGTCTTGATTAAAGTTTGTATAGTTTGTACATGAGTCTAGTTTGCATAGCATACGTTCCCTTCTAAAATAGTGTTATGTTTAGTATTTTAAATTTAAATAATATACATTAAAATATATTAATATTTATGATATGCCAAGAAGTGTCGGGGGACCGCAAAAGGGGTACCCCCAATCAACGCAAACAAATAGGTTAAACCTAGAACACCAATTAATAACAAACCTAGCAAGTCTAACCTTCTAAAAAACCAACCCCTCGAGACCTACAACGCTGGCCCACCAAGCCGAAGCCCGAAAACCTATTAAGCGGAAAGTAGGCTGCGTCTCCAAGCCAGGCCTCGGACGAACGCTCGTTCTCCGTCCTGCCCGAGCCTCCAAGCCAGGCCTTAGGCAGGTGCTCAATCTCCGTCTCGCCCGAGCCCTCCGAGCCAGGCCTCGGGCTGACGCTCGTTCTCCGTCTCACCCGAGCCCTCCGCGTCAGGCCTCGGGCGAGCGCTCCACTACCCTTCAAGCCTCCCGCAAGAAGGAAGCTCCCTGCTTCTCAGCTCTGACAACCGTACTAGCCCCATACTGCGCATTTAATGCGTCCACTTACTCCGGTCACATCCTCCGGTACACCGCGTGTGCCACAGTGAACCGGAGCCAGAGTCAAACCTCGTTTTCACCACAAGCATGGCAAAAAGGCACAAGTACAGCACTGTTCGGCCATACCACGCACTGTAGCACGCTCGAGCTTCACCCCGAGGCCTGGGTTCCCGCTGTACGCCCGGGCGTTCCGGGACTTGCCCATACCTGCGGGGGCTCGAGCCTCCCGTAGGCGCCACCTCGAGGCCGGCCCTGCGCCCCTCGGCCCTGACTGCTTTCACGCTATTGGAGGACAGGCACCCCAAGACCGGAGGGACCCCGCCGTGTCCTGTACGTGCCGGGATGGGTGCTGTACGGCGTTCCACATCGCCACGCCTCCACGTCCGCGCCCGGGATGGAGGCCACGCATCAAGGACGCCTCAACAACAACACCCACGTTGGCTACAGTGACATCGACAAGACAGAGTTCCTACCCTTCGCCATATCGAGCGTTGTACATGTCAATCCTGTGTAAACCCTAGCCTCCTCTTGTTCTATAAAAGGGGACGCCAGGGCCCTTCGCGCGCAAGTGACAACGCACGAGTCCACACACACATATACGAGTCCGGACTCCGGTCCATGCTCATTGAGCTTGTATTGCCCCTGTACAAGCACTTAGGTGCAAGTAATACAAGAACCTCCTCCCCCGCTGGACGTGGCCTTCTTTGCCCGAACCAGGATAAATCCTTGTGTCATCTTGCATCACCATCCAGGAAGAGAGCACGCGATCATATTACTCGTTGGTGTCATACCCCGGGTTCGAAACACCGACAGTTGGCGCGCCAGGTAGGGGCCTTCGCGTGTCCGAGTCGATTTCTCGTTGTGTACTGGATGGCTTCTTCGGCTCCTTCGTTCTCTGCTGGTGCCGTCATCTGGTTCGGGAGCCTCGAGTTCCTGGCCACCGGCAGCGGCAACGAGCTGGCCCTGCTCTCCACGGAGAGCCCGAGCGGAGGGCGTGCTACGCCACCCCGCGCGGGGGGCGTGGCGCGTCGCCCGCACCACCACGCGTCGCTACCTCGTGAGCGGCGCCGTCGTCACCATCGTCGCCAGGCACAGGCGGTGCCCGCGGCGTACACCCACTTTCCGCGGTCGACGCAGAGTCCCCAGTGAGGAACCTGTCCGGTGTGCGCGACCGGAGACTTCTAGGGCGCGCGCGCACTCTCCCAGTGAGTTCGCGTTCGTCATGCACACGGACCGGGAGCCTGGCCAGAGGCCCCCAAGCCGTGCTCCGTCGACACCACCTAGCTTCCTCCCGCACGAGATGTACCACGCCGACGCCAGCGGGCCCCCGTTCGGCCTCAACAGCTCCGCAGCCGTCCACGACCTCCGCGTCAGGACGCAGCACACAGCAGCCGCCACGCACTACTACGACAGGCCGAGCGGCGGCAGAGAGGGGAGGAACGTGTTGTAACACCTCTGGTATTTAAGCATGTAATTAACTTGACATATCATCATTAGCATCATTAATCATCTTGATCATGATTTCATGTGTATGCATTTGCTAAGTGTATCATTTTATGTGATGTACCTCTATTGCAAAAACCCTTATTAGCCCACTCCTTCCTATAGGGGCAAAATGGTAATTTCACCTCTGTGCCTAGTTCTATATAATTCTTGTTCAAATTTAGTGCCCTGATGTTGTTGCTTTGATCAAAGTTCAAAAATCAGATTTGAATTGAATTTCCTTTTGCAAAACCCTAAAATCCCAAATCCTGGATTTATTCCCTTTTAAATAACTTTTTCAAAATTCAAAATTTTGAGTTGGTTCAAAAAGCAAAGTTGTGAATCTGACCTAGAGGAACAACTTTGGTATTTACAGATTTCCATGTTTCTATATAAATTTGAAGTAATTTCAAATTCATTCAAATTCCAGTTTTGTCCCCTTTTCAGTTTCAAAAATTTATTCAAAAACTTTTGAGTTTCAGAAAAAGTGTATATTAGCAAAGTTATAGGTTTTGTCAACTTTATAGGTTTGTCAATGGAACAACTTTTCATATTGAAAGATTCTCAGTTTCAGTTTGAAATCCAGAGTAATTTGATTTGAATCAAGTTTGAAAAAAGTGCCTTTTCTGTTTTTGATTGTAGTTCAAAAACTATTTGGAATTTGAAAATGTTCATATTGACAAAGTTGTAGATCTCACTTTTCTGAACAACTTTGGTGTTTTGAGTTTTTGTCGCACAGTTCAAATTTTGAAAGTATTTTGCGAAATACAGAAACTAGCCAAAGTCAAACCCTACACCCTAGACTGTTCATCTTCCCAGGCGAGTCAGGGGGGGGCCCGGCCGCGCGCCCTCGCCGGAGTCGCGTGCCGCCGCGTGTCCGAAGCTCCTTCGGCCAAACCGACTCCACGCCGATGCTCAGCACTCGATTGCGCACGCGAACCGTCTCCAGCTGACTTTGTTCCCGTCCCCTACCGGCCGCAGTGCGTCGCCGCCACGCGTTCGCCGCCGGGAGCCGTGCGCCGGCCCCTGAGTGCCAAACCGCTGACCTCCTGGTGTGTAATCGATCGCGCACGCTTCACTCGTTCTTATCCGCCTCTGCTCAGCCGATTGCTCGCTCTCGCCGCGACTATAAGAACCCCGCCGAGCCGGCCGGAGCAGAACCCAACCCCGTCACCGTGGCCAGAGCGAACCCGAGCCGCCGCTTCTCTCCCAGCTAGCCCAGAAGCTCCGCCAAGTCCTTGCGCAGCTTCACCACCCTCAATTGGTCGCTACCGCCTCCATTCGCCCGGCGTAGCTCGTCGTTGTCATCTCCGGCAAGAATCCCGTCGAGGTCGGGATCGTGAAATACTCCCTCTCCGGCCTTGATCATCCTCCACTGACCCCGCATCACCTTCCTTGCTCCTTTGCGTCTCTGACTGACCCCTTGTGGTCGCTTGTGTCGCACAGGAACGCCGAGTCGACGATCACCGCCGTCCGCCGTCCGCCGGTCACCGTCGAACTCACCCCTCCGTTCATCCCCTCACCTCGCCGAGCCCCGCAATCGACGCCGGTGAGCTCCCTGTTGCTTCCCGTACCCTCAGTTTCGCCGCGGAGCGCCCGCAGTGGCCGGCGTAGCAGCGCCGCCGCCGTCCGGCCGCCGGCAAACGCGGGAAGGAGAAGAACAGTGCCGTTTTTCTTTTTCCAAACATGTGAATAGTGTTCAAATTTCATCTTTTGTATGATTTTCTGTGTGCATCCAAAAATGCTGAAATTTTTGTGGTAGACTCTTTATGCTCTGGAGTATTTTATAAAAATATAAAACTTGACTTTTCTGCAAAAATTTGAAAATGAAAAATCTCCCTTTTAATAATAAATGAAGGTTTTGGTATTTTTGGAGAGTGATTTATAACTCCAAAAACCATGAGACAAATTTTTGTGAGCTTCTTATGCCATGACTAGTCTCTGGTAAATTTTTGAAGTCTTTTGGAGCAAGTTGTTTTTGAGCTTTTATTAATTCTTGAATAGTGCCTTTTGTTAATTAAATGTCTCTAGATTTAATTGAGCACCTTAATGACCTCCAAAAATTATGAAATTTGTTTTGCCATCTATCTACACCATGATGAACATATGTGATTAATTTGGTAATTTTTGGAGCAACTTCATAAAATGACCTTTTAATTAATTTAAGAAAATAGAAAAGAGGTTTAGGTTGGTAATAAGTGTTGATGATGTGATCTTGGATTGATTGATGTTCATAGACCCCTACCCTTTGGTCTATGATGTTTGTGATGCTATGTTTGGTTGATGCTTAGGATAATTATATTAAGGGTTAGTTAATCAATATTGCTTAAGGAGAAAGGTTACCTTTAATGCTCAACCTAGGGTTCAATCATGCCTTGCTTAAAAGTAATCTAGAATCAGTGGAATTGTCTTGCACCATAAGTCCATATCATCATTCTCATGTGCATTCATCATTGCATCCGTATAGTTGACGAAGAAGGACCTGAAGTCGAGGTAGCCACCGAAGGATCTGTCCCCGAGGCAACCCCGAGCTCCGACACCTACTCCTACCCCGAGTCTGCTCTCTTTGCCATCCAAGGCAAGCCCCGGTGCATTTAACCCTTTCCTTGAATTTTATAAAATGTTTCCTTAAATGCTTTTGGGTTAAATTATTGCATTAGGTTCATAGGAGTTGTGTGCTATCCTAATTGATGCACTATCCACCTTGACCACTGATACACCCGATACCTGCTTTTCACAAGGTATTTGAAAAATGCTTAGCAATGCTATTAAATAGATTTGCAATAAAAATGCCAATTTCAAAAGTGTGATCACTTAAGAATCTTTATGGGATTTTGGCTTTACTCCCACTATTGGCTAAGTATCTGATCCGTACTTAGTCAATGGGAAGGAGAGGTTGTCCTTGCGTACGGTGCCGTCATGTTGTAGTCCGGGGCTCAACAGTTGACACCGACCGGGACAGGGTTGAAAAACTGACAGGACCTGTACTCTTGGGTTAGAGTCCCGAGGTGCTTGTCGCTGGCTGGAAAATGTAGGGACCATCCGTATGGGGGCCTGCTGGTCAAGACTTGTAACTATTCACATACTACGGAAAGCTCTGGCTCCGAGAAATCCATTATTGGACCGACAACCGCGCACTGGGAGTGGAGAGATGGCGGAAGTAGCATGTACCCACGTGGGTTAGAGTCCCGGATTGGAGTGGTGTACTGTACTTCCGGGTGGCGTAGGACCGGCCCAATCTTGGAGGAATCGTGGTAGACGAGTTGGCATATGCAAGCTTGGGGCTACATATGCAGTGTGGATAGGGATCCTCAGCTGAGTATTATTTATCCGGATTAACGTTGCTCCTCGGTTATGGAGACTTGGTCCACTGACTGTCAACGGAGAGTGGTTCTCAACTAGGAATGTTTTGAATTGTAAAATGAATCATGAATGATGAAGAATTGAGGAATACCGAATCTTTCAAAAATAAAATAATTTACAAAATGCTTTTCTGCAAAATACTTGATCTCTTGCTTGAGCCTTACCTTGACTACCCTAAGCTTTCATTCCTGAGTCTTCTCCCTTTTTCTTTAGTCGGGTAAGTCTTGTTGAGTACCTTTGTACTCAGGTTTTTATTACCCATGTTGCAGGTATGGCAGATTCCTCAGTATGCCTTGGACCCTGCTGTGTGACTGTTGTTCAGGAAGAGGCCGATGAGGCCGATGAGTGATTATTCACCCTCGGGCTGGGTGAAGTATCTTTACCTTCAGTTGTTGTCATATGCTACTCTGTCAACTCTATCTATTTGAACTATGGTCTGTAATAACTTCACTTTAAATTATGTTGAACCCTGGTTTGTAAAACTATTGTTATCTAAGTCTTCCGCTATTTACTCCGATGTAATTTGTCAAAATGTTCAAGAGATTGTAACTGAATTGTGAGATGATCCTGCGGACAACGGGCACTGATGTAGCCCAGTAGCGGAACCGGTCCTAATCTCTTGGCTGTACGGATCGACTGTCAGCGGTTGACGGTGATCAGTGGGCCATGGGATTAGAGCCGTTACGTTACAGAGTGGTATCGGAGCATCTCACTATGACGTTGCAATCTTTTTGCGAAAACTTCAAAATGTTTTTAACAAAAACTAAACTTGACTATTTTGAGTCCAAATTGCTTCTCTCATCTCATCTTGTCTTTGGCAACTAGTAGCAAGACAACTTGTATAAGCCCTATGTACTTACCTTAGTAGTTGCATTGCCTTGTTCCGTAGGAACGATTCATGCATCATGTCACATTCACTTAAGTATACAAATGAGTTCGTTGGGTTAGTATGCCTATACCTTTTTCTTGCTAGCCTTTCTCATCTATAACCTCTTGTCCAGATATGGCCATCATCAAGCGGACTGCCCGCAAGTCGACTGGACCACACGGTGTGCCGCGTCACCAGCTGGCGCCACGCACCGGAGAAGAGACTGGAGAATCTTCCAATGGTCGTCGCTTTCCCCGCCGCACCGCAAGCAGCTGAAAGAGGAAATCAAGAATCTGAAGGCTGAAATGGAGAACATGGAGCATGACTTCTACCTTTCCGCATGGAGTTTTATGAGGCACGAGCTTCCCTGGAGCAGGCTAACCGGAACACGATTCGCGCTATCGAGCAGCGCAATGATGCTTGGACCCGCGAGGACGTGGTCAGAGCCCAGCTCCATGGACTGCAGCAATACACCGCCCAGATTGAGCAGTACAATGATATGCTTCATGAGGAAGTGCATCAGCTACATGATCAACTCCATCCCTTGGTACCCCCGGTTATGGAAGACCCCGAAGATGGAATCGTGGAGGAACCTGAAGTGGAACACGAGCCTGATCAGAATGAGGAAGTGGAACCTGCTGAAGATGTCCACGTTGAAGATGAAGAGGAGGAGGAAGAGCCTGAGCTTATCATCGAGGATGATGATGATGACGAAGAGTTGATCTTCATCGATGATGACTAGACTCCTTGTGTCTGTACCATCTGCTTACCTAAAACCTTAGCCTAGGTTTGGGAGCGTTAGTCTGTCTGTTGCCAAGTCTGGCATGTATCTTTCTTTTCGTACCTTATCAGTCTGTTGTCATCTTTATCAAGTCAGCTATCTTTGTATCAGTGAAGCTATCAATCAAGTTGTTTCAGAACCTTGTCCATATATGCTGAGTTCCGACTTGCTTATACAGATGCCTGTGAACACCCGTACCGGAGCCGGAGGTGCTGGAGATGACCGTCTCCCAAACCCTCCACCTGTACCAGCTACCCTAGCTGATGCCATTGCAGCCTTGGCCGCCGCTGCCAATCTGATGGCTCAGAATCAAGGCAGCAGAACAACGGTAACCGTGGTCGCCGCAACAACCAAGAGACAACCTATGTGGAATTCACTGAAACACGCCCACCGGTCTTCACAAAGGCCGATGAACCTCTCGAGGCTGACGACTGGTTACGCACCATGGAACAAAAGTTCAGTCTTCTGCACTGCACGGAGATCCAGAAGCCTCGGTTCGCTTCTCAGCAGCTCCGTGGTCCTGCAAGTGCCTGGTACGCCAACCTGTTGGCGGCCCAGCCGGAAGGTCACCAGCTGACCTGGGAAGAGTTCCGCACTGCTTTCAGAGCACATCACATCCCCTCGGGATTGATGAGAATGAAGTTGGATCAGTTCTTGGCCCTGCAACAGAAAGATTCCACCGTCATGCAGTACGTGGGACAATTCAACCACCTCAGTCAGTATGCCTCTGACTATGTCAACACAGAGGAAAAGAAGAGAGATTGTTTTCTCAGGGGTCTGCACCCTAAGATTCGCAGAGGTCTGTCCAACAACCTAAACGGATCCTACCATGATGTCGTTGACCGTGCTGTTGCTTTCGAGGAAAGCAACCGCCAGTATCAAGGAGAAGAAGAAAGAAGAAGGCTGGGTCTAGCAGTTTCTCCAGCAACCATAAGCGCCCAAGAATCATCTACCACCCCAGCCACCACCAAAACCGTGCCCCATACCCCCATCAGCAAGTGGTCGTTCGTACCGCGGCCACCACCCACAATGCCAACCAGCAAAGTGCCACTCAGCCGAACGCCCCTGGTGTTCGTGTCACCACCCCACAAACAGCTTATAACCATCCATGCTACAACTGTGGCCAAGTTGGTCACTGGCTCGCGAGTGCCCAAAACCCAAGAAGAATGCCCAGCATGCACAGAAAGGCCCTGGAGGATCACAGCAGCAGCACCGTGCACCGCAGCAGCACGTCCAGAAGGGCAAGCTTGTCAGGAAGCACGGGCAAGTCTACTTCACCACCGTCAGTAACATCCCAGACGGAGAGCCCGTCATGCTTGGTAGGTTTCCTGTTGCCAATCATCCTGCAGTCGTCTTGTTTGATTCTGGTGCATCGCATTCCTTCATCAGTCGCACTTTTGTCATCAAGCATGAGTTGCCCATGGGGGAGTTAAAAGAAAGTTTCTGCATACTTTCGCCTGGAGGGCGGATAAATACTAAGGAAGTGGTCCGCAGTATACCAGTAATGTTGGGGAAACATGTCTTTCCTACCACCATGATAGTACTGCGCGATCAAGAGATAGATGTCATCTTAGGCATGAATTGGATGTGTCAGTATAAAGCCATGATGACATCTTGAATAGAGTTGTGAGAGTGGATATTCCTAACAGTACCTCCAAACTCCTTCTCCAACTTCCTATGCCTTCAAAACCAGCTACCACACAGCTAAATGCTACCTATGATCAAGGGATCCGAGACATCCCTGTAGTCTGTGAGTTCCCTGATGTTTTTCCTGAAGATTTACCTGGTCTGCCTCCTGACCGTGATGTTGAGTTTGCCATAGAGCTAAAGCCCGGGACTGCTCCTATAGCCCGTAGAGCTTATCGAATGCCTCCCAGAGAGTTGGCAGAGCTGAAGATCCAATTGCAAGAGCTATTGGATAAGGGTCTCATTCGCCCAAGTTCATCTCCTTGGGGCTGTCCTGCTATCTTTGTGAAGAAGAAGGACAAAAGCCTTCGTCTGTGCGTTGACTATCGCCCGCTCAACGAGGTCACCATCAAAAATAAATATCCCTTGCCTCGCATTGACCTCTGTTTGACCAGTTATCTGGAGCCAGAGTGTTTTCCAAGATCGACCTCAGATCTGGCTATCATCAAATAAAAATTCGTCCCGAAGATATTCCCAAAACAGCTTTCACCACCAGATACGGTCTATATGAGTACTTGGTCATGTCTTTTGGCTTGACCAATGCCCCCGCTCATTTCATGTATCTCATGAACTCTGTGTTCATGCCAGAGCTCGATAAATTTGTAGTCGTGTTCATTGACGACATCCTTGTTTATTCAAGAACTCCTGAAGATCATGCCAATCATCTTCGTGTCGTTCTCTCTCGTCTCAGAGATCACCAGCTGTATGCCAAATTCAGTAAATGTGAATTCTGGCTAGATCGAATTCAATTCCTTGGTCATGTCCTGTCCGCTGAAGGTGTGTCAGTTGACCCTGAAAAAGTGGCAGATATCTTGGATTGGAAGCCACCTACCACTGTCCGAGAAGTTCGCAGCTTCATGGGAATGGCTGGATACTATCGCCGTTTCATCCCAGACTTCTCCAGAGTTGTCAAGCCTATCACAGAGTTGTTGAAGAATTCCGTGGATTTTGTTTGGTCAACAGCCTGTGAGCAAGCTTTTCAAGCCTTGAAGAAACTACTGACTACATCACCAGTCCTACTCAACCAGACATCGAGAAACCCTTTGATGTATACTGTGATGCATCTGGTACTGGGTTAGGCTGTGTTTTGATGCAAGAAGGTCGAGTGATCGCTTATGCCTCACGGCAGCTTAGGCGACATGAGGAGAATTATCCAACCCATGACCTTGAGTTAGCAGCAGTGGTGCATGCTTTGAAGATATGGCGTCATTATCTGTTGGGCAGTACCTGCAATGTGTACACTGATCATAAGAGCCTGAAGTATATCTTCACTCAAGAAGAGTTGAACATGAGGCAGCGAAGATGGCTTGAGTTAATCAAGGACTATGATATCGAAGTGCATTACCATCCTGGTAAGGCAAATGTAGTTGCCGATGCCCTCAGTCGCAAGTCATACTGCAACTGTCTGACGACGAAGCTCTATGATCTTTCCTTGTGCCATGCTCTTGAAAGGATGGGTATTGAGATAGTTCCGCAAGGAAGCCTGAACAATGTCAGGATAGAAACATCGGTCAAGGAACAAGTCATCGCTGCACAGAGAGATAACCCTGGAATCAAGCACATCATCGAAAAGGTCCAGACCGGTAAGGCTGATTGTTTCAGGATCGATGATGTAGGAGTTGTTTGGTTCAAGAACCGTCTAGTAGTTCCCAAGGTGCCTGAGTTGAGACAGTTGATCCTTGATGAAGCACACCTGTCTAGGTTTTCCATCCACCCCGGCAGCAACAAGATGTACCAGGATCTAAGGCAGAGATTCTGGTGGACAAAGATGAAATTGAGATCGCTCGCTATGTCGCTCGCTGTGATACTTGTCAGAAAGTCAAAGCCGTGCACATGAAGCCTGGAGGAGAATTGCAGCCTTTATCTGTACCTGCCTGGAAGTGGGAAGATATCAGCATGGATTTTATCAATGGACTACCCAAGACTCGGAAAGGTTTTGATTCCATTTGGGTAATCGTGGACCGACTCACCAAACAAGCTCACTTTCTGCCAGTCAAGACCAGCTACGCCGTCCCCACGTATGCCGCCTTGTACAAGAACAACATAGTGAAGCTTCATGGAATACCCAAGACCATTATCTCAGATCGTGGTACTCAGTTTGTCGCAAAGTTCTGGAAAGCGTTCCATACCTCACTTGGAACCAAGCTCTTGCATAGTACAGCATATCATCCGCAGACTGATGGACAGACTGAGAGAGTCAACCAAGTGTTAGAGGATATGTTGAGGGCATGTGTGCTCACCTTCGCAGATACTTGGGATGACTGTTTGCCCTTGGCAGAGTTCTCATACAATAACAGTTATCAAGAAAGCATCAAAATGGCACCATTTGAAGCACTGTACGGTCGTCGTTGTCGTACACCCCTCAGTTGGTCTGAGCCCGGAGAAAGAGAATTCTTTGGAGTTGACCTGGTCAAAGATATGGAAGAGAAAGTCAAGCAGATACAAGAGAACATGAAGATTGCCCAATCCCGACAAAAGAGTTATGCTGACAAGAGACGTCGACCTCTGAAGTTTCAAGTTGGAGATTACGTATATCTCAAGGTCTCACCAACCAAAGGAGTCACTCGTTTTGGAGTAAAGGGAAAGTTAGCACCCCGCTACATTGGTCCGTTTGAGATTTTGGAATGTTGTGGCAAGGTAGCTTACAAGCTGAAGTTGCCCGATCATCTCTCTGCTGTCCACAATGTTTTCCATGTCTCCCAACTCAAGAAGTGCCTCCGAGTACCAGAACATGTCGTGGAAGTTGAAGGTGTCGAGCTAGAGCCTGATCTATCCTACTCGGAGTATCCAGTTCGCGTGTTGGATCACAAAGATCGAGTTACTCGAAGAACTACCACAAGGTGGTACAAAATCCAGTGGAACCAGCACTCTGAAGAAGAAGCTACTTGGGAATCTGAAGACTTCTTGGCAAAGAACTATCCCGACTTTCTCGAATCCCTGTCTATGTAAAGTTTTGTCTTTTCCCTTCTTTGTCCTTCTTAAGACGCAGAATCTCGGGGCGAGATTTCTTTAAGGGGGGAGGCTGTAACACCTCTGGTATTTAAGCATGTAATTAACTTGACATATCATCATTAGCATCATTAATCATCTTGATCATGATTTCATGTGTATGCATTTGCTAAGTGTATCATTTTATGTGATGTACCTCTATTGCAAAAACCCTTATAGCCCACTCCTTCCTATAGGGGCAAAATGGTAATTTCACCTCTGTGCCTAGTTCTATATAATTCTTGTTCAAATTTAGTGCCCTGATGTTTGTTGCTTTGATCAAAGTTCAAAAATCAGATTTGAATTGAATTTCCTTTTGCAAAACCCTAAAATCCCAAATCCTGGATTTATTCCCTTTTAATAACTTTTTCAAAATTCAAAATTTTGAGTTGGTTCAAAAAGCAAAGTTGTGAATCTGACCTAGAGGAACAACTTTGGTATTTACAGATTTCCATGTTTCTATATAAAATTTGAAGTAATTTCAAATTCATTCAAATTCCAGTTTTTGTCCCCTTTTCAGTTTCAAAATTTATTCAAAAACTTTTGAGTTTCAGAAAAAGTGTATATTAGCAAAGTTATAGGTTTTGTCAAATGGAACAACTTTCATATTGAAAGATTCTCAAGTTTCAGTTTGAAATCCAGAGTAATTTTGATTTGAATCAAGTTTGAAAAAGTGTCCCCTTTTCTGTTTTTGATTGTAGTTCAAAAACTATTTGGAATTTGAAAATGTTCATATTGACAAAGTTGTAGATCTCACTTTTCTGAACAACTTTGGTGTTTTGAGTTTTTGTCGCACAGTTCAAATTTTGAAAGTATTTTGCGAAATACAGAAACTAGCCAAAAGTCAAACCCTACACCCTAGACTGTTCATCTTCCCAGGCGAGTCAGGGGGGGCCCGGCCGCGCGCCCTCGCCGGAGTCGCGTGCCGCCGCGTGTCCGAAGCTCCTTCGGCCAAACCGACTCCACGCCGATGCTCAGCACTCGATTGCGCACGCGAACCGTCTCCAGCTGACTTTGTTCCCGTCCCCTACCGGCCGCAGTGCGTCGCCGCCACGCGTTCGCCGCCGGTGAGCCGTGCGCCCGGCCCCTGAGTGCCAAACCGCTGACCTCCTGGTGTGTAATCGATCGCGCACGCTTCACTCGTTCTTATCCGCCTCTGCTCAGCCGATTGCTCGCTCTCGCCGCGACTATAAGAACCCCGCCGAGCCGGCCGGAGCAGAACCCAACCCCGTCACCGTGGCCAGAGCGAACCCGAGCCGCCGCTTCTCTCCCAGCTAGCCAGAAGCTCCGCCAAGTCCTTGCGCAGCTTCACCACCCTCAATTTGGTCGCTACCGCCTCCATTCGCCCGGCGTAGCTCGTCGTTGTCATCTCCGGCAAGAATCCCGTCGAGGTCGGGATCGTGAAATACTCCCTCCGGCCTTGATCATCCTCCACTGACCCCCGCATCACCTTCCTTGCTCCTTTGCGTCTCTGACTGACCCCTTGTGGTCGCTTGTGTCGCACAGGAACGCCGAGTCGACGATCACCGCCGTCCGCGTCCGCCGGTCACCGTCGAACTCACCCCTCCGTTCATCCCCTCACCTCGCCGAGCCCCGCAATCGACGCCGGTGAGCTCCCTGTTGCTTCCCGTACCCTCAGTTTCGCCGCGGAGCGCCCGCAGTGGCCGGCGTAGCAGCGCCGCCGCCGTCCGGCCGCCGCAAACGCGGGAAGGAGAAGAACAGTGCCGTTTTTCTTTTCCCAAACATGTGAATAGTGTTCAAATTTCATCTTTTTGTATGATTTTCTGTGTGCATCCAAAAATGCTGAAATTTTTGTGGTAGACTCTTTATGCTCTGGAGTATTTTATAAAAATATAAAACTTGACTTTTCTGCAAAAATTTGAAAATGAAAAATCTCCCTTTTAATTAATAAATGAAGGTTTTGGTATTTTTGGAGAGTGATTTATAACTCCAAAAACCATGAGACAAATTTTTGTGAGCTTCTTATGCCATGACTAGTCTCTGGTAAAATTTTGAAGTCTTTTGGAGCAAGTTGTTTTTTGAGCTTTTATTTTAATTCTTGAATAGTGCCTTTTGTTAATTAAATGTCTAGATTTAATTGAGCACCTTAATGACCTCCAAAATTATGAAATTTGTTTTGCCATCTATCTACACCATGATGAACATATGTGATTAATTTGGTAATTTTTGGAGCAACTTCATAAAATGACCTTTTTAATTAATTTAAAAGAAAATAGAAAAGAGGTTTAGGGTGGTAATAAGTGTTGATGATGTGATCTTGGATTGATTGATGTTCATAGACCCCTACCCTTTGGTCTATGATGTTTGTGATGCTATGTTTGGTTGATGCTTAGGATAATTATATTAAGGGTTAGTTAATCAATATGCTTAAGGAGGAAAAGGTTACCTTTAATGCTCAACCTAGGGTTCAATCATGCCTTGCTTAAAAGTAATCTAGAATCAGTGGAATTGTCTTGCACCATAAGTCCATATCATCATTCTCATGTGCATTCATCATTGCATCCGTATAGTTGACGAAGAAGGACCTGAAGTCGAGGTAGCCACCGAAGGATCTGTCCCCGAGGCAACCCCGAGCTCCGACACCTACTCCTACCCCGAGTCTGCTCTCTTTTGCCATCCAAGGCAAGCCCCGGTGCATTTAACCCTTTCCTTGAATTTATAAATGTTTCCTTAAATGCTTTTGGGTTAAATTATTGCATTAGGTTCATAGGAGTTGTGTGCTATCCTAATTGATGCACTATCCACCTTGACCACTGATACACCCGATACCTGCTTTTCACAAGGTATTTGAAAAATGCTTAGCAATGCTATTAAATAGATTTGCAATAAAAATGCCAATTTCAAAAGTGTGATCACTTAAGAATCTTTATGGGATTTTGGCTTTACTCCCACTATTGGCTAAGTATCTGATCCGTACTTAGTCAATGGGAAGGAGAGGTTGTCCTTGCGTACGGTGCCGTCATGTTGTAGTCCGGGGCTCACACAGTTGACACCGACCGGGACAGGGTTGAAAAACTGACAGGACCTGTACTCTTGGGTTAGAGTCCCGAGGTGCTTGTCGCTGGCTGGAAAATGTAGGGACCATCCGTATGGGGGCCTGCTGGTCAAGACTTGTAACTATTCACATACTACGGAAAGCTCTGGCTCCGAGAAATCCATTATTGGACCGACAACCGCGCACTGGGAGTGGAGAGATGGCGGAAGTAGCATGTACCCACGTGGGTTAGAGTCCCGGATTGGAGTGGTGGTGTACTGTACTTCCGGGTGGCGTAGGACCGGGCCCAATCTTGGAGGAATCGTGGTAGACGAGTTGGCATATGCAAGCTTGGGGGCTACATATGCAGTGTGGATAGGGATCCTCAGCTGAGTATTATTTATCCGGATTAACGTTGCTCCTCGGTTATGGAGACTTGGTCCACTGACTGTCAACGGAGAGTGGTTCTCAACTAGGAATGTTCTGAATTGTAAAATGAATCATGAATGATGAAGAATTGAGGAATACCGAATCTTTCAAAAATAAAATAAGGTTTACAAAATGCTTTTCTGCAAAATACTTGATCTTGCTTGAGCCTTACCTTGACTACCCTAAGCTTTCATTCCTGAGTCTTCTCCCTTTTTCTTAGTCGGGTAAGTCTTGTTGAGTACCTTTGTACTCAGGGTTTTATTACCCATGTTGCAGGTATGGCAGATTCCTCAGTATGCCTTGGACCCTGCTGTGTGACTGTTGTTCAGGAAGAGGCCGATGAGGCCGATGAGTGATTAATCACCCTCGGGCTGGGTGAAGTATCTTTACCTTCAGTTGTTGTCATATGCTACTCTGTCAACTCTATCTATTTGAACTATGGTCTGTAATAACTTCACTTTAATTTTATGTTGAACCCTGGTTTGTAAAACTATTGTTATCTAAGTCTTCCGCTATTTACTCCGATGTAATTTGTCAAAATGTTCAAGAGATTGTAACTGAATTGTGAGATGATCCTGCGGACAACGGGCACTGATGTAGCCCAGTAGCGGAACCGGTCCTAATCTCTTGGCTGTACGGATCGACTGTCAGCGGTTGACGGTGATCAGTGGGCCATGGGATTAGAGCCGTTACGTTACAGAGTGGTATCGAAGCATCTCACTTGACTTGCAATCTTTTTGCGAAAACTTCAAAATGTTTTTAACAAAAACTAAACTTGACTATTTTGAGTCCAAATTGCTTCTCTCATCTCATCTTGTCTTTGCAACTAGTAGCAAGACAACTTGTATAAGCCCTATGTACTTTACCTTAGTAGTTGCATTGCCTTGTTCCGTAGGAACGATTCATGCATCATGTCACATTCACTTAAGTATACAATGAGTTCGTTGGGTTAGTATGCCTATACCTTTTTCTTGCTAGCCTTTCTCATCTATAACTCTTGTCCAGATATGGCCATCATCAAGCGGACTGCCCGCAAGTCGACTGGACCACACGGTGTGCCGCGTCCACTGGCGCCACGCACCGGAGAAGAGACTGGAGAATCTTCAATGGTCGTCGCTTTCCCCGCCGCACCCGCAAGCAGCTGAAAGAGGAAATCAAGAATCTGAAGGCTGAAATGGAGAACATGGAGCATGACTTCTACCTTTCCCGCATGGAGTTTTATGAGGCACGAGCTTCCCTGGAGCAGGCTAACCGGAACACGATTCGCGCTATCGAGCAGCGCAATGATGCTTGGACCCGCGAGGACGTGGTCAGAGCCCAGCTCCATGGACTGCAGCAATACACCGCCCAGATTGAGCAGTACAATGATATGCTTCATGAGGAAGTGCATCAGCTACATGATCAACTCCATCCCTTGGTACCCCGGTTATGGAAGACCCCGAAGATGGAATCGTGGAGGAACCTGAAGTGGAACACGAGCCTGATCAGAATGAGGAAGTGGAACCTGCTGAAGATGTCCACGTTGAAGATGAAGAGGAGGAGGAAGAGCCTGAGCTTATCATCGAGGATGATGATGATGACGAAGAGTTGATCTTCATCGATGATGACTAGACTCCTTGTGTCTGTACCATCTGCTTACCTAAAACCTTAGCCTAGGTTTGGGAGCGTTAGTCTGTCTGTTGCCAAGTCTGGCATGTATCTTTCTTTTCGTACCTTATCAGTCTGTTGTCATCTTTATCAAGTCAGCTATCTTTGTATCAGTGAAGCTATCAATCAAGTTGTTTCAGAACCCTTGTCCATATATGCTGAGTTCCGACTTGCTTATACAGATGCCTGTGAACACCCGTACCGGAGCCGGAGGTGCTGGAGATGACCGTCTCCCAAACCCTCCACCTGTACCAGCTACCCTAGCTGATGCCATTGCAGCCTTGGCCGCCGCTGCCAATCTGATGGCTCAGAATCAAGGGCAGCAGAACAACGGTAACCGTGGTCGCCGCAACAACCAAGAGACAACCTATGTGGAATTCACTGAAACACGCCCACCGGTCTTCACAAAGGCCGATGAACCTCTCGAGGCTGACGACTGGTTACGCACCATGGAACAAAAGTTCAGTCTTCTGCACTGCACGGAGATCCAGAAGCCTCGGTTCGCTTCTCAGCAGCTCCGTGGTCCTGCAAGTGCCTGGTACGCCAACCTGTTGGCGGCCCAGCCGGAAGGTCACCAGCTGACCTGGGAAGAGTTCCGCACTGCTTTCAGAGCACATCACATCCCCTCGGGATTGATGAGAATGAAGTTGGATCAGTTCTTGGCCCTGCAACAGAAAGATTCCACCGTCATGCAGTACGTGGGACAATTCAACCACCTCAGTCAGTATGCCTCTGACTATGTCAACACAGAGGAAAAGAAGAGAGATTGTTTTCTCAGGGGTCTGCACCCTAAGATTCGCAGAGGTCTGTCCAACAACCTAAACGGATCCTACCATGATGTCGTTGACCGTGCTGTTGCTTTCGAGGAAAGCAACCGCCAGTATCAGGAGGAGAAGAAGAAGAAGAAGGCTGGGTCTAGCAGTTTCTCCAGCAACCATAAGCGCCCAAGAATCATCTACCACCCCAGCCACCACCAAAACCGTGCCCCATACCCCCATCAGCAAGTGGTCGTTCGTACCGCGGCCACCACCCACAATGCCAACCAGCAAAGTGCCACTCAGCCGAACGCCCCTGGTGTTCGTGTCACCACCCCACAAACAGCTTATAACCATCCATGCTACAACTGTGGCCAAGTTGGTCACTGGGCTCGCGAGTGCCCAAAACCCAAGAAGAATGCCCAGCATGCACAGAAAGGCCCTGGAGGATCACAGCAGCAGCACCGTGCACCGCAGCAGCACGTCCAGAAGGGCAAGCTTGTCAGGAAGCACGGGCAAGTCTACTTCACCACCGTCAGTAACATCCCAGACGGAGAGCCCGTCATGCTTGGTAGGTTTCCTGTTGCCAATCATCCTGCAGTCGTCTTGTTTGATTCTGGTGCATCGCATTCCTTCATCAGTCGCACTTTTGTCATCAAGCATGAGTTGCCATGGGGGAGTTAAAAGAAAGTTTCTGCATACTTTCGCCTGGAGGGCGGATAAATACTAAGGAAGTGGTCCGCAGTATACCAGTAATGTAGAATCAGTGGAATTGTCTTGCACCATAAGTCCATATCATCATTCTCATGTGCATTCATCATTGCATCCGTATAGTTGACGAAGGAGAAGGACCTGAAGTCGAGGTAGCCACCGAAGGATCTGTCCCCGAGGCAACCCCGAGCTCCGACACCTACTCCTACCCCGAGTCTGCTCTCTTTGCCATCCAAGGCAAGCCCCGGTGCATTTAACCCTTTCCTTGAATTTTATAAAATGTTTCCTTAAATGCTTTTGGGTTAAATTATTGCATTAGGTTCATAGGAGTTGTGTGCTATCCTAATTGATGCACTATCCACCTTGACCACTGATACACCCGATACCTGCTTTTCACAAGGTATTTGAAAAATGCTTAGCAATGCTATTAAATAGATTTGCAATAAAAATGCCAATTTCAAAAGTGTGATCACTTAAGAATCTTTATGGGATTTTGGCTTTACTCCCACTATTGGCTAAGTATCTGATCCGTACTTAGTCAATGGGAAGGAGAGGTTGTCCTTGCGTACGGTGCCGTCATGTTGTAGTCCGGGGCTCAACAGTTGACACCGACCGGGACAGGGTTGAAAAACTGACAGGACCTGTACTCTTGGGTTAGAGTCCCGAGGTGCTTGTCGCTGGCTGGAAAATGTAGGGACCATCCGTATGGGGGCCTGCTGGTCAAGACTTGTAACTATTCACATACTACGGAAAGCTCTGGCTCCGAGAAATCCATTATTGGACCGACAACCGCGCACTGGGAGTGAGAGATGGAGAGATGGCGGAAGTAGCATGTACCTACGTGGGTTAGAGTCCCGGATTGGAGTGGTGTACTGTACTTCCGGGTGGCGTAGGACCGGGCCCAATCTTGGAGGAATCGTGGTAGACGAGTTGGCATATGCAAGCTTGGGGGCTACATATGCAGTGTGGATAGGGATCCTCAGCTGAGTATTATTTATCCGGATTAACGTTGCTCCTCGGTTATGGAGACTTGGTCCACTGACTGTCAACGGAGAGTGGTTCTCAACTAGGAATGTTCTGAATTGTAAAATGAATCATGAATGATGAAGAATTGAGGAATACCGAATCTTTCAAAAATAAAATAAGGTTTACAAAATGCTTTTCTGCAAAATACTTGATCTTGCTTGAGCCTTACCTTGACTACCCTAAGCTTTCATTCCTGAGTCTCCTCCCTTTTTCTTTAGTCGGGTAAGTCTTGTTGAGTACCTTTGTACTCAGGGTTTTATTACCCATGTTGCAGGTATGGCAGATTCCTCAGTATGCCTTGGACCCTGCTGTGTGACTGTTGTTCAGAAGAGGCCGATGAGGCCGATGAGTGATTAATCACCCTCGGGCTGGGTGAAGTATCTTTACCTTCAGTTGTTGTCATATGCTACTCTGTCAACTCTATCTATTTGAACTATGGTCTGTAATAACTTCACTTTAATTTTATGTTGAACCCTGGTTTGTAAAACTATTGTTATCTAAGTCTTCCGCTATTTACTCCGATGTAATTTGTCAAAATGTTCAAGAGATTGTAACTGAATTGTGAGATGATCCTGCGGACAACGGGCACTGATGTAGCCCAATAGCGGAACCGGTCCTAATCTCTTGGCTGTACGGATCGACTGTCAGCGGTTGACGGTGATCAGTGGGCCATGGGATTAGAGCCGTTACGTTACAGAACGTCTGGGCGTGATCCTACGAGCCACCACCGACCTGTCCGGAGACGTTGCGCCCTTCCCCGCCGCCCGGGGACGCGGCGCCACGTACCGTCAAAGCTCCTCGTCCGGTCGTGACGCCGCCAACGACTGCGCAAAAGGGCGCCAACGGGCCTTCCTCGAGGCCTAGCCTCGAGGCCTACTGACGCCGCCAACGACTGCGCAAAAGGGCGCCAACGGGCCTTCCTCGAGGCCTAGCCTCGAGGGCCCCGCGACGCCGCCAACGACTGCGCAAAAGGGTGCCAACGGGCCTCCTCGAGGCCTAGCCTCGAGGCCCCGCGACGCCGCCAACGACTGCGCAAGAGGGCGCCAACGGCCTCCCTCGAGGCCTAGCCTCGAGGCCCCGCGACGCCGCCAACGACTGCGCAAGAGGGGGCCAACGGGCCTTCCTCGAGGCCTAGCCTCGAGACCCCGCGACGCCGCCAACGACTGCGCAAGAGGGCGCCAACGGGCCTTCCTCGAGGCCTAGCCTCGAGGCCCCATGACGCCGCCACCAGCAACAACGCCGGGGGGCCCTCCCCTCCCCGGCATCAGGACGATAGACGCAGGACCGTTTCGAACAAGGAGGAACAACATCCCTCTCCGTGATCAAAAAGCTACGTTCCTCTTTCTAACGTTTGTTTTTCCATTCTGTTTCTTAAAAAGGCCAACGTTTGCGAAAACAATGATTAAAATGCCCGCGTCCGCGTTTGCTTCATCCCGAATAAGAACCAGAGGAGCAAGGGACGTGGGTCGGGTCTTCGAGAAAGCGGACCGGGTCCTGGCCGCCTGATGCCTCCGACGGCTAACGGCACCGTCCCATCCGCAGAACCGAGACACGGCCCGTAGATCGAGCTCCTCAGGTTCAAGTAAATGAAGAAACAAACGTGGGCACGCTAAGAAAAAAACACAAGCCTACGACACTGTCGCTCCATTTTCCAAAGTCATGACAAACCTCGAGGACGGCTGACCCTCAGGGGGTCATGCCAAAGCAGGCAAGGAGCGAACCTATCGCCTGCGAAAGGCTACGGTCTCCTTTGCCGACCGCACCAAAGAGCACGACGTGACAATGGGACGGAAACGCGGGGCGGAGGCTAAGGAGAAGTTTTCGTAAAATCAACAAGAAGGACGCAGTGTTCTTTCCTGATTAAACTTCAAATAATCTAATACAGAATGTGCAGGAAGCCTCGCCACTTGGACCAACTCGACGGGGCCGGGACGTGGCGCTGTTGCATCTGGTCGAGTACCCGTTGATGAAACCTCCAACGGGACCTCGACGGTACTACGTCTGAGGGCCAAACAACCAAGGAGTTCGGTCAATCTCCCCCGACAATCCCGAGCCCGACTCCAGCTCGGGAACATCGAACAGCTACGTCGTTTTTCTATCCCTAAAGCCTCGAGGCTTCGTACATTTCTCGTATTTTGTACAAACATCGCATCTGAATGGATTAAAAGTTCGTTTCCAGTTCTTTATCGTTCAAAACAGAGGTAGCTCGACTCTGTCTAATCAGAGAGTCAAGACTCCTCGGGGGCTAAACAGGGGACCCCCCCTAATTCCAAAAAACCTCGCACGTTTCTTTTTAATCTCGACGTTATTTATTTTTCTATGCCCGAACGCGCCTCACGACTAAGAAGAAAACACCTGGGCTCCTAAGGGTCAAGGGTGTCGAGACGGAGCTCGCCTACGCTACGCCACGCCTCCTCCCTACCACCGTACCCCCACTCGCTCCCACCCTCGAAGGACTCAAGTCTGTGTCGAAAACTTAGTCGAAGCAAAACTCAGGCAAAGAAAAATAAGAAAACTCGAGCGCAAAGATGTTTCAATATCATCTCGGGCTCTCACCCCAAAAGCCCTTGAAGGAGTCTTTCCCACTCCTCCGAGGCCTCGGGGGCTATCAGGAGAAGGGTCTCTCCGACCCGACGTCCGACGCCCCCGAGACTTACGTTTTCGCTCTCTTTTTCAAAACAGGCAACAAGGAGCGAAATGCGAAAATGTTTTACATTAGGCCTCGAGGGCCACGAGCATGTTCTTTCTCACAAAAATATCCCCCCCACGGAGGATACAACGCAAGGGCTCGGTGGCCCAAACTAACTTCGTCTCTCCTCTGAGGCTCGTCCGCAGGAGCAATCACCGAGGGGTCTTCAGGAGCCGAGGACGCTGCTGGGGGAAGCCCCACGTCCTCTTCAAAGAACCGAGCCAGGGCCTCCCCAGGGGCCTCGACGGCCCTGGCGAACTCCGTGATCTCCCGCTCGGCTTCGTCTTCATCGTCCGGCAGGATATATCCTTGGCTGATGGCGTCAAAGTTGAGGCCGTCGTAGTGGCTGGAGATCACGGCGAAGGCCCGCTTCACTCCAAGATGCAGGGCACCGCGCACCCGGTCATCCACCTGACTCCTCAGGGCGGCCAACGGCTGGTCAGGGAGCTCCCCGACTGACCATCTACGGACCCGAGGGACGCGCAGGCCTCGGCGGCAGCATCTTGCAGAGCCTGGTGATCCGAAGCCTCAGCCTGGTAAACCGACTGCAGGGCGGCCGAGGCCTCCTCGGCCTCAGCAAGCTTCCCCTTCAGCTCTACAGAGGATCGATACAACTCGTCAAAAGAAAAAGAAAACGCGATGAGGAAACCATAAGACCTGCGGAACAAAAGGTCACCTTTCGCCGCACCCTCCCACTTCTGGGCGTCAGTGGCCGACGCCTCAGCAGACTTCCGAGCCTGCTCGAGGTCCGTGCTCAGGGCCCGCGCTTTGGACGCCTCCTCGGCAGCCTGAGCACGAAGGGCCTCAGCCGCCTTCTCGGACTCCTCCAGCCAGCCGCGACGCCAAGTTCTTAGCCTTCTCCGCCTCCCGGGCGGCGTGCTCTTGGGCTTCGGCAACCGCAGCGGTCAGGTCTGAGCAGCGGACGCTCAGCCCGCCCGCCTCGGTACTCTTCTCGGCAAGCTGCTTCTGGGTGCGGGCGAGCTCAGCGCTCGACGTCTGAAGCTGCTCCCAGACGCGGCTCTCCCGACGGAGGAAATCCGACTTAGCCCGAGAGGTCTCCATGAGCTCCTAAGGTGGATAATCAACCAAACATTAACCCCCTTTTTTACGACAAAACGGGAAGAAGAGGATCGCCCAAACAAGGTTCCTCACCTGGACGGCCTGAGGGAGGTCCCTTTCCACCATCGTCAGAGACGTCTTCAACGACCGCGTGAGGAGCGAGCCGAGCTGCCCGAGGACGTTCCAGTTTCCGGCCTCGGGGGCATCGTCGAGGACGAACACCGGCTCGGCCTCGGGATCAATTGGATCCCTCCACTCCACTCGAGGACCGCCCCAGGTGGGAGAGCGACCTCCCAAGCGGGCAAGGGCCGAGCTTTCGCCCCCTCCTCCGATCTCTGGCACCGGCAGCCTCGACGGCACGCTGGTAACCTCGCCCTCCACCTCTGTTTTCCCCCACCTTTTGGGGAAGTCTCGTCAGAAGAGATGTTATGGATCTCCTCCGGCAAGCGCGACCCCTGAGGCAGGACGTCGGCCCCAGCCTCGGTCGCAACGGCCTGGGACGGCTCTGCCTCAGCCGCCTTAGCGGCCTCGACTTCAACAGTCGAGGCCCCCGGGGCGCCTTCATCCCTCGACGCCCCAGAAGCAGGGTCCTCCTCTGGCGCCCCACCAGAGACCGGGGCCCCCTGCTGGGGCTTGATGATTTCGGGCGTGACGTCCGGCCCGCCGGACCCCGGCAGTGGTGGCGTCACAAACGGTGCCACCACCGCGCCGGCGGAGAAGTCGCGCCCACTTTCAGCGCCTTCCGGGCGGAGGGATAAGCCTCCCCGCCTCCGACCGCTTCCCGCTGAACAAGAGAAGAAAGATACGCATCATGAAGAAAAAATCCCCACACAAGCAAACGCGAAACGAGCAAGCGACGAGTGCTCACCCAGCCCTTGGCGCCCTCCTCGCAGTGGACACGGGTGTGGTCTGTAGCCGCGGTGTCCCTGCAGGGGAACCCCGCTCGGGGGAGGCGGGAGCTCCGTCTCGAGGGTCTCCGTCAAAACCCCCACCGACGACGGCGTCGACGGGCCCTGAGTGGACCCGTCGCCCCCCCCCCCCCCCCCCCGGCGCAGAAGCCTCGCCACCCGCGCGCCCGGGGCAGGAACAAGGCTCTTCCCCCGCCGCCTGCGCCCCGGGCGCGCCCCTCACGGGGCTCGCCAACCGGACCGGCGAACGGTCCACGTCTGGGAACCCCGCCAGGGGCTCGGAGTCCCCCTCCGAGCCCTCCTCGTCTTCATCATCGGAATCCTCCTCCGTAGGGGAGGACTCTTCCGGCTCGCCATGTAGCTTCTGTTGCCGCCGGCGCCTCTCCAGGTCGTCACGGTCCTTCCGACGCTTAGCCCGCCTGATGTTCCTGTCGTCCTTTCTCTTTTTCCTCTCCTCGGCCAGGCGCCGCCTCTCCTCCCTTTCCTCAGGAAGGGGAGGTTTCGAGGCGCTGACCCCCTGTAAACCCTGCAGAAAGAAGGAAGTAAGGATCGAACACGAAAAAAGAAAGCTCCGCGGCAACACACCCACAGGATCGATCTCCGTCTCGCGCCCACGACCCCAGAAAGCCGCCTAAAAAGGCGCGCCCGCCGCTCCGACGGAAGAGGTAACCCGCCTCTGACTCCTTCCCAGCGAAGGAACCCAAGGCATCGAGCCCGTTACGTTCCAGGGGTTCGAAGGCCAACCCCTCCGAGGGTTCGATAGCCGCCCTAGGATAACAGAGTCAGGAATGGCCACGGATGCGCCCATCGCATGGCCCGAGCCAAGCCCGAGCACGACCGCTCAGGACATCCAGAGTCGTATTCGAGGCTAGCAGGACGGTCTCAAAATGGGATCCCAAAGAAGGGAGGCAACGAGCCCTCGGAATCAATCGAACGGTTCCGGGCCCTGGTGACTGTCCTCTGGCTCCATGTGTGCGCCTCCGGACCCCTAGCCGACCCCTATCGAACGGGGCACGGGCACGCACTTGGATTTACCCGTTAACAGCTCATCGGGGACGCCGTGGCCGATACCTACCGATGGTAGCGCGGCGTCGCCACCCCTCTTCCTTGCGAAAAGGATGCGTGAGGGTCGAAAAACCAAGACGAGGCCGCCTCTGACCGACCCTTTGCGAAAAAGGGCTCTGGGGCTCGCCTCGCACCCGAGATAAGGTCGAAAAAACCGTGGACTACCCCCAATCTCAAAGCCATCGATCGGCAACCAAGGGGCTCGGGGAATACGACTAATCTCTTTTCTTTGTGTGAGCACGAGATTTTCAGGCCTCGGGCGAACGCTCGTCCTCCGTCTCGCCTGAGCCCTCAAAGCCAGGCCTCGGGCGAACGCTCGTTCTCCGTCTCGCCCGAGCCCTCCGAGCCAGGCCTCGGGTGGAGTCTCCCACGACAGAGGAAAGGTAACCGCACACGTTTAATGCGCCCACCTAACCACGTCTCGAGCCGGTTGACAGGTACACGCGGCAATTCCGCACTCGCTCCACTGCTCTGGGCCCACCACGGCCGCCGCTCCGACTTCTTGTCAGTCGCCCTAGCGCCACGATCTCCACTACCTCGCCTAAAAAGGCGCGCCCAACGAGTAGAAGGTTTCCAAGCGACGGAGGCTTCTTCAAGAAGGTAAAAACGGGCCCCGGCCCTAAGTCTCGAAGCAGCGAAGGCTGGCCCTCGAAGAGGGTTCGACAGCCGGCTTCGAGCACCCGAGTCAGGGACACCAAGGGGCGCCACTCGCAGCATCGCTCGAGGGCCAAGCCCTCGAGGCCCCTCACGTGTATCCAAGGCGGGGAGCACGACATGCAGTGAGATCCCCTCGGAGGGAGGCATCGAGCCACCGGGTCCTATCGAATGGACCCGGCACTCCTGCAGACTGAGCACCCATGCTTTATGAGATCGCCTCCGGGCTACAGTCGACCCCATCGAACGGGGCACGAGGTCTCACTTGGATTCCCCCGTTACCAGCTCACCGGGAACCTCGATACTCGCCCGCTCGTGGTAGTACGAGGCATCCCCCCTCGCATCCGATCGAAAGGACTCGCGGGATGACAAGCCAGGGACACCGGCGTGCCGGACGGCTTGAAGTGCCGGCCGGTCGGTTCAGCCTGGCGCCCCTCGACGAAAGAGGGTAAAAAACTCAGGGGCTCGACACTCCCGAACCTAAAAAACACACAACTAACACTCACACTCGCAAAAAGCCCACGAGGGAGTTCTAACCACTCCCCCGTGGCCTCGGGGGCTACACCCGCGGGTGTCGCTCGCACGACACCCACGGAATCAAAGCAACCAAACCCTCGAGAACCGGCTAGCTAACCCTCGAGATCCCAGTCGGGAGCCCCTGCTCGAGTGCAAGCACTCAAACAAGGGCTCGGGGGCTACTGTCGGGGGACCGCAAAAGGGGTACCCCCAATCAACGCAAACAAATAGGTTAAACCTAGAACACCAATTAATAACAAACCTAGCAAGTCTAACCTTCTAAAAAACTAACCCCTCGAGACCTACAACGCTGGCCCACCAAGCCGAAGCCCGAAAACCTATTAAGCGGAAAGTAGGCTGCGTCAGCCCTCCAAACCAGGCCTCGGGCGAACGCTCGTTCTCCGTCTCGCCCGAGCCCTCCAAACCAGGCCTCGGGCGAACGCTCGTTCTCCGTCTCGCCCGAGCCCTCCAAACCAGGCCTCAGGCGAACGCTCGTTCTCCGTCTCGCCCGAGCCCTCCAAGCCAGGCCTCGGGCGAACGCTCGTTCTCCGTCTCGCCCGAGCCCTCCAAGCCAGGCCTCGGACGAACACTCGTTCTCCGTCCTGCCCGAGCCCTCCAAGCCAGGCCTCAGGCAGGTGCTCAATCTCCGTCTCGCCCGAGCCCTCCGAGCCAGGCCTCGGGCTGACGCTCGTTCTCCGTCTCACCCGAGCCCTCCGCGTCAGGCCTCGGGCGAGCGCTCCACTACCCTTCAAGCCTCCCGCAAGAAGGAAGCTCCCTGCTTCTCAGCTCTGACAACCGTACTAGCCCCATACTGCGCATTTAATGCGTCCACTTACTCCGGTCACATCCTCCGGTACACCGCGTGTGCCACAGTGAACCGGAGCCAGAGTCAAACCTCGTTTTCACCACAAGCATGGGCAAAAAGGCACAAGTACAGCACTGTTCGGCCATACCACGCACTGTAGCACGCTCGAGCTTCACCCCGAGGCCTGGGTTCCCGCTGTACGTCCGGGCGTTCCGGGACTTGCTCATACCTGCGGGGGCTCGAGCCTCCCGTAGGCGCCACCTCGAGGCCGGCCCTGCGCCCCTCGAGCCCTGACTGCTTTCACGCTATTGGAGGACAGGCACCCCAAGACCCGGAGGGACCCCGCCGTGTCCTGTACGTGCCGGGATGGGTGCTGTACGGCTTCCACATCGCCACGCCTCCACGTCCGCGCCCGGGATGGAGGCCACGCATCAAGGACGCCTCAACAGCAACACCCACGTTGGCTACAGTGACTTCGACAAGACAGAGTTCCTACCCTTCGCCATATCGAGCGCTGTACATGTCAATCCTGTGTAAACCCTGGCCTCCTCTTGTTCTATAAAAGGGGACGCCAGGGCCCTTCGCGCGCAAGAGACAACGCACGAGTCCACACACACATATACGAGTCCGGACTCCGGTCCACGCTCATTGAGCTTGTATTGCCCCTGTACAAGCACTTAGGTACAAGTAATACAAGAACCTCCTCCCCCGCTGGACGTAGGGCCTTCTTTGCCCGAACCAGGATAAATCCTTGTGTCATCTTGCATCACCATCCAGGAAGAGAGCACGCGATCATATTACTCGTTGGTGTCATACCCCCGGGTTCGAAACACCGACAAGAAGCCTCTAGCTCAACTGGCTAGAGCCTCTCAATTACACTCCAGAGGTCATGGGTTCGACTCCTACGGGAGCAAAATTTCGAGTTTGTATGTCGTGGTTAAAATAAATCTCGTCTGTACCCCATCCAATTTTAGGCTCGGTCCCTGTGTCAGGGTGGGGTAGGGTAAAGATCTTCATCTTAAGCACAGTGCCCGGGGCTGTCTTACCCCGTAGATCGAGTTTTTTTATTAATATTTATGATATCAAATAAACATCATAAGACTAATTACGAAATGTACTTTTACTATAATATTTATGATATCAAATAAACATCATTAGACTAATTACGAAATGTACTTTTATAGTAAATTTATTCTGAGCACAGAATTCATAGTTACATGTTTTTATGGACGAAGGAAGTATTTCTCACCATTACTCAGATTTCTGTACGTTAACAGTCACAACGACATCTGTTATCATGACAATCAGTCATTAGTCTGGTTCACTTCCTATGTTTGTGTACTAAACAAATATTATGCTCAACTTGGCACAATTTCTCTCATTCCTGTTATCTTGTTCTGTGTACTGTTCTAGTCCTCTGTTGATCTCCCGATATGCCTTTCACTTTTTCACACTCCTAGTGCAGATTTTTTCCACTAGCCACACCAGCCCCAGCACAGTCGAATGAATGACTGAACACCAGCCCCACCACAAAAGGGCGCATGCATTTATCTGATCGCAGACTTCCATCACGTACACCATTTTCCAAGCAAAAAAGGACAACCTTTTGCACAGAAGGGCGCATGCATTTCTCTGATCGCAGTACGACAGCACATGGACAGTACCTGCCCGGTCCTCTCTTGTTCAGAATCAAATATTTTATTCTACCTATGGCTCGGTCCCAATCTGATCAAAAACATATTGGAACGTGTACACATGGACAGTACTACCTGCCCCGGATCCTCTCTTGTTATAAACTTTTCATCTGACACATTAAATATTTAACATATGTTTAAAGTATTAAATATAGATTAAAAAATAATTAACTATACAGATTGTGAAATTTTGTAAGATGATTTTTTAAGCCTAATTAGTCCATAATTTGTCAATGTTATACTACAATAAACATGTAATAATAATGGATTAATTATTTTAATAAATTTATCTCACGGTTTTGAGTTAGAATATTTTTTATTAATCTATTTTTAATATATTAAATTAGTACTTTAACATCAGTGTGACGTTAGTTTTGCTTAGCCTTTCATGATTCTTTTTCAATTTTTCTTTTTTAAGTCTCAAACGTTCTTTTTTATAAACAAGCCTCAAACGTTTTTTGTTTCATGTTTCTTTTTCATTTTTCTTTTTTAAGCGTCAAACTTTTTTTAGTATTATTATCCATTTCTTTTTCTTGAATAGGATTTTTTTAGTTTTTTTAAGCCGGAGGTACTGTCCTATTGTCCGACATCTAGCGTGGAGTTTTTGGTTCCTATTTTTTATTCTTTTTCCTATAATAAATTAAAACTCTATTGTCTCTCTATCTGTATCTATAATATAGATCCTAACTTGCTTCCATATAATTTTTCCCACTCCGATCTGTATTCGAAATTAGAATTAGAGCTATTATATATTTATGGGTCCCAGAAGCTCAATATTTAATATAACAACATGAATAGATAGCATAAAAATTAAAGTTATTATATATTTATGTTTAAATATTTTTGTGTTTTGCAATGTAAAAAAAGGTTGTGTACGTTGTATTTTAATTTGACATGGACTTAATAGAACATAACAGTTTTAACAAATGGAAGAACTTAACAGGTAATGAAGCACCTAACATCAACAAATTCAATGACAACACAGTGCAGACAATAATTCTCCTGGATTAATACATAAGAGAGAAACTTCAATTCTAGACAAAAGCCATGACGGTGGGTTTCCTGTCATGAACAATTTGCAGTTGATCTCTAACTATTCAATGTTACGCTTGTTGGTTGATTTCTTTGATGTCGTCTTCGAAGGTGCACAACCTCCAATGGAAATGTTGCTTGGATGACCTTCATCTTGGGAATTTTCACATATCATTGGAGAAGCTGTGTACCTCTTTCTGCTCTTTCGCTTCCTTTCGAACAATGGCTTGTACCTTTTTTCTCTTTTACGCCCAGTTTTTTCTGGAAGAGAGGGAGCTTTGATTTGATTAACATCAACATCACTCATGTATGCGCTGGAACCAGCAGCGCCATAAACATTTCTTATTACTGGTTGTCCATCTGAGTCATATCCAGTTAGTTCTATGTTCTCTGATTCATTAGCAGATCCAGACATGTAGGCAGTTGTAGTGTTTCCATCTATTGTAGTGTTTCCATCTGATGTATGTAACCCTTCAATTTCCTTCCTTGCCATATTCAGGTACCTTGTTAAAATTTGTCCAGCTTTTGGGTCTTTCTCTGTTGACTTGACTACATCAAGAGCATTAGCATATAACAAGCTCTGACCAAGTTGTTCTCCCGCTGATGTGCAAACATCATCAGGATATTGATAATCACGTGCATCTCTAGTCCACCTTTTCATTATGTGAACCTGAGGTATCTTTTTGACTCCACGATGTATCATAACCTAAAAACACAATGAATAAACCAGGTCATCTAAAAATTGATCGTATTCATAGTTTATTGTCCATTAGTATTAAAGGAGTATTGATGCAACAAATACCTTAATAGCATGGCAGCACAACATTCCAAAATGCTCATACTGACCACACTCGCATGAATATTTCTCTCCACCGTCTTCAATTTTTACCGAGAAAACAACACGAGCCCAATGTTTTCGTATCTCTGCATTGTTGTGGGTAACATAGTAACTATTGTCATCTTCTCCTTCCCCTACCTCATACTGTGTTGAATTGTCAACCTCCTCACTAAATAGTTGGAAACAATTTTTCGTGTATACACTGATTGCGTGCTTCTCTATTGCATAGAGTCTCTTTGTACGATGTACAAACTACAAAAATTATCAATGTAGTCACTCGTTTGGTATGATTCACTTTAGTCAAATTAAATAATCATATAAGACATATTTCTTCAGTAAGTATATCGAATAAAATAATGCTATCACAATAAGCGTCCATGTGAATAGAAATTAAGGATAATCATCATAAACCATGCCTTTTTAGAATCAGAGAATAAAAATGGTCAAAAATTAAACTAATTGGTAAAGTTATTTAAAGTTGCTGTCCAATTTAATAATAAATTTCACCTTTTGAAATTTACACTGAGACCTAACAATCAAAGAGTTTGTTATAAATAGCATACGAAACAGACAACATCCTTCTAATTTGACGACATGGTTTTCAAATGGATGTCAAACCAAAAATTTCAGTTTTTAGCACACTAATTAATTTAGAACTCAACTAAATAAACAACAGTCTTGTTTGAAGCTCAACTGAAAATAGAAAACATGCCACTCCAACAGTCTTTTAATATTGGGAAGCAATTCACAAGTAATATATTCAAGCCTCTTACCTGTTTTGTTTGATGCTCAGCCTTTTCCTCTGCACTAGCACGTAGAAACAACAGTTTGTTATACTGCTGCACAAATCTATTCATTGATGAATTCCTTGGTACCACCTTCTTTAGAATACTGTTTGCACTTTCAGAGCGTTGGGTGCTTGCCATCCTAGCACAAAATGTATCCCTAGCCCAAGGCTTTGCCCACTTATGTCTCTTTGCGTATGTTCTTTTCATGAATTCATTGTCTCGCAGACTAGAAGTCTCCAACAAATCTTCCCAAGCCCTCTCAAACTCATCAAGGGTTAGCATTTGGTTTATGACATAATGGAAATCTCTTCGGAATGGACCATTTCTACGATATACAGGACCCAATTCTTCTGGTGCATAACGCAGAACATGCCATTTGCACCATAAATGTGTAGTCCCGTCAGGGAACACTTCCTTTATTGCCTTTGTCATGGCCTTGCACTGGTCTGAAAACAATAACATTACCTTATTTAAATCATCTATCTAATCTAGGAAACTGGTACAAGAAATTATTTCTAGAACATGACAGTAGCACGTACCTGTTAGGATAGTAACTGGATATGCCCCGCCCATTAAAGTGATAAACTCTTTGAAAACCCATTTGAAACTATCAGTGTCTTCCTTAGTCATTAGCACACCGGCAAATAACACACTTTGGAAGTGGTTGTTGACCCCTACAAACATACCAAATGACATTTTGTAGATGTTTGTACAATATGTAGTATCAAATGTAATTGCATCACCAAAGAAGTGGTACTGGCTGCGACTCCTCCCACTTGTCCAAAGTAGTGTTTTCACCTTTTTCTCATTATCTAGCTCTACACTGAACTAAAACCCAGGATCTTCTGCACGCATCTTCCTGAATACCTCTAAAGTCTTTGAAATATCATCATCCTTTTGGTCCTTGGAAATCTGTGAACACACAGCCCTTAGTGCTTTATGATTGAAAGGCACATCCTGCATACTACCATATAAACTACCCATAATGCAATGCACTCTGCTTAGCGACACATTATTCTCCCTTAGATAGCGAATCATATCCTTCGTGCACTGCTCTATCTTACTATGTGAGTTCCACTCTCTTTTTTCTCCACAAGACACAGACAGTGGATGGTTGTGCTGAGTTACATGTTTACTAACATACCAACCAAGGTCCTCTGTTCGATGCAACCTTATCATAGCTTTGCAATGCATCCTCTTTGAATTATTTTTGCAGCGCCCATCAAATCCCTGGTTAAAAATGTTTTTAGTCATGTAACCACAGCACAATGTACTATAAAGTCATTATTCTGAAATTTGACTGAAGAAAGTGTTAACCTCCTTCTCACACACTAGTTCTTGCATTGTTCTCATCTTGTTTACTCTGTTCTTAGCAAAGCTCTCGAAACGTATCCCGAAACCAACTTCCCATGAGTACAGATTGTAGAATTTGTATACCTCTGCCCTCGAATCAAACACCATCCCAAGTTTTGGCTCAAATACGTGAGTTGTATCACAATTCGGTGCATTTCTCATTGCCTTTTCAATATTTCCAATGTCTCTAGGAGGTCTGCAATCTGGAATAGTACACCCCCTTGGGAAATGGCGCCTCCAAGAAAATGTAAAATGTAAAATGTTAGATATTTGCATATCAATAAAAGTAACAAAGCAGCTTTGTTTACATAATACAATGCTAGTTATATAATAGTAGTAGAGTCAAATACTTAGATGCTAACTGTGCTTCCTTGAGTCAAGTGGTAAGGTATATTGCTAACCCCAATTAAATTTAATAAACATCTACCCATGGATTTTTTTTGATATAATAGAAACTTGGATGCTAATTTTTAGTAGAACTTCATTCTGTAGCACTGGACATAAATTAATGCTGAAATCGCCTCAATTACCTTTTCTTTCCACGTCCATGATTACAGATAGGGAAAATTTCATATTCAGTTGATTTGTCTGCACTATTCATATTTACATTTATATTTGGCATCTCTTGCACCGTTGTTTCTTCCTCATTGATGTCATTTGAATCTTCATCATCTGCATCATGGTAATCTTCTTCATCGTCGGTATCTATGTGATGTTCGGTATCATCATCCGCATCATACTCAACATTAACGGTGTCTACAGGGAACACGAGTAGTTAAGACCTTTATTTGAAATGATTTCTACTATCAATTCTTATAACTTTGGTTGAATTATCATTGACATAAAAACGCACTTTAGTTATCCAGATAAAATCATGAAACATACCATTTCGATCGATGTTATCACTAGTATGAATTGAGTCTGCACATGCATATACATCTGGCATTTGGTCTGTTGTTTGCTTTGTGGAAGCCACTTGTGGCTGCAACTGTTGAAAATTGCAAATCGGTGATGAAACATTACGCAGCAAATCCTGAAAGGAGCCTAAGGAAAATTGGTTTTATCACAAAACAAGCACCACAATGTCGAACATAATTATGTTAGATATTGTGAAAATACCTCCACAACTATTCATAGGTCCTGGTGATAACATGTGGTTATAGTGTGCACTCATGCTAGACTGCATTAACATACTGCTTGGTATAGCCTCTGGTTGCATGAATGGAATTTGTTGTTGCGCATTGTAACCAAACACAAATCCTGGTTGATACAGATTTGGCAAATCCTGTACCGCAACAGATCCACCTGGACGATTCAGAACAATATGTCTATGAAATAGTAATCCAAAATTCAGAAAAAAGACATATCAAGTTTCAGAATAAAGCTAGCTCAATCTATTAACTAAAGTTTACTGATGAACGGAGAACTACTTCCATTGATGATCCGAAAATGTGCATGTAAACTAATGAACGAACCTGTATTAGGTCTCCAATCTTTCTGTTGATTAGACTGCATCGAACTGCACTCATGGTTCTGGTGCGACGACTTGGAGATGAATCTACTTGCATTGTTGGGAAGAAAAAAATTAGCACATCCTTGAGACTGGCGTGGGGATCGGAGTAAGAAACCATTTGCATTGTTCTGATGAAGCAAGTTAGCGCCTCCATGGCCGATTTCTTCAGCAGCCTTATGCATTACTGCTCTCCTAGCACGAGATGGAAAGAATGCGCTACCCCCAAACTCGAAATGCATAGGCGCCTGAAAAAATGGGGTGACATTGTTGAATCGGACAAGATCCCCAGGAACCCATACTCCAGTGCTTGTGCTTGCGCTCGTTTGAGCTCCTATCGAAGTCGGATTCCCATCTGCGCCATAAACCTGATGAAAATTTGAAGAGTAATGATTCCCATCTACTCGACCCATTGTGGATCCAGTAGGAAACATTGTAGGAGAAAGAGTAGCACAGACTAAAACTTTACAAATCCAGATCTGCAAAATCAAGTGACAAGAAAAATATGAGAACTAACACTGAGAATCCAATTCAATTTCAATTATAGCAAACGGAAACGAGAATTAAGCCAGGGTCAAGTACTTTGGAAACAAAAATCCGTGGTATTGCCTATTAAAATCTAATTGTTTAAACAATAATCTGATAACTAAGTGAAAAAAACATGTATCTTAACTTATCCTGAAGTAGTTTCATTACCTACAATATTTTCAAAAGGTACACTGAAGTACAGTTCAAAGTAAGCAGAGAAACGTTAAAACCATTGAAAAACCATTTTACTGACACATATCTGAAGTACAACACTGATTGACCTACAATAAGTTTAATAAAATTATTATCATATCGGGCAAGAAATGTTGAAACTGAAAGCCTAAAACCAATAAGAACTTTATGACAGCCATATAAGATTATAAGGAAACTACAATCTATAACATGACATTGTGGTGTAGTTAATATAAAAATTGAAATTACACTAAAAGAAGGCCAACCATTTAAAAGTATTTATATTACATTATACCTCCTACATGCAGTTACCGTGAAAAGGGACTTTATAATTGCTCTTCTCAGGATTGTTCAGTGGGGAACAAGATATATCAACCAAAGTCATGTTATAGAACTCAAGGAGGACGTAGGTAACACAAAAAAATAAAAACAACTCAAGCAGAGTAGTAATCTAAGGCAATCTGATAGGAAAAAAATTAAGAGGCAATCTGAGTTCTGTATTCTTGGTAGTAAAACATCAATAAAAAAATAGACGTGAATAGAGAGATTTGGTCACACCTTAGAGAGGATGTATTAATGCCATTGTTGGAGTACTCTGGTGTTGTGTCACCTTCCAGATCTGTGGAAGACATAGCTGAAAACCGAAAAAATCTTAACTAACCAGAATGAAATTTGCGCAGGATGTAGTAAATATTAGTAGGGGCACCAACAGTACCTCGGTCCACCGGAGATGCTCCACCACCCGGCCATGATGCCCAAACGAAAGAGAGAGAGAGAGAGCAGCCAAGGAGGAAGAAACCGAGGAGAGAGGAAGAAGAACGAACACAGATACAGAGGAGAGAGGAAGAAGAACAAGAGAGAGAGATGAGTGTCGGATCTGAGGGAGAGAGACGAGAGAGAGAGGAGAGAGAGATCCAAGTGTCGGATCTGAGGGACAGAGAGAGAGAAGGGAAGGAGGGAGGAAGAGGGAGAGATGTCATATGTGAGGGATAGAGAGACGAGTTACTGCTGCTCGGAGGTGGAGCCAAATTATTGAGCCGAATATGGTCTGCGAGCCGAAGACCCATCTACGGACGAGCCAGAGGAAACGAGACTAAATTTTTGAGCCGGCTATACATGCAGGTAGGCTTTATGGTCTGCAAGTAGTACATGCAAGTGGGGTCCAAGCCAAAAAAGCAGCCAATGAAAGAGCAGCAGTAAGCTCCACGGCCGCTCATAGTGAAGGTATTGCATTTCAGCAAGCGTTCCAGGTGTATGCTGCTGGCCTAATCGACTGTCTCTGTGGAGAACGCGCGAGGAGCCATGTCGATTGTCTCTGCGGATAATGGGGACGACCCAAATAGAAGATTAAGGATTTTTCCATTGTGTTGTGCTTAAGGTGTAAGTTTTAACAAAAATATGTTTATGCTATTTAATTAAGCACTATTTTTAATATTATAATTTTTTTCGCTATACTTGTCTTGCGGATCGACATTCTAGACCCACACATATGGCTGTTAGTGTCTGATTTTTTTTCTAGATCACGACTTCACGCGTATTTCATTAAGAAGAAGAGCCGAAGAGTGGCTTACATAGTGCCGGATATGAAAACCACAGAGCAAGTGGTCTGAAACCTAAACGACAAACAGAGAAGAAAGAACGGCGTAAGGGAGAGCCCCTCCACCATACACCTTAAACCTATCCGACTATACCTACAAAGAAAAATACATCAACGTAATGGTGCCAGCAAAGAAGATGAAGCCGAGGTGGAAAAGCATCCACCGACCGAGAAGCGACAAGGCTACGACGGCGAAGAATCCGCCCGAGCCATGGCGGCGAAACGCCCACTGGAGAGAAAATGCGGCAAAGCATCCGCAAGAAGGAGGCCGTCACGCACTTAGCAGCAAAGCATCTGCCAGAGTGGGGAGACCAACTGCCCATGCAGCGACACCGATGGCAAAGCATCCGCCAGAACGACACAACGACAGAGCACCTGCCGAATAAAGTACCATCGACACGGCAAAGTCCGCGGATGGGGCCATCACGCTCTCAGAGTCTCAACAGCAAAGCATCTGCATGAGGGGGGCCTAAGCGACATAGGCGGCAAAGCATCCGCCTAAGCGACACGACGACAAAGCATCCGTCAAAGAACGACTGCGGCAACACCCAAATGCTTGACAGACCATAACGAAGATGTCAATGAAGCTCATACAGGCACAACACGGGAAGGAGCGACCTCGGCGAGAGCAGCGGAAGATGGGCAGAGAGTGCTCCAACGGTGCCTTCACGAAGGACCTTGACGTCTAAAGACGCCAACACCGCTAGTAAAAGCACACGAGGTCTTTCGACCCTAGCCTTCCTTGACGAACAGGGCCTTCGACGACGCATCCAACAAGGCAGATGGCGCCAGCTGCACCACCGCCGCTGGCCCGGAGAACCCGGGCAAGGTTTTCACCTAGCTAATGAACGTGCAAAGGTGCAGGCCCGCCATCTCCCATGACACGCCATGGGATCCACACGTTCGGGGCCGCCGAGGGCTTGAGGGAGATGGACCGCTGCTACCGCTGGCCGACCGACCGCACCAAAGCACGGCTGGCGCCACCACTTCACGTCGGGGAGGCCAAATTCGGCCCAAGGGGGGCAGGACCGCCCCGCCGACCGGCAGCCCAACGGGGCACACGCGCTAGGCCGCCTCCGCGCCAGGGCGCCGCCTCCTCGCTAGGAGACCCGAGCCGCGGCCACCAGCCCGCCTCGCGCCGAACCAGGCGATGGCCGCCGGATCCGAGGACGGAGGGCGCAGAACCGGCGCACGAGGACACCGCCGGATCGACTGCCGCGTGAAGTTGCAGATCCGGTGGGGGGATGCCCGATCCAGTCGCAGGTGGCCGGGATCGGCCACGCCGGCGACCCTCGCCGCCGCCGGAGAGGAAGGTGAGAGGTGGAGGAGGGCTGTAGAGAGGGGATGGGGCTAGAAGGGGAGCAGCGGGCGCCGTTTTTATCGGGCCATCGTGGGCCGCCGCCGCCGCACGTCGGGGGGGGGGGGGGGGGGGGGGGGGGGGGGACAGCGGCCAGAGGAGGGGCGGAAAGGGTGACCTGCGCGGCGCCCGTGGTCGCCCCCCGAGTCACCCGCTGGAGCGCTCGGGGGTGTTGCGATATGTTAGTGTCTGATTTTATCCTTAAACTAGGCATGACATAGTTCGAAGCCCTTTTTTACTGACCCAAACGCTTTGTGGACCTTTATGCCATCTTCCTTTTTTGGAGAGGATTATGTATTTGACACTGAAAAAAACGGTCTTTCTTTTAAGGCACTACCGAGTGTAGCACCTTTTCTTTGAGTGCCCTTTCGCAATACAAATGTTGGAGGATAGTTCACATGGACATTCTCTTGAATGGAATTTCCCAGAAGTGACAGATTACCTCAAGGACAGGCTGCAATCACAATTCTTCATGGCAGCTGTTGTGCTTATCTGCTCGAGCGTTTGGACAACAAGAAACGATCTGATCTTCGAAGGAATTCAGCCGACGATAAGGGCTTGTTTGAAACGCAGGAATTTCACAGAAATCAGTTCAATTTCACAAGAAAAACGCAGGAACGGGGAAAAATTCTCGCGTTCCAAACATGCCTTAAACAATACCACTGTTTCAGGTGGGCTACATGTTACACGATCACGCAGAGGGAGGCGCACATGCAGCTGAAGAGTGAAGAGGCAGAGTAGCCGGAGGAGAAAACAGCGAGGGACTAAAGTAGCCATATTTTTTAGTCAACAGTAAGATGGATCGAATTTCGTTTTTGTTTAGAGTTTGAGAAACATGAATGAATACAGAGAACTTTTGACCGTAGCTGACACGGGAAGACAGTACAGCAAGAAGGCTGGTGCTTTTTCATGTTTTGATCCTGGAGTAAAATCCATTATATTCTGGGGTTTGGAGCAAACCCTTAGAACACGTTTCGCCTGCTAGTACGACCGTTGACCTTGAGGGCTGAGGCCATGGCTGTGGTCATGGACGGTGTGATGTCAGAACAGTGGTGGCAAGAGCCGGTCGATCGGCTTAGTCGCTGGGTGATGGGTTCTCCTTTGACTCATGCTCCCTCCGTAGTCCCAAAATAGAATTTGTTTTAGGATTTAAATTTTGTTCTAAAATATTTATTACTCTCACTTCGCAATACACATTTCTCTTCTCCTAACACATCTTTTTTCTTTTCTCAATACATCTGTATCTCTATTTCTCTCTATCTATCAGCAACACATTTTTACATCTTCTTAATTTATATGTCCAAATCTAAAATAACTTCTATTCTGAAAATGAGGGAGCAGATGCTATATGCGTCCCGAGTGCTTGTTATAGCTTAATAAATAAATCGTCAGTAGTAGCGTTTTCACAATCGGCCAGAGGCAGGTCTAGCTAGCCAGCCAGAGAGAGGAAAACACTCAAACAGTAGCGAACAAACCCCCGACCAAAAAGTGTGACACGCGGAGATGGCGCTGCCGCACCCCATGGGCCATGGGCCTGTAACAGCGGAGACCGAGTGGCGTCAATGGCACAACCAGAGGAAGAGGCGTATTCAAACAAGAAGTGAAGTGCATTCATCATTTTACGTTTTGGTTGTATGCATGACATGTGAGGCTGATCGGCCAGCGTTGTAATGCCCGAACTCGTTCTCAGACTAAATTCAGAAATAGAATCGCTCAGGCAGAGGCTGTCCTCGCCGGCGATCGCTACCACTCCTTATATCCCTCGAGCGCCGCTCACGTCGATGGCGACCTCGCCGGCGGCCACCGGCGTAACAAGGCACCGAGTGCGCGCTGGCCAGCGGCGCCAGGGCTGGGCGGAGCTGATCCCCCAGAGCTGGACCAGCAGGGCTCCCATCCTGCTCCGCTGGCTGTGGCTGCTGTGAGTATCAATCGGCGCAATAGGGGTCGCATTCATTAACATCTCACCTCACACGGAACCAAAATCTCTACGGAAAATGGAGGGAGCCAAAAGCTTGTACTAACATCGAACGCATGCATTAACATGTTGCCACGTAGCATTACACACTAGCACAAGTTTGCCACAATCATCTTTCTTACACGACTGACAAGTCATAATCAACAGCTCACCTCACACCTCATCTAATGAATTACAATACCATAAGCAATTGGACTTGGACAATCATTGCCCATGACCACTGTTCTAGACTGGAATGGAATAGACAAAGGACGACGACGGGCTGGCTGATACAAACAAAGTTAAATGCTACATTATGGTACACAGAGTCCGCCTCAGAGGCGGACCATTCAGGTGGGAGATGAAGCTGCTGCTCCGATGCGCAACTCTAGGTACCAGCGGCTAAAATGCTTTCCACTTCAACCGGCTTTCTGGACGGGCGTGTTATCTTTCTAGTCGCGTGGCTCATCCGTGCTCATGTCGGCATCAGTGTCGTCGTCAGGCTCTTCCAGTTCGAGGTTCAAGTTGAGCTCGCTGCTGGTGCCCTTTTTGCTAGTGCTTTGTACCTCCCCTGCTGCCTGAAATATGATATGAACATGAGTTTTGTGGCTGTTCAAGAGAAAAAGTTGTTTATATGAGATGAAACTTATCAATAAGACTATAAAAACTTATTAAAACAAGAATAAGTTGCATCCTTTTACCCACCACATTTACTTTGCCAAGGTGGAAAAGAGGTCATTAGGAGAGATCCAAACAGTACAGCACAACACAGATCTTTATGGATAAAATCCATTGGAGACTTCTAGTTAGCAAACACTCATCTCAAACAGGAAAAAGAATTCAAGGCCCCATGAGCCAACCAACTAAATGTTACAATTGTTCGGTCATATGCTGAAGACAGTGTCTGGCTTCACATCCCAATTAAGCGAGAAAATGCCGATATGGAGACCGTGGAGCATGCCTAATGTATATAAATGGCAAAACCGATTAAGACATCTTTCTGTTTTGTTATTTGATTGCCAATCAAGTTTTTGTCCCCTAAACAAGGCTTCAAGTTGCCATTTGCTAATTGATTTTTGCAACTTAATCAGTTAATACCAATTTAAAACTCTTATCAGGGCACTCATCCTGCAGAATCCACAAAAAGATACATAAGTGACTGAAATGCTTTATTCGTATTTTTCAGCATCATTGATATCAGTTGGATCTGGAACAAACTGGATTGTTAACATTATTACTAACAACTGATTAAAAAATAGCACAAATCAACGAAAACTATGCAGGAGAAATTACACACCCACAGTAGAAGATGGTGAGACTAATATAAGCACATACAATGAACCACCCTGACCCGATCTGAGCCCATTTAACTAAATTTCTGAATTCTGTACAGACACTTCCAATCCTACAAATACATGGCCTAACCGGAGGCTAAAGCTAGCACATGCCACAAATGAATTCATTAAACCCTAACCCCTTGACACAAACTGGCTTCAATTCAATGTGTGAAATCAAGTTGCCCCCAATCAATACGCACAATCGCCATTAGAAATCAACAAAAACTATGAGTCTAAGATAGTGACAATGAAGAATCTGGTATCAGGAAGTGCTGGAAGCAGGGGAGAATCTGGTCCTGTCGACAGTAACAATGAAGACATTATTTTGGAATTTTAGAGGGTTGGGGAAATCACATAGAAGAAGATTAGTCAAGAACCACATTATGCAGGAAAATTTAGATGTGGTGGCTTTACAAGAGACCATTAAACAGGATTTCTGTGACTGGGAACTTAAAGAGTTAGAAGGGGACAAGGAGTTCCATTGGCGGTGGTTAGCTGCGAGAGGACATTCTGGTGGCCTGCTCTTGGGGGTTAATTGTGAACTCTTTGAAGTGGAGGATTTCAAGGAGGCAAATTATTTCATAGGGTTCTTGCTTAGAAATAGATGTACCAACTTCGGATTTTGGGTTATCAATGTTTATGGTCCTGCCAACCATGACTTTTCTAAAGATTTCATTAAGGAGCTTTCTCAGTTTTGTGAAAGGGAGTTTCTCCCCATGATGATGGGTGGAGATTTCAATTTGATTAGGAGGGATAGTGATAGAAATAGGGGTCATGGGGATCCCAAACTGATGGATATCTTCAATAATTTCATTGGCAATTTTCTTCTGAGGGATATCTTTGTTAGTGGGCTTAAATTTACTTGGTCCAACAAACAAAAGGATCCTATTCTCATTAAATTGGACAGAATTTCAGTAACTGATGTGTGGGAAGAGTGGGAAGAGCATTTCCCTAAATGCTTTGCCTAGACTAAAGCTAGGATAGGTTCTGATCATTGTCGTTTGATCTTAGATTCGGGAGATCATGGAGCTGCTAGACCTGACATTTCTTTTTTCAAGAGCAATGGTTCCAGCAGGAAGGTTTTGAGCAATTAGTTGTTGATAAATGGAAAGAGATCAGAACTAAAGGGGGTACTGAGGTTTATTCTCTAAATTTGTGGCATGGGTGCCTTCAATCCTTGAGACAATATCTTAGAGGCTGGAATTTGAGGTTGATTGGTGCACAAAGAGCTGACAAACAGAATCTGTTACAAAAGGTGGAAGAGATAGATTTAGTGGCTGAGAGTAGACTTTTGAGTTTTGAAGAATGGGAGGATAGAATTTCTTTGGAGAAGAAACAACTAGAGGATATTAATAATCTTCATTGGAAACAGAGGTCAGGGAGACTCTGGTTATTAAAAGGTTATGCAAATACTCGCTTTTTTCATCAATATGCTAATGGGAGATGAAGGAAGAGTATTATTTCTTATCTGGAAGCTAATGGTGAGGAATTTAGATGTCAGAAAAGAATAATTCAGCATGTGGTGGGATTCTATAAAGAATTGTTTGGTCATAGTGAGACATCTTCTTTAAGGCTAAGTGATGCCTTTTGGCCGTCTAATCTAAAAGTGCCAGAAGAGGACTGCATGGAATTAACTAGAGGCTTTGAATTAGATGAAATCAAAAGGGTCATCATGGAGATGAAAGAGAATTCTGCTCCTAGACCAAATGGTTATGGAGTAGTATTCTTTAAAAAGTTCTGGGATCTGATCAAGGGGCGTGTTTTGAATATGTTTAACGATTTTTGGAAGGGGATGTTAGACATCAGGAGACTAAATTATGGAGTGATCACTTTAATTCCGAAGACCAAGGAGGCCTGGCCAACAGCATTAAACAATATAGACCTATTTTCCTGCTTAATATGGATTTTAAGTGGTTCACTAAAGTTCTCACTGAGAAATTAGTCCCTGTGGCTGGCAAGGTTATTGGGGGTAATCAAACTGGTTTTGTGAAGGGCAGAAATATTCTGGAAGGGGTGGTCATTCTTCATGAGGTTTTGCATGAGCTTAAATGCTCAAAGAAACAGCGTTTAATTCTGGAAAAAGCTTATGACAGGGTCAGTTGGTCGTTTCTTGAACATATTCTTATTGAGAGAGGGTTCCCGCAAAAGTGGATTTCTTGGGTAATGCAGACTGTCCATGGTGGTCAGGTCTGTATTAATGTAAATGGGGAGAGGAGCCTCTATTTTAGAACTTTTAGGGGATTAAGGCAAGGTGATCCTCTGTCCCCTCTTCTCTTTGATTTGGTTGCTGATGCTTTGGGGGTCTTGATAAAGCTATTGATAAGGGTCATATTAAAGGTGTTTTGGGTTATCTAGTTCCAGGAGGCATTTCCCATATCCAATACGCTGATGATACTATTATTATGATTGATGGGTCTGATATTTCTGTGAGGAATTTGAAGCTGATCTTGTATTGTTTTGAATGGTTGTCAGCTATGAAACACGGATACTTCGAGGAAGGCACGTATCGCGTATCCGATACGTATCGGATACCGATACGCCTCCGATACACCTTCGATACGTATCCAAGGAGTATCCGGAAAAAAATAAAAAATAAAAAATAAAAAATCGGATATGCCATCCGATACGTATCCTAGGACGTATCCTAGGAGTATCCTAGGAACAACGACCGACAGTTAGTGTCGTGGGGAAGGAGCAGTTAGAGTCGGATGACGACAGGCACACAAGGGAGAGAAGCGTTTGCGGCTATGTGAAGGGTGTGTACGGCTGGGAAAGATAGGTGGATGGATAAGGATAAGGTGCTGCTGGTTCTTTTTTTGAGAGGAAGGTGCTGCTGGTTATGCGTACGAAAGGGAAAAGGGTTAGAAGGAGTATTGACAATTGACAAGATGAGTGGACTCTTTTAATATGCTTTTCTTTTGACTCTCTTTTTATATTATATACATATGAATATACACTGTCCTCTAAAAAACATATCTCTAAAAAACATATGAATATATACTATTGTTTATTTTATTTAAAAATATAAAACGTATCGGCGTATCGAGTTTTTTAGAAAAATGACGTATCCGCGTATCCATATCGGCCCGATACCGATACGTGTATCCGTATCCGTGCAACTTAGGTTGTCAGGGTTAAAGATCAATTAATAAAAAAGTGAGGTTTATGTTTTTTGTTTCACACATGATGAGAAGTTTAGATTAGCTAACATGCTCAATTGTGTGTTGGGTGACTTACCTTTGAAATATCTTGGTATCCCACAGGATGAGAAGCTTTCTCCCCTACCATTCAGAAAATGACTAAAAGGTTAGACCCATGGAAGGGTAAGCACCTTATCTCTGGAGGGAGACAAATTTTAACAAATTCCTCCTTGAGCAGTATTCCCGTTTACTGTATGGGCGTTTACTGTTTACAGGATGGGGTTCACTCAAAGATAGATGGAGTTAGAGCTAATTTCCTTTGGCAAGGTGCTGAAGAAAAGTTTAGATATCATATGGCTAAATTTGAGATGGTTTGTAGACCTAAGGACCAAGGGGGCTTAGGAGTTATTAATACCAAAATCATGAATGATTGTCTTCTGGTAAAATGGATCTGAAAAATTCATTCCAAACCAAATATCCTTTGGTTTTAAATCTTAAAATCCAAGTACATGAGGAATGGGGGTTTTTTTTGGCTCTGTGGTGAAAGGTTCTTCACAGTTTTGGCAAGAGCTGCATAAAGTCAAGCACTTGTTTAAATGGGGTGCAATTTTTAAGGTGGATAATGGCATTCTTTGTAAGTTTTGGCAAGATTGTTGGATTCTGGATGTCCCTTTAAGAATTGCTTACGTTGATCTTTATATTATGAGCCACTTTCCAGAGTGTACCGATGCTGATTAATGGGATGAGGGAGAATGGTATGTGGAGTTCAAAAGAACTTTGTCTAGTCATGAATATGAAAGATGGATCGAGTTGAAATCTCTTCTAGTTTTAGCAAGTGTTTCTTTATCTGACAAGCTAGACACTGTCTTGTGGGCGTTAGATAAATCAAAGACCTTCAGTACTAAGTCATTATATAGGTTCATTACCGATAGAGGAGTTTCCAGCAAGGTGGCTGACTTCATTTCGAAGTGTAAGGTTCCCCTGAAGATCAGATTCTTCCTGTGGCAAATTTTCAATAACAAACTCCAAGTTGGGCAAAGTCTGATTAAGAGGGGTTGGCATGGTTCAGGAAATTGTTGTCTGTGGTTGTCCAGAAACTGTTTTCAAATGTCTCTTAGCTAAGTTCATCTGGGGAGTGATCAGAGAAATCTGGCAGTCAGGAAGGATGCCTAACTCTCTTTCTGACTTTAGTTGTCAATGACTGCAAGGCAAGGGGCCTCTCCCAGCCCGCTTACTCATGTTCCTTTTTGCAGGATTTGGCTAGGCTTTGTGGACAACTAGAAACAAGATGGCCATTGAGAAAAAATTCCCTATGATGCCTACTGATGTTATATATGTCGCAATGTCATTAACTCATTAATGCAGAAGTGGTGCGTCTTGCTCAAGGAGGAGAATAAGGGGAGCATTCTTCAAGTGAAGGATCATGTTTTGCGCTGGCTGAGAGAGTTCAGGCCTGGTGTAGTAGCTGCTACTTTTGCTGTTTGGAGCTTTTTTGTAACTGGTAATCCCAGCAAGATGATGTATGCACATTTTCTTTCTTATAAGCAGAGGTAAAACTCCTCTTAAAAAAAACTAAAGACCACTAAAGTTTAGTCACTTTTTATCTACCCCTTCATAACTAAAGGTCCTTAAACTTTAGCGGTCCTAAACTTTAGTGGAAACTTTAATGAAGTGTTTGGTACTTTAAGGACTAATTTTACTGAGCAAACTTTAGAGGGGGCTAACCAAACAGGCCATAAATCTAGCACACACCACAAATGAACTTGTTAAACCCTAACCCCTTAACCAAACCTTTTTAACTTAATAAGACCCAAAATCTAATTGATCCAACTATAATGTACAAATCACCATCCACCAAATGGTACTTGTGACAGATTAAACCTCAAACCCATCCCAGAAGAATTCACATTATCCACAATCCTTACGAGTTTGTGCACACAATTGCATCCCGAATCCAACCAACAACATCCAAGTTCTCGAATCTCTGTACCAAATTAAACCCACCCGAGCACAAAAACCAATCAAACAACCCGAATCAACTCAATTTTCCGAAGCCAGGAAGCCTTACCGGGACGTAGCGCCGCCTGGAGGTGGAGGCCCCCGCTGCAGCGGTCTCCATGCCCACTTCGGCTCCTCCCCCTCCTGAGCCGCCACTCACAGGCGTCCACCTAAACAGAACCACCTTGTTGTCACCTCGTGAGCTCCCTCCCCCGGACCCGGCGGTGCCGGCGTTGGTGAGGGGCACCCAGGCCTTGCGCCACTTCCGGACGGGCCCGCTGAAGGAGGCAGCGCTGCTGCTGATGGGCCCGTACCGCGTCGAGGAGCGGCTCAGACGGGGAGCCACCTTGTCCATAGTGTGTGGTGGGCGTAGGCGCGCCGCGGCGGCGTGCTCCGGCGTGGCGGACTGAGAGTAGCGAGGAGAGGGGAGAGGTGGCGAGCCGTCGGCGTCGACAAGGGTAGAAGGGGAACAACGCAAACGAATACGCGAGGTGTTTGGATCGAGGGCGCAAGGTTTAGTCCGTGTTATATGAGATGTTGAGAAAGGTAGAAGGGGAAGGTGTTTAGGCTGTGCGCAGCGGGGACGTTAAAGGAGACGCTAAACCAGTTAGCGTATCAAAAACAGCCGCAGCCGGATACGGGAAAAGCAATCGCTACTCGCGTTTGAACGGTATTGCCAGCGAGATACAGTGCGTCCGGTACCGGCTGTAGGCCCCGCGGCCAGGCGCTGCCGTGCTGGCGCATGCGTGAGCGGAGGGTGCTCGCCTGCTGCTGCTGCGGGTCCCGCCTCATTTTACAACAAAAAAAATGTTATATCTCACAAACTAAAAACTCAAATTAAATTCTGATTGCACAATTGAATTCGTTGCAATTAATTCTTTAAAACTAGATCTCTCATGGATATATTTAGATAAAGTGATAAGTGGGCCCACAATAGATAGAAGATGATATAGAGGATGAATGGATGCAGAAGAAACGAGTATAGAGGAGAGAATCTTGATGACTAGGCAGTATAGAGTATGAAAATAGAGGAACATGAGTGCGGACAGTCTTAGATCGAGGGCGTAAAGGTTTACTCCGTGGTATATGACGTGTTGTCGTACAAATTTAGTATATTAAAATAAGTTAATTATAAAATTAATTATACTGTTATACAGCTATTAACAAGACAAATCTACTAAATCAAATTAATTCGTCATTAGCAAATATTTATTGTAGCATCATATTATTAAATTATAAATTAATTAGGTTTAATAGATTTGTCTCAATAATAGTCTTTCGGATGATAATTTAGTATTATAATTAGTATATTTTTAATATAATAAATTAGGGGCCGCAATATCTGATAGGGTTAAAATAAGTTCGGGGAACTAAAATTAGAAAAGTGAGGGTCTGAACATGCAGGGGCTCTCCTCTTCGTTTGCCCAGAGACGGACGGACGAGTCCGACTGTAGTGGGGCCTAGAAGGCGGAGGTGGGCAAGCGGGCAGTCGCGTAGGAGTGGTGCTGGTGCTCCAGCCTACCGACTTACTACTCCCTCCCAGAAAAAGAGTCGCTATGGGATGCGTGCTGGTCAAACTTCCTCAACTTTACTAAGTTTATACAAAATGTGTACAATATTTTTATCTCCAAATAATTTTATTATAAAAGTATATTAAAAGATCTATCAATGATATTAATTATGTAACCTAAATATTAATCTTTTATTATATATATTTGGTCAAAGTTAGAATCTGTTGATTTTTTGGGAAGCGAGAATGACTCTGGTTTAGGACGGAGGGAGTACGTACCAGCGAGCTGTCGCGGTCAGCCACATCGTGTCCGATGGGCGGGCCTGACCGCAGTGTGGCCCACCTAGCGGCAGAGGGGGTGTCGCGTTGGCCAATCGTCGTGGTGCGACTGTTGCGGCAGGGCATTGTTGAACAACGATTGGTGGCCTCAGCAGCTGCGAGCCGGGGCATAGCATCGAGCTCCGAGCCATCTTTGAGTAGAGTCACTGTCGATCCACAATTGGTCCATGAGTTTGTGGGGGCCACTCTTTAGAGAGGCCAGCGGCTGGGGTGGGCCATAGTTATAAGGCGTCGGGCATTCTCTCCTCCCTTCTGTTCAGCTGGCTTGGATGGGATGACTCAGCTGAGAGCGGAGGCGGCGCCCCTAACGACGGCTGCCGGCCCGAGGGTGCGATGGGAGCAGAGGCGATGCTCTGACAATGATTGCTTGCCTGAGGGCGCTTAGGGGTTGATTGGTTGCACGCAGTAAGTCATCCTAAATCCTATTTCAGCACCATTCAGTGCACTTAGCTGTGTTTGGATCTGTATCGTATTCTTTTCCAGCTCTGTCTCATTCATCTTCACCCCTCTGTCCCACACGACTCCTCAATTCTCTCTTCCCTCGTGACACGGGATGATACGATGCACCTACGGTACACAGACACATATGTCATACACTCAAAGCTCTCATCTATGCATGTAACAAAACACGATCACATCTCATACTGAATCAATAACAAAGACAACCAAACACGATTAGATGCATCGTTTGAGCATGCATCATACCGTTCTTGACCGGCTTTCTATTCTAGCTCGCATCACCAAAGCAACCAATCACACCCTTAGAGAGCGGTGGCTGCGTCCCGACGAAGAGCGTCATGGCACGGCCCCTCCCAGCAACCGTGCCTAGATCTAGTGTGTGGTACCACAGCTACAACATCAAAGTCATCAACGGTGTTGGGAAAGCCGCAAAGACGAAGGAGGAGGCCACTCTGGTAAGCTCTGTCATCATTCCTTGCCCTACACATCGTGCACTCGTGCCGCATCGTCTGTGATGCAGTTGCTCGCGTATCATCCTCAACCTTTTTCTCCTATCCTAATGCAACCAGGTACAACCTCCTCTGCAGCCCAAGAACTGGATCGGGCAGGCCAAACTGTGTGTTGCAGTTACGTGTGAGTTGCATACCATGTGTTCAATGGAGTGACCGTGTGAGATGTGGGCATGTGGGCAGTCTTAGAAATCTAGGCAATTTCTTTAGCAATTCAATCTAGAAAATAATCACGATAAATAAAAGATTTGTGCAAAGTGATATATGCTGATGTGATCTAACAATTACATGCATATAGATGATATTAATAAATAGCTTTAGAAAGTTCACAACAAAATATGACGTAGCAGGAGGGCTACTCGAAATATACCCTGTTGCGGCTGAGCTGGATGCGCTAGTCGACATAGTGCCTATCGTTGTAGTTGTCCCGAGTGATGCAGTGCAGACAGGAAACAGTGTCGTCTACTAATAGGAAGAAGACGCTAGCGAGTAAACGTGTCCCGAAGAGACCCCAAAAATGTGATTGTCGTCCTTCACCCGAATAGATGAACTCTAAAGACAACAGACGTTCTAGAGGCTCCTACTCTCCCAGAAACCTATGCGCGCAAGCTCTGCGATGGGAAAGCTTTTGGCAGCAGAGATATGGTGATTGTTCTGTCTAAAGACCGAGAGTCTATGAGAGCAGAGGGAGCGAGATTCTTATACAGCAGGAGGAGGAAGGCCAACAGATATAGAGGGAGACAAATGAACGAGACAACGGTTAAGGTTAGATCAAAAACGGCGATGATCAAAACACATAATGAGAAATGGAAGTAACTCTCGTAGTTAATTATTGATTAGCAAAACCGACTTGTCTGTCCGCTCGCTTGCCACCTGCCTACCTGGCCCGCCCGACGCGGGTGCTGGCGGCGCACACGTGCTTTCTCAACTTCTCAATATGGACGGATAAAATCGAACCATATAAATTGAGTCAACATCTAGTCAATTTCTCGTATGATACTAATATAATAACAAACCATAGAGTTATTGTAATATTAAATATTATATGGGCAAAGCCTATAATATATCAACAATCTCCACCAAACTCTAGGGTTTATAGTAGATAGTATCAGAACCACATTTCTTTTGATATACCAAAGTTAACAGAGATTGTTAAGTTGAACATCCGTCTGGAACAGAGATTCCACTCATCCATAACTGATCAATGGACTATGTCTTGAATTGACAGTTTTGTGCGGATTTTGTTTCACGAAAGTTCCATCATGTTACTAGGCTGCTACAAACATTTCCTCAGTTGTGAAGCATATAAGTCACACTTTTAGGCCTTTTATGAGTATCTAGACATTACCCACATCTCATAGATTGTGACGGTCAGTCAAACTCATATAGGTGTGTTCATTTTAGGATATTCTATAGGCCAATATCTCTGCTTAAATAAGCCACTCAGATCATATTAAGAAATTAATCAATCTTCAACGTTTCTCAAACACAATTCAAAAACATTAAGTTCAAAACAGTTACAGCTCAGCCAGCATACACAAATATCATAATTGATTGAATAAATGTTACAACTCCACCGGGATACGCAAATATAAAAAGGAGGAGATGCTAGATCTGGGCGGCGACGACTAGGGTCGAGAGGAGGGAGTGCGGCGGGGTGAGAGTGGAACAAGTGCAGTGGGAATGGATAGGATTATGGGTGCGTGAGGTGTGGGTGGGTGCGGGAGCGAGTGGGTGGGTGCGCGGAGGGTCGGGGTGAGTGCAAAGTGTGCACTATCAGGCTCAACATCCAAGACTTTTTTTTTGCAAGTTTTGGAAGTCTGAGGTGTTTACATGTATTTTGCCAAAGAGTGAGCCAAAACCTAAATTTTTTTTAGGATTTTTGAGAAACTAAACAGACAATTTAGAACATAAAGTCGTCACACGGTACGAATGTACGATGTTGCTCGAAACCGTTTCACATCGCGTTGGAAAGGAATTCATTGTTTCTACTGGGTAGCGTGCCCGTGCGTTGCTACGGGATAACTAAACTTTTTTTACCAGAAACACATGGATCACATGATAACATAACAATACTGTGAAATTAATTACCGATAATAAAATAAAATTTAATCAAAAAGCAAAGTTTGTGAAATTCACAGTGGAGAACATTGTATCGCAGTACATCACACTGCAAATAACCTCTAATTGGCACAGCCAAACCAAATTAAAACTGGATTTTTCAATACACACCAATTGATTTCGAGTGACGTATAGCAACAAGTGAGGTATCTAGTAACCTTTGAGCTGATGTACCAACTGAGCTTCTGATTGAAGGTGCACCTGGTATTGCCCATTACAAGACACTAAGGCATTAATAAGATCAACGAATGATAAGATATAAACTAAGCACGTATCTCTAGAATGAGTTTTTCATCAAACCTAGTATCTCTAGAAAGCTATATATTTGGGAAGCACATGAGCAAGGAAAAAGTAACACTATATAGATAGTACCTTTTTTTTCATTCTCGCTAAACTTATTGATGATATTTCCAAGAATCACCAGGCTCTTGTTAATATACTTCCCTCGATTTTAGCTATGATGATAAGGACATGGCACTGGCAGAGTGGCAGTCAATAGTAGTATTTTTTCTACGAGTAGGATGAGCTTTAGTAGAATGGGTGGTCATCCAAGCTTTTGTTGGGCATGAACTCATAGAGAACAGCGGCATATGCTTGCCTGATTCTGAATATAAGAACACCCAAGAATTAGACTTCACCCAGCCACTGGATACGATTTTTTAAGGAAAATAAACTCAAATAAGCAAGCTGAACACAACACAATACTAATATTTCTATCCTGGCTAGCCATATGCCAATAGAGCAACATAAACTTGCGAAAAAAACAATGACTAAGCTAGCAGTACATAAACTTGCATATTTAAATTCCCCTGTATAAATTAGTCAGTATGTGCACCGATTTCAGGATTGCTGAAACTGACTGGATTTAGAAGACAATTAATATCCCCTCTTCAGCTAACACTCGTAACGTGGACCTATGCTAACGCTACGACAACATTTCAGGGCCACACATAGCTACGCATGAAAATAACCAGATAAGTTCAAGCAAACAGGGCCAAAATCCGAAACTTCTCTTTGGACTAAAAATATCTATGTTATGCCATAAAAAACAGATAACTCAACATTTGCTTAGCTACAACACAAGCAAAAGAAACGGTAAATAGTTTTTCTTAGTCCAATAAGATGCCCATTCAAAAACACAACACAATTTAATTTCTGAGATAGCTAAAATAGTTACATTATTATTGACATAGAGAACACATACCACAAGTGGCAACTGCTTACTAATAGCCCACAGGTTTTCATGAAGCACGGCCACCTCGGCCAGGATTTGTTCCCGTGGATGTCGATGGCCGCAAGGCGGCAGAGGAGCGTGTCTTCCATGACAAAATTTCAAGGCTACACATGGCTACACATGAAAACAACCAAAAATATGTTAGAGTCAATATTTGCGAATTGCGATTGATCCATTATAAATAATTTGGTTAAAAATGTACCTCTATCAGGGCTACTTGCCTGCTTCTACTGTTTGACACAAATGCAATGAAAGCTGGTGGTTCTCCACTTGTCCTCAAATCCTGAGTAGTCTCCAGAAAATATATGCAACAAAATCATATTATGAATGCCAAGAAGAATTCGATAGCGCTGATGCTACTAAATATTTGGTCAGAACCAATTAAGATGCATTAGCTTAACTGATGCAAAACAGTGCTGAACGTACCAGACAACCAACTTTTGCACCTGCAGACTATCGACTCGCCATTTCAGTGAATACTGCAAAACCCAGAATCGTTCAGTAGAGTGTGTGCTTGTGAGATTATTTGTTTCCAACAAGAGATCAGACATGAGAACGGACAAATACTTAGTTCTCAAGTCAGCACCACTAACAAATAACCACATCTTGTATAGAAAAATTTATCAGTAATCCTCTTGTTCATAGCTTACCAGCTACATGCCTTAATCTAAACAAGATCTATGTCACGGTCCAATTTCAAATCATAGAGATAATAAAAATTGTACATGGTAAGCAACTGAATCTAGAAGTCCAGCACACCACCACGCTTCTGGTAAAGCCAATGTACGTGCACCTGAAATATTTAGCAAATTGTAAGAACCAGACATATAACGTGTCATGTTGACACCGTGTCCATTCACGGGATCAGAATTTAGGAGTCACAGGGTCAAGTAGTGTCAGCACTTATATTACTTGATTCAGTCTATATTTAGCCAAGAACTCTACCTGCAGACCAGATCAGAGGGGATATCTTGAAACTGCAGAATTTTAATGTTCGAGCAGAAAGATTATTGTAACATAACACAAAACCTAAACTAAACAAGTGAAATAATTGAGGCAGCATCCGTCTGGTAATGTCATTTTATCACGTATATGTTGATCTTATTCAGATTCTTCTTAGTTCTGAATTACTAAATACACCAATTGCCAACTGATCATTTGATGTTGCGATGGTACCCATTTGCAATTAAGAAACACATGAGTGCATCGCAAATGATAGACCTTTACCTCTTTGAACGCCGCTCACTACCGGGGTGAGATGGATGAGAGCAGCGATGCTCAGTGCCCTGCAAGAAAATCACCGCCTGAATCAATTCAGATCGAGCAAGAAAATGAAGAAACAGGCAAAGCCCACAAAATACAGCGACCTCGCCATGATGCAATTCAACAACAGTTTTACCATAATAATGCTATTCAACCACAAGCAAACAAGAAACTATCGTGGTACATCAAGGGACTATCTAAATAAGGGAATAATCTTCCAGTTCACACCACCTCCAAAATGGAGAAGAAAAAAAGTCAGCAGCTCTACTCAATAGAACTACTTTTGTGTAAAAGGACTTCATAAAACAACTCCAGATATATACAAGACAGGTGAACCAAAGCTCAATTTGCTAATGCAAAGGAAGCATCTCATTGCTAAAATGGTGTGCAGTTAATAGGAGTCATACCTCCACAGTTCGTAACCTAGCGTCATTAATCCTTTATCTCTAAAAGCGCCAGAAAACAAGAGCCCTCTTTTAATAGTAGAGCATAATTCTTGGCCCGGACAAGGAGCTTGACGCAACAGTGAAACATTGAGGGGAAGAAAAAAAAATGAAATCCTAAATAGGGCAGAGTTCGTACCTTGAGCTCCATATCCTCGCATGGTGCCACATGCAAATTCCCCAAAGTCAAACCAATAAACCCAAGGTAGGGGATGGATTAGGAGGTTATATTGATATCAATAGATCAACAGACATATGAAATGAATGTAATAAACTGAGTTCTTGATGATGAAAGTAGGTATAGATTGATGACCATCATATTAGTTGTCAGACTGAACAGTGGTAGACGGAAACATGCAACACAAAAAGGATGGCGTTCAAAAAACTGGAAAACTGAAATTGTTGGAGAGGGAACAAGACTCACCTCAACTTGCAAAGTACGGAATGACTGCAAGGCCAAACTTGGTTGCTGCTTCACAATGTGTCAATTTGACTTGATGGATCCAAATCCTGAAAGACTGCACATCATGATATATGAACATGCTGTCAAGTGTGAGCACTCAGCAGGATGCAGGCTCTCACCACATCGCGAGGCTATCTATTGAGAGAACCAATTAATTGCATGGCCAAATTACACAATTATCATTCATCTTTAGAGTTCAAACATGACAATCACCATTCATTTTCAGACATGATGGGACAGTTGACTCTAGTTAACTACATACTCTGATCGTGCTCGCACCAATGAATCAATGATCAATCTAACGAGCAAAATGGCTTCCATTTTCTCTCCTCTGTTTTGTTTTCAGTAGGACCTCATGCAGGCCATGGCGGCTCGGACCTTGACGTAGTTGACTGGAAACTTCAAGCACAATTATCCATTCGCCAACTTGGACTGCAACTTGGGTGGCCTTCTGTTGTAGATTAAAAATAAATAGTGCTCAACAGTTAATGATTGCTCTTCTCCTTGAATTACCAACGCCAAAGAGATTAGAAAAATAGAAGAAATAAATCAAACTATCCAACAATATTTGTCTAACCGGGATAGCAACAACAAAGTATTAATTAGTAGTGAAATAGAATTGATCAGTAGGATTGTTTGGGATCAATAATCATGTAGAGGTCGAGTATTGAGACGGTGGCAGCGATGGCATTGTGGGGGTCGACAACAGCAGACTTGGCACGAACGGCGCCAGACCCAGCCTAGCTACGGTGGCATGGGTGCTGATGGCGGGGAGGAACGGGCTCAGTTCGCTCAGCCATGACAGGCAGCTCGGGTCGAACGACATCAGCGAGAACAGCCCCGTGGAGGAAGCCAGACGGAGCACCACGAGGGAGAGGATCCCAGGACGCCCTGCGGTGGCCCACGACCCGCATCCTCCCCCATCCCTGGAACAATGGAGAAAGAGAAGACGGCTTGAGTCCAGGGGCATGATTCCGTCATGCGGAATCAGAGCTTCAGGAGATGTAGAATGGGAGTAGGAGTGGTACTTTGGTCCGCATCCATGGAGTAGGCCACCCGTGAGGTTGTCCACATCCTGCGCATGCCTCCCAAACCTCCCGAGTAGGAGAGCAGCGTGTCCATGTCGGCCCTGAAACGCAAGATGGCCCAGAGCGCATCCCTCCCAAACCTCCCATCAGACTCCTGCAGCTCCAGCACCGTGGCCGTATCCGACGTTGATGATATCTCTGGCACCGGCTCCGACGAAGCACAACATTGGATCTGGTGAGGGGTCAGGGATCGCTTGTGACGTGAAGGAGTGGGGAAAGTGAGTAGTAACTCTGACTGGATCTGGCCGCGGGCCGTGTCATCGTGCAGAGCTTTGGACTCGCATGGAGGAGCACGCGAGGGGGAGGCGCGAGCGGGGATATGTCATCGTCTGGGCATGAGCTCGGGGGGAGGGAGCGACTACGGCGTGGCGCAGATGCGGGATGCGGATGCGGGTCGTAGGAAGGCGGAAGGTCCACATGTCGGCGCGGTGCGATCGCACGAGACAGGACGAAGGCGAGGCGAAACTTTTACCGCACCAAAATGTTATCCATACTTTAGTCTTTTAGTTGTGATGAGAGATTAGCACCAGCAGATCCTACGTGCTCGCGCCGCCACATAGCCTCGCTCGCCGCTGCTAAACGTGGCCACCGCGAAGCCTCACCGAGGCCGCCGCGGGACCTCATGTCGCGCAGATCTCACTCGCCCGCTCGCCGCGGACCTCACGTGTCGTCGTGGAAACTCGCTGGCGCGGCTGCCGGCGGTACCTCGTGTGCCGCCGCGGATCCTTGCTGGCACGAGCGCCGGCAGGATCTCGCATGCCACTGTGGAACCTCACTTGCACGGCCGGCTCGTCGCTCTCCATGCCTGCTGGCTCCACCACCGGCAAGGACGACACCATGGCCACCGTCCACGCGCCGCTACTCGTCAGCTTACAGCAGCAGCAATCTTTGCCTAAATTGAACGATCCAGCAAGCAGCAGGTAGCAGCAGCAGCCGGGTGTCAGCAGCAGATCCGATAGAATGGTTGAGCAGCAGCCAGTAGAGACTATAGAGAGACCCGGCCCGTCACCATGACCCAAGGCTTGCTGGCACGCCTCGCTCACGCGGCTGACGGGGGAGCTCGCGGCTGCCGCGGAGCCTTGCTATAGCGTGTGCCTCAACCACAAAGACATCTGCCCCACACGAGATCTGCAGAAATAGGGGAGAGGAGAGGTGAATGATTGGTACTCCCTCCATCCCAAATTATAAGACATTCCAAGAATCTTAGAGAGTCAAAGTTTTTCAACTTTGACCAAAATTATAGAGAGAAATATAAAGATTTATAACATCAAATTTGTATATTATGAAAATATAACTAATGAAGAATATAATTACACTTAGTTGGTATCATAAATATTATTATCTTATTATATAAATTTGGTCAAAGTTGAAAACTTTGACTCTCTAAGATTCTTGGAATGTCTTATAATTTGGGATGGAGGGAGTATGTTTGTTTTGTTGTGTCTATGGAAAAACATGGTTTTTATGAGTAGTGTGTCTTGTGGTATAAAAACTATATATGACGGTTTCAGCATTGTAAGTGTTCTTATTGTTCTTTTGTATCATTCAAAATTATTAGAATTGTTTACTAATCATTTTTGTTCTTTGCAGTGAAGGATCATGCTCTTGGTAGCGATGCAACATATATAGTTGGTTGGATTTACACATGTACATTATGTATATAGCTGTGATGTGAACATGTCAGGCTTTTATCTCCTTTAAGGGAGCAAGAAGCGCCATTGGGAGTTAGGACCCAAACATCACGATCGAGGAACATCATTTGAAGATGAATACATTTTTCTACCTTATTAATTGTGTCTTATGTGTGTCGAAGATTAAATGCTTGGATATAGCGTTAACTGTGCTCTCATTGGTTCATTCTTGAATGGATTGTGTGGATTTAAAGAATGTGACGATTTGATATTGCTAGCAGTTAATCATGGATAACTTGGTTTTTCACGAAGGGTGTGGTTTGCACTAGATACGTTCCCTTTTTAATAATGTCTCATTCAATGTTGTGAAGAACGCCTCTAAAATACACCATCTAGATGAAGTATTTTAGGCATCTAGAAAACACATGTACTCGTACTCCGTATATATTTATATTAAAAGGCATTTTGAAAAATAATACAAAAACTCTTTTGCGTCATGGGTAAGAATCACTACCAAAATGATGAAATTCTCTTATTGTTTTTAATTAGTAGTAAAACACGCATGTGAATCTCACTGTAAGATATTTTATACTAAATTTTGAACGTTAAAACACTAAGGGCCCGTTTGGATGCTTGAAATTGAATTCATTTTAAGAATCATAATTTAGACACATATAAATTAAGCTAATATGATTATATATGGATTATATTTGTATATTATTGTTGCTTATACGAGATGGATACTCATGTGTTGCATTTCTATCGTAGAAGAGTGAGTTGAAAAGAATGTTATAAGTTGTAAAGTAGAAATATAGTATAGTGATGTATGGAATCCATTTCCCTCTCACACCCTATGAATTTGAGGTAGACATATATGTAAACCTTGGAAAGTGGTGGAATGTTAAATTTTAAGACAAATAGGCTAGTTTATTGAGTGAATTCCAATTCCACCAAAATGAAGGATCCAAACGGGGCCTAAGAGACTGAAGTTTTAATTGTGAATGCCTAAAAAAAATATTTTTTAGGACATTTTGACTGCTTTTGAAGGCGTTTGCAAACGCCTTGTACACGAGACGTGTTGTAGCGTATATCCACCAAATCCACCGAATAAGACGTAGTCCGCAAAGAAACGTCATTGACGATCAACTAGATGCGTCATGAGTGACCTACTGACCTCACCTGCTATGTATATATATAGACGATTAGACGCCCGTGCCGTGTCCGTGTGAGGCGCTGAGGCTAGTTTTGCACAGACTCGGAGCAAGGTAGGCCGGACTAGAGCCAGTAGAGCAGTAGAGGAAAATATCGAGAGAAGAAAACAATGGCGGGCAAGGAGGATCTGAAGCTCCTCGGCCTGCCGCTGAGCCCGTTCGTGATCCGCGTGCGCATGGCGCTAAGCATGAAAAGAGTGAATTACGAGTACGTCGAGGAGGACCTACCCAACAAGAGCGAGCTCCTGCTCAGGTTCAACCCGGTGCACAAGACGGTGCCCGTGCTCATCCACAACGGCAAGCCCATCTGCGAGTCGCTCGTCATCCTGCAGTACGTCGATGAGCAGTTCGCTGGCCGTTCGATCCTCCCAACCGACCCCTACGAGCGCGCCACCGCTCGCTTCTGGGCCGCCTACATCGACGACAAGGTATAAATAAACCTGCATGCATGCACGCGAGAGTTTACTTCTTCTCTGTTCTCTGCCATCCGATCGAATTGGCAGCGCCTTGCTCGCAGTTGTTCCCGGCGTGGTACGGCATCGTGAAGGCCCAGGCGGAGGAGGAGAGGGCCGAGAAGGTGAAGGAGACGCTTGCCGCCATCGAGCACATGCAGGGGCGGAGCTAGAGAATTTTGGCGGGGGGTGCAGCCTTGTAGTCTAAGGATAAACCAATAAATTAGCACCATAGCCATGATTGTAGCATAAATAATTTAAAACAGGTAATAATGATGTACATCAACAATAAAGCAGTGGTAGTATCAAAATATAGTCAGAGAACCCCTCAATTATAACAATAAAAGATTGTTGGTGTTAAGCATCCACAAGAATCAATTTCCTTTTCTTAAGCCTGGGTCATAATTTGATCTCATTTTCCCAATTAATAACATCTTGAATTCTTGATGATTATCTGGTGCTTTTCTTTTAAAAAAAACATTTCATCTTATTCCTAGCATCCAGAAGAATACTTAAATTTTAATTACTTTCATTGTTTTTGTAAATATCAAATATAACAGAAAGAAAAATCCTAACCCTAGAATCTGGACAAATTACCAGAAAATTGAAATCACATATGATCAAATTGATGGAAACTGAAACTCTAAAAGAATGGAGAATCTTTAAACTTGCTTTCTTTGTACAAGGTGAATATAGAAGAGGAGAGAGGTGGGTGGAGTCCGGAGTGTGATGCTGTTGCTGCCTCCCGCATGCCACGCTATACGCTCGGCACTCCTACCGGCTGCTGCTGTGTTGCAAAGTGCAGACTGCCACTGGGTTGCGGTCCTCGACTATTCGACTAGCTAGCCACCCGCCATGACGCCATCAGAGAAGCTGAGAAGGCGGACGACAAACAAGAGAGAAGGTCGGAGGCCGCGGGAGAGGAGGCGTGCAGTCGAAGCGACGGGAGAAGCGACACAGGTCGAAGTGACGGTGCGTTCCTGGGCTTCCTGCGTGCGTGTGGATGAGCTGGCCACGGAGTTTGCGACTAATGTTGGGCTGGAATTGCTGGTGGGCTGCCTATTTAGAAGACGTAAGCTGTTGTGGGCTCTCTCGACATTGCTGTGGGTGCAAAGCATTTGTGCTAGGGGGTGCGAATACAGTAAAAAAATTGTATACTACAAAGAATTTCGTATTTGGTCGTGGGTGCAGCCGCACCCAGTCTGGTCAACGTGGATCCGCCCATGAGCACATGGAAGTGGCCTTTGCCAAGTGCTCCGGCGGCGACTCCATCGTCGGCTACGTCGACATCGTGCTCGGCTCCTTCTTGTTCTGGTTCGAGGCGCTGCGCAGGGTTTACGGCCTGGAGATCATTAACGCGAGCAAGACTCCGCGCTTGGCTGCGTGGGCAGAGCGGTTTGGAGGGAGCGTAGAGGCAAAGGAGGCGGTGCCGGTAACCAAGGCGGACTTGGCGGTACAGTATATCAATAAGTTCCGTGCCCCTGCCGCCGCCGCCGCTGCCAAGCTAAGAGTTGAGAATAGAACGAGTTCAGGCTGTAACCAAACCTGAAAAGGTGAAGGACGGGGTAGCCGTTGCTATGATCCAAATGTCATCCGAATAAATATTGTAGTTCCAGTCGTCTGCTCTGCAATAAATACAATTATTTTGGTGTGCTGAAATAACTACACATCTTTTTTCAAGATATCATTTTTTAATTTTGATAATTTATATTAAAAAAACTAATATTTATGATGTGTAATAATAGTACAATATATATTTCATAATAAATATATTAGGAGATATAAATATTGATGATATTTTATACAAATTTAGTCAAACTGCTTAAAATAATTAACCCATGAACGAGAGATGTGTAATTATTTTGGGAGGGATGTAGTATGTTGTTACACTTTTGTGATCCGTCAAAAAAAGAATAGCATTATTAGTTTTCTATGAGTCAATCAATATCAACTTTGATAAAAAAAAACAATAGAAGATTAAGGATATTTTTCCATTGTGTTCTGCTTAAGGTGTAAGTATTAATATAAATATGCTTATACTATTTAATTAAGCACTATTTTTTATGTTATCTTTTTTTCACTATATGTGTCTTGTGAAAATTCTAGACACATATAATTAGTGTCTGATTTTATCTTTAAAATTAGGTGCGACACAGTTGGAAGCCCTTTTCTACTGACCTAGATATGAATAAGTTAATAAAAGTGGGCATTCGTTTTATGAACCTTTATGCCATCTTCCTTTTTGAGGAGGGTGCACATGAGGAGAAAAAAATAAAAAATTAATATAGGCCCCACCTCGATTAGGTGGCAGTGGGGCCCGTCTTGCCAAGTAGACCTATATGCCACCTTGGATAATAATGTTTTTAAAAAACTCAATAAAATAATTTGTGACTCACCATCCTTGTCATAAATTTATGACTTTAGCAAATTGATCGTTATGACATGGCAAATTTTATCACAATATACCATTCTACAAGCTTTAAGACATCTTTTTATGACATGCATTTATTATTTTCACTAAGTTGAGCTAGTTCCGAAACAAATGACATAAAATTGACTAATTTAGTGTCATTTCGATGAGATGTCATACCCTAATGAAAAGTCCGAATTGGCTAGAGGGGGGGTGAATAGCCTAATTAAAAAATCTACAAGATTATTTAGGCAAACACTATTAGTATAACAAAAGGTGAAGCTTTTTGCGCTAGCCTAATAGTGTGTTGCAAGTCACCTATCCAACAATTCTACCTAATATAACTATTGCACACAAGCAATTAGAGCTAGAAACTAATGCGGAATAAACTAGCTCTAGCACAAATATAACATACAAAGAATGTATATGAAACAAGTATGTGCACAAGATATACCAAGCAAACTAAACAAGGTATATGACAAAAGATATACAACAAGAGATGGTATCTACACAAAAGAATAGCTCAAAGTAAATACTCAAAGTAAATACACAAAGTAAATGAGCTAGATAGGAGTGATTTCACCGAGCCTTCGGGATCGTCTAGTAGAGAGCCAATCCCCGATGAAATTCACTTGAGATGCCAATCACGAAGAATATGAATATGAAGACCAATCACCAAGATGTGGAAGCAATCACAATAAGCACACGAGACACCAAGATTTATCCCGAGGTTCACGTGCTTGTCGGCACGCTACTCCCCGTTGTGTCGACCAACACTAGGTGACCCGGTGGCTAATCGGCACAAAACCAAGCTCACAAAGAGCGCCATAAGAATCTACCACTAGTGAGGTAGCTCAATGACACGAGCAATCCACTAAGGATGCCTCTTGCCGCTCCGGCGAGGTGAGGCTCCAAAACCTCTCACAAACTCGAACGGTGGTGGCCAAGAACAATCTCCTTCTCTTGCCAACAACACCACAACGCCTCCAAACCGTCTAGGCACCGGCAAATGCCAAGAGTAACAAGAAAACTCAATGTCGATGCGAAGAACTAGTGCCACTAGATTGAACTCTTTCAAATCACGCACTAGATCACTCAATCTCACTTGGTTTGATTAAATCAACTTGGAAGATGAGTTGGGAGGCTTGCCAAAGCTCACTAGAATGTTTAGGAATCAAAATGTGCAAGAGTGCATCCAAGTGAGCCAGCCAAGCCCCTTAAATAGGCCACACAAGTTGGCCTAGCCGTTGGGCTGGAAACGCGACCATCGGACGCGCCGGTGTCGGGGCCATCGGACGCTGCCCCATCGTCCGATGCTCCGATGAGCACCACGTGTCCCCCAGATACGAATTCGAGCCGTCAGATCCCAACGATCATATTCTTTCGCGCCACGGTTAATGTGACATCGGACGCGCCGATGCCAGGCATCGAACGCTCCGATGCCACTGCTCGTTTCCGCTCATTTCTGCGCCACAACGGACGCTCCGGCACGCTCACATCGGACGCTCAACCCCTGCGTCCGATGACCATGCAGAGAGGTTCCAGAGAGGGCCAAATCACATCGGACGCGTCCGATGGATCTGCATCGGACGCAGGCCAGCGTCCGATGCTCTCTGGAAAGCACGCTCGCGCCACGTCACCTGCATCGGACTCTGCAACAGTGTTTCCTCAGCGTCCGTTGCCAGCGTCCGATTCTCCTTTAAATTCTGACAGAAACTAGGGTAAACCATCGGACGCTCGGCCTAGCGTCCGATGCTATCACCTCCAGCATCCGATGCTGATAACTCAGCACCTTTTGCTTTCTAACTTCTACCCTTGCTCCCATGCGCCAACACCAAAGTGTTTCAACACTTGTGCACGTGTGTTAGCATTTTGCAAAGCATTTTCAAAGGGGTTTGTTAGTCACTCACTAGGTTTATATCATCGATATGTTAGAGAACACCTAGTGGCACTTGAACATCGCATAAGCCATGAATTAACTCCTCTTAATAGTACGGCTATCTATCCTAAATATGATCACCAAAACAAAGAGCCCTATAGGTTATACCTTTGCCTTCGGGCCTCTTTGCTCCATCTTTTCTCTTCTTCGTTTCACCAATGGTAGAGCACTCGATCTCTTTGAGTACTTGTGGCCATCACCATCCTCCATGGTTGCCACCTTGCTAGCTCCACCACTTGGCTTGGTCACAATCCTTTCTTATTAGCTACACACATGCTTAACAATAGGATTAGACCAAATAGGTTTCATCAATTAACCAAAACCAAACTAGGGCTTTCACCTAATTGTCATAAGATGTCACATTCTTGCAGTGTTTATTATAGCATATATTTCAATCTTTCCTAGATTTGCTCAATTCCTCAGGCCAAGATGAGGTGCCCTAAGATTTTCCTTTCCTAACTCCAAAAACACATTTCTCAGAGTTTAATTTTAGTCCAGTTTTGTGAAGGTTGAAAAAACTTTTGCTCACACTACTACGGAAATGATTCTCAGTAACGAGAGATTTTTAGTTACAGGCAGCTCAATTTATAGTTGTATCTACAAATTAGTTCGAACTGAGCCATCTCTACAAATGCATTTAAAGCGGTTGTTCTTTTTAGCCACCTCTATAAATGTCTCTATCTCTAGTTTTATTCCAAATATATCTAAAAAATAATTTTAGAGGCGTCTGGAAATAGAGCCGCCTCTAAAAATAGGAGGTGCACAATAAGTTTTGAAATTTTTAATTGACAACAGATGAAGAAATAACCAAAACCAAAGTTATAGATCTTGAAGTGACAACCTTTTTATTTAAAACCATCTATCCATGAAAAATATATTTGAATTTCTCACATTTTAAATTCAACTTTTTTTCAGACGTTCTTTGGATGAACAAACGACCAAAACCAAAGTTGTAGATCTCGATGATATCTACAACTTTGCGGTGGAAAACATTTTCATTTAAATTCATTTAGGGTTCCACATACCTATTTCAAAAGAGGATGAAGATAATATGAGAAGAACGAATATGTTACATGGACATAAATGTGTTTGGGGTGGAGTAGTTTGAGGAGTAATGCACGAGGTATAAGTTTGCAGGGTTGATCCACTCCTGGCCGCAAAGCACATGTTTTTCATGCGAAAAACATGTGACTTACGACTTGCATGTGGGCTACCTGGTGGGGTCTCCTTGGATTAAAAAAACATCACTATTTTTTGTCCAAATTTGTGATATTTGGACAATTATTTGTAGAGATGGTTCAAAGTACAGTTGTCTCTGTAGAGGAATCTAGTCACCTCTACCGATCCTCATCTCTAATTGTGTGAGATCATTGGACCACTAGATCATCCACATAAGTTGATGATACGACATTGCATCCTAATTCTGGTTTCAATAGACTTGTCTCATCATTCTCAGGAAGATGCTTTGTGTGTCTCTTATACCTTCAGCCATACATCGAAAACAACAAGTGCCAAAAGGTTCACTACAAAAAATGAGGCCTTCTACGATGATTAGAGAGTTTTTCTGTTGTCGTAGAAGGTCCGTCACTAAGGACCTTCTGTGACCATTTTTATGACAATTTTTGATCTATGACAATTTTTGTGACAATTACAGTTGTCATCACAAATTGTCATAAAAATAGTTTGTAATTGTCACAGAAGATCCTTAGTGACGGGCCTTCTACGACAACAGAAAACCCTCTAATCGTCGTAGAAGGCCTCATGTTTTATGAAGCTTGTCTTTTTTGCATCTTCTTCTTTCATCCAAATTTAATGATATCCTAAGAATCAATTCGAAGGGACTCATCATTTCACATCCTGGGTGTATATCTGGGAAGTGGAAAATTACATTATTTGTGGTAGGCCTTCTTAAGATTTGTAAAATCTACACATGTTCTCCAATTCCCCAAGGTCAACATAGTGCTTTGTTGTGATTTGTAAAATCTAAAATATTCTCCATTTCATAGCATCCGTGATTGGAATGGATGTTCTTACAGTAGTCAGCACAATGCTGGTTGTGATGTAGTAGAGAAACGAATGTTATTACAAGATTTCTAGAGGTGCTTAAACCTGAATATCAGAAGCAGGGTGGCCGCCCGCCTCTACTTTGTGGTCATTGTTAATCACAAACAAAAGAGATGGTAGTTCATGCCCACCTCTATAAATCCAGATAGAAAAACAAAAAAAATCCTACAAGTAGTGAGCCCATCACCGAGCCTACCGTTGAACCTATTGTTGAGCCCCGCGAGTCCAACAAGCCCATCATGAGGCCCATTGTAAGTGCACTAAGCCTTTTAGTGGATTTTGGATGAGAATGACAAAGCGATTAAAGGTCAAACAAATTTGCTAAGTGTTGGACAGAAACTTGGTTATCTCACAAGTATTCAGGTATATGGTATAAAGCCAAAATGATGTGTTGTTATATGATTAATATAGCTCAAACATAAGACAACAATGCATATGTGATTCATCCATGCAAGGCTTATTTATTGTGGAATTTTTATGATTTTGTGAGAACAAGCATGTTGGGTTTGACTAATCAAACATGACAGTTTGGATATGGAATGGTCTCACATTTGAAGCTTGTTCCATTGAAATGAAGAAGACAACTTCAACACAAAGAGTGACTTGATGGATTGAGATGGTGAAGATAGCAAGGAGAGACTTCGAGGTACTAAGCGAAAGTGAAGGACAAGCGATGGCTTGGGTCCAAGGAACCTACTGGGTGAAGAAGAATGTTCTTGCATTTATTTGAGGTACTAATAAAGCTTTGATGGTCACATGAGGTGGATCGAGGATCAAATCTATATTGGATATGTTGATGAAAGTGACTTGATACATTTGGAACTATCTCTATTTGATGAATGAGATTAAGTATTTAAGTCACATGCTCAAGATGGCTAAGCTCAAGAAGAAAATCAAAGATGATATGTTGGCACCCTCACTTGATGAAGATTGTAAGAGATGACATTTGATTTTGTTGAAATTCAATTCAAGCGGTTCAATCTTATTTTTCATTTGATCTTAAGTTAATATGTATGGCGTCCTATTAAGAGGGATGCAACATATGATAGATGATGTTTCATATAAGTGCTCGATCCAAACCCACGTGAGGTTTGAGTGAAAGAGACACAAAAGAGCTAAACTTTCCTGCTATAGTCGAGCATACTAGACATGTCCGCAAGGCCCTCGACCGCGCCGTTGTTGCCAAGCCCTTGCTCGGCATACCACCTCTTTTTGCGATGATCTAGAGATGAGAGAATTGAGGAGAAAGAGGAGCGAGAAGGTGAGAAAGATAGTTGAGAAAAAAATGAGGAGCTCACTTGTTGAAACCCTAAGTGTTACTTATATGTATGGACCATAGTGGTGGCCGGGTTGGTGAGCTTGGACTTATTAATTGAGACAGCCTTATAAATAGCCCGTCTATTTTCAGAGGCGAACGCTTTAGTTTTACAGAGATGGTTCTTTTTTTGGATTGTCTCCCAAAATAAAACAATTGTCTCAGAGGTTAGTTAAGTATTTTAGGAGATAGGTAGCGTACCCGTGCGTTGCTACGGGACAACAAAACTTAGATCACACGACTGTAAAATTTAAAACTAACATTAAAGTAACATTTAAGAAAAAAATAACGGTGAGAGTCTTACTTTCATTTAAACAATTTCTAAGTAGCATGCATGTGCGTTGCTAGGAAAAGCAAAAAAAATTATCTAAAAATACACGGATCACACAGTTAGCTAACACGGAGCCGCTCAATGTTGCCAAAAAAAGGAGGCGTCGATTGGATTGGCTCCATTGGCGCTGCTGCTCTACCTATAATGCACTGACTCACCACGCTCACACCTCACCGCTGCACCACCATCCTATCCACCCCCGAGCTCACTGTGAGCCCCCACGTCCGCCTCTCTCGCCGGTATGCACTCATTATGGATGTTGTTGTGGTCTCTCCACCTAAGAGGCCTAAGGCCCTACCTTTTCTCTGTGTACACAACATACAATTGACATTGGACAAACACAGTCTTACCGAGCCCGTAGCGCTTGGGAACGCCGATGTCAGTTGAACCCTTGAACGCTCGCGATGGTCAAAGCACCGCCGCACCATGCTTCGTTCCAGACATCACAAGTCGATAGACCCTAAAGCCACAACAGCGAGCTCCGCCTTGCAGAATGACATGCGTTGCACATAGCCGCACTCAAAGAAGACCCTGTTGTCTAGTCGCTTTAGCAAAGCCAGAAAGGGCGTGTGTCATGTCATCACCTGTCGATGATGTTCCGATCGACCCGACCACTTCTTATGGTCGACCCCAGTCACCTCATGTGATGAGGTGGGGTCATCAATGTTTTTCGTAACCCCGCACACCTCACCATGTAGATGGGTTGGCCTTAGAAACCTAGCCTAGCCTCATCATCAGCCAAGAGAGCTCACTTTTTCAAAGTTTAAACTACCTAAACAATACCCTATCTCCGTAAGAAAAATTAGGTGTACATAGCTACTATATTTGCTCGTGCTAACGCTAGAGATCATATTAAATCCAAAATTAATTTTATCAAATTTGAAATACTTCATTAAGATTCAATCAAAAACAATTTTGTATGGCTCCAAGAAATTAAAGCGATGCACATTCAAAAAGCATAGATGTACTTTTGTCACAAACGTTAGAATTCAATCGTGTTTTATGAAAAATCATATAAAATGACAAAAATCACTAAATTTATTATTCTCTTATTTTAAAAATTGAGGAAATCCCAACTACCGAAACAAGACATCTCAGAACAATGCAAGTAGGCAAGTGACAACATCATGTGCAGGAGGTAGCTGAGCCCTGAAGCGCACAACATTATAATAACACATACAAAAGAAACCAAGAAGATTTATAGGGCATGAAAGAAATAAACGATCTAGATCTATATATTGATAATCCTATGTCAGGATCACAAGGTTCAGCCGCATTACCATCAACAATCCTAGAAATCTTATGAGCAAACATGCTGATAATAACTTTGATTTATAAATCATAGATGATCACATATCACCTTTAATCTATCCAAATTCAAGAAATGAGGGAAATCAGTTTTCCGGCCAGACGAAAATATCTCAGCAGCATGATTTGTTGCAGCTATCCCCTGCAAAGCTACAAGCCACACAATAATCCAACATTCAGTACAGATATTAATTAAAACATTAAAAAAATATTAGTTCATATCTCATATCATGCTCTACAGAGGTATTTTTTTTGCCTTCTCAATCTGCCATTGAACAGAACCTGAGCCAAAGCTCAATAATAACTATTACGAAGAAATACACCAATGATTTCACAAAGAACGGACCGTCTCTGAAAGTTGCATCGGTATGTTTGGTCCTGAGCACACCTGCTGGGTGCTCTTACAGAGGTTTCTTTTTTGGCAGACTTACAGAGGATTCTGATTTCTTTTGAAGTCTGAATGAGACAAAAAAATACATCAAGAAGCAAAGGTAAAATAATTCGTATTCCATCCGACTGTAAGAGCACTAAGATTATTTGCAGATTAGAGGACAACAAACGAAACATAGGAATCGACAAACAAAATCCAACCAATACAACTTTTGTGGGGTGGGGACGATTAAAGAGTCATCTTAATTTTTGCAAACTTAAGCGCATCAATAGCCTAAATACCTTTATCATGACAAATACTTGACTACTAAGGTTAGCACAAACTACACATAATAGTATTGGCTAGACATGTATTGTTCATCTAACCTGGGAGTGGCAATACTGTCAATCACGACAGATTACAACCCTTGCCCTGACTTAAACTTCTTGCTGCTGCGTCGTCGTCACAATCAATTACGGGGCAGGGGCCGACTCTGTATTGCATTAACAACCAACAACAAAGAGTTTAATCCAATCAATGTCATAAATTTGTCTGCATAATTGCCAAAAAAAGGTTGACAAAATAGCAAGTTACCACTCAAATATATTAGGTTGGCTACTAATATCTTATTTACATGAGGACATCTCCCAATCTGTAGTACAGAAAAAAAACACCTCTGACCATGAATAGGTTTCCTATCTGCTGAACCCATAAATTAACTTTATAATACTATAAGATGTTCTCAGCCGAGTATTCTATAACCATAAGAAGCTCAAGAATAATATTGTTCTAGGTGAGGCTGTAGCGTTCAGGGGCAGTGCTTGGCTGTTTGAGGTCTGGGCACCTCGCTGACGCCCTGGCTGGCTGGGGGCTTTGCAGCTGCTGGCCAGTGGACGCTGGTGGGCATAGGGCTAAAGGTGGTGTTTAGTCCCCCAAAAGGCTCAAAAAATTTTAGATTTTCCGTCACATCAATCTTTAAATGCATGCATAAAACATTAAATGTAGATAAAAAATAACTAATTGTACTTTAGTATTTACCTATCGAGACGAATCTTTTGAGCCTAGTTAGTTCATGTTCGGATAAAGTTTGATACGAAACTTTACCCAAAAGTTTTCCGGAACTAAATAATTCTTAGACTGAAGAGGTGAGGTTGACGAACAGGTTCTAAGTTGTTGGCAAACAAATGGACAGAAAAATCAACCTAGGCATCAAGAAACAAATATGGACAAGAAATTTAATCTAGGCTTCAGAAAACAAATTAACCATCTGTACCTCACCTCCAATCAACTGCATCTGTTGCCGCCTACCCTGCTGGCTTGGGTCGTCGAGGCTTGCATCGTCGCTGCCGCGGGTGGATGTGCTTCCTGGGACGGGCAGAGCAGCGGCAGATGCATTTGTTTGGGACGAGGCAGGGGATGAAGGGATCCGGGATGAAGAGGAGGTAGATGTGCTTCCACGCCCCAGCCTCGCGTCCGAGTTAGCACCGCGTCGGCAGCGACAACGGCCCGGGCTGGCTTCGCGCCCCCTCCGCTGCGGCCTCCCGATGCCCACATGCGACGTGCCCCACCTCGCCAGGCGATGGCTTTGGGCCCCATCCACTGCGGCCTCCCGACGCCCAAAGGTGGCGTCCCTGCCACGGCCTCCGGCAGCGTTACGCAACAGCTTGCGTACATCGCCAATGTTTCACGAGTGCCTGCCGCCGCGTGCCGCATCAACCTGCGTCCTGTTGTGTTGTCCTCATCCTCGATCTAGGGTCCAGGCGAGAGGAAGAGAGATCCAGCGCAGAGTGGGTGAAGGGCGCCGTAGGCGCGTCGATTGGGGAGATGACGCCCTGACCTCTTGCCACCGCCCCGGCGCGTGGGGAGAGAGAAGGGGGAGAGGAGTCGGCATGCATCGAGTGAGAGGAGCACCTGGTCGTCAGCGGGCACCGGGAAGCCACAGATGGGAGGAAGGAAGCATGAGCCGTAATTGTTGTTTCGTATACTGCGCGGCTTTGTTTCCGCGATTGCGTGAAGAGGTCCCACCTAACAGCGCGTCGTGGTGCGGGATCGCAAGCGAGATGGCAGGACGACGGAGCGAACGATTGCTGCACTCCATTCTTTAGTCTTTTTAGCTGTGAAATATATAGACGGGTTTTGACGTGCATCTGTTGTAAATAAATTAGAGTGTGTCTTAAAATCATTTTTGAATTATAGATCGGCTCTAGTACATTTCATCGTAAATATGTACCTGTCAAATCTACATCCCAGAGCTGACGAAAGAGAAAATTTGAAGCATATTCTTTAGCACAAAAAATCAATCCCTCGCTTTTTCAATTGAAATTGACGGAAGATATATGCAAGTCTTATTTAGATTTTAGAGTTGTCTGACTACACGCAGACGCAGGCATATAGATGACCGAAGGCCCCCCAGCACGGCAGCACCTATGGCAGCCCACGGCGAGCTCGCCTCATCTTGTTATACTCGAGCAGCCTCTGCACGTCAGGTATCACCTCCCTGACGCCGTCGAGCGCGGCGAAGCGGTCCGCCCACGCCGCCAGCAGCGGCGTCTCGGCCGGGTCGATCACCCTCACGCCGCACATCACCTCGGACGCGCGCAGCCACCCGAGGAAGCCGCCCAGCACGACGTCCACGAGGCCGACGGCATCCCCGCCGAAGAACAACGCCTTGCCGCCGCCGGAGCACTCATGGAACGCCTGCTCGAACTTCTGCAGGACGGCCACAAGCTGCCTCGCCGCCTCGGCCCTGTCCTCGGTCGTCCTGCCGTTGTAGACGGGTATCCAGGTGGTGAAGAGCTGCATTGCAAGCCGCGCACAGCACAGCTATCGGGGTTAGTTATTAACGGTGGGCGAAATCTGAAGTCGATTTGTGATTGCAAGTGCAGGGCAAGCGAATGAGATATGGGAATACCTTGTCGTCGACGTAGGAGGCCCAGAAGCGAGCGACGGCGCGGCGGTACGGGTCGGCGGGGAGGAGGCGGGGCCCGCTGGCCGGGAAGGCCTCGTCGATGTACTCCACGATGACCTGGGACTCGCAGATGGGCCGGCCGCCGTGGAGGAGCACCGGCACCTTCATGTGCACGGGGTTGGAGGCGACGAGGAGCTCGCTCTTGCTGTTGAGGTCGTCCTCGACGTAACTGTAGGCGAGGCCCTTGAGGTTGAGCGCGACGCGGGCCCTGATGACGAACGGGCTCGACCACACGCCCAGCAGCTTCAGCTCTTGGCCACTGTCCGCTTCTCGTCCTACCGCCATGGCTTGCGGTTAGAACCTGAAGCCACTAGTCTAGTCTGGATCTGGACTCTGGAGTTTCTTTTTACTTGAGTAAAATGCACTGGCGGTCCGGTGTCATATAGGTCCCAAACTTTTAAAAACGTATTTCTGGGTCCCTAAAGTTGTCGGCAGTGTTGTATAGGTCTCAAAGTCCTAAAAACGCATTTCTAGGTCCTGAAATTAATTCGGGTGTCATCTAGGTCTCAATGGGCGCTTAACCGACCCGTTAGCTGATGTGTCAGACTGACTCAATGATTATATAGACCTGACAAGTGGGACCTACACATCAGCGGTACACTTAGTTATTTTTTTTTAAAAACATATCTTTTGCATATGATCTCGGATGAAGATAAATTATATATGAAAATTGTAGCCCTCAATGAGATCTATAACCTTTTAGTTTTAATATTTCTCATTTAAGATTGTTAAGATGACAAAAATAATAATATAAAGTTTTAATAGCTTATTATTCGCGTATTCGAGCTTGTTAAAATAATAAATTTATAGGTCTCATCGGTGACTATAATTTACATATATAAACTATCTTTATTTGTCACTGTATTTGAGAACATGGTGCCTTTAGGATGACAGACTCTAGTACGTGATTAATATGCTGCTGAAATTTTATTTTATTTCTTTTATAATTTTAACGACCTCAAATAACAAAATTCAAAATTATGAATTTGCATATCTTATTGAGACCTACAATATTCATATAAAGTATTTTATCTGTTGTCATACACGAGAGATATAAGTTTTTTATATGACAAACTCATGCGAATAATATATTGGTGAAACTTTATATTACTCTTTTAACCATCTTAACAATCTCAAATAAAAAATATTAAAACTAAAAAGTTGTAGATCTCATCGAGGGCTACAATTTTCATATATAATTCATCTTCATCCGAGATCATATGCAAAAGATATGATTTTAAAAAAAATAACTAAGTGTACCGCTGATGTACAGGTCCCACCTGTCAGGTCTATATAAGCCCTGAGTTAGCCTGCCATGTCAGTTAATGGATCGGTTAAGCGCCCATTGGGACTTAGATGACACCCGAACTAATTTCAGTGACCTAGAAATGCGTTTTTAGAACTTTGGGACCTATACGACACCTGTCGACAACTTTAGGGACCCAGAAATGTGTTTTTAAAAGTTTGAGACCTATATGACATATGCTGACAACTTTAAGGACCGCCAGTGCATTTTACTCTTTTTACTTTGGAGGAGTGAGTGTTCCTTCCGTTCTGCGAACGCCACCGTTCCGTCGATGTAGGAGTAGATCGTAGTCTTTTGTGACCATGTGCGTGGTTCAGACGTTCAGTTCGTGTTCGTCATCCATGACGTGCACCGGTGGTGCACCCGCTTCGAGAAAAAGGACAGACACTGTACATTTGTATTGACATTTGACTAACAGCGAAATCTTTACTATTTTTAGCTGAATTCTTTAACTATTATATAGAAACGGAAATGCTGTAGTGCGGGCGTCCAGGCGGACGGACGCTTCTTGGTGCGCGGGGACGCTAGCCCAACTACCCTTTCCTATCTCCACGGGAGTTCTTTAAAACAAATCCTCTCGTCAGGTCCTTCCTATCCACTCCAGACATCCTCCGTCAGTCCTTCCTGTCCACTCCAGACACACTCCCGCAGCACGGCAGCAGGATCAGGGTTTTTCTTACCGATCGGTAACCGGTCGGTATGGCCGGTTACCGGTCATACCGGACCGGACCGGTTTCGGTTCGGTCCGGTTTGGTTTTTTTAAATTTTAAATTTTAAATTTAAAAATAAATTCTGAAAAAATTCTTAAAAATAGTTCATGATTTATAGAAGCTAATGGTGTAATTTTTTTTCAAATTTGAGTTCGTTTAGTATTTATTTAGACGTTTAGAAGTTTGAAGAAAAAGAAAAAGAAAAAGAAAAAATATATAGTCGACGGCCCATTAAATTAAGAAGGTCGAAAAACATACTAAACACACTCAAATTTGAAAATTTTTGACATCATTGGATTCTATAAATCATGAAGTATTTTTAGGAATTTTTTAGCATTTTTTTTAAAAAAAATAAATTTGAATTTTGAAAAAACCTCTCAAACCGACCGGTAAACCGCTCAAACCGGTCGGTAACCGACCCAAACCGACCGGTTTACCGATTCGAAACCGAACAACTGAGGCGTTTGAATTCAAACTTCAAACCGGCCGGTACCGGGCGGTTACCGATCAAACCGGTCCGGTAAACCGCTACCGGTGGCCGGCGGTTTTGATCAACCGGTCGGTAAGAAAAACCCTGAGCAGGATACTCTCTTCTCGCCTGAGTCTTCATGCTGCTCCCTCCCCAGCATGAAGCACATGCTCCAACGTCTCTCTTGCGTGGCCGGTCTCTTCACGCGAGATATCCGGCCTCTCCCTGTGCCGCTTTGTGTGCTGGCGCAGCGGCCCTGTCCACCTTGCTCGTCACTGAAGGGGAGGCCTGCATCTGCGCCTGGGGAGGCCTACGCCCGCACCTGCGCCTCCATCCAGCTCATGTTGTCGGCAGGAAGGATGGGGAGGCCTGCACTAGCGCAGTTATCCACCAGGTAGGTCGTGGCTGCGTAGGCAATGTTGTGTTTTCAAGTGTTTCAGGCGTTCTAGACTTATGTTTTAAGTGTTTCGTCTGGATGTTGCAAAAGTTATCCGTGAAATTGCATATGTTGCAAGGACAATATACGCTTGTTGCAAGGCTATATTTCAAGTGTTTCAGGACGTTTGTTTCATGGGGAGTTTTCAAAAACTAAATATCTTGGTGTTGCACTGTGATGTTTCAAGTGTTTCATCTATTTTAGGTTGATGTTGCAAATGTTTTAACGGGATGTTTTCAAAAGTATATCTTAGTGTTGCACAAGTTGTAACGGCACCACAAACATGTTTCAACGAATGTTTCAAGTGGTTTCATCTGTTTTTAGATTTATGTTGCAAATGTTTCATTTGAATGTTTCAAAAGTAGATCGGATGTTGCATGCCACTGTCCACATGCTGTTGTTATTACGCTGCCGTGGTCTAGGTGCCGACGTCAAAAGGCCTGTAGACCGCGGCGCACATCTGCAAGTGGGGCAAGTGGGCGTGGGTCCTGGTTCCATCGTGCGAGCGCGAGAGGTGGTTCCACCATGCAGACGTTGGATGGATGCGGGATACAGTTCTACCATACGAGATATAAGATGAACGTGGGGCCACTATTTTTAGACACAGGCGCTGGTTTGAAGCGGAGCAGACGTGTAAAAGGCACGCGAGGGGTTGTCCGATGGATTTGATACCCATCGAACGTCCGAGCGCTAGCACTTCCGATATAGAAAACAAGAGTTTATTAAAAAAAATCCATCTGAGGAGAACCACATATATAACTCCTCATAATTGATCAAATAAAAATTTGAGTGTCATAAAGTTTTTTTTTTAATCTTGTACATGTTCTGAATGACTCAAACTCTCAAATCCAAGCCTATTTGACGTTTGTATGAATGACCGCAAAGGTAAATATTTGACAATAGTTGTTTTGCCTATGCGGTCATCTATATGAAACATCAAATAGGTTTGGATTTAAGAGTTTGTGTTCACAGTGTGGGTACAATATAGATGAATTCAGTTTCTGGATACATGTTTTTTTTCAGAGTACTTGTAACGTGATAATGTACCCAGATATAATCTAATATAATTATTCTTTTGTCTCAAAAAAAAAAACATACACACGAAAAAAGCGTACAAAGGCGAAGAACGTGTACATACCGCACAAAACAAGTGACCTCACAATAAGTTGCACACTACTCTTGGTATGTACGTACCGCACGTGCAGCAACATCGCACCAAATTAAACAAGAACAGGAGCGCTCGTCAATCGCTAGTATCATCGCACCGCGGTAAACCGTCATCGAGCTTATTATTTAGGAGCCGAGTGAACAACAGCAGCAGGTTCAGTTCTTCGGCGCCAAAGCGGCGGCCGCGGCGCCCCGCCTCATCATGGCGTGCTTGATGACCCTGCCGAAGTCCGGCAGGGCCGCCTTGGCCGCGTCGAGCGCGGCGAAGCGGTCGGCCCAGGCCGCCAGCAGCGGGGTCCTGGCGGCGTCGAGGAACTTGACGCCGAGCAGCACCTCGGACGCGCGCACCCACACGAGGAGGCCGCCGAGCGCGACGTCCACGTACCGACGCTGTCGCCGCCGAAGAAGCAGCAGGGCTTCCCCCCGGAGCCGGAGCACTGCGCCAGCGCGCCCTCCAGGGCCGCCACCGCCGCCAGCATCTGCTTCACCCCCTCGCCCATCTCCGCGCGCGTCCTGGTGCCGTCGAGCATCTTGAACCAGGGCTCACCAGCTGCTCCATCGCACGCACGCACGCAGGAAATTAAAACAAGTTACAAGCATGCATTCAGATCGAAACGTATAACGCAGGACGGCAGTGAGGTGGTAAACGAACCTTGGTCTCGATGAAGGCGACCCAGAACCGGCGACGGCGCGCTCGTAGAGGTCGGAGGGGAGGAGCGGCGGGCCGGCGGCGTCGGCGAACGCCTCCTCGATGTAGTCCACGATGACCATGGACTCGCAGGGCCTTGCCCTGTGGAAGAGCACGGGGACCTTCTTGTGCACGGGGTTGCTCTCGAGGAGGAGCTGGCTCTTGTTCGTCAGGTCCTCCTCCTCCACGTACTCGTAGCTCAGGCCCTTGAGGTGGAGCGCGAGCTTCACTCTGGACCCGAACGGACTGAACCAAGTGCTCAGAAGCTTCAGCTCGTCGCCTCCTGCCATTTTCTTGGCTTCTAATTCCCCCTGCGCGTGTGCTGATTCTTTGTTAATTTTCGCGGTTGATGTGTTTGTTCCCTCGATCGAGCGACGTTCGATATATATATAGAGCTCGATCGGGCATTGGTTGCTCCGTCGTTTTTTTGAGGATTCGAGCGACTTGTACGGGCAAACGTTGTTTAGAATCTTATTATGTGAGACGCAGTAGTGGTGGTTCGGTTGGACACAAAACTAGTGAAAGGTAGTAGGCCAATTCAAGTGGTCGAGTCAAATACAAATACCCAGGATCAAACTTGGGACCGGAGAACAAGGTTCTATATATTTGCCTTTCGCCGTGTCGCTTTCTTGGCTCGGCGGCTCGTAGACTGCAGGAGCAGGTGAGTAGGGCACATTGGCTCGGACGCGCGCAGTCGGGTTTCGCAGCCAGTTTTAACGGCCCCGCCCAACGCGCACACAAGATAGGAGTTCTGCGGGGCAGACAGAATCACTCCAAGGAAGGAAGGGAAGGGAGGCAGGTCAAACAAAAAACTGGGCTGTCTCTCGATCCCATTGTCTACTGAACACAGAGTGGACGGCCCAGGTAGATTGGGCCCCTTTTCTCCTCGTCCCGATTCGGCTTTTGCGTCCTGCACTCCTGCATATCAACGCCAAATTAGACCCATGACCCGTTACACTTTTTTTTTGGCTGACAAATGGACCGTTACATGGGAGTACATACTCAACACCCATGATCTACCATGAACACGGGCCCATTGATCTAGAGTTGTGAATGTCATTCAGAACCTCTATCTTTTATTATCTCCAGCTATATTATGCATGCATTATCCTATCCGGAATACAATCCGCCAGCTCCACCTCTGTGTGTCCCAACAAATATAGGTCCCGTTTGGTACAGCTCAGCTTCACTACTGAAGCTGTTTTTTTTTTTAGAAAATAGCTTCATGGGCAACTTACTAGGTGAAGCTGAGCTGTTTTGAAAAAAGTGTTTGGCAAAACAGCTTCACCAACAACTTCATGCATGGTTGAGAGAGAGAAATGGAGGTGTAAGCCGTGAAAAGCTACTTTTTTCAGCTTCATGGGTGAAGCTGTTTTTGTGAGAGGGAGGATAAAATAGCTTCATGGGTGAAGCTGTTTTGTAAATTGGTGTTTGGCAAAAAAAAAAAAAAAACAGCTCACAACAGCTCATGAAGCTGTTGTGAGCTGTACCAAACAGGCCCATGATCTACTCCCTTACCTGATTCTTCCTCTTCGACGTACGCTCACAATGAGCCGGCCGACGACGGTCATCTCCATGTGCGCCAATCTGCTTGCAGACTACTGGCACGACTTGGCTACCGGCTCGACGAATTCGTTTACCCAACGGCCAACTCCTTTGAGCAAGATTGGCGCGCGACGAGACCGTGCTCCCTGAAGATGCTGCAAGTGAAGTCCATCCTCGCTTGCATATGCAGTGCGCACAATTACTGCGGCCGCGCTCGGGACCAGCAGGTCCGCAGCGCAGCCAACACGAGTTCCACGATTCACAGTTCACACATATAGGCACATATAGGTGACACGCTGCACCCTAGAACACAAGTTCACAGTTCACGGTTCACACTCCGCAGGTTCGCATGACACGGTAGCAAGAAGCTAACAACCTCAAGTGCCCTGCTCGTCAAACGGATAGTCTCCTTTCAACCTTTGCATCCCTCATGCAACAACATTGTCTAAAATTAGTCAATACATTCTAGTTTGCCTCAAGAATAAGCTCATTATGGGTAAATTATATTAATCACATAAGAGCTACCACCGAAGTGAAACCGGAGGGTTGCAATGCAACAACTGCTGCTGTGAAAGGTGGCAACTGCTACGTGCGCCGTTGGAGAATAGATTGAACTAGAAGTATATTTTGCATGTTTCTGCATAATTTTCTTTAAAAAATCTATTACGTAAATATACATAACATTAATATATGATATTCTATATATTTTATGTACATGTATATGAATTTGGTTTGCATGTTATTTATTGTATCAAATCTGGTAAAAAAATTGGTAAGCTAATAGAAGGAAAAATAATAGAATATTTGATTACATTATAGAAGAATAGGTGATAAAACAATAGCATATGCAAATAACTTATATGTTAATAAATTATTAAAGATTTAAAGTATTTCACGTGATAGAGATGTCATGAATATTTTTTTAATTAATAAGGGTCGATATAAACTTAGTGGACAATGGTATGGACACCTTGCATGAAGAGATAAATCATCTAGTGAGAATCTACTTTATTAGAGTATATTATTAAAAATTAAAGTATTTCATGTGACAGAGATGTCATAAATATTTTTTAATTAAAAGAGATAATATGGACTTAGTAGAAATGATATGGACACTTTGCACCAAGAAATAGAACATTTAGTGGAATCACCTAGTAGAGAATAACGTGGAGACCACTGCACATGCGGTTGTAGACTCATTTCTACGGACGTTTTTCTCAACCGCCTGCGCTGGGGGCCAGTAAAAATAGGACCACAACACAGGCGGTTGCTTGTGAACCGCCTGTGGAAAGGATTTTCAGAGGCGGTTGACTTAGCAAACCGCCTGTCACAGGCGGTTGACTTAGCAAACCGCTTGTGAAAATAGGCATTTCCACAAGCGGTTGACATAGCGAACCGCATATAGAAAAACTTTTCGAAAAAAACCAAAAATAAATAGAGAAAAAATATTTTAATTACAGCGAGGACCTCACCGCCCAGCGCCCGCCCATCTCAGTCGCAAGTCGCGGCATTTTTTCACGCAAAATCCGCGGCTAACGCGGCCGGTGGGATTCAAACCCACGATCTCGACCTCGCGCGGAGCCTCCTCTACCACTGCACCACACACTCACATGTGTTCAAATACTCCTTCGGTTCCCCACATATTATACAAACCTGAGTGTAATTTGCTTGTTTGAGGTCCTAAACAATTTCAAATCAAAAAGTTGTCAACTAAAAAGTTTCATAACTTTTCGAGACGAACAACTTTTGTATTGGTCATTTCCCCATCCGAGGTCGTTTATAAAATTTGAATTTCAAATTTGAGACCATTCAAACATATTTTTCGTTGACAAGATGACTTCAAATTAAAAAGTTATAATTTACAAAGTTTTATAACTTTTTGAGACGAACAACTTTTATTTTGGGTGTTTTCTTATCCGAGATAGTTTGAAAAAAAATCAAATTTTAAAAAACACGTGTATTTCTACTGGCGGTTTCTTAACGAACCGCCTGTAGAAACCTGACATTTCTACAGGCGGTTGTCTTAACAAACCGCCTGTAGAAATCCATTTCTATAGGCGGTTCTAGACTTGAGGTCCACCGGTTCATTTTCTACAGGCGCGTGGTAACTCAAACCGTCAGTAAAAAAAATTGAGGCGCTAGGAAAAATCATACTAGTGGACCTTACGTCAACATCAACGGACATAGGGAGGAAGATCGAAAATAAAGCGGAAGATCAATGCAAACCCAATCCAAAGGTACCGGTACCTGACTGAATGGCTATCAATGAACTCCGGCAAGTTGTAGCCCAGTCAATATAGGAGGAAAGATATCAAATGTCTAAGCATGAACCATGAAGCACTCAGGACATGTTTGGTTGGTGTCTTAACTAGCTTGTCTGGCAACAAATGTTGCCTGAAATTTACCTAAAAAGTTGATGTTTTTTTTTGTAAAGTGTGTTTGGTTTGAAGCTTGTACCTAGAAATGCTAATAAGATAATAAATCACGTTTTGCATCGTCTATACATGATTAGGAAATACTATTAATAGTGTGTTACCAAATAAATGAATTGTTTTGTTAATAGTGGTTTACCAAATAAACGATTAGGGAATGCATGGTCAAAAGAAGGTCATTTGTTTTTTTTTCTTATTAAAGAGAGAAATGCAAGCCGGACAAAATAATAAATAAAAGAGAAAAGATATGTGCCCGTGACCTGTGGTAGCTGGCTTATCAACTTTTGTATTAATTAATCGAGGCAACCTTCGAGCCAGAGCCAGGCGATGGATTTTGTTCGCCTAGTCGACGAGCGCATGCCTGGTCCAGTCACCTACTCAGGACACCAACCAAACATGTGACAGATAAGGTACAGGCAGAGTTTTTCTCAGGCAAGTTTACTCTAAGGTCTAAACCAAACACGCCCTCAGTTCTTCATCCTTGAGGCATCCAGTTCTCCGATAATGAACTTGTATCTTGTTACTTTATAGAAGTACTGAATCTAGTAGTAGAAGCTAACACTGAAATTTAGTAGCACTTAATTTGGTGCATGAGTGTTTTTTTCCTTCTATTTTATTTTGTTTGTTCTTTGAGAGGAGGCTAGATTATTTGTAATAATGAAACGTGCATGCCTAGATACCAGAGTCGCGATGCAGGTGGGTCGGTAATGGGTTAACCAATGTCTTACCCGTGCTACCCATAAAGGATTTTTTGGGTTTTGGGTTGACCCAATGTTTAACCCACTAAATTCAATGGGTAACCCAAAACACCAGGTCTGAGACTACGGCGGTGGGCCTCCTCCTTGGTCTCGGTGTGCAGCAAGTGTTGCGCAGCAGCAGCCGCGCGTAGGCGTCCACCGGCAGGAAGCCCCTGATGCCATCGGGCCCCACACTACTAGCTTGGGCGGATGCGTGTAGGTGGATCCCTAGCAAGCAAGCAAGCAGCGAAGAAGAAGCTTAGGGGAGAATGAATCAAAAATCCATGGTGCCAAAACTTCATATAAGCGCGACCGGAACTCTAGGAAGCGGAAGTGAAGCGAGGCGCAGGTTCCTCGGTTGCCGTGCCGATGAGTGGGTTACCCGACTACCCACTAGTGGAACCTAAATTAACCCAAAATTTTGATGGGTCGGCTCTATAGGGTAATTACACTACTTTTTAATCTTTGGGTATTGGGTCGTTAGGTCAACCTAGAAAATCCTGCATCTTTAGGCCAATCTCAATGAGAGTTTCATTTGTATTAAATATGGTGCCACATAAGCAATTCTCGTGACATGACAATGTATTTAAGAAGAGAGAGATGAAATGAGTTTCATCTAGATGAAACTCTCTTGACACGAATACCAACTCTCTATGAGTCATGAAATTTAATGCTTATGAAACTTTAGAATGAAACTCTCACTCTCAATAGGGAGTTTCATTCAAGTTTCATTTTCTCTCGTATGACATGACAGTCTTGGAAACACCAAAATGAAACTCACCATTGAGATTGGCCTTATACCAGAGAGACCGGATTTAAGAAAAATCCTTTTTGTATAAAACACTGTCAGTCTCCTCTATCCTGCCGCCGTTATTTAACATCCAAATTAAACGTCTATGATTATTACCGATGATTAATACCATGGACGTGAAGCTTCAGAATCATGTTTATTAAAAATGGCTTACTACATATATACGTAGAAGCCTAGAAAAAGGGAAAACGACGTGTAAATCATGCATACGTACAGACGACCAGACTGCAGACTGCAACGTGCATGCACGATGTATTCGTAACATTATTCGGTGTTGCACGGTGTAAACCTTCGTCAATCGAGCTCAAGATTCGTAGGTGTTCACTTGTTCGCCGCCGCAGCGCCTGCTGCCGCCGCCGGGCCCCGCATCTTCACGGCGTACTGGAGCACCCTGCCGAAGTCTGGCAGGGCCGCCTTGGCCGCGTCAAGCGCGGCGAAGCGCTCCGCCCACTGACAGGAGCGGCGCCGCGGCGGCGTCGAGTAACTTGACGCCGGACAGCACCTCGGACGCGCGCACCCACACGAGTAGTCCGCCCAGCGCGATGTCGACGCACCCGACGCTGTCGCCGCCGAAGAAGGGCTTCTTCCCCTTGGACTTGGACTGCTCCTCCAGGGCGCCCTCCATGGTCGCCCTCGCCGCAAGAATCTGCTTCAACCCCTCCGCCTTCTCGGCGCGCGTCTTGGTCACGTCGAACATCTGGCACCACGGCGCCACAAACTGCATGCATGCATGCATGCGCGCGCACAAACAAACACAAACACAAACAACAAATATCCTTGAGCCTGCATCGTCGATCGAGTCGCCAACAACACGTCAACACACATGTGCAGTGCATCTCGATTCAAATGCTACAGGCCGGGATCGAATTCAGAACATGCATGCACAGTGCTGGTACCTTGGTCTCGATGAAGGCGACCCAGAACCGGGCGACGGCACGCTTGTAGGGGTCGGAGGGGAGGAGTGGCGGCCCGGCGCCGGCGAACGCCTCTTCGATGTAGTCCACGATGACCATGGACTCGCACAGGGCCTTGCCCTTGTGGAAGAGCACGGGGACCTTCTTGTGCACGGGGTTGCTCTCCAGGAGGAGCTGGCTCTTGTTCGTGAGGTCCTCCTCCTCCACGTACTCGTAGCTCAGGCCCTTGAGGTGGAGCGCGAGCTTCACCCTGGACCCGAACGGGCTGAACCATGTGCTCAGAAGCTTCAGCTCGTCGCCTCCACCTGACATTTTTTCCTGCACCGGCCTGCAGTAAGTTAGCGGCGTGTATACGATTATTTCGTCGTCTTCTTCGATGGGCCCGACGCGTACGTGTTTGGTACCTTGCTGGTGTGGTTCTTGGACAAAGCAGAGTGTAGGAGTAGCGGTATATATACACAGCTTGGGCGTTGGTTACTCCGTCATTTGATCCACGTTTATGAGCCAATGTTGATTGACTGATGAGAATTTTGCGAAGAACCATAGGACGCATTTGTGTTTTCAGTCAATGAAAAACTAGAGGGAGTTAGAAAATCCATGAGTGCTTCAAGAACCAGGACTTACACAGATCGAAAAAGAAGATTCTATTTTCCCTTCGTGTGGGCTGGCTCTATGCTATGGGCAGACATTGGATAGTAGAAATCCGTATTCCAAAAACATAAATATTATATCATGGAAAATCTTGATATTATTCATCTCATTGATAAATATTTTAATAGAAGTATTTCTGTCGGTGTTTGGCCCCCGGGGTTAACACCAACAAGTGAATTTGTGAGTGCGTGCTCCATAGTCTGGATGGTGATACAAGAAGAACACGAGCGATTTATCCTGGTTTGGGCAAGAGAAAGCCCTACGTCCAGCGGGGGAGGGGGGCAGTCTGTATTATCTTGCACCGAAATGCTTGTACAGGGGCGAATACAAGCGTATGAAAGAGAGTGAGGGGGAGGGGTGTAAGAGAGGAGCTAGAACTTAGAGAACCGGGCTTTGGAGTCCTAGGCTATGGTGGATGGCTTGAGAGTTTGACAGTCTATGTGCTAGCAGGCTGGTCGGCTTCTCGTGTGTAGAACGTGGCGTTTCTATAGCCCTGGCGTCCCCTTTTATAGGCGAAGAGGAGGCACAGGGTTAGATGAGCTCTAGGCCTGTCGTAAGCAATGACGTTGGAGAGGCGATGCCGATCATGTCGGCGCTGCTGTAGCGGCGTACGTCTAGGGGATGGGCCCGTCCTGTAGCGACATGCGCCGTGATGTCGCGGTCATCCCGGTGATAACGCAGTTGATGCTGAATCATGTCGGCGCCCATGCGTGGGGCGTGCGAGATGTCGGAGATGTCGCGTCGGGAGTTGTTGAAGTGTTACCGATCTTGACGGAGTCCTGCTTGAGGGGGTGGTCAAGGCGGTCGAGGCCTGTGCGGATGGATCGAGCCCCGGGAAATTCGAGAAAGGCGTTGACGAACATATCTCGAGGAGCGCCTAACGAGGCATAGTGCACGGTATGGCGTAACAGTGTTGTACGAGTCGCTCATTTCCCGGGCATGGGCGATAAAAGTTGGATTTAACCTGGGTACGATTCATTGTGATGTACGCTATAGCCATACGGTTTAGACGGGAGTAGGTAGGGTGCATTTAATGCTCCCGGAGCCGTAGAGGGAGTAGGTACTCGAGGATATGCCTGGTGAGACGGTCGAAGCATGCCTCGTTCGCTCGGAAGAGTTCCGTAATCGAGGGGTGCCTCGTTTGCTCGGGAAGTTTCCATAACCGAGGTATGCCCTGAGCGGACTGGCTTTGTCCCGAGAAGGTACTCCTTGAGGGTGTCGCAGACTGAGCGTCGAGACTCGTTCGTAGGCCGGCCCAGTATGGTTTGGCGCTTGGGCTGGTTTGGGTGTTTGAGGGATGTTTGTGGATTTTGCCGAGGTTTAGTTTTCTTTAATCGAGGTATTAGGGTACCCCTTTTCTATGTACCCGACAATTACCAATTAGAGGAAAAAAAGTTAAATCCTTTTGCAAGGCACTTGTTGACTAACACTATGGCCATTATTGTTATAACTAACACAATCTGATTGATCTCGGCAAAACATATGTTAGTGCACAACCACTTGTGTTCATCAACCACCAAAAGTCCACATCATCAAATTGGAACCCAATCAACCACTTGTTTTTCAATCAGAATTTATAAGAAATGGTCCCCAAACAAGCATTACCATGACAAGAGATATATAATAAAAGTTTTAAAACAAAAGTTGTCACCTTGTTTGTGTTAGCTTAGACAAACAAACTATACAAGAAGTATATTACAACCTAGAAACAATGCAATAAAACCAAGGTCTATGCTACCCAAACTCACAACTCCCCCATTATTTGTCTCACACTCTCTCCATGTTTGGCATCAAAGCACCAAAAGGTCCTAGCACTAAGCATTGGATATCGAAGGAAGAGAGTGGAAGTGTGCAATTGTTTGATGTCCTCTATCTTTCTCCACTAGGCCTCCAACTGCATCTAAGCCTAAAATGTGGTGGTGGTCACTTCGATGCCATTGGAAGTTAAGGTGATGCCTTCTTCTTCAAGCCTATGACTGTGTAACCAACTAATATTTGGTGATTGACACCAGACATCTTCAATGGTGAACTTCAGTGCCCAACGAGTGTCTTTTCATTCGCGCTTCTTCAACTTGATGTCTTGGACTTCTTGCTTGTCTTCTAGTATCTACATAGCAGCTCTACTATATTTGCTTGAGGTGTTGACCACCTGATCTTCATGTAGCCTTGCCTAGACCATCCTTGCATTCATAGGACTAGCAAACAACATTAGTTTAACCGATCATGTTATCACTCAATCACCAAAAGCCATCTAATGACCCTAGCTAGGTGTTATTTTCCTTAAGTATGCATCATAAAGATTAAACACACCTACACGTGGAACATATATCAAGATGACCAATTTGATAGATCGGGCAATTAGAAATAGGAATCATGTGCCAACAAAGATATTTTTCAACCATAACTGTGCAGTGAAGAATCTAGCTCAATTTGATATGTATATATGTTACCGCTAGAGCATCAACAACACGAACTTAATTAATCCCCAAATTGAGAATATTGCATGAAAAATGATGAATATCAAGTCATATTAGGGTTCTAGGGTTTTGGTCTTGATCCGAACAACATGGTACAACACAGGAGCCAACACAGATTGAGCTCATTGAACACAAAACCGCTAGGCCGGACATGAAGATTATGGCAACAACAACAGTGCTCACAAAGGTGATAGCAATAAACGAGGGTGGGGAAGTTGCTAGGTCTTCATGACTAAGGGCTTGGCTAAGAGTGAGAAGGGGCAATGCTGAGGAGATATTAGCAATGGTGGCTTGCGCGCGGGGGGAGGAATAGTACCTTCCTCACCCTCAATTATAAACTGGAGGAATAGAGTATCTTTTATATCATCTCAACAAGAGCTCCACCTCCATCATGGTGAATCCATACTCAATTTGGCTTATATATAGACTAGAAACATGCATGTCACTTGCATCATATCATGTTTCAATCCGACTCTATACCACCGCAAACACATACATTTTGTCACTTGTATAAACATGACTCTTATCTCTAATTCATTGCATATTACTAATATAATTAAAAGTGGTCAAGGCTATAATAATTAGGAGTGCAGTGATGGAAAAACGGGAGAGAAAGTGATGAACCAAGAGGCGGAGGAATTTCCCCCTTTTAGTATCATATATAGGTGTATAGACATATATTTATATAGATATTTGTATCTTTGCCTTTATTTGTTATGTTGGTCTAATTTGAGTATCAAGTGGGTTGAAAAATAATATTACAATAAAATCTGCAGCTTTTGTAAAGCTGATCATGATAAATTGTTATTCGCTCCATTCATAAAAATGTCTATGCATGAGATTTGTGTTGGTTCAACCTTCTTAAGTGACTAGATTTATAGTAAATATTAGCAACATTTGAATTCCCTAAATAAGTTTATTATGAAAATATAATAACAATCTATCTAGTTTCTAATGATACTAATTATATATCATAAATATAATGTTTTGTTATATGTTTGTCGTCAAAATTGTCGATGTTTGATTATTTAGAAAATGAGAACGATATTTTTATACGACGGAAGAAGCAAGCATGTTTGTTTTGGATAGTGGATCCATGCGGAACCATCCGAACCTATGTCCGAGGCTAGACGCGGTATTTGGTTTGTCGTATGGAGCCGACACATCCGTCACCAGATGATTCCGTGCGCTAGTATAACGCATGACAAACCGGTTCTCTCGGAAACTATCGGACGACCACGAACGAGCGAGCTGATCCTCCAATCCAAACGATATCAAATCACTATCCGATCCAACCGGGACTAAATGCATGCCGGACGTCCTAATTCCGAATGAGACAATCCGCTGAACCAAACACGCCTTAGCTCAGTAGAGCGCGAGACTATGCAACGAAATGTGTGATGCACATGAACTGCGCAGCACAAAACAAAACTTCATTATTCACTATACAGTCTACATTACATCGCAAGACAATCAATAACACAAACTTCTTTATTTACTTCAGCTACGATTAACTATTTATTATCATCCAAACATTTCCTCCGACCAGACCGCACTCACGAGTCACAACGACCACCGTCGTGCTGCGGCAGCCGGCTGCCAGCTTAGTTCTTCGCGGCTGCAGCCCAGGCTGCAGCCATCTGTGCGCGCCTCGCCTTGGCGAACTCGACCAGTCTGCCGACGTCCGGCAGGACGGCCCTGGCAGCGTCGAGGGCGCCGAAGCGTTCCGCCCACGCCGCCAGGAGCGGGGTCCTGGCGGCGTCGAAGAACTCCGCGCCGCACAGCGCCTCGGTTCCCTGCAGCCACGAGAGGAGCCCGCCAAGAACGACGTCCAAGTAGCCGACGCTGTCGCCGCCGAAGAAAGGCTTCCCCTTGGAACAGACCCTCAGGGCCCCCTCCAGTGTCTCGACCGCAACCAGCAGCTGCTTCGTCCCCTCCAGCCTCTCCTCCTCCGTCTTGGCACTGAATGCCTGCTTCCACGACGCCGTCATCTGCACAGGTGGACACACATGCATAGATGTGAGCAGCATGCGTCAAAATGTTGAACCGATGCAGTGAGCCGCCATGGATGCACGACAATAAAACTAGCGAATGGTGGTGTGGTGGTGTCGTGGTGAGACCTTGTCGTCGATGTAAGCGGCCCAGAAACGAGCAACTGCACGTTCGTGAGGGTCGGCGGGGAGGAGTGAGGAACCGCCGCCATTGTTTGCAAACGCCTCGTCGATGTACTGCACGATGACAGGCGACTCACTGATAGGCTTGCCGTTGTGGATGAGCACAGGCACCTTCTTGTGCACGGGGTTGGACGCGAGGAGGAGGCCGCTCTTGTTATCAAGGTCCTCCTGGACGTAGTCGTAGCTCAGGGCCTTGAGATGCAGGGCGATTCGCACTCTGCACGCCCAGGGACTCGCCCATGTGCCGAGTAGCTTCAGCTTCAGCTCACCGCCTGCCATTTCCTGTACGTGTCCTGCAAGTTAGTAGTAGTACCAAGCGATTCAGTGCGTAGGTTTGAGCCTTGTTTTCGCTTGCTAATGCTTTGGTTTGCCACGGTTCTTAGCTTACAAGACGAGCGGTATTTATGGAGCTTGGGCGATGGGGAACATGGTGCCACGTTATTGATAGTAACAAAAACAGAACCGCATCATCCATGATGCTCGTGCCGACGTCCAAGGGGATTAATTGTGAATCCACAAAGAGAGCGCAGATACAATAAATCATGTCAGATTTGTTAATAGCTAAGAGCCCAAAACAAATTAGCAAAGTCTTACTAGATGGATAAGAGAGAAAGCAAGAGAGAGAAAAGTGGTCGACGTATCTGTTGACCGGCTGGTAACGGGTTCCAATATCGTGTGGGACCCACTCGAAATCAATGGCAGACTCTCTTTTGTCTTGTGGGCATGAACAAATGGAGAGAGGCTAGACAAGATGAGTTAATGGTGGTCCCATATAACTAAAAAATATTTTTTTGTGTGTGGTCGATGTTTTTCGGAGGTGCTTAGAGGGATAGTGTCGATAGTGAAGCACTTGCAGTGACTTCAATCTCGAGAAGAATTGATGGTCCAATTCAGTTCTACGAATGTGCTTATTGTTGGAGTATGATCCGAATTATAACGTGAGTCCTACAGCGACGCTTGAAGGCCCACGGTCCGAGTTATATATTTAGCGGATTTGTTTCTGTATTTGACTAGTAGTCAGTCCACCCTCTAAATACATCTTGTAAGCCGCACGGGAAGAGAGAGACAACTCATTGTATTCCCTGCGTTCTGTAAACTCTCGTCATACAGTGAAGATCGCCGGTTGGCGCCCGTGGTTTTTTCCCGCAAGGGTTTTCCACGTAAAAATCTGTGTCTCGTGTTCGATCTATTATTGCATTATTTGCTAACACGATCTATTATTGCATTATTTGCTAACAAGTGGTATCTAGAGCCACACACGAGATTATTTTTTTAGGGTTTTATTCCCCGTCAACACGCGCCGACGCTACATTAATCTACTATTTTCTTCCGTGCCGTCCATACGGTGACTCCCCGTGTGCTGACGCTGAAGGGGAGTTGTGCAGAGTTGGTTGTGCGGTCGAGTTCGAGTTGAGGCCATCCGCAATGGTTGTCAAATAGCTAGTTAGGAGAAATTCTATTGACTCTCAATAGCACTTTACAAATAGCTAGCGAGATGATATATAAAAATAATAAAAAAGTAGCACTCTTATTGGCTATCGAGAAGAGAGATCAAATAGCCAGCGACTTCTCAATAGCTAGCTATTTGATCTCTTTCCTCGATAGCCAATAAGAGTGCTACTTTTGTAAGTTGTCTCACCAAAATATTATTTATTTATATATCTCATCCAGCTAGCTATTTGTAAGTTGTCATTGAGAGCCAATAACATTCTTTCTAGAGACCAAATAGCTAGCGATTTGAACACCATTGCGGACGCCCTGAGGCCGGAGTTCTATCTACAAAAAGCTGCTCCGTTCCCTGGCCGGCTGGCATCATCATCAAGCGCACGCGGATCAAGGCAAGCAGAGCCTACCAGGCTGCAGATTTTATTGCTTCGTGCACGAAGCGTACCTAAATTTCTGCAAATTATTTTTCTTCTGGTTATTGCTATTATTTCTTCACCATGTCGATGAAGTATGATATTCCTCAACTGGATCGCGACACAAGGTTTGCTCTATGGCAAGTTAAGATGAGGGCTATTCTTACACAAGCTGATGTAGATGATGCTCTTGATAAATTTGGTAACAAGGATTCTAAATCTTGGACCGATGAGGAGAAGAGAAAAGATCATAAGGCCTTGTCCCAAATTCAACTTCATCTTTCAAATAATATTTTGCAAGATTGTCTGCAGGAGAAAACTGCAGCTGCTCTATGGCTCAAGTTAGAGTCTATTTGCATGTCTAAAGATTTGACAAGCAAGATGCATATGAAGATGAAGTTGTATACGCACAAGTTGCAAGAGGGTGGTTCTGTGATTAACCATCTCACGGTCTTCAAGGAGATCGTTTCAGATCTACAAGCTATGGAGGTAGATTATGATGATGAAGATTTGGGTCTGATTCTTTTGTGCTCTTTGCCCAGTTCTTTTGCAAACTTCAGAGATACACTGTTATATAGTCATGATACTTTGACACTTGATGAGGTTTCTGAGGCGTTGCATGTCAAAGAAAAGATGAAGTTGATGGTGTCTTCTAAAGGTTCTACTTCCAATGGAGAAGCGTTTTCTGTTCGTGGGAGGACAGAAAATAAATCAAACAATGGCAATAGAGGCAAAAGTTCCAATGGTTATAAAGGCCGATCAAAATCTCGAAGCAAGGGAGATAAATTCTGCAAGTATTGCAAGAAAGATAATCACTTTATCACCGAGTGTTATAAATTGAAGAACAAAGAGAAGAGAGCTGGCACATACAGAGAAAAGGGTAAATCCAATGATGAAGGTATGCTTTTGTTGCTGCTTCTAAGGCAGATGATTCTACTGGTGATATGCTTGATGCTTTTGCTGGATGTGCAACTAGTAGTGATGAATGGATTCTTGATTCCGCTGCTTCTTTTCACATATGCATTAATAGAGATTGGTTTGTCACCTATGATTCTCTCCAAGGTGGAGGTTCTGTTAGATTGGGTGATGACAGTCCACGTGATATTGTTGGCATTGGATCCATTCAAATTAAGATGCATGATGGCATTGTCAGAACTTTGACTGACGTGAGACATATTCCTAGCATGAGCAAGAATCTTATTTCTCTGAGTACTCTTGATGCTCAAGGGTACAAGTCTCCGGTGGAGATGGAGTTTTGAAAGTGTCAAAAGGTTCTCTTATTGTGATGAAAGGTGAATTGAAATCTCCAAATTTGTACCATCTTCGTGGTACTACAATTACAGGTGATGCTGTTGTAATTTCCAATTCATCTAATTCAGATGCTACTGATCTTTGGCATAAACGTCTTGGACATATGAGTGAGCAAGGCATGCATGAATTGTGCAAGAGATGCTTTCTTGATGAACAAAGTATCAGTAAGCTGAAATTTTGTGAGCATTGTGTGTTTGGCAAACACAAGAGGGTGTCATTCAATACCTCTACACATAAAAGTAAAGGTATTCTTGATTATGTGCATTCTGATTTATGGGGACCGTCTCGCAAGCCTTCTATTGGTGGTTCTCGTTATATGTTGACAATCATTGATGATTATTCTCGTAAGGTATGACCTTATTTCTTGAAGTATAAATCAGATGCATTTTCAACATTTAAAGAGTGGAAGGTTATGATTGAGAATCAAACTGAGAAGAAAGTTAAAAGCTTCGCACTGATAATGAGATGGAATTCTGTTCTAATGAGTTTAATGCATATTGCAAGTCTCAAGGCATTGTTAGACACTACACTATTCCTTATACGCCTCAACAGAATGGTGTAGCTGAGCGTATGAACAGAACTATCATCTCCAAGGTCGGTTGTTGTCTAATTCGGGCTTGAATAGGTGTTTTTGGGCTGAAGCTACTTCCACTGCTTGCTACCTTATTAATCGATCACCCTGCATTCCTCTTGATAAGAAAACTCTAATTGAGGTATGGTCTGGTTCTCCAGCTGATTATTCGTAATTGAGAGTTTTTGGTTGTTCTGCTTATGCTCACGTTGATAATGGTAAATTGGAGCCTAGAGCTGCTAAATGCATATTTCTTGGTTATCAACCTGGTGTTAAAGGTTATAAATGTGGAATCCCCAGACTCGAAAGATTGTGCTTAGTAGGAATGTTATTTTCAATGAGTCTACTATGTATTATGACAACCGATCCATTGATGTTCCTGTTGAGGGAGAGAAATAAGTATGCAGGTGGAGCACTTAATTGATACACCAAATATTGATAATGTTGTTGACCAAGATGCAACCGTTGCTGAAATTTCTCCAATTGTTGATGATTGTTCTGTTGTTGAGCATTCTTCTCCAGTTGTGCAGTCTCCACAACATTCTATTGCTGCTGGTAGGACCAGAAGACAACCCAAGCCAGTTAAAAGGTATATTGAAGAGTGCAATGTTGCTTATGCTATGAGTATTGCAGAAGAGATTGAAGGTAATTCAGAACCTTCTAATTATTCTGAGGCTATTACTTCTGCTGATTGCAACAATTGGATGACTGCGATGCAAGATGAGATGGAGTCACTTGAAAAGAATGGTACTTGAGATTTAGTAAAATTGCCCAAGAATAAAAAGCCTGTCCATTGTAAATGGATTTTAAAAGAAAGGAGGGTATTTCTCCAAGTGAGCCAACAAGGTATAAAGCAAGGTTGGTTGCTAAAGGTTATAGCCAGATTCTAGGTATTGATTATAATGATGTCTTTTCCCCAGTTGTTAAGCATAGTTCTATTCGCACTTTGCTTAGTATTGTGTTGCCATGCATGATTATGAACTTGAGCAACTAGATGTTAAAACTGCATTCTTACATGGGGAGTTGGAAGAAGACATTTATATAAACCAGCCTGAAGGTTTTGTTATTCCTGGAAAGAAAACCTTGTCTGCAAGTTCAGAAATCTCTTTATGGTTTGAAGCAATCTCCTAGGCAATGGTACAAGAGATTTGACTCGTTTATGCTCTCTCGTGATTTAAGCGGTCTAATTATGATAGTTGTGTTTATTTGAGATTGTTAATGGCTCAACTATTTATTGCTTCTTTACGTTGATGATATGTGGATTGCTGCTAAAGAAAAATCAGAATAGCTAAATTGAAGGCACAATTGAGTAAAAGAATTTGAGATGAAGGACTTAGTGTCGGGGGAACACCAAAGGGGTACCCCCAATCAAACCAAACAATAGGTTAAACCTAGACACCAATTAATAAACCCACTAGGCTAACCTCCAAGAAACCAACCCCTCGGAAGCCTGCAACGCTGGCCCAGCGCCAGTTAGCTTAGACTTGCCAAAACCTTACCGACCGCCTCCTGGTGTCACACTCAATTTTAAGAACAAAATTGAATGCAATAACTCACGTGTGCCCAGAGATCAATCACACACATAAGCCACAATTAAGAAGTACCATCACATATGTTTATTACATAACGAATATTTTTCAAAGTCTTTACATAGCAGCGGATAAATAAGTGTCTCTCGCGTTAGCTCCATCACAGGGAAGATGACTGGTTGACAGCAAGACTAGAACTCTTCAGGGAAGTCGTCATTACCATAGCAATCTGTTACCCATCCGGGATTTTTATCCAAGTAGAAAGAAAATAAACAGCATAAGTACATCTCGTACTTAACAAGTGTAACATGGGTTCATGAGGCTCAAATAAGGCTGACACTGGTTAGACTGCGGGAGCTTTTAATTGGCAATATTTTAATATTAAAGTAACATATATGAATGCTTAAACCAATCCACATGATCATAATAACTGAAACATCAATAAAGTAATCAACATGTGCAACATAATAGCAAATATAACAACTAGTCTGTGAGTTTTCCGGGCCGCTCGTAACCGTGAGCACGGCTGATATACCAGTTTTACACTCTGCAGAGGTTGTACACTTTACCCCCGATGAGTCGTGATATCCAGATGCCCGGGTTAATTACTCCCATAACCTTCCGAGGTGAGCGGGCAGGATACACGCAAAGCCTTTCAAGGTTCGTCTAACAAGTTAGGGCCGCTAGTTCTTAAGGCAAGGGATGTAGAGCCCTCCTTCCAAGTGCACAAAAACACGCAGCCTATACTCACGTGGACAGAAGCCGCACTATACCCGTCTCGGCAAATCCACGCGCCTATACAGGTGTCCACTAACAAGCTAGAAAAGGTCCTTATACTGAGCTAAGGTCAGAGCCATATAACCCTCATGGTTGCACTGTATGTCCCAGCTTTTGCTGACAGGAGGTCCTAAACATGTTGCTAAAAGATCAAGTTTTATTCACCATTATTAGATCATGTTTGGTTTAAGTAAGCTCTAGCAAATTCTACCCATATGCATAGCATCCCAAGGTTAACAAGGTAACAGGTCAAAAATCTAGGATAAACTAGATAGGAGGTCAAAATTAGACACATGCAATGAATTTAGAGATGCTTCATGGTGAATAGGTCAACAAGGATGATCCCATGCTATACTTGCCTGATTCAGAGTACTTTGGTTGCTGCTCTGGTTGTCGAAGTAGGGCTCCTGATCACCAGCGTAGTCCTCACCGTCTATACTCGATTATCACATCAACACCCAATCAAGGACAACAATCATGCAAGACAAACAAGCTATAATTAGAACATTACACCAACAGCAAGAAAAATATAAAAAGTTTGAAAACAGCAACTACGTCTACCACGATCACACAAACGCGAGAATCACGAAAACGGATTTATAACGCAAAAGTTATGAGCTAACAAGTTAAAAACCTTAATTAGTAGATAAACCTAACTCAAATTTTAATTACTGAAAACAGTAGATATTCTTGTACAGATAAATAGATCTTTCAAAACGAATCTAACGCAACTTGAACGGACTAAATCGGACTAAAAACGTAGAAGTTATAAGCATTTAAAACTGGTGGCAAATCTGTAAATAACTGAAATTGATTTTGAATTTAAATTGATTAAAAACGAATTTCAGATCTGGCTGGACTGCGCCTCATTTGGATGAAACGCAGGGGCTTAGAAGCAAGTTTTCGCAGACTTAGAGCACAGTGCCAAAAGGACCGCGGGTTGATGCATAAAAAGGTGTAAGGTTCTTTTTGTAAAACACAGGCAACGAAGGGGTATCGAGCTCTGGTGTGCGTCGGATCTGAGATGGACGCTCGGATTAGATCAGGGAGGGCTGGCGGCGCTTTTCGCCGGAGCAGAAAGAGGCGCGGCGGCGCCATGGCCGGAAGGCGGCGACGCGGCTCGGATTCCGCTACAGAGCGGTAAGACCTCGGGAAAGATCCAATCGAAAGAGGAGCTCAAGGCGAACTCCACAGAGGGGTTTATGGCGCCGAGAAGACTCGGGACGGCGGATTGCTCGACTTGGCGGGTGGCGGCTCTGCAGAGCGACGGCGAGCGATTAGAGCACCAAGACGAGGGAAAAAGAGGAAAACTTCTCGGTTAGCTTCGAAAGATCAAGGGGAAACTCGAGGTGCCACTTACAAGCTCGGAAACTCGATGAATCGTCGATTGATGGCGGCGGAGATCTTGCGGCGTGCGGAGCTCTCGGTTGCGGCGTTTTGGGCACGAGAGCAGGAGCTTGATGCGTGGGGAGAGGCGGCGGGTCTCGGGGATCTTATAAGGATCGGCTCGGTCGATTTGGCAAGCGAGGACGCGTAGCGAGGATGGATTCGATCTCGGCCATGGAGTCCGAGCCGGATACGAAGAGGGAGAAGGCCAAGCTGACATGCGGGCCACGACGTCAGCGAAAGAGAGAGAGCGACGCGCGCGCGGCGGCTGGCTGCGGAGCGGGGCCGACGGCGCGGCTGCGGTGCTGCGCGCAAGAGTGGGCCGGACGTCGGCCCGCGCGGAGGAGTGGAGAGGGAGGCAGGCCGGCGGAGAGAAAGGAAGCGGGCCGGCCAGGCGGTTCGGTCGCCCAAAAGAGAGAAAGGGAGGAGGGAGAGGAAAAGGCTTTTCCAATTTTTCAGATATTGATTCAAAAGTCAAAGCAAATTTGAATTCCAATTGAATTCAAACAAGTTTTTAGCAAAAACCAATCATCCAAAAGAATAAAATATGCACCAGCATATGCATCATCATAGTCTTTGGCCTAGAGTTTATTTTAGCTTTTTGCAAATAATTTTATTAACTAGGTTCCATGCAACACATAAAATGCAACAATTAAATCAAATTGCCTATTTTCAAATTAATGCAATTTTGGATGTTTACACCTGGTAGCCTACCCCTCGAGCTCATCACCCGTAGACCTCGAGCTGGAACTCAACCTCCGCTCACCCGAGCCCTCCACGCCCGGCTCGAGCGAGCGCTCCACTACCCTTCGAAGCCCCCCGCGAAGAGGAAGTTTCCTGCTCCTCAACCCCATACCGCGCATTTAATGCATCCACCTACTCCAGTCACGTCCTCTGCAACCACGACGTGTACCACATGAACAGGGCAGAGCCAAGTCTCGTTTCACAACAAGCATGGGTAAAAAGGCACCAGTACGACACTGTTAACCCATGTCTTACACACTGTTGCACGTCCAGCCACGTCTCGAGGCCCGGATACCTGCTGCTCAATCGGTTTCCCGGGACTTGCCCAGCCCTGCGGGGACTCGAACCCCCCGCAGGCGCCACCTCGAGGCCGGCTCTGAGTCCCTCGAGCCCCGGCTACTTTCACGCTATTGGGGGCAGGTCCCCAAGACCCGAGGGACCCCGCCGTGTCCTGCACGTGCCGGATGGGTGCTGTACGGCTTCCACGTCGCCACGCCTCCACGTCCGCGCCTAGAATGGAGGCCACGCATCAAGGACGCCTCAACAGCAACACCCACGTTGGCTACAGCGGCTTCGACAAGACAGAGTTCCTGCCCTTCGCCATACCGAGCGATGTACATGTCAATCCTGTGTAAACCCTGGCCTCCTCTTGATCTATAAAAGGGGACGCCAGGGCCCTTCGCGCAGGGGAACAACACACGAGTCCACACACACACACACACACGAGTCCGGACTCCGGTCCCCGCTCACTGAGCTTGTATTCGCCCCTGTACAAGCGCTTAGGTACAAGTAATACAAGAACCTCCTCCCCCGCTGGACGTAGGCCTTCTTTGCCCGAACCAGGATAAATCCTTGTGTCATCTTGCATCACCATCCAGGGAGAGAGCACGCGATCATATTACTCGTCGGTGTCATACCCCCGGGGTCGAAACACCGACAGTTGGCGCGCCAGGTAGGGCCTTCGCGTGTCGGAGTCGATTTCTCGTTGTTTTCTGGATGGCTTCATCCCCTCCTTCGTTCTCTCGCGGCTGGTGCCGTCGTCTGGTTCGGGAGCCTCGAGTTCCTGGCCACCGGCAACGACAACGAGCTGACCCTGCTCTCCACGGAGAGCACGAGCGGAGGGCGTGTCATGCCACCCCGCGCAGGGGCGTGGCGCGTCGCCCGCACCACCACGCGTCGCCACCTCGCGAGCGGCGCCGTCGTCACCATCGACGCCGGGCACGGGCGGTGCCCGCGGTGCACTCCCATTTCCCCGCGGCTGACGCAGAGTCCCGAGGGGAAACTTGCCCGGTGCGCGGCCGGAGACTTCCAGGGCGCGTGCGCACTCCTAGCGCGAGTTCGCGTTCGTCACGCGGACGGACCGGGAGCCTGGCCAGAGGCTCCCGAGCCGTGCTCCGTCGACACCACCAGGCCTCCTCCCGCACGGGGTCCGCGCCCGACGCCAGCGGTTCCCATTTGGCCTCAACAACTCCGCGACTGTTTACGCCCACCGCCTTGACGAGCGTCGTCAGGACCGGACAGCCGCAGAGCGGGAGGAGCATCCGGGCGTACTCCTACGAGCCACCACCGACCTGGAGATCGTCTACCCCCCGTGCACGTCGACCGTGGCCTCTCACGAGCCGTCGAGCCACCTTCGGGAGGGTACCGCGAGCTGCAGTCCCGGCACGAGCCAGGGCGGCGCGGCATCAGCAGCTCCGACTCCGATGAGTACGACTATCACGACCCTAACCTCTGGGACCCCACCAGGGAGTGCTTCCAGCTCGAGGGGGTCGTGGACGACGCCGAGGACGACGGCGACGACGACACCAGGCCGGCGCTCAACCTCGAAGAGCCCGGAAACGTGGCTGCGACAGGAGGATCACGCGTTCAGAGGAGGAACGAACCCCCGACACCGGCTGCACCATCTCAGCACGGTGATGACCGGGCGGCGCAGCTCGCGCAGCTGCGGGAGGCCATCGCCAAGGTTGAGGAGGAGCGACAGCGCCTGTTGCAACTCGAGAAAACTATAGCACAGGAACCAGCCCAGCCTCGTGGCGCCGGTGTTCGTGGCCGTGCTCGAGAGGTCCACCGGCAGATCCTCGAGGACGGGGCACCAGCACGCCCCGAGGTGCGTTTCCCGCGAGCCGGGCAGAACGTGGTGGCGGCGGCAATGCTGCTCCGTGATCTACCCGCCGTCTCCAACCCTGACGCCAGGCGCATGCTTGGGTAAATGAAGAACCTCCTCGAGACAGCCGCTGTGCAGCAGGCGGAGAGCTCAGCCTCGCGGCGGCGTGGGGCGGCCTCGGGGAACCAGCAGACACGCCCCGCAACGAGCGCGAGATGTCTGTCCACCAGCCGGACGCCTCTCGAGCTAGGCCAGTCCGGGAACGGATCGTCGACAACCGGCCACCTCGAGACCCCAATGACGCCCGCAACGACATCAACCGCCGGCGCAAGGACAAAGGGGCCCAAGAGCGTGGCTATAGCGCCCATCGAGGGGGGCGCTACGACAGCGACGAGGACCGGCAAGTCCTCGAGCCCCCGGGCCCCAGAGTCTTCAGCCGGGCCATCCGCAGCTCAACCCTCCCCGACCGCTTCCGACCACCGACCAACAATCGTGAAGTATGACGGGGAGGTCGAGCCCAAGCTCTGGCTCTCGGACTTCCGCCTAGGCTGCCAGCTGGGCGGAGCAAAGAGCGACGACTGTGTGATCATACGCCAACTCCCACTTTACCTCTCGGACACCGCCCGTCGGTGGCTCGAGGGGCTCCCACCGGATCGGATCCACGACTGGGCCGACCTAGTCAGGGTCTTCGACGGGAATTTCAAGGGGACTTGCGTGCGCCCAGGCAACCCCTGGGATCTACGGCGTTGCAGGCAGGCAGCAGACGAGCCCCTCCGTGACTTTGCTCGGCGATTCTCGAAGCAGCGCCTCGAGCTCCCCCACGTGCCTGATGAGGACGTCATCTCAGCGTTCCTCGCGGGCACGATATGCCAAGAGCTAGTTCACGAGCTAGGACGCTACCGTCCCAGGATGGTCGAGGACCTGATGGATCGTGTCACCAGCTTTGCCTCAGGCGACGAGGCAGTGGGGGCATTTTTTGGCCGCTCCACGGACAAAGGTAAGGCGGTGACCGCGCCGGAGGGCTCGAACAAGGGCAACGACGCCAAAAAACCGCAACAACAACAACAAAAGAAGAAGAGTAAAAGCAAAGGTCAAAAGGCGAAGCGCGATGCCGACGACGACGATGATGAAGAAGTGCTCATGGGCGCCCTCGACCATAAGAAACCTCGAGGCCCCCTGACGGGCTGTTTTCAACCAGATGCTTGAGGACCCCTGCCCTTATCACAAGGGCCCCGTGAATCACAAGCTAAAAGACTGCCGACTGCTGAAGGCTTCTACGCCCAAGCTTGACGACAAGAAGGAGGACACGCCTAAGGGCAAGGACAACAAACGACGCGACGATGGGGATGCGGGTTTCCCTCCGGTGCGTGACTGCTTCATGATCTACGGGGGCCCAACCGTCGGGCTCTCGGCTCGGGAGAGGAAGAAGGAACGCCGGGAGGTCTTCGCACTCCGCCACGACGCCCCCCAGTACCTCGACTGGTCCGACGCGCCGATCACATTCGACCGTAACGACCATCCGGACCATGTCGTAAATCCGGGGCGTACCCCCTCGTCGTCGACCCCGTCATCGTCGACGTACGGTTCTCCAAGGTGTTGATGGATGGGGGCTCGAGCCTCAACGTCATATACCTCGAGACTCTCGACCTCCTAGGGATTTCGAGGGACCAGCTCCGACCCAGCGTCGGGGTTCCACGGAGTCGTACCAGGGAAGAAGGCTCACCCCCTCGGGCGCATCGACCTACTGGTTTGCTTTGGCACGCCGGCTAACTTCCGCCGGGAGACGCTCACCTTCGAGGTGGTTGGATTCCAAGGGACCTACCACGCCATCATCGGCCGGCCAGGCTACGCCAAGTTCATGGCGGTTCCCAACTACACGTACTTGAAGCTCAAGATGCCGGGGCCGAAAGGGGTCATCGCCATCGACACCTCCTACGAGTACGCGTACCACTGCGACGTGGAGTGCATCGAGCGTGGGGAGGCCAACGTCCACCTCGACTCGCTCGAAGCCCTAGCGGCCCTGGCCACCGAAGAGGCCCCTGAAGCAAAACGTCACGCCGGCGCCTTCGAGCCGGCGGAGCACACCAAGCTGATACTCGTCAACCCAACCTCGACCGATGGCAAGACGCTGGCCATCAGTGCCAGCATCGAGCCTAAATAGGAGGCAGTGCTCGTCGACTTTCTCCGCGCGAACATCGACATGTTTGCGTGGGGCCCCTCGGACATGCCAGGCATACCGAGGGGAGTCGCCGAGCACGCCTTGGAGATCCAGGCCGGGTCCAGACCGGTGAAGCAACGCTTGCGCCGCTTCGACGAGGAGAAGCGCAGGATCATCGGTGAGGAGGTGCACAAGCTTTTGGCGCCGGGTTCATCAGGAGGTATTTCACCCAGAGTGGCTAGCTAACCCTGTACTAGTTAGGAAAAAGAATGGAAAAATGCGGATGTGTGTAGACTACACTGGTCTGAATAAAGCGTGTCCAAAAGTTCCATTTCCTTTACCTAGAATTGATCAGATTGTCGATTCCACTGCGGGGTGTGAAGTACTTTCATTTCTCGATGCGTATTCCGGCTACCACCAGATTAGGATGAAAGAATCCGACGAGCTCGCTACCTCTTTCGTCATGCCTTTTGGTATGTATTGCTACGTTACAATGCCCTTCGGCCTTCGAAACGCCGGGGCAACGTACCAACGTTGCATGCAGCATATCTTTGGCGAACACATAGGCAAAACCGTCGAGGCCTACGTCGATGACATCGTGGTTAAAACCAAGAAAGTCGGGAACCTCATCAGCGATCTTGAGACCACGTTCGAGTGCCTCCGGGCCAAGAATGTGAAGCTCAACCCCGAGAAATGTGTCTTTGGTGTGCCCCGGGGCATGCTACTTGGCTACATTGTCTCACAACGGGGGATCGAGGCCAACCCCGAAAAGATCTCAGCAGTCACGAGGATGGGCCAATTCGAGACCTCAAGGGCGTACAGAAAGTGACAGGCTGCCTAGCTACTCTCAGTAGGTTCATCTCGAGGCTAGGGGAAAAGGCGCTACTCTCTCTTACCGCTTGCTGAAGAAGACGGAACGCTTTGCGTGGACCCTTGAAGCCGAGGACGCCCTAACCAAGTTGAAGGGGTTGCTGACTTCCGCGCCAATCCTCGTGCCGCCACGACCAGCCCAGGGTAACGATCCCCCGAGCCCCTTCTCCTCTATGTGGCCGCAACCACTCAGGTGGTCAGTGCGGTCATAGCCATCGAGAGGCACGAGGAGGGTCGTGCGTTGCCGGTCCAACGGCCGTGTACTTCACCAGTGAGGTACTCTCCGAGGCCAAGGTCCGATACCCGCACATCCAGAAGCTGCTCTATGGCATCATCATCACGAGGCGCAAGCTCCAGCACTACTTCCTCGCTCATCCCGTAACAGTGGTGTCATCCTTCCCCCTCGGTGAGATCATCAACAATCGGGAGGCCACGGGGCGCATCGCCAAGTGGTCCGCCGAGCTAATGGGGGAGGCCATCACCTATGCCCCGCAAAAAGCCGTCAAGTCGCAAGCGTTGGCAGACTTCGTTGCTGAATGGACCGACACCCAGCTCCCGCCGGCGCAAATCCAAGCCGAGCTCTGGACCATGTACTTCGACGGATCCCTCATGAAGACGGGGGCAGGCGCAGGCCTGCTCTTCATCTCACCCCTCGGAGTCCACATGCGCTACCTGCTACGCTTGCACTTCCCCGCCTCCAACAACGTCGCCGAGTACGAGGCCCTCGTCAATGGGCTGCGCATCGCCCTCGAGCTCGGGGTCCGACGCCTCGACGTTCGAGGGGACTCGCAGCTCGTCATCAACCAGGTTATGAAGGCTTCGAGCTGCATCATCCCAAGATGGAGGCATACTGCGGAGAAGTGCGCAAGCTAGAAGACAAGTTCTACGGCCTCGAGCTCAACCACATCGCTCGAAAGTACAACGAGGCCGCAGACGAGCTGGCAAAGTTGGCGTCCACGCGCGGCACGGTTCCACCAGATGTCTTCTCGAGGGACGTTTTCGAGCCATCCGTCAAAATCGGCCCGGGGGCTGGCCCCTCGACGCCACACCTCGAGCCAGACGCGGGGGCTCGACCATTAACGCCACACCTCGAGGACGACACCTCGACATCCGATGAGGCAATGCAGATTGATACGCCTGCCTCTCCTTCATCGCGACCCCTCGACTGGCGGACGCCCTTCCTTGACTACCTGACGCAAGGCGTGCTACCGGAGGATAAGACGGAGGCCCGACGCATCGCTCGAAAGGCCAAGATCTACGTCATCTACGGCGACGAAAGAGAGCTGTACCGTCGAAGCCCATCAGGAATCCTTCAACGCTGCATCCCCCTCGAGGAGGGACGCAGGCTCCTCGACGACATGCACTCGGGGGCTTGCGGCCACCATGCAGCGCCAAGGACCCTGGTAGGGAACGCCTTCCGCAAGGCTTCTACTGGCCAACCGCCATCGGAGACGCCAAGCGCCTGGTCCAAGCTTGCCAAGGGTGTCAGTTCTATGCCAAGCAAACGCACCAGCCCGCGCACGCCCTGCAGATGATCCCCATCACTTGGCCGTTTGCCGTCTGGGGGCTCGACCTCGTGGGCCCCCTCAAGACGACAACTGGAAAGTACACGCATGTGCTCGTGGCCATCGACAAATTCACCAAGTGGATCGAGGCCAAGCCCATAGGCGACCCCACCTCCGAGAAGGCTGTCGAGTTCATCGTCGACATCATGTACCGGTTTGGGGTGCCTAACGTCATCATCACCGACAACGGCACCCAATTCACGGGCAAAAAGTTCACCAACTTCTGCGACGACAACAACATTCGCGTGACCTGGGCCTCGGTCGCGTACCCTCAATGCAACGGGCAGGTCGAGCGCGCCAACGGCATGATACTCCACGGGCTGAAGCCGAGGCTGTTCAAGACCCTCAAAAACTTCGGAAAGGGGTGGGCTGCAGAGCTCCCCTCGGTGCTGTGGGCCTCAGGACAACGCCGAGTCGAGCCACCGGTTCACTCCGTTCTTCCTAACCTACGGCGCCGAGGTTGTCTTGCCTACGGACCTCGAGTACGGCTCCCCTCGACTTCGAGCCTACAACGAGCAAACCAACGAAGTAAGGCTCGCCAACGCCAAGGACCAGCTCGAGGAGGCCCGAGACGTGGCGCTCATCAACTCCGCGCGCTACCAGCAAACACTTCGACGCTACCACACAAGCACGTGCGCAAGAGGGACCTGGCGGTGGGAGACCTCGTGCTTCGACGGCTGCAGGATAATCGAGGGCGCCACAAGCTCACCCCTCCATGGGAGGGCCCGTACACCGTAGCTGAGGTGCTCAAGCCAGGAACATACAAGCTCTATGACGGTCAAGGCAGGATCCTGACGAACGCATGGAACATATCTCAGCTACGTCGCTTCTACCCTAAAGGCCTCGAGGCCTTGTTCATTTTGTTGCTTTGTACAAACATGTTAAATATGAATGAGCAAACTCGTGCACTGTCTTTCATATTATTTAGCAATTTAAGGTAGCCTCGACCCTGCTTTGCCCAGGGTCGAGCCTCCCTCGGGGGCTGGCAGGGGGGACTCCCCCCCAGACTCTGGAAAAAATGCGTTTTCCTTTCAAAAATTCGACCCTCATCTCGACTCGTACCTCGAGCGAACTAGCAACGTCTAAGTCCGAAAATACCTCGAGCTTCCAAGAGTCGGGAGGCGTCGACGTAGACGGCCACCTACGCCCCCGGGCTACGGTACCCTACCTACGCTTCCCCTCGAGGAACTCGTGACGCGTATCGAAGGAGCACAGACCAAGCCTGCAGAAACTCGAGCTAACGACAAAGAGAAACGATCGAATAAATTTGAAAGGAAAACGGCTTCGTTAAACAAACAAGTCATATATACACATTTGACCTCGACAAGCCACAAGTCATGACATAATCTCTTACAAGGTCTTGATGCCCAAATTTGGCACGCAGGCCTTATTCCTCGTCGGTCTGGTACTCCTCCCCAGATCTTCCGCAGCGGGCCCAACCTCGACATCCAGGCCAGGAGGAGGAGGGCCTTCAACACCGCTGCCTGCGTCAGGAGGCAACACATCTTCCTCGAAGATCTTCGCGAACGCCGCCCCCGGTTTGTCCACCTTCTCGAGGATCTTCTCGACACGGCGGTCGTTCCATTCTTCGTCCTTCCCCTCGATTTCGATGAAGCCCTTGGCGACGACATTGACCGGGAAGCGGAAGCCGGAGCGGACGACCGCGAGCGCCTACTTGACGCCATGGTGGAGAGCGTGCCGGACGCGGTCCCGCGCGGCCACGTCAAAGTAGCACAAGGCGTCCACCAGGGCGTCGCCCCAAGCCACCGTACCCTCTGCCGCGGCCACCGGAGGGGCACCCCACATGGAGCCGAGCCTGTCGAGGGTAACGCCTGCCCGCTCCGCCACCATGGCTTCATCTTGAAGTTGATCCACGAGGGCCCCGATCGTCTCGCGAAGCTCTTCGGCGGTCTCCTCGACCTCTGTGCAACAAACAAGAAAAGTGAGACCGCGACGTGACAAAAACCTCGAAATCAAGGCAAAGACAAGGCATGAAAATTACCATCGCAGTGCGCGCCCAGAGCGGCGAGGTCGCTGGCGAGCCCCTCGACGCGCTGCTCGAGCCTACGCTTCTCGGACAGCACGTCAAGCTTTTCAGCCCTGAGGCCTTCGACCAGCTTGCCCGTATCGGCAAGGGCCAGATCCTTCCGGATCACCTCTTGCCGCGCCGCCTCCGCCACAGCCTGGGCGGTGGCGACTCCATTCTTGGCCTCCTCGGCCTCCTTCTTCGCCGCCTCCGCTGCGGATCGGGCGGTGCGGCTTCGCCTTGGGCCCTCTCGGCCTCCTTTTTTCGCCGCTTCCGCTGCGGACCAGGCGGTAGCGGCCTCACTTCGAGCATCGGCGGCATCTTTCTTCGACGCCTCCACCTCGGACAGCGCGGTGGTGGCCTCCTCCTTTGCCTGAGCGGCCTCGTCCCGAGCCGCCCGAGCCTCCGCCTGTGCGGCGTTGAGCTGGCTCGCCATCTGGGCGTTCTGATCCAGCTCGACACGGAGCTCTTGGAGTTGCGCCTGCGCCTTCGCGAGGGCAGCCGCCGCCTGCGCGGACCTCTCCGCTTCCTCCGAGAAGGACCGCTCCGCCTCCGCCACGAGCGCGGCCAGCTCCCTGAAGATCAACCCCGCCTCCCGCGGAGTTCCCTGCCGAGCCGATCGCTCCACGGGGATCAGGGCGCGGGAGGAGCTCGGCGTGTCAGGATATGGCCACGCCGATCGATCAAGCTCGACGTTGGCGGGCCCTCGGCCTCCGGCTCAAGCAGCGCCAGCTGCAAACCACCAACCGGCGGCACCGTTGTGGCTCTCCTCCCGCACTTCCGCCGTCTCCTCCTGCTGCTTCGCCCGAGGCGATGGTACGGCCTCGCGTAGAGGCAGGGACTCGAGCGGTAGCGGGTCGCTCGAAGGGTGGCTCGTCCCCAACCTCTCCTCCCTCATCGAGTCCTCCGGCGTCTTGTCGACCCCGGCCGGTGCCTCGAGCGCTCCCTCCAGCGTTGGGCCCTCGACCGGGGCGGCACCCGCTCCAGCTCGTCCAGGAGCTCCTCCACCGTCGGCACCCTCTCCACCGACGCCTCTCCCTCCTTCCCCTTCTCCGCGGGCCGGCTCGCGTCGACCGGGAACTCGAGGGCCGCCGACCCTTCAGCCCTAGACGCCAACGGAGCCATGCTTGTCTCGGGAGCTCCCCCCGAGAGGGTCGTCGCGATGGGGGGAGGAGTGGCCCTCTCAATAGGTGCCATCTGAGGAGGAGGAGGAAGAGGAGGATGCGGTGCCGCGACGGACGCGGTGGCGGCGGGCTCGGCGCCAGGAGCCATGGTCCCTGCTGAAAAAGAAGAACAACGTCGTCAGAAACAGGAAAAAGCTTCGACCCCCGTGGTCGACGGCGTCAGCCTCACCAAGATCCGCGGCGGCCATCTGGTTTCCCCGAGCCATGGCTGCTCGAGCCCTCGCCAACCAAGCGGCCTCCCCAGCGAAGAAGGAGCCATACCTCGAGGCTTGGACCTCGGCAGAACTCGAGGTCTTGGCCCGCTTGGACGCCACGGGGACCATCTCCTGCCGGGGGCGCTTTTCCCTGAAAAGACAGAAAACAGCACATATCACCAAAGGTAAAGGTAAAGTTTCCCTACCAACGAAATTAAGGAGACCTACTCACCCAAAGCGAGGGCGGGACTTCTTCCCCGAATCGCGGACCCGCTCAGGGGCCTCGAGCCCCCCCATGCCGAGTCACGCCCCCGAGCCGTCTCCACGTGGCTTGGACGGGGGAAGGCTCCGGTGCATCCCGTGGCTCGACCCTAGCGGGGAGCTCCCCTCCTGCCCTTTGTCCCAGGGGGGGGGGGACCGCGTCCCCCTCGAGCGGTCCTCGTCGTGCCCCTTCCTTGCGCGGGCTCCGGGACCTGCTCCGGCGCACGTGCCGGCGGTCGCGTCCCCCCGCGTCGGTCTCCTTCTCCCGACGACGGTGCGGTGAGGAGCTCCGGGAGCGCTCACGGCTCCCCGCCCGGCGGTCATCATGGCGGGGGCTCGACGCCCCCTCATGTTGCCCGCTCCCCTCCGCGGGCTCGACGTCGCCCTCGGCGACTTGCGACGATCGGACCCGGAGTCCCTCTCGACGTGTTGGCCGCTTCTCGAGGACCGGCCCTTCTCGAGACCCCCCGCCTGGGCAGACGTGGTCGTGGCCTCCTTCTGTGCCGTGGCGACGGCGCCCCGGGTCCGAGGCTTCCTTGCGTCCCGGGGGCACGTCCGGCACGGAGCTCAACGGGCCTTGAGCCCCCGATGAGGCAGGGCTCGGCACGCGCCTTCCGGCGGCGTCCCGCGCGATCCCTTCGCCCGAGGGACCTCCAAGACATCCTCCTGCACAGAGGAACGGTCAGCCCGGACGTCGACGACCCCTGCGCGCCTCAGACGCGCATCCATCCCCTCGTCGTCACTTTCCTCCTCATCATCGCTCTCCTCCTCTGAGCTCGAAGAGCTGAGCTCGGGGGACCCGTCTCCAGGCTGCCGGTTACGACGAGCCCTCGCCAGCCTCTGCTCCCGAGCCGAGCGACGCAAGTTTTTTTCTCTTCTCTTTCTTCTTTCTGGCATATTTGCTCTCCTTGTCTTTCTAGCAGAGAGGCGCCTCACCTGGGTATCCGCGGCGTCCTCCCTCACCGGGGGCCTCGACGCACGACAAGTAAACGTCCCCTGCGAGGAAGAAGAAGCATGACGAGAAAAACCACAAGAAGAACGTACGAGGTTCGGAGAATGAGAAAGGGGGAGGAGGCTCGGGCGGCTTAGCTCGAGGGGGGCTTACCAGGTCAAGACACCCTTGTCGGGTGCCATGGCGATCAGGTTGGCGTCCTCGGGGACGAACGACCCTTGGATCGTGATCGACACCCGAGAGACGCCCTCGCTCCGAGGCAGCCTCTCCTCGGCCATCCTCGACCGATTTAGCGCCTCGAGCTGGGCCTTCGGCCCCATCTCGTGCATAAGAAGGGGGCGGTCCGCCAGCGGAAGAACCCTTCGCTGATGGAACGCCCAGATGACCGCCTGAACGGTCAGATTCTTCTCGTCCACCAGCATCCTCATCATCTTCATCAGCGGAACCAGGTGGCGTTGCCTGTCCGCCGCGACACCCCAGTTCCACTTCTCCGGGCGCTGAGTGAGGACCCTGCCGGTGTACTGCGGAAGGAGACCACCCTCATTCCACAGGTAGAACCAGTGGTCGTCCCACCTAGCCTGGTTGGTGGAAAGCTTGTAGCGGAGGTATTCGCGGGGGACATTGGCCGACGAGGTCCCAGCCCTCGCAGTGACGGTGAGGGAGCCCATGCGCACAGCCGCCTCCCGCTGGGCTTCAAGGCCTTGATGAAGAGCTCCCCCGGAAGAGGTGGACGAACATCTCCCAGTGCGGCTCGATCTTCAGGTATCCCTCGCACACCGCAGCGAAGATGGCGGCGTGCGAAATTGAGTTGGGGGAGAAGTGTTGCAGCCATCCACCTCGTAGTGGTGGGTCAACGCCCGCATGATGCGGCTCGGCGGAACACCGAGCCCCATGCGGTGGTAGCGCGTGAAGCTCACCACGTACCCCTCCGGCGGGTGCGGCTCCCGTGATCTGCCGACGGGATGGCCCACCACGCGGGTCCCTCCTCCGGGTTGGGACGGAGAAGCCCCTGGGCCACCAGCGAGTCCATCTCGCGCTGCGTCACTTCGTCGGGCTACAGTCTTCGACCGACAGCGCTTGTGTGTGGGCAGCCATGGCGATGACGGCGCGTACCCGAGCAGCGGACGGACGGCCGGAAAATTCCCAATCGACTAACTCGGAAGAAGGCGTGCGGAGGCTACGACGGCGGTGAAGGCTAAGGCAAAGTAAAGGGTCCCTCTTCCCCTCTTTCGATATTTATAAGAGAAACCCCAGCGAGCGGGGTTTCCCACGAGGCAGAAAAAGTAACCGCACGCATTTAATGTGCCCACCTAACCGCGTCTCGAGCTGGTCGACAGGTACACGCGGCAACTCCGCATTCGCTCCACTTTTACGGGCCCACCACGACCGCCGCTCCGACTTCTTGTCAGCCGCCCTAGCGCCACGACCTCCACTACCTCGCCTAAAAAGGCGGGCCCAATGGGCGGAAGGTTTCCAAGCGACGAAGGCTTCTTCAGGAAGGTAAAAACGGGCCCCGGCCCTAAGTCTCGAAGCAGCGAAGGCTGGCCCTCGAAGTGGGTTCGACAGCCGGCTTCGAGCGCCCGAGTCAAGGACACACAAGGGCGCCACTCGCAGCATCGCTCGAGGGCCAAGCCCTCGAGGCCCCTCACGTGTATCCAAGGCGGGAGCACTACATGCAGTGAGATCCCCTCGGAGGGAGGCATCGAGCCACCGGCCTATCGAATGGACCCGGCACTCCTGCAGACTGAGCACCCATGCTTTATGAGATCGCCTCCGGGCTACAGTCGATCCCTATCGAACGGGGCACGAGGTCTCACTTGGATTCCCCGTTACCAGCTCACCGGGAACCTCGATACTCGCCGCCGCTCGTGGTAGTACGAGGCATCCCCCCTCGCATCCGATCGAAAGGACTCGCGGGATGACAAGCCAGGGCAACCGCGTGCCGGACGGCTCGAAGTGCCGGCCGGTCGGTTCAGCCTGGCACCCACGATGAAAGAGGGTAAAAAAACTCGGGGGCTCGACACCCCCGAACCTAAAAAACACAACTAACATTCACACTCACAAAACAGCCCACGAGGGAGTCCTAACCACTCCCCCGTGGCCTCGGGGGCTACACCCGCGGGTGTCGCTCGCACGACACCACGGAATCAAAGCAACCAAACCCTCGAGATCCGACTAGCTAACCCTCGAGATCCCAATCGGGAGCCCCTGCTCGAGTGCAAACACTCAAACAAGGGCTCGGGGCTACTGTCGGGGGAACACCAAAGGGGTACCCCCAATCAACGCAAACAAATAGGTTAAACCTAGAACACCAATTAATAAACCCAGCTAGGCTAACCTTCCAAGAAACCAACCCCTCGGAAGCCTGCAACGCTGGCCCAGCGCCAGGTAGCTTAGACTTGCCAAAACCTTACCGACCGCCTCCTGGTAGCCTACCCCTCGAGGCTCATCACCCCTAGACCTCGAGCTGGAACTCAACCTCCGCTCACCCGAGCCCTCCGCGCCCGGCCTCGAGCGAGCGCTCCACTACCCTCGAAGCCCCGCGCGAAGAGGAAGTTTCCTGCTCATCAACCCCATACCGCGCATTTAATGCATCCACCTACTCCAGTCACGTCCTCTGCAACCCGACGTGTACCACAGTGAACCAGGGCAGAGCCAAGTCTCGTTTTCACAACAAGCATGGGTAAAAAGGCACCAGTATGACACTGTTAACCCATGTCTTACACTGTTGCACGTCCAAGCCACGTCTCGAGGCCCGGATACCTGCTGCTCAATCGGGTTTCCCGGGACTTGCCCATACCTGCGGGGACTCGAACCCCCCGCAGGCGCCACCTCGAGGCCGGCTCTGAGTCCCTCGAGCCCCGGCTACTTTCACGCTATTGGAGGGCAGGTACCCCAAGACCCGGAGGGACCCCGCCGTGTCCTGCACATGCCGGGATGGGTGCTGTACGGCTTCCACGTCGCCATGCCTCCACGTCCGCGCCCAGAATGGAGGCCACGCATCAAGGACGCCTCAACAGCAACACCCACGTTGGCTACAACGGCTTCGACAAGACAGAGTTCCTGCCCTTCGCCATACCGAGCGTTGTACATGTCAATCCTGTGTAAACCCTGGCCTCCTCTTGATCTATAAAAGGGGACGCCAGGGCCCTTCGCGCAGGGGGGAACAACACACGAGTCCACACACACACATACACGAGTCCGGACTCCGGTCCACGCTCACTGAGCTTGTATTCGCCCCTGTACAAGCGCTTAGGTACAAGTAATACAAGAACCTCCTCCCCCGCTGGACGTAGGGCCTTCTTTGCCCGAACCAGGATAAATCCTTGTGTCATCTTGCATCACCATCCAGGGAGAGAGCACGCGATCATATTACTCGTTGGTGTCACCCCGGGGTCGAAACACCGACACTTAGGTGCAGCTAAGAAAATTCTTGGTATGGAAATTGTTAGAGATAGAAATCTGGCAAGTTATACCTCAGTCAGCGAGGTTATATTGAGAAGGTTCTTCTTCATTTCAATATGCATAATGCAAAACCAGTGAGTACTCCATTAGCTAACATTTCAGATTATTCTCAGCTTTATGTCCAGAGTCAGATGATGATATTGAGTACATTCTAGAGTTCCATATTCCAGTGCATTGGTTCTCTTATGTATGCCATGGTTTGTTCTCGTCCTGATTTATCTCATGCATTGAGTGTTGTCAGTAGATTCATGTCTAATCCGGGTAAGGAGCATTGGAGAGCTGTTCAATGGATTTTCAGATATTTGCGAGGTACTTCTAATGCCTGTTTGCAATTGGGGAAATTTAGAGATGGACTTGTTGGTTATGTTGATTCTGATTATGCTGGTGATTTGGATAAGAGGAGGTCTCTCACGGGTTATGTTTTCACCATTGGTGGTTGTGCTGTTAGCTGGAAAGCAAGTTTGCAGGCTACTGTTGCTCTATCTACTACAGAAGCTGAATATATGGCTATTTCTGAAGCTTGTAAAGAAGCTATTTGGTTGAGAGGTTTATACTCTGAACTTTGCGGGGTTACTGCTTGCACTACTATTCATTGTGATAGCCAGAGTGCTATTTGTCTGACTAAAGATCAGATGTTTCATGAAAGGACCAAACACATTGATGTGACATATCATTTTATTCGTGGTGTTATTACTGAAGGTGATGTTAAGGTGTGCAAGATTAATACTCGTGATAATCCCGTTGATATGTTGACAAAGCTAGTTCCTGGAGCTAAGTTTGAGCTATGCTCAGGCTTAGTTGGTATTACAAATTAAGTCCTAGTGACTTTTGGCGTCGGTGATTATTTATTATTGAAGTGAGTTGATTGATGATACTTCATTCGCTACAAGATGGAATTCGTCTCAAGGTGGAGTTTGTTGGAGTATGATCCGAATTCTAACGTGAGTCCTACGGGGACGCCTGAAGGCCCACGGTCCGGTTATATAATTAGCGGATTTGTTTCCGTATTGACTAGTAGTCAGTCCACCCTATAAATACATCTTGTAAGCCGCACGGGAAGAGAGAGAGACAACTCATTGTATTCTCTGCGTTCTGTAAACTCTCGTCATATAGTGAAGATCGCCGGTTGGCGCCCGTGGTTTTTTTCCAGCAAGGTTTTCCACGTAAAAATATGTGTCTCGTGTTCGATCTACTATTTGTATTATTGCTAACACTTATAGGGGTAGAGTGTGCATAGTATGTTTACATGTATGTGAGCATCTATGTTTGTAACCGAGTCTCATGAAAAAATATTTAATTATTGTCTATAATCATAGAAATAACATCTTTTTATTGTCTGACTAATTTCATTTAGCTATATTACATTTAGTTACTCCGTTATGTGTTTGACAAGAATCATATTAATTTTAGAGGAAGTTTTTCACTTCCAATAATAAACTTATATGAGAAAGGGTATCCTAGTTATCAAATACTCTCTCCATATAGAAAATAGATGACATTTTGGACATGATTCTGGTCAAACATTGGGAATATAAATTATGAATAACTTTAAAGTTGTTGAGTTTGAAAATATAAAAACTATATGAATGAATTTGTCTTTTAAAATATGTTCATAAAAGTATACATATATCACTTTTTGATAAATATTTTTAGTATAAAGGAAGTCAAAGTTATTCTTTGGAGACTATATCAATGTCCAAAACGTCATCTATTTCCTAGGGGGAGTACTAACACTACTATAGTGAATTGTCGACAATAATGACATCATCATCACTGCTGGTTGAAACTGGCAGTGATAATAAGTTATCACCGTCATTTGGTAACATGAACCGGTGATGTGACAGCGTTTTTCAAAAAGGGCCAATAAATTTGCAAAAGAAGTTTTTAATTTCGAGAAACCCCCACTAGTCACTTGATTTTTGAATGAAAATATGCGTGCGGTATTTTAGCTTGCTTGCTTTAAAATGAACCTTGACCAGTAATGAAGGCATTATAAACATGGGGTAAGCTAGTAAGTCTGTAAGTGATTGGAAGACATCACGATTGGAAGGTTGAACTGGATGGAGCTCCTGACTTGCTGACTTGTGCTGCAAGTCCTGAGCCAAACGAGCGGAGTGAATAACCAAGCCAGGAGGAGACTTATGGTCCGTTTGGATCCACACTCCCCACCCACTAAACTTTACTCACTTTTAGTGACTAAAATGCTAAACATCCCTACTAAAAGGGACTAAACTTTACTCACTTTTAGTGACTAAAATGCTAAACATCCCTACTAAAAGGGACTAAAAATCTTTTTTTAGTTCCTTTTAGTAAGGGTGTTGCTACTAAAAGAGTGGAGTGAGATGAGATCCAACACGCCCTTAATAATGGAGCTCTATTTGAGTTGAATAAAAAAAAGAGGTTTGTTTTGGTGGTTGAAAAGTACTTCTAGTACTTTTGGATACTTTATAATTTTTTGACAAATAATTAATTTAAGAAATTAGTAAATAAATAATTAATGAAGAGAAATGTAGATTAGTTTTTTTCGAAAGAAAGGTAGATTAATAATAGCAGTAGCTTTAACGGATAACTCGTTCCCATGCGAGTACGTTCCCACGTATACTTTTATTTTTAAGACATTTCTTCTTTATTTTCAAAAGAAAAAAATAGTGTATATGGTATCATCATGATGCCATAGTCAATTGCAAACCACCACGGTGTTCAGGGCCGACCTCACGAACGAAGTATAGAAATACGTATTTGTACATACTGGTCCACATGTTTTGATACTTTTAAGTATTTTCTGTTTTTGTATTTTTCTTTAGTACCTTTTATTTTTTCACCGTTCGATCTGAACTAATGAACGGTCTATCACTACTACAGAATCGGCCTTTAGCCTCGGTTGTGAAGGGGCTAAAGCCCCGGGCTAGCACTCCGGGACTAAAGCCTCTCATGATAAAAAATAAATATGCGTTTGTGAGATTTGAACTCAAAACCTCTCGTCTCAGGCACGCTTACCAACTGAGCTACACAATTCACATGATGTAGTTCTGGACGTTTTCCTTTTGAATCCACTCGGGAAGGACCTTTACCCCGGTTGGTAACACCAACCGGGACTAAAAGTACCTTTAGTCCCGATTGGTAACATCAACCGGGGCTAAAGGTTCACCCTTTAGCCTCGGTTGGTATTACCAACCGGGACTAAAGGTCTCGGGTTGGTAATACCAACCGGGGCTAAAGATTCACCTTTAGTCTCGGTTGGTATTACCAACCGGGACTAAAGGTCTTTAGCCCCGGACACAATTTTTGGCCGAGACTATAGCTCAATTGGTAGATCGTCCAAAGGCCTGTTCTCTAGTAGTGTATATTTTTTCCAACTACCCGAAAACTTGAAAAAGATTATTCTCTCCAAAAGGCACAATCATGGATGTCCAATTGTTCACGTTTCTATGAAGTGGCTCACATCATGAGCTGTTGTAAAGGAAAAACAAAAGAACAGAAAAACAAGACTCCTGCATTCGCGGTAGGTGGCGCCTGTCTTGCGCGAAAGAGCAAATGCGTGACTCATCGCTCATGCGAAATGGTGATTGCTCCCCAAGTCAAGCTCTGACAGTGGTGTCCAATTTCACTATAAAACACAGTTTTTTTATGCTGATTACATTGACTTTGGGTGATAACCGACTTTGTTGTCCATGCTGATTACATTGACTTTTGAGTGATAACCGACTTTGTTTTCCAAGCACTTCAGTCATAGCTTCCAGTCGAAGCATGCAACTTTAGTGATCTTCCTCGCCCCTCTTTCCAATATCACAAGTTTTTATTTGTCAGGGCACATCTTTTTTTTGGGTGGGAACAAGAGGGTTTTTGGACCACTACCTGGAATTTTGTTGAATAAAGCAAAAACATCTAGTTACAATTATGAAACAAAAAAGGGTGCAAAAGAAAATCATAAAACTTACACAAAGGTTTCTATCCATAAATTATGTATGGGTGAAATTTTAGTTTTGCTCTGAGAATAATCAGAGAAATTTCCTTTTTGAAACTTCTCAGCATCTATGCACTTTAACTCTCCCCCCCCCCTCTGGGTCTGTAAGACTCGTATTTTAGGTTCTGCTCTTGACACATGCAACTTCATGCTTCAGTTCCATAGGTATTACTTGCCTTACCGGAAATAACAATTTTTACTATCAACTCAAACGAGGTTAAAGAAGACAACATCCATAATTTGTTACCTTCCTTGGGACCTTATAATCATGAAACATCTTAACTTAGAGTTTGTCAAACTAGTAATTTTTTAACATGAAACTTACCATTACACTTTAATGATTTCATTTTAGAACTCCATCTACTGTTGGGAAAAAGAAATCCCGACAGAGTAAGGAAGAGGGGACCTCCGACTTCAGTCAAAGGTCCGCTCAATGGAGTGAGAAAGAGGACAGTTGTCTTTATTTTCATTAACTGAACTCAACTAACTCTATATGGGGCTTTACTCCCTTTTATAGTACACTGTTCATAGGATTTTCCCTTTTATATTTTGCTCTTACACAGTACGAGAACATTCTTGTACTCATGTCTAACCATATGGTGTGTTGGACTTTCTTCATCATTCTCGAACCACCCCACCTATTGGGCCTCAGGCCGCTCCAGTTGGAGGCTCATTCTCCTATGGACGGCTGTCACAGTCCATGAAACATGTTCAGACTATACCCATTCGATGGATACCTAGTTAGGAAGACATCCTCTAAAAGCACAATACCAATTACCAAATCATTATTATACTGTTTATGGAAAACAAGCTACAATGACTTTAACACTTAGTACTTTACTATTCCTCTCTGTGCTCATTTAGACGGGCATTAATAGGGAATAAGTTGTTAGAGATGAAACAATCTTGTAGCAAGAATTGTGAACATTAATCTACAAGATGAAAGAGACACATTTTTTGTCTTTTAAAAAGTAATTTTTCCCTCCTAGTAAATAACCATCTGCAGACACACCTTGTCAATATGGGCATCATTGTCTCACAGAAAATTAATTTGGCGTTTAAAGATATAACTAAAAATTTAAATTTTGATGTTGGTTCCTAAAGAGTGAGTGTGTGTGGCGGGGGGGGGGGGGGGGGGGGGGGAGGGATATGAACCGAAGATGTGGCCAGAAAGAATTGGAAGGGAACAAATCATGCTTGTTTCGTTGTAGAAATGAAACAATTAGACCTCTCGTGAACATCTTCGATTGCATCTACACAAAAATTCTTTGGTGTTGAGCAGTTTATTTGGATCCAGGACTACAACCTCTCGTGAACATTCTTGATATTTCTCATTGATGGTACAAATAGAGACAAATCGATACAAACACCTTGCTATTAATATGTGTTTAGTTATTAGAAATAAAATATTTTTAAAGAATTATCTACTGAAAACTTTTTTTTTGCAAGTCCTATTTGAGGGAACACAATGACTACATCGTTGCGTGCTCTTAGAGCATCTCCAAGAGTTCTCTAAATGAGGTTGCTATCCTTAATATTTTGGCAAAACAAGATTTTTTCTTCTCCAATGGTTTGCCATCTCAGGTTGCTATTTTTATCAACTCGGTAAAACACACTCCCGCGCGCGCATTTATCCGCGCGCGTATCAGGTTGCTATCGCGCTCCCGCGTCTCGTCGCCGGTGTTCCCGCGCGGAGACGGAATTTCACCCCCCCCTTCCCGCACGCGCACATTCCAGCCTCGTATATATCTTGCGCTCGATCTCCCAGAGGCGGCACCATCAGACTCCGACGACAGGTCGCGGAGGACGAACCGGCGGGGCAGAATAGATCGGCGACTGGAGAGAAGAGACCGGCCAGAAGAGATCGGAGACCGCGCGCGAGGGAGAGAAGAGATCGCGCCTCCAGTTCAGGTACGGACGTCGCTTCCCTCGACCTCCATCTTCCTGATGGGCTGTTCATCTTCGTGATCGATTTGTAGTTGAGTTTCTGTACAGCTTGTTCCTCGATTTGTTTCTTGTGGTTGCTGGTCCTATAGTGATCCCTCGTGTAGATCAGTTTGTACCCATAGATCGCTAGATGAATTGATGATCCATAGTGTGCATCAGTTTGTGTCCGTCCATATATCTTCCTGATCGGTAGTTCAGTGTGCACGTACATCTCCTGATCGATGTTCCTGATCCCGTAAATATATTGTTGAGGTGCCCATGATCAGATAGCAAAGATGGTCACATGTACTAGGATTCAATTTTTGCCGCACTACTGCCATGTATTTCCTGCTGCTACTGATTGGTACATCGGCCTTTTTTCAGTTTACACAATTGCAATGATCAGATAGATATGTCTCATATTTTTGTCCTGCAATGATGGTCACATGTACTAGGACTAATTTTCAAAGCACTACTGCCATGTATTTCCTGATGCGTTTGATTGGTAGTGTAGGGTTCAGCTTGTGCCGCAATAGGAAGCAATATGCTATCATGAACATAGTTCATTTGTAGCAGTAATGCAGTATAATTTGCTGATTGTTCAGTGTACCAGTACTGTATCAATTTGAAAATACTACTTGCTTGATGATAAATTGTATTGTCATCATCATTCCTAATTGTATTCATTACCATAAATGTTGTAGCTTGATGGAAGGAGAAGAGGATAATTTCTTGTCGGACATTCTTCTCGAAGGAGAAGACTCTCATGTTGCTGGTTTGGAAGAGCTGGCCATTCCAAACACCCAAGAGAATGTGCAGGCAAGCCGTGGTACAAAGGGAACCAGGAGGTCAAAAAAATTTCCAATACAAGGAGGACGAATTGTGTGCTTGGGGTGGTTGAAAGTTAGCAAAGATCCCGAAAAAGGGCTAATCAATCGCGTAGCACATTTTGGGGAAGAGTTCGTGCTTACTATGACAAACACAGTGACACTGGAGCTGTTCGTACTGAGAGTTCGATCATGCATAGGTGGCTGACAATTCAGTTCCAAGTCAACAAGTTTTGTGCAGCTTATGAGGCCATTAAACGTAGGAATCAAAGTGGCACAACTATCGAAGATAAGGTATGAACATGTGTTCAATGTTTTACTTGAAGTTTTTTTTGAAAATGTATATACATTGACAATATCTCTTTACAGATAACGATGCAAAAAAGCTCTACACGGATTGGGACAGGGACAAGAATTTTTTTGCTCTTGATCATTGTTGGAACATACTCAAGGAGGAGGATAAGTGGAAAGCCAAGATGGTAGAACTTGCTGAGCTGGAGAAAATAGCAGCACTCAAGAAGAAGCGGAAGGGTGCAAAGGTGTCGAGGCCAAGGGATCAAGGAGACACTAATAATGATCAAGTCATAGCTGTTGATGCTGAAGAACCCGAGCCAAGGAAAAGGTCTGATGGGATCAAGAAGGTGAAAGAAAATCATAGGCGAGGAGGTGGTGAGGCTTGCATGGCAGCTATGGAGAAGATGTGGGCAAAGAAGGAGGAGTCCGACAAGGAAAAAGAGAAGGCGAAACAGGAGAGGTTCATGGCTTCACTTGCAGTAGACAAGGAAGCATTAGAGCTGGACAAGAAGCGGGCTGATGCTGATCTAAAAAGAGCTGAAGCCGATTTGCTGAAAGAGGAAAAAGAATCATGATGGCGGTCAATGGCCCTCTGCAGCTTCAGTGGCTTCAGATGATGCAACAGCAGATTGTCGCTAGGCGTCAAGGAAATCCAACTTAGTTTATGTCATCTATATTCTAGAATTATTCAACATTTATTCTTTGGTTTTGCTATGCATCAAAACATTTCCTTTAGTTTGCTATTCATCAGAACCTTTATTCAGTACTTTGCTATTCATCAGAACTGTATTCAATACTAGAGTCTACGGATGTAATTGCTGGTATCTTACGTGCATGCTACTGCGGCCGCATTGGTTGTGTTGTGTTGGTTTGTGGGTTTTGGTTTTGGTTTTTTGTGGGGGGTTCGTTGGCTAATTGTACACCTCGGTTTTTTAACGGTAATTAACTTGACATATCATCATTATCATCATTAAGCATCTTGATCATGATTTCATGTGTATGCATTTTGCTAAGTGTATCATTTTATGTGATTTACCTCTATTTCAAAAACCCTAATTAGCCCACTTCTCTCTACTAGGGCAAAATGGAAATTTCACCTCTGTGCCTAGCTTTGTGTAATTCTTGTTCCTTTGGTGTCTTGAAGTGTTGTTGTGTTGGCCAAAGTTCAAAAATCAGAATTTGATTTCAAATCCCTTTGCAAAACCCTGATTTCCAAATCCTGGATTTTATCCCTCTTGTTGTGATTCAAAAATTATTCAAAATTTGGGATTGGTCCAAAAAGCAAAGTTGTAGATCTGTCAAAGAGAAAACAACTTTGGTATTTACAAATTTCAAGTTACAGTACAAAGTTTTGAGTTATTTCAAATTCTATCAAACTCCAGTTTTTGTCCCCTTTTCAGTTTTCAAAATGAGTTCAAAAACTAATGAGTTTCAGGAAAAGTGTATAATAGCAAAGTTGTAGGTTTTGACAAATGGAACAACTTTCATATATAAAGATTTTCAAGTTTTAGTTTGAAATCCAGAGTAATTTTGATTTGAATCAAGTTTGAAAAAGTGTCCCCTTTACTGTTTTCAAGTATTGTTCAAAAACTATTTGGAATTTGAAAATGTTCATATTGACAAAGTTGTAGATCTCATTTTTCTGAACAACTTTGGTGTTTTGAGTTTTTGTCGCACAGTTCAAATTTTGGAAGTAATTTGCAAATTTCAGAAACTAGCCAAAAGTCAAACCCTACACCCTACCCTGTTCATCTTCTCCGGTAGGGGGGGGGGGACCCGGCCATGGCGCCCCGCCGGTGCCGCGTGCACCACGCGCCTGGCAGCCGCACGCCCGCCCCCGACCTGTCGCCCGCAACCGCGACATCATACCGCTCCCGCACGCGCCAAAGTTGACCCGTGCGCCGTCCCCTACAGCTCCCAGATCGTCGCCGCCGCGTGGCCATCGCCGGTGAGCTCACGCCCAGGCCCCGAGCGCGCGTCAACCCTGCTGCCAGAGCACAATCGAGTGCGCACGCCTCCGTGAAGCTTACCCGCCTGCCCGTGACACCTCTCCGCCCCCGAGCGCGCCTATAAAACCTCCCCGCCGGTGAGCCGAAGCCCTCACCGCCTCCGCCACCGTGGCCAGCCCAGTCCGAACCCTCCGCCGCTCAACCAACTAGCTCAACAGCTCCGCCTTGAGCCCGTGCAGCTTCCCCACTCCTCAATTTGGTCTCTACCGTCCCTGGTTGCCCGGCGTAACTCGCCGTTCCCATCTCCGGCGAGAAGCCCGTCGAGGTCGGGATCGTGAAATACTCCCTCTCCGGCCTTGATCATCTCCCTCCGACCTCCGCATCACCTTCCTTACTCTCGTGCGACTCTAACCCCGCCCCTGTGGACTTGTTTGGTGCTCAGGATCATCGGGACGACGATCGCCGCCGTGAGCTTTCCGCCGGCCACCGTCGACCACCTCCCTCCGTTCATCCCCTTCCCTCGCCGAGCCGCTTAATCGACTCACGGTGAGCTCCTGAACCTCTCCATGCCCTCGGTTTCGCCGCGGAGTGCCCGCAGTGGCCGGCGCAGCAGCGCCGCCGCCGTCGGCCGGCCGCCGGCGAACGGAGGAGAAGAACAGTGTTGTTTTTCAATTTTCTCATACATGTGAATAGTGTTCAGATTTCATCTTTTTGTGTGATTTTCTGTGTTGATCCATAAATTCTGAAATTTTTGTGGTAGACTCTTTATGCTCTGAAGTATTTTATAAAAATATAAAACTTGACTTTTCTGCAAAAATTTGAAAATGAAAAATCTCCCTTTTAATTAATAAATGATGGTTTTGGATTTTTAGAAAATGATTTATAACTCCAAAATTTATGAGATCACTTTTTGTGAGCTAGTTATGCCATGACAAGTCTCTGGTGAAATTTTGAAGTCTTTTGAAACAAGTTGATTTTTGAGCTTTATTTTAATTAAGGAATAGTGCCTTTTGTTAATTAAATGTCTAGATTTAATTGAGCACCTTAATGACCTCCAAAAATTATGAAATTTGTTTTGCCATATACTTGTACCCTAATTAACTTGTGTGATTAATTTGGTAATTTTTGGAGCACCTTCATAAAATGACCTTTTTAAATAATTAAGAAAATAGAAAAGGTGATTAGAGTTAGCGTTGAATGCCCTGTGAAGTGACTTTTGGGATTGCTTGATGTTCATAGACCCCTACCCTTTGGTCTATGATGTTTGTGATGCTATGTTGGTTGATGCTTAGGATAGTTATGATAAAGTCTAGTTTAATCAAATTTTGCTTAAGGAAGAAATGGTTACTTTTATGCTCAACCTAGATTTCGTTTATGCCTTGCCTTAGAGTAATCTAGTATCAGTGGTTTGTCTTGCACCTTAAGTCCATATCACCATTCTCATGAGCATTCATCATTGCATCCGTATAGTTGACGAAGAAGGCCCTGAAGTCGAGGTAGCCACCGAAGGATCTGTCCCCGAGGCAACCCCGAGCTCCGACGCTTATACCTACCCCGAGTCTACTCTTTTTGCCGTCCAAGGCAAGCCCCGGTGCATTTAACCCTACCTTGCTTTTATAAATGTTTTCTTTAAATATTTTGAGTTAAATTATTGCATTAGGTTGATAGGAGTTGAGTGAAATCCTATCTGATGCATTATCTACCTTGACCAATGATACACCCGATACCTGCTTTTCAAAAACTAGTTGCAAAAATGCTTAGCAATGCTATATGATAGATTTGCAATAAAAATGCCAATTTCAAAGGTGTGATCACTTTAAGAATATTTATGGGAATTTCTGGTTTACTCCCACCATTGGCTAAGTATCTGATCCGTACCTAGTCAATGGGAAGGAGAGGTTGTCCTTGCGTACGGTGCCGTCATGTTGTAGTCCGGGACTCAACAGTTGACACCGACCGGGACAGGGTTGAAAAACTGACAGGACCTGTACTCTTGGGTTAGAGTCCCGAGGTGCTTGTCGCTGGCTGGAAAATTTAGGGACCACCTGTATGGGGGCCTGATTGACTAAGACTTGCAACTATTCACATACTACGGAAAGCTTCGGCTCCGAGGAATCCTTGATTGGACCGACAACCGCGCACTGGGAGTGGAGAGATGGCGGAAGTAGCATGTACCCACGTGGGTTAGAGGCCCGGATTGGAGTGGTGTACTGTACTTCCGGGTGGCGTAGGACCGGGCCCAATCTTGGAGGAATCGTGGTAGACGAGTTGGCATATGCAAGCTTGGGTGCTACATATGCAGTGTGGATAGGGACCCTCAGCTGAGTATTATTTATCCGGATTAACGCTGCTCCTCGGTTATGGAGACTTAGTCACTGACTGTCAACAGGGAGTGGTTCTCAACTAGGTCTGTTTTGGAAAGTAAAATGAATCAAGGATTATGATGGAACAAGGAATACCGAATCTTTAAAAATTAAAATAAGGTTTACCAAAAATGCTTTTCTGCAAAATACTTGAACTTGCTTAAGCCTTACCTTGACTACCCTAAGCCTGCATTTCTGAGTCTTCTCCCTTTTCTTTAGTCGGGTAAGTCTTGTTGAGTACCTTTGTACTCAGGGTTCTTTTACCTATGTTGCAGGTATGGCAGATCCCTCAGTATGCCTTGGACCCTGCTGTGTGACTGTTGTTCAGGAAGAGGCCGATGAGGCCGATGAGTGATTATTCACCCTTGGGCTGGGTGAAGTATCTTTATTGTTGTCATATGCTACCTTGCCAACTCTATCTATTTGAACTATGGTCTGTAATAACTTCACTTTAAGTTTATGTTGAACACTGGTTTGTAAAACTATTGTTATTTAAGTCTTCCGCTATTTACTCCGATGTTTTTGTCAAAATGTTCAAGAGATTGTAACTGAATTGTGAGATGATCCTGCGGACATCGGGCACTGATGTAGCCCAGTGGCGAACCCGGTCCTAACCTCTTGGCTGTACGGATCGACTGTCAGTGGTTGATAGTGATCAGTGGGCCATGGGATTAGGGCCGTTACGTCACAGAGTGGTATCGGAGCATCTCACTACGACGTTGCAATCTTTTTGCGAAAATTTCAAAAGGTTTTTAAGTTCAAAAACTAAACTTGACTATTTTGAGTCCAAATTGCTTCTCTCATCTCATCTTGTCTTTGGCAACTAGTAGCAAGACAACTTGTATAAGCCCTATGTACCTTACCTTAGTAGTTGCATTGCCTTGTTCCGTAGGAACGGATCATGCATCATGTCATTATCACTTAAGTTAACTTCCTCTCTAAGTCGGTTGGGTTAGTATGCCTTTACCTTTTCATGCTAGCCTTTCTCACCTATAACCTCTTGTCCAGATATGGTCATCCTCAAGCGGACTGCTCGCAAGTCGACTGGACCGCATAGTGTGCCGCGTCACCAGCTGGCGCCACGCACCGGAGAAGAGACTGGAGAATCCTCCAACGGACGTCGCTCGTCCCGTCGCACCCGCAAGCAGCTGAAGGAGGAGATCAAGAATCTCAAAGCTGAGATGGAGAACATGGAGCATGACTTCTATCTTTCCCGCATGGAGTTTTATGAGGCACGAGTTTCCTTGGAGCAGGCCAATCGGAACACGGTTCGCGCTATCGAGCAGCGCAACGAGGCTTGGAACCGCGAGGACGTCGCCAGAGCCCAGCTCCATGGACTGCAGCAGTACACTGCCCAGATTGAGCAGTACAACGATATGCTTCATGAGGAGATACATCAACTGTACGACCAGCTCCACCCCATGATTCCACCTGTTGCTGAGGATCCAGAAGATGGAGTCGTGGAGGAACCTGAAGAAGAACATGAGCCAGTCTAGAATGTAGAAATGGAACCTGTTGAAGATGTTCACATTGAAGATGAAGATGAGGAGGAAGAGCCTGAGCTCATCATCGAAGATGAAGATGACGATGAAGAGATGATCATCATCGATGACGACTAGATTCGTTGTGTCTGTACCATCTGCTCACCTAAAGCCTTAAGTCTAGGTTGGGACGTAGTTGGTCTTCTGTCTAGTCGAGTCTGTATCGCGTCTTGTACCTTTCCTTTATCAGTTAGTCGAACCTCTGTATCAGTTATCTACCTTTGCATCAATGAATCTTATCAGTCAGTTTCGTTCAAAAGCAATCTTTGGATGCTAAGTTCCCAAATTCTTAACAGATGCCTGTGAACACCCGCACTGGAGCCGGAAGTTCCGGAGGTGCCAACCTTCCAAACTCCTTCTCCAACTTCCTATGCCTCAAAAACCAGCAACCACCCAGTTGAATGCCGCCTGTGTTGCGGAAGTCAGGGATATTCCCGTGGTCTGTGAGTTCCCTGATGTCTTCCCGGAAGATCTACCTGGTCTGCCTCCCGACCGCGATGTTGAGTTTGCCATAGAGCTAAAGCCCGGGACTGCTCCTATATCCCGCAGAGCTTATCGAATGCCTCCCAGAGAGTTGGCAGAGCTGAAGATCCAATTGCAAGAGCTATTGGACAAGGGTCTCATTCGCCCAAGTTCATCTCCTTGGGGCTGTCCTGCTATTTTTGTGAAGAAGAAGGACAAAAGTCTTCGTCTGTGCGTTGACTATCGCCCACTCAACGAGGTCACCATCAAAAATAAATATCCCTTGCCCCGCATTGACCTCCTTTTTGACCAGTTATCTGGAGCCAGAGTGTTCTCCAAAATTGATCTCAGATCTGGCTACCACCAGATAAAAATCCGTCCAGAAGACATTCCTAAAACAGCTTTCACCACCAGATACGGCCTCTATGAGTATTTGGTCATGTCCTTTGGCTTGACCAATGCCCCCGCTCATTTCATGTATCTCATGAACTCTGTGTTCATGCCAGAGCTCGATAAATTTGTAGTCGTGTTCATTGACGACATCCTTGTCTATTCAAGAACTCCTGAAGATCACGCCAAGCATCTTCGAATCGTTCTCTCTCGTCTCAGAGATCACCAGCTGTATGCCAAGTTCAGTAAATGCGAATTCTGGCTAGATCAAATTCAATTCCTTGGTCATGTCCTGTCCGCTGAAGGTGTGTCAGTTGACCCTGAAAAAGTGGCAGATATCTTGGATTGGAAGCCACCTACCTGTCCGCGAAGTTCGCAGCTTCATGGGAATGGCTGGATACTATCGTCGTTTCATCCCAGATTTCTCCAGAGTCGCCAAGCCTATCACAGAGTTGTTGAAGAATTCCGTGGATTTCGTTTGGTCACCAGCCTGTGAGCAAGCCTTTCAAGCCCTGAAGAAACTGCTAACTACATCACCAGTCCTAGCTCAACCAGATATCGAGAAACCCTTCGATGTATACTGTGATGCATCTGGTACTGGTTTGGGCTGTGTTTTGATGCAAGAAGGACGAGTAATCGCTTATGCCTCACGACAGCTTAAGCGACATGAGGAAAACTACCCCACCCATGATCTTGAGCTAGCAGCAGTCGTGCATGCCTTGAAGATTTGGCGTCACTATCTGTTAGGCAGTACCTGCAATATGTATACGGATCACAAGAGCCTAAAGTATATCTTCACTCAAGAAGAATTGAATATGAGGCAGAGAAGATGGCTTGAGTTGATTAAAGATTATGATCTCAAAGTACATTACCATCCAGGTAAGGCAAATGTAGTTGCCGATGCCCTCAGTCGCAAGTCACACTGCAACTGTCTGATGACGAAGCCCTATGATCTTTCCTTGTGCCATGATCTCGAAAGGATGGGTATCGAAATAATTTCGCAAGGAAGCCTGAACAATGTCAGCATCGAAACAACCATCAAGGATCAAGTCATTGCTGCTCAGAAGGATAACCCTGGAATCAAGCACATCATCGAAAAGGTCCAGACCGGAAAGACTGATTGTTTCAGGATCGATGATGTAGGAGTTGTTTGGTTCAAGAACCGCCTAGTAGTTCCCAAGGTGCCTGAATTGAGACAGTTAATCCTTGATGAAGCACACTTGACCAGATTCTCTATTCACCCCGGCAGCAACAAGATGTACCAAGACTTAAAGCAGAGATTCTGGTGGACTAAAATGAAGATTGAGATTGCCCGGTATGTCGCTCAGTGTGATACCTGCCAAAGAGTCAAGGCAGTACACATGAAGCCTGGAGGAGAATTGCAACCTTTGTCAGTACCCGCTTGGAAATGGGACGACATTAGTATGGATTTTGTCAATGGACTACCCAAGACCCAGAAAGGTTTTGATTCCATTTGGGTAATTGTGGACCGACTCACTAAGCAAGCTCACTTTCTGCCAGTGAAGACCAGTTACACCGTCCCCATGTATGCCACCTTGTACAAGAACAACATAGTGAAGCTTCATGGCATACCCAAGACCATTGTCTCTGACCGTGGTACCCAGTTTGTCGCTAAGTTTTGGAAAGCGTTCCATACCTCACTTGGAACCAAGCTCTTGCATAGTACAGCTTATCATCCTCAAACTGATGGACAAACAGAGCGAGTCAACCAAGTGCTGGAAGACATGTTGAGAGCCTGTATTCTTACCTTCGCAGATACTTGGGTTGACTGTTTGCCTTTGGCAGAGTTCTCGTATAATAACAGCTACCAAGAGAGCATCAAAATGGCACCCTTTGAAGCACTGTACGGTCGTCGTTGTCGTACACCCCTCAGTTGGTCTGAGCCCGGAGAAAGAGAATTCTTCGGAGTTGACCTGGTTAAAGATATGGAAGAGAAAGTCAAGCAGATACAGGAGAATATGAAGATTGCCCAATCTCGACAGAAGAGCTACGCAGACAAGAGACGTCGACCTTTGAAGTTTCAAGTTGGAGATTATGTATATCTCAAGGTCTCACCAACCAAAGGAGTCACTCGTTTTGGAGTCAAAGGAAAGTTAGCACCTCGCTACATTGGTCCGTTTGAGATTTTGGAATGTTGTGGCAAGGTAGCTTACAAGCTGAAGTTGCCTGATCATCTCTCCGCTGTCCACAATGTTTTCCATGTCTCCCAACTCAAGAAGTGTCTCAGAGTACCAGAACATGTCGTGGAAGTTGAAGGTGTCGAGCTAGAGCCTGATCTGTCCTACTCAGAATACCCAGTTCGCGTGTTGGACCACAAGGATCGCGTTACCCGAAGAACCACCACAAGATGGTACAAAATCCAGTGGAACCAGCACTCTGAAGAAGAAGCTACTTGGGAATCTGAAGACTTCTTAGCAAAGAACTACCCCGACTTTCTCGAATCTCTGTCAATGTAAAGTTTTGCCTTTATCCTTTCTTTGTCCTTTTGTAAGACGTGGAATCTCGGGGCGAGATTTCTTTAAGGGGGGGAGGCTGTAACACCTCTGGTGTTTAACATGTAATTAACTTGACATATCATCATTATCATCATTAAGCATCTTGATCATGATTTCATGTGTATGCATTTTGCTAAGTGTATCATTTTATGTGATTTACCTCTATTTCAAAAACCCTAATTAGCCCACTTCTCTCTACTAGGGCAAAATGGAAATTTCACCTCTGTGCCTAGCTTTGTGTAATTCTTGTTCCTTTGGTGTCTTGAAGTGTTGTTGTGTTGGCCAAAGTTCAAAAATCAGAATTTGATTTCAAATCCCTTTGCAAAACCCTGATTTCCAAATCCTGGATTTTATCCCTCTTGTTGTGATTCAAAAATTATTCAAAATTTGGGATTGGTCCAAAAAGCAAAGTTGTAGATCTGTCAAAGAGAAACAACTTTGGTATTTACAAATTTTCAAGTTACAGTACAAAGTTTTGAGTTATTTCAAATTCTATCAAACTCCAGTTTTTGTCCCCTTTTCAGTTTTCAAAATGAGTTCAAAAACTAATGAGTTTCAGGAAAAGTGTATAATAGCAAAGTTGTAGGTTTTGACAAATGGAACAACTTTCATATATAAAGATTTTCAAGTTTTAGTTTGAAATCCAGAGTAATTTTGATTTGAATCAAGTTTGAAAAAGTGTCCCCTTTACTGTTTTCAAGTATTGTTCAAAAACTATTTGGAATTTGAAAATGTTCATATTGACAAAGTTGTAGATCTCATTTTTCTGAACAACTTTGGTGTTTTGAGTTTTTGTCGCACAGTTCAAATTTTGGAAGTAATTTGCAAATTTCAGAAACTAGCCAAAAGTCAAACCCTACACCCTACCCTGTTCATCTTCTCCGGTAGGGGGGGGGACCCGGCCATGGCGCCCCGCCGGTGCCGCGTGCACCACGCGCCTGGCAGCCGCACGCCCGCCCCCGACCTGTCGCCCGCAACCGCGACATCATACCGCTCCCGCACGCGCCAAAGTTGACCCGTGCGCCGTCCCCTACAGCTCCCAGATCGTCGCCGCCGCGTGGCCATCGCCGGTGAGCTCACGCCCAGGCCCCGAGCGCGCGTCAACCCTGCTGCCAGAGCACAATCGAGTGCGCACGCCTCCGTGAAGCTTACCCGCCTGCCCGTGACACCTCTCCGCCCCCGAGCGCGCCTATAAAACCTCCCCGCCGGTGAGCCGAAGCCCTCACCGCCTCCGCCACCGTGGCCAGCCCAGTCCGAACCCTCCGCCGCTCAACCAACTAGCTCAACAGCTCCGCCTTGAGCCCGTGCAGCTTCCCCACTCCTCAATTTGGTCTCTACCGTCCCTGGTTGCCCGGCGTAACTCGCCGTTCCCATCTCCGGCGAGAAGCCCGTCGAGGTCGGGATCGTGAAATACTCCCTCTCCGGCCTTGATCATCTCCCTCCGACCTCCGCATCACCTTCCTTACTCCCGTGCGACTCTAACCCCGCCCCTGTGGACTTGTTTGGTGCTCAGGATCATCGGGACGACGATCGCCGCCGTGAGCTTTCCGCCGGCCACCGTCGACCACCTCCCTCCGTTCATCCCCTTCCCTCGCCGAGCCGCTTAATCGACTCACGGTGAGCTCCTGAACCTCTCCATGCCCTCGGTTTCGCCGCGGAGTGCCCGCAGTGGCCGGCGCAGCAGCGCCGCCGCCGTCGGCCGGCCGCCGGCGAACGGAGGAGAAGAACAGTGTTGTTTTTCAATTTTCTCATACATGTGAATAGTGTTCAGATTTCATCTTTTTGTGTGATTTTCTGTGTTGATCCATAAATTCTGAAATTTTTGTGGTAGACTCTTTATGCTCTGAAGTATTTTATAAAAATATAAAACTTGACTTTTCTGCAAAAATTTGAAAATGAAAAATCTCCCTTTTAATTAATAAATGATGGTTTTGGATTTTTAGAAAATGATTTATAACTCCAAAATTTATGAGATCACTTTTTGTGAGCTAGTTATGCCATGACAAGTCTCTGGTGAAATTTTGAAGTCTTTTGAAACAAGTTGATTTTTGAGCTTTATTTTAATTAAGGAATAGTGCCTTTTGTTAATTAAATGTCTAGATTTAATTGAGCACCTTAATGACCTCCAAAAATTATGAAATTTGTTTTGCCATATACTTGTACCCTAATTAACTTGTGTGATTAATTTGGTAATTTTTGGAGCACCTTCATAAAATGACCTTTTTAAATAATTAAGAAAATAGAAAAGGTGATTAGAGTTAGCGTTGAATGCCCTGTGAAGTGACTTTTGGGATTGCTTGATGTTCATAGACCCCTACCCTTTGGTCTATGATGTTTGTGATGCTATGTTGGTTGATGCTTAGGATAGTTATGATAAAGTCTAGTTTAATCAAATTTTGCTTAAGGAAGAAATGGTTACTTTTATGCTCAACCTAGATTTCGTTTATGCCTTGCCTTAGAGTAATCTAGTATCAGTGGTTTGTCTTGCACCTTAAGTCCATATCACCATTCTCATGAGCATTCATCATTGCATCCGTATAGTTGACGAAGAAGGCCCTGAAGTCGAGGTAGCCACCGAAGGATCTGTCCCCGAGGCAACCCCGAGCTCCGACGCTTATACCTACCCCGAGTCTACTCTTTTTGCCGTCCAAGGCAAGCCCCGGTGCATTTAACCCTACCTTGCTTTTATAAATGTTTTCTTTAAATATTTTGAGTTAAATTATTGCATTAGGTTGATAGGAGTTGAGTGAAATCCTATCTGATGCATTATCTACCTTGACCAATGATACACCCGATACCTGCTTTTCAAAAACTAGTTGCAAAAATGCTTAGCAATGCTATATGATAGATTTGCAATAAAAATGCCAATTTCAAAGGTGTGATCACTTTAAGAATATTTATGGGAATTTCTGGTTTACTCCCACCATTGGCTAAGTATCTGATCCGTACCTAGTCAATGGGAAGGAGAGGTTGTCCTTGCGTACGGTGCCGTCATGTTGTAGTCCGGGACTCAACAGTTGACACCGACCGGGACAGGGTTGAAAAACTGACAGGACCTGTACTCTTGGGTTAGAGTCCCGAGGTGCTTGTCGCTGGCTGGAAAATTTAGGGACCACCTGTATGGGGGCCTGATTGACTAAGACTTGCAACTATTCACATACTACGGAAAGCTTCGGCTCCGAGGAATCCTTGATTGGACCGACAACCGCGCACTGGGAGTGGAGAGATGGCGGAAGTAGCATGTACCCACGTGGGTTAGAGGCCCGGATTGGAGTGGTGTACTGTACTTCCGGGTGGCGTAGGACCGGGCCCAATCTTGGAGGAATCGTGGTAGACGAGTTGGCATATGCAAGCTTGGGTGCTACATATGCAGTGTGGATAGGGACCCTCAGCTGAGTATTATTTATCCGGATTAACGCTGCTCCTCGGTTATGGAGACTTAGTCACTGACTGTCAACAGGGAGTGGTTCTCAACTAGGTCTGTTTTGGAAAGTAAAATGAATCAAGGATTATGATGGAACAAGGAATACCGAATCTTTAAAAATTAAAATAAGGTTTACCAAAAATGCTTTTCTGCAAAATACTTGAACTTGCTTAAGCCTTACCTTGACTACCCTAAGCCTGCATTTCTGAGTCTTCTCCCTTTTCTTTAGTCGGGTAAGTCTTGTTGAGTACCTTTGTACTCAGGGTTCTTTTACCTATGTTGCAGGTATGGCAGATCCCTCAGTATGCCTTGGACCCTGCTGTGTGACTGTTGTTCAGGAAGAGGCCGATGAGGCCGATGAGTGATTATTCACCCTTGGGCTGGGTGAAGTATCTTTATTGTTGTCATATGCTACCTTGCCAACTCTATCTATTTGAACTATGGTCTGTAATAACTTCACTTTAAGTTTATGTTGAACACTGGTTTGTAAAACTATTGTTATTTAAGTCTTCCGCTATTTACTCCGATGTTTTTGTCAAAATGTTCAAGAGATTGTAACTGAATTGTGAGATGATCCTGCGGACATCGGGCACTGATGTAGCCCAGTGGCGAACCCGGTCCTAACCTCTTGGCTGTACGGATCGACTGTCAGTGGTTGATAGTGATCAGTGGGCCATGGGATTAGGGCCGTTACGTCACACTAATCAACATGCCGACAAATCTCTGGGATACTGCTGCTGCGCTGCGATGAGAAATAAAAAACAGAGTACATTGATGACTGAAAATCAAGCATCAATCTATTACATTGTTCAAATGGATGATATAAAAACTACAATATAAAGGTGTAGCTAAATTGTTCAAATGGATGAAATAAAAATTCATATATCGTATGAGTATAAATCTGGATGATGGTTCCACAGGTGTTCGATGAGGTCTTCTTTCAACTGAACGTGTGTATCCTTGTCTCTGATCTGTCTATGCGCCTCAATATATTCATCCAGTGAACGAGCAGTCCGACCACGAGCAGGTTCGACATTTTCACCACCATCTTCAAAACGCTCATTAGGGTCGACCACGAATCCTTCATCTTCGACAATCATGTTGTGCATTATCACACAAGCCCTCATGATCAATGCCAAAGTCTCAATGTCCCAAGGGCGTGCCGGTCCTCGAACAATGGCGAACCTAGCTTGAAGAACCCCAAAAGCTCTCTCCACCATCTTCCTAGCTGCTTGTTGCGCTTTGGCAAAATATTGCCTCTTGTTACCCATAGGATTCCTGATTGTCTGGACCAAAGTAGCCCAAGCTGGGTATATACCATCTGCAAGATAATAACCCATATTGTAATCATGGCCGTTAACAGCAAACTTCACTTCTGGAGCTTTACCTTCCGCCAGGTTATCAAACAAAGGAGATCTATGGAGGACATTGATGTCATTGTGAGAACCGGGCATTCCAAAAAAGGCATGCCATATCCAAAGGTCTTCTGAAGCAACAGCCTCCAAAATGATTGTGGGCTTCTCCACATGCCCCTTGTACTGACCCTGTTTGTCATATGGACAGTTCTTCCATGCCCAGTGCATACAATCGATGGACCCTAACATTCCTGGAAAGCCTTTTTTCTCACCCATTGCAAGTAAGCGTGTTGTGTCCGCCTTATTAGGATGTCTGAGGTATTCATCTCCAAAAACCTCAACAACTGCAGCAACAAACCTACGTAGGCTCTCAAATGCAGTACTTTCGCCAATCCGAATATACTCATCTGTCGCATCAGCTGGAAGGCCATAGGTGAGCATACGCATTGCGGCAGTGACTTTTTGTAAGCAACTCAATCCAAGTACATTGGCCGCACTGTATTTCTGCACAAAGTAATCATCGTGCGCTTCAACAGCATTCATTATGCGTTGGAAAAGTGGCCTAGACATCCTGAACCTAAAGAAAACAAAAAATAAAGTTTCAGAACTCTCGTAATATTTCGGCACAGAAAACAATTCATTCAATGTTAAAGGACAACAACCTGCGATGGAATATTTTGGGGCCGTATGTTCGATTCTCCGCCATATAATCTTGATACAACCTCTCATGTCCGCCTTGTCTATCACGGTGAAGAACTCTATGACCTTTCACAGAGCCACCGTGTCTACCTTTCTCATTGGAAAAGTTTTCCACAATTTGAGCAGCGGCTAATATCAGAGAGTCATCGTCATCGGATGACTCTTCGTCCAATGTTCTTCGAGAACGGGATCGCTTCCTAGGCATGATTCCTGATCGACAAGGGTATATTTAATAAAAAAAATCTAGCTGACCTAGAGATGGACGGGAGGTGCAGAACAAATGAGGAGGTGGATGATGGTCACCTGCGCTGGGATGATCTAGGCCTAGTGCCTTGGTACAGCCAGAACCGATGCCTTGGAGGAGTTGATCGTTCACCGGTGTTGATGTAGGCCACCTGCGGTTGTTTGTCGGGGACACGGTCGTACATGCAGTATTCACCTCGGCGGCGGCGGCAAGGAATAGTCGCGCGTGTGGGAGAGGACCGACACCAGCGCCGCAGAAAAGAATCACGCGAGGTGAGGCTGTTATTTTCGTTGGTCCAAAAGCCTGTTTGTGGGCCTGATTTTTTAGTTTAACAAGCCCAAATGACAAACTCTTGGAGATACTACAAATTTAGACTTGCCAAATCTTTTAGCAAGTTGCCAAAAGACAAGATTTGACAAGTGAATTTTAAGGAACTCTTGGAGATGCTCTTAGAAGTTAGAACGGTATGACGAATACAGTGCGCAAATCTTTCAAGTTTGACATGTGTTAAAAACAGCCCCTCTATATATATAGTTCTTTTTGATGGCCAAATAATGCTAGAATTGATTTTTGATTTGGACATTTTAGTTTAGATTTAATTAATGTAATAAGTGGTATAATTCTCTTATTAAAAGAATGGCGTGCATTATTCGTATATGGGGGATCAATGCTTTTGAGAAGGATCGTGTACCGAGAAGTACTACCACTTGCATATAATGTAAAAGAAACCAGAGACAAAAAGAAATGGACTAAAAAAAAATACAAGATTCATAGTAAGATTCTCCACGATAACGTGCACAAAACGTACGTAGTAGTATATATTCTGCGAGCGTACAAGCAGTCAAGCACACGCATATTTCTATTTCTTACACTAATAATCACATCGATCAACTGCAGAATACAGCCACCAGCAACACTATTCGCAATCCCGCATCATAAAACGACCATGCCTGACAGCCCTGACGACTGCCGGTTCAATCAGTTATTATTTGAAGCCCTGGCAGCATTCTTGGCGATCAGCATATTGGCGTACTCGACCACCGTATCAACGTCCTGCAGCCCCGCCTTGGCCGCGTCGAGCTCGCAGAAGCGCTCCATCCACGCTTCCAGCAGCGGCGTCTTGGCGGCATCAATGAGCTTGGCACCAAAGAGCGCATCGTGTCCCTTGGCATACGCGACGGCGCCGCCCAGAACGACGTCCACGTACCCGACGCTGTCGCCGCCGAAGAAGGGCTTCCCCTTGGAGCACTCCTTGAGGCCTCCCTCCAGAGTGTCCACTGCGGCGAGCATCTGCTTTAGCGGCTCCTCCCTCTCCTCGTCCGTCTTCGCCCGGAACACCCGATCCCATGGGGCCACCAGCTGCGCTCCCGCAAGCGTGTTGTTAGCATGCAAATTCTGGAGCTGTTTAGGAATTCGAAGCCGATAATAAGAGATTAAGGTTTAAAAACGAACCTTGTCTTCGATGTAGGCAGACCAGAAGCGGGCAACGGAGCGTTCGTAGGGGTCAGCCGGGAGGAGGGACGGGCCGGTGCCGGCAAAGGCCTCATCGATGTATTGCAGGATGACCTGCGACTCGCAGATAGGCTTGCCTCTGTGGATCAGGACTGGGACCGCCTTGTGCACTGGGTTAGAGCTGAGAAGGAGCTGGCTCTTGTTCCTGAGATCCTCCTCGACGTACTCGTAGCTCAGGCCCTTGAGGCTGAGAGCAAGTTTCACTCTGGTGACGAACGCGCTCCCGAACTGCCCGATCAGCTTCAGCTCGCCGTCTTCTCCGGCCATCGATCAATTACTGTGGATGTGTCTGTGATTGTCCTGTTTCTACGACTGCTCCGGCCTGAGAAGGATTTTAGCAATTGAGCTTCACGGTTCGGTGCTATAAGTATGTTCTTAAGCTTACTCAAAGCTTAGATAGTTTGACTATGAAATAAAATCAGAATTGTATTCTTAAGGTCAGAGGAAGTTCTTATAAAATCAGAGTAGTTTATAAGAACTGAACCGATCGTTCTGGAGATGTTGAGGACAATAATGTTTAATATTGGAGAAGACAGGTGGGCAATGAATGAATTTTCAATATACAGATAACCATCAGCTATCTTCATTCTCGCAACGTGCTGCTCAGGGATAGTTCAAGGCTGTGATTGGAGAGTGTTTCAAATACTTTTACTTTTAAATTGAAATGACATAGTGTAGTGGACCAGCGATAGGAGAAAGAAGCCCTCTAGGGATAATTTTAGATAAAACATCCATGCTTGACCAGATTGATTGCTATCATCATTATTAAGCTACTGTTGTAGATGAGGACCAAGCAATGTTTTAATTTGGAACAACCGGAGATTCTTCAACTCCTTGGTGAAGAAGGAAATATATAGGAACCAGTAAAGTGAAATTGGTGCCAACTCTGCATTGACATCGGAATGTTGATCCATATAACCATGACTTATCATGACTATACACAATATTGTACTACTTCCTCCTAAAAAAATAAATTTTCAGGAAAGTCAACTATCTTAAATTTTCAGGTATACATTTATGTAAAATTAGAAAAATTTATGACTTCAAATGGATATATTATGAACATATATTACAAAGACAAGTAAGTTGTCTACTTACTTGTCTTTGTATCACTTTCTAAAAACTTAGATAACCCACGTTTATCTACAAGCTCTTGTCATTTCTTCTTTTCCCATTTTGAGATAACCCACGGCGCGCGCCGAAGGAGAGCCTTGGGGTCGGGGACGAGGTGTTGTTGCTGTCCAACGGCAACGGGGAGCTGGCGCGCGCCGTGGGCGTCGAGCTCGACCTCTTCGACAAACCCGAGGGGCTCGACGGCGCTAGGGTTTCGTCAGCGGTGCCGGGATCCAGACCCAAATCCAAGCCCATACGGGCTTTTCTCTTTTTTTTTGTGTTATCCAAATTATTTACCGCAGCGGGCATTCTAATGTGCACGCTGCGGTAAATCGATTAACCACAACGGATATTCTAATGTGTCCGCTGCAGTAAATCGATTAACCGCAGTAGGCAAAGCGGCCCGCTGCTGGAAAGCCATGATTTACCGTGGCGATGCCACCGCAGCGGACGCGTTTGTCCGCTGCGGTAAAGGCAAAACGTCTGCCACGGTAAAGATTTATGGCGTAGTGAAAAGCCCAACCAAAGAGATGCTGCTGGAGGTGGCTTTTTGTAAAAGCATGAGCTTTTCCTGTAGTATATTTTTGAAAACTGCTTTGACCCTGCTTTTGGCCTTTGACTTTCAGCTTTTCAAAATAGGTGAAATAAAAAAACGTTTTCATAATTATTTTAAAAGAATAAAACTAGAAGATATACTTTATATTTGTTTAACCAAACAACTTTTAGCTTTTCCACAACTCACAGTCCATAGCAGCTTTTCCACAGCTTACAGCCCACAGCCCACAACAGCTTTTTCACAGCTCACAGCTCAACCAAACAGTGCCTAAAAGTTCAAATTACAAAGCCTGAACCGCAAATTGTTATTGACACAAAACTTATTTAATTTTATATGTATTTCAAAGCAAAGGAATGAGACAGAAACTAACTATATACAGAAAGTGACAATGAACTGCTAGCTCGTTGGGGGACGGCATGGAGACAAACCACCAGGAGACAAATTAAAGCAGCACAGATCCACGTAAATACAGGTACATCCAAACAAGCCGTGTCTTTCACCAACCTACTAGTATAGTAATGGGAGAATCACGTCGCCATGCCGGGTTCCACAGTGTTCTCCACTACGGACTGTTTGCAGTTGCGGCGGCAAACCGTGCCCGCACCGCCCTGGCGTACTCGACCACGGCATCGACGTCCTGCAGGACCGCCTTGGCGGCGTCGAGCTCGCAGAAGCGCTCCATCCACGCGGCCAGCAGCGGCGTCTTGGCTGCGTCGATGATCTTGGCGCCGGAGAGCGGCTCGGATGCCTTGAGCCACGAGACCATGCCACCGAGAAGGACGTCCACGTAGCCGACGCTGTCGCCGCCGAAGAAGGGGCCCTGGCCCCCAGAGCACTCCTTGAGGCCTCCCTCCAGCGCGTCCACCGCTGCCGTCGTCTGCCTCATCGCCTCGGCCTTCTCCTCGTCGGTCTTGACCATGAGCTCCCGCCTCCACGACGTCACAATCTGCACGTGCGTAATAAGCATCAGTTAATTCAGCACCGTAACACACAGCAAAGGAGCACGAGCAGGCCGGACATGTCACCTTGTCTTCGAGGTAGGCGGCCCAGAAGCGAGCCATGGCGCGCTGGTAGGGGTCGGCGGGGAGGAGGGACGGGCCAGCGCCGGCGAAGGCATCGTCGATGTACTGCACGACGACCGACGACTCGCAGACCGGCTTCCCGTTGTGGATGAGCACCGGCACCAACTTGTGCACCGGGTTGGAGCTGAGCAGGAGCTCGCTCTTGTTGCCGAGATCCTCTTCGACGTACTCGTAGCTTAGGCCCTTGATCTCGAGCGCGAGCTTGGCTCTGGTGACGAACGGGCTCGCCCACATCCCCAGCAGCTTAAGCTCACCACTACTGTCTCTCGCCATCGTCCCTTGCTAGCTAATTAAGTACAGTAGTAGCTATACAGTCTCCGGTCCTACCACAAAACTAGAAGGGTGTGTGTCTGCTTCTCTGTGATTCTGAATGTTGGTGTTGGAGCTCTAGAGTGCTTCGATGGGCTATTTATCATCGCCCGCAAGCAATGGCGGAGCCAGGAATAATATATAAGGGGGCCGATCGAAAATAGTTAATGTGTAAAAACTGAGCACGATGTGATGATATTTTGAGTTAAATCATCGATGTGACACAGTCACTCATATTTTTTATATGTATTTTAGGATTTAAGGTATTATTCTTTCAGTGGTGGGTGATATGTCAAATAATAACAAGGCTATGTGGTAATTTTTTAAAAACATCTTAAGACATACCGATTTAATATTTTGGAGGTCTTTATAGAGATGATTTGTGTATCTAGCTATGTTTTGTATGATTTTATTATCTACTCCATCCATCTCACAAAAAGTATCGCTATGAAATTCATGTTGATTAAACTTTTTTAAGTTTCATGTGGGTTAATTTTTTTTAAGTTTGACTAGATTTATAGAAAATATTAATAACATTTACATCTCTATATAGGTTTATTATGAAAATATATCCAACCATCTAGCTAGTGATACTAATTATATACTATAAATACTAATATTTTTTTTATATATTTGGTCAAGATTAAAAATATTTCATTTTTTGAAAAGTGAGAATTACATTTTTTATTGAACGGAGTACAATATACTAAATAGATTTATATGACTACAATGTTGTTATATTCTACTTCTCAACATAAATAAAAATTCTAATATTATATAGTAGTAAAAAAATTTATTGTAAAATGTTAGAGGGGGCCATGGCCCTGCTAGCCCCCCTGGCTCCGCCACTGCCCGCAAGGAGGTGCTAGCCTGATATTGGGTGAATCTTCTACCGTTTGTGGATGATTTCCTTCACGTCTATCCCAAAATAAAAGTCGTTCTCACTTTCCTATAAGTTATTTTTTAAAAAACTTTGACTAACTATATATAAAAAATATAAATATTTATAATACATAATTAGTATCATTAGATAGATCTTTAAATGTACTTTCATAATATATTTATTTAAAGATATAAATATTGCACGTATTTTCTACAAACTTAGTCAAGTTAAGAAAATTTGACTCACACGGATCTATAGCTGGACGAAAAACTCGAAGCTCGTTAGCTCGCTCGGTTCGTCGCTGGCTCAGCTCAGCTCGACTCGGCTCGTTATGATAACGAGCTGAGCCGAGCTGGATTTTAGCTCGTTAGCTATCTAACTCGAGCCAGCTCGCGAGCCAAACGAGCCAAGCTTCTAAGGAGAAAGCAACATATCTTATATTAGTTTTTTATTACTTCGTATCTTGTACTTTATAATTGGTTGATGATAAATCTAGATCCTATAAATTTAGGATTATTATGACTTCATCATTTTATTTCTAATAGATATATGGTATAATAATTTTATATGTTATTATACTTATATACAACAATGTTAATATTTATTAATTTTTATTTTGATTTAAGGTTGTTGGATGTGTTATTTTATATTATTACTATTATCAAGCTTTAGATAATTATAAATATTATATTTTGTATATTTTTATATCTATTTTGTGACCTTAACGAATCTACTCGAGCTTTTAACAAGCTGAGCCGAGCTGATGTTATAGCTCGTTATCTTAATGAGCTAAAATAAACCGAGCCGACTCAGGTCTTTCTTTATGGGATGGAGGGAGTAGTCGATATTACATATGCATGGATCATCCAGAGATCGAATCCTATCGACGACTGATCGCCGTGCGTGTGTGATGAGTGATGACCCCCACCCACACACACTCGTTCCTACGGGGCACGAGTCGCATAAGGGCTTGTTTAGATGCACCAATTTTGCAAAAAAATTTACTGTAGCGGTTTTATTGTTATTTGACAAACTTTGTTTAAATATGGACTACGTAGACTCCAAAGATTCGTCTCGACATGTACATACTAAAAGTACAATTAGTTATTTTTTTATCTACATTTAATACTCCATGCATGCGTCCAAACATTGATGTGATGGTTGATGTGATAGAAAATTTTGTAAAATTGATGTATCTAAACAAGGCCTATAATCCACCGCTTATTCTTCAAATGCAACGGATGACTACTTGTGGAATATGACCACCATTGGAAACCGGAGCTGTCGAGATCGATGACCCCTGACAAGCCTTGAAGTCGACGCCTCGATGGACTAATGTGACTGTTGCAAGAATCGTGGCACCGCAGTGATGTCATTGCTCCCGTCAAAGGCCTTGTTTAGATGGAAAACTGTAGCATTTTTTGTTGTTATTTGACAAACTTTGTCCAAATATGGACTACGTAGACTTCAAAGATTCGTCTCGACATGTACATACTAAAAGTACAATTAGTTATTTTTTTACCTACATTTAATGCTCCATGTATACGTCCGAACATTGATGTGATGGTTGATGTGATGGAAAATTTTGGGAAATAGGGGAACTAAACAAGGCCAAAGTAAGATTTTGGGTTTTGTTGTTGTAGCACTTTTATTATTATTTTCCAAACTTTATTCAAACTGTTGACACCAAAAGCGGTGCACTGTGCCAATCACACAGCAAGCCGAAAAAGCTAGCTTCGAACGTGGCCCGGGTGCTCAGAAGTCCGGTGCGTGCCAGTCAGTTTGCCCTGCAACTAACAAGGGAAAGAAACTGTTAAATACGAAGCTGGAACATGCCGGGTGTGACCAGACAGTTCCAAAATATACGGCCCTGAAGCCACTTACGACGACATATAGCTATGAAAGCTATCTGCCAACAAGCTCAAAGACTATTCGGCAATATGAACGAAGTTACGTGAATAACGAGTTGCCGAATACGTTTGCATGAAAATTGTACTTGCATGGTGTATTAAATATGAGTTAAAGCTTAACCAATCTCGATTGTACAACCGAGTTGGGGTCCATGGGGATTGAAAGTGCAAACTAAGCATGATTAAACTAATCTAAAGCCTGCGCCTGCCGCACGACACCTAGCTGTATCATAGATCAAGCATACTCAACATGCATGAACCCTCACCACGTGGCAATCTAGATATGATCGAATCGGCTATTGCAAACAGTAGATCTATCGTATAAAGGCCTTACAAAAATAAATATGAAAGGATAGGATAGATCTTATACAAGATGAAGCCGAACCGAGCAAGATCTAGATTGGGCAATAAAGTGCTACAACGAAATACACATTATAATACGTATAACACAAGGTAACTTAATGAATCTATTAGATCTTGCCAAACCTAATAGAGCCGATAACTATCTTGTTTATGCTAAGGTTACCAAGTAAGTGCCTGTCGCACGGTACTTACTCGTAATCTTATCATAAATTAAGACTTCCCGATCATCGAGTAATGATCCGCCGCACGATACAAGACATAATAGCAAGGTTGTCGGGACTTACGGAGGTCGACGGGTCGATGGCTCCTCTCGAAGAACACGACGACACGACTTGGACTCGAAGATGGCACGGGGCCGGTTTGGTTGTATTGATTGTTGAACATCTTTACAATGGCCTCAGGGTTTATATTTATACCCTGGTGTCCTATGAGTCCTAGAAGGACACGATTACAACGACAAAATCAGGAAACTATCTAAAATATGACGCCTTCTGCTCCAAGCTTGCCTTAATAACCGGCGCGCGCTAAAAATGACGAGATCCTCGTTGCTAAATCTTCTGACATGCCGCATTTGTTGTCTTCTGGCGCAAACCGACCTTAATCTGATGTAGCCGACCGCAGCGTCATATTGCCGAACCCGCTCGCCGTTGACTAGTCGCCTTCACAGCCTTGCCGAATACATTGAGTTAGCCGACCGCGTTCGCTGTCTGCCGAATCCCTTAGGTGGTGACTCCTCCCGAACCTGCACCGTGCTGGCTCACTTGTCATAGTGCGAAAATTATGTGTTAACACAAACATAGACTAAATAGGTTCAAAAGATCGGTCTTGGCATTTACGTACAAACTACTCTCTCCGTCTCAAAATGTCTCTCCTTTTCGCTTCCCGAGAAACAAATACCAGCAATTTTTATAAAATAATAAATATTATCGATTAGTATCATAATTAGTATCATCGGAAAGATTTTTGAATCTAGTTTTTTTAACAAATTTATTTAAAGATATAAATATTACACGTATTTTCTATAAATCGAGTCAAACTTGTGGCATAGAAACCGAAAAGGATCAACATTTTGGGACGGAGGGAGTAACTAATTATTCAAGCAAAACTTACTTCTAGTGCATCATATTGAATAATGCCGCCAATAACGGACATCGACAAGCTGTTTGGCACTAACTTTATTTGTCAAACTTTATTCAAGCAAGATGTCGCCATGGCTGCGCCGCTCGTGCCTGCTTCATCTTGCTGCCCTCGACCAGCTTGTCGACGTCCGGCAAGATTGCTTTGGCGACATCCAATGCCGCAAAGTGCTGCATCCACGCCACCAGGAGCGGGCTTCTAGTGCCGTCAAAGAGCTTGATGCCATAGCGCGCCTCGCCGTAATAAACCATCGGTATGAGCCCCCCAAGCACGACGTCCAGGTACCCCACGCTGTCGCCGCCGAAGAAGGGCTTCCCCTTGGAGAGCTCCTTGAAGGCTGCCTCCAGGGTCTCTACCGCGGCCAACGTCTGCTTCAGTGCCTCGGCCTTCTCCTCCTCCGTCTTGGCCCTCCTCACCTGAAACGCCGAGGCAAACAGCTGCACAATTATTGGTGAACATACTCTTCTTGCGTGCACAGTACCTTGTCGTCGATGTAGGCGCCCCAGAAGCGAGCCATGGCACGTTCGTAGGGCTCGACGGCGAGGAGAGAGGGGCCATGGGTGCTGATGAAGGCCTCGTCGATGTACTGCACGATGAGCTGGGATTCGCAGATGGACTTGCCGCTGTGGATGAGCACGGGAACCTGCTTGTGCACCGGGTTGGACTTGAGGAGCAGCTCGCTCTTGTTGTGGTAGAGGTCCTCCTCCTCGAGGTTCTCATAGCTCAGGCCCTTGAAGCTGAGCGCCAGCTTCACTCTGATCACGAACGGGCTCGACCACGTACCGAGCAACTTCAGCTCCTCTCCTCCTCCTCCAGCCATTCTCTGCTTTGTTCTTAATCGAAAATGCAGTGTTCTGAATGCAGTGCCTCTGAATGCAGTGTTCTTAATCGGGATCCAAGCGATATACTATACATGTCCAAACGGGCGGCCCGGCACTATCCCGGCACCGGCACTATTCGGCCCGGCTCTAGCGGGTCGTACCTTATCGGGCCGTCGTGCCAGCCGTGCCGTGCCGTGCCAAATAGGGTCATCGTTCCTAACCCTCGGCCCAGGCACGACACTATGGGGACTTCATCGTGCCCTGTGGTGCCAAATGGCCTGTAGTGCCTCCCAGGCCCGCCGTGCCGCGCCGTCGCCGCCGTCGCCGCGCGCGGGAGACGTGTCCGGTCGCGCGCCGCCGCCACGGGGAGGCGCTCTGGCCGCCCTTCGCGCCACGAGGAGGCACCCTGGTCGCGAGCCATCGCTACCATGTCGAAGAGAGAGGAGCAGACAGAGAATTGCGGCTAGGGAGTGAGAAAAGAGAGAGTTAACTAGAATTTGAGAAATACTTTTCTTTATATATGTCACTCTATCTTATCCAATGGTGCTAGTCCCTTATAAAGTTATCCGATGGTGAAAATAATCGTGCCGCTATCGTGTCAGCCTATTAGTCGTGTCGTGCCCGTGCCGTGCCGTCGTGCCAGACCTACGGCCCAGGCACGACACTACGCTCGTGCCCATGCCGGCACTGGCACTATAGCCTTCGTGCCGTGTCGTGCTACAGCTGTGTTTTTTCGGACTGTGTCCGTGCTGGTCCATCGGGCCTGGCCCATTTGAACATATATATAGTATATACTAGCTGTACGCTACTGCCTGAGCAATGTCATTGTCCACACTACAAATTTAATAATTCATTGATCATCATGCATTATTGAAATGGATATGCACTGGTCCTCGAAAATGGTAGTAGATTAAATAAACGTATCCGATGGAATGGAACCATTCAACGGTCAAACTGGTTAGCTGAGCAGAAAGTCCACTTGAATAGATAAAACTCCTCCATGCTTTGAAATGAAGTAGCACAGACAATTTTGCTCTTTTTCTATAATGTCTTGGACCAATCAATGTTGGAATTTTCATCGAACCATTCAAGATTTGTTCAAATCCTTGGAGAACAAGCTTAGTAAGTAGTAGTAAGCAGTGAAATGGTGCCTTTTCTGCTTTATTTGAGGTTTACGTACTAGTACGTCAAGATACCTTCTTTTTTAAGAAAAGTAATACTGCCTAGTACAAAATCTATTTTCCAATGTCATACTGCCTAGGTGAAGAAGACGTGAAGTATATAGAAAAAAATCGTATTGTTGCAAAGAAATTGTATATATTTACTATGGGTTATTAACACACAGATAATGAGATACCGACGGCATTGTATCTGTTTCATTAGGTACTATAGTTTTCACCAGCAATACGGAAAACAGAAAAGGACCGTAAAAACGCCATATCTCCAATTCATCAATTCGCGGCTGCAGCTGCAGCCTGGGCCTCCCTCATGTTTTCGTACTCGACTAGCCTGTCAATGTCCGGTAGGACCGCCCTCGTCTCATCCAGGGCAATGAAGCGCTCCACCCATAACTCCAACTCCATTCTAACAACGGTCGTTTACTCGTTTTCAATCGAGCGAACGATACATACGACCGAGTAGTCCACCACAATTCATCCACACATCTTTACTCCTTGCCTTTTATGATATACATGAGTAGAAGTTGTTGCTAAGGAAAGCCCACATACACATATTGTCGGTGTTTCGTACCCGGGGGTATCACACCAACGAGTAATATGATCGCGTGCTTCTCTTCCCGGATGGTGATGCAAGGGGACACAAGGATTTATCCTGGTTCGGGCAAAGAAGGCCCTACGTCCAGTGGGGGGAGATGTTCTTGTATTACTTGCACCTAAGTGCTTGTACAGGGGAGAATACAAGCTCAGTGAGCGTGGACCGGAGTCTGGACTCGTGTCTGTGCGTGGACTCGTGTGTTGTGTTCGTCCTCCTGAATGAGGGCCCTAGCGTCCCCTTTTATAGAGCAAGGGGAGGCCAGGATTACATAAAGGTATTACAGGTGTCGGGGCGTATGGTGCCCCATACGGAGAAGGGTAGGAACCCTGTCTTGTCGGGGCCACTGGAGCCGATGTGATCGTCGCTGTTGGGGCGTCCTTGGGTCGTGGCTTCCATCCTGGGCGCGGATGTGGTGGCGCGACAAGGCGGGAGCCGTACAGCACCCATCTCGGAACGTACAGTACGCGGTGAGGTCCCTCCGGGTCTTGGGGTACCTGTCCTCCAATGGCACGAAAGTAGTTAGGGCTCGAAGGGCGCGGAGCCGGCTTCGAGGTGGTGCCACGGGGGCTCGAGGGGCGCGGAGCCGGCCTCGAGGTGTTACGGTGCAGGGCTCGAGGAGCGCGTAGCCGGCCCCGAGGGGTTACAGTGCAGGGCTCGAGGGGCGCGTAGCCGGCCTCGAGGGGTTACAGTGCCTGGCTTGGCCGAACAGTGCTGTACTGGTGCCCTTTTGCCTATGCTTGTGGTGAAAACGAGACTTGACCTTTACACCGAGTCACTGTGGTACATGCTGTGCACTAGTGGACATGACCGGAGTAGGTGAAGACATTAAATGCGTGGTATGGGCTGGTACAGCTGTCTGTGCAGCTCGAGGTCCGCGCGTTAAGGCTCGAGGTATGGGGGCGTGTTCCCCCGAGGCTTGGAGGGCTCGAGTGAGACGGAGAGCGATCGTGCTCGCCCGAGGCCTTGCTGGGAGGGCTCGGGCGAGACAGAGACAGAGCGTTCGCCCGAGGCCTGGCTGGGAGGGCTCGGGCGAGACGGAGACGGAGCGTTCGCCCGAGGCCTGGCTGGGAGGGCTCGGGCGAGACGGAGATAGAGCGTTCGCCCGAGGCCTTGCTGGGAGGGCTCGGGCGAGACGGAGACGGAGCGTTCGGGTGTGTGCGTTGATTGGGGGTACCCTTTTTTTGTACCACCGACAGTAGCCCCCGAGCCCTTGTTTGAGTGGTTGCACTCGAGCAGGGGCTCTTTGACCTGGGTTTTGAGGACTTTGACTGTGTTGGTTTTCGAGGGGGTTTAGCCGTGTTGATTCCATGGGTGTCGCGCGAGCGACACCCGTGGGTGTAGCCCCCGAGGCCACGGGGGAGTGGCTGGAACTCCCTCGTGGGCTTTTTGCGAGTGTTAGTGGTGTTGGAGTGTCGAGTCCCCGAGTTTTGGATCCTTTTGAAGAAACCTCCGTCGCTGGGAATCCTTCTGCCCGCTAGGCGCACCTTTCTTCTTTGTCGTGGGAAACTCCGCCCGAGGCCTGGCTCGGAGGGGCGTTCGTCCGAAGCCTGAAAATCTCATGCTCACACAAAGGAAAAAGATCAGTCGCAACTGCTCGAGTTATTAGACCCTCTTTCGTCGAGGGGTGCCAGGCTGAACCGACTGGCCGGCTCCTCGAGCTGTCCGGCATGCCGATTGCCCTGGCTTGCCATCCCGCGAATCCTTTCGATCGGATGCGAGGGGGGATGCCTCGTACTACCCCGAGTGGGCGAGTATCGAGGTTCCCGGTGAGCTGGTAACGGGGAATCCAAGTGAGAGCTCGTGCCCCGTTCGTTAGGGGTCGACTGCGGCCCGGAGGCGGTCTCATAAAGCATGGGGGCTCAGTCTGCAGGAGTGCCGGGTCCGTTCGATAGGACCCGGTGGCTCGATGCCTCCCTCCGAGGGGATCTCACTGTACGTCGAGCTCCTCGCCTTGGATACACGTGAGGGGCCTCGAGGGCTCGGCCCTCGAGTAATGCCGCGAGTGGCGCCCCTTGGTGTCCCTGACTCGGGTGCTCGAAGCCGGCTGTCGAACCCTTTTCGAGGGCCAGCCTTCGCTGCTTCGAGACTTAGGGCCGGGGCCCGTTTTTACCTTTATGAAGAAGCCCCCGTCGTCTGGGAATCCTTCTGCCCGTTGGGCACGCCTTTTTAGGCGGAAACCGTCGGGGAGAGCGGCGGGCGCGAAGCCGGAGCGACGGTCGTGGCGGGCCCGGGTAGTGGAGCGAATGGAGAGGTAACGCGTGTATCCTGCATCCGGCTCGAGACGCGGTTAGGTGGGCGCATTGAATGCATTTGGTTACCTTTTTACGTCGTGGGAGATCCCGCCCGTCTGGATTTCCCCCTATAAATATCGAAAGAGGGGAAAAAGGACCCTTTACTTTGCCTTTGCCTTCGCCGCCGCCGTAGCCTTTACGCGCCCTCTCCTTCGAGCTAGTCGATTGGGGATTTCTGGCCGCCCGTCCGCTGCTCGGATTCGCGCCGCGCCACCGTCATGGCCGCCCAGACACAGATGCTGTCGGCCGAGGACTGGAGCCCGTCGAAGGTGACGCCGAGCGAAATGGACTCGCTGGTGGCCCAGGGGCTTCTGCGCCCCAACCCGGAGGAGGGACCCGCATGGTGGGTTATCCCATCGGCGGAGCACCGGGAGCCGCACCCGCCGGAGGGGTACGTGGTGAGCTTCACGCGCTACCACCGTATGGGGCTCGGCGTCCCACCGAGCCGCTTCTTGCGAGGGCTGGCCCACCACTTCGAGGTGGAGCTGCAACACTTCTCCCCCAACTCCATTTCGCATGCCGCCATATTCGCCGCGGTGTGCGAGGGGTACCTGAAGATGGAGCCGCACTGGGAGATGTTCGTCCATCTCTTCCGGGGCGAGCTCTTCATCAAGTCCCTGAAGCCCAGCGGGAGGCGGCCCGTGCGCATGGGTTCCCTTGCCATTACCGCGAGGGCGGGGACCTCGTCGGCCAATGTCCCCCGCGAGTACCTGCGATACAAGCTTTCCACCAACCAGGCCGGGTGGGACGACCATTGGTTCTATCTGCGGAACGAAGGTGGCCTCCTTCCGCAGTACACCGGCAGGGTCCTCACCCAACGCCCGGAGAAGTGGACCTGGGGCGTTGCGGCGGACAGGCAACGCCACCTGGCCCCGCTGATGGAGATGATGAAGACGCTGGTGGATGAGAAGAAGCTGACCGTGCAAGCGGTCATTTGGGCGTTCCACCAGCGAAGAGTTCTTCCGCTGGCGGACCGCCCCCTTCTTATGCACGAGATGGGCCCGCAGGCTCAGCTCGAGGCGCTCGATCGCTCGAGGATGGCCGGGGAGAGGCTGTCCCGGAACGAGGGCGTCTCCCGGGTGTCGATCACGATCCAGGGGCCGTTCGTCCCTGAACTCTCCAACCTGGTTGCGATGGCACCCGATGAGGGGTGTCTTGATCTGGTAAGCCTTCCTCGAGTCGAGCTATCTCGAGCCTCCTCCCCCTTCTTCCTCCTTCGATCCGTTTGCATCCGTCTTGTAGTTTGTCTCATCATGCTTATTCTTTCTTCAGGGGGCATTTACTTGTCGCGCGTCGAGGCCCCCGGTGAGGGAGGACGCCGCGGGTTCTCAGGTGAGGCGCCTCTCTGCTCAGAAGGACAAGGAGAGCAAGGATGCAAAAAAGAAGAAAGAGAAAAATAGAAACTTGCGTCGCTTAGCTCGGGAGCAGAGACTGGCGAAGGCTCGTCGTAACCGTCAGCCTGGGGACGGGTCCCCTGAGCTGAGCTCCTCGAGCTTGGAGGAGGAGAGTGGTGATGAGGAGGAGGGCGACGACGAGGGGATGGATGTGCGCTTGATGCGCGCGGGGCTCGTTGATGACAGGGCTGACCACTCCTCTGTGCAGGAGGGTACACTGGAGGTCCCCCCGTCAAAAGGGTCGCGCGGGACGCAGCCGCGGAAGGCGGCGCCGATCCCTGCCTCGTCGGGGGCCCGAGGTCCGTCGAGCTCCGCGCCGGATGCGCCCCTGGTCGTAAGGAAGCCCCGGACCCGGAGCGCCTCCGCCACAGCGCCAACGGAGGCCGCCCCCGCGTCAGCCCAGACGGGGGGTCTCGAGAGGGGTCGGGCCTCGAGAGGCGATCGACATGTTGAGAAGGTTTTCGGGCCCGACCCCCGTGAGCCGTCAAGGGCGCCGTCGAGCCCGCGAGGGCGGGCGCCAAGAAGAGGCGTCGAGCCCGCGCCATCACGAGCGTTGGGGGGGAGCCCCCGAGCGTCTCGTGACCAGGGGCGCGAGGCGTCCCCGGAGTCCATCGCCGCACCGCCGCCGGGACGCGGAAGCGGACGCGGGAGGCGCGACCACCAGCGCGGGCGCCGGAGCAGGTCCCGGAGCCCGCGCCGGGGCGACCGCCCCTCCGTGGAGAGTAGAGTCAGCTCGTTGCCGTTGCCTGTGGCCAGGAACTCGAGGCTCCCGAACCAGACGATGGCACCAGCCGAGAACGGAAGAGGGGATGAAGCCATCCAGGAATCAACGAGAAATCGGCTCGGACACGCGAAGTCCCCTACCTGGCGCGCCAACTGTCGGTGTTTCGTACCCGGGGGTATCACACCAACGAGTAATATGATCGCGTGCTTCTCTTCCTGGATGGTGATGCAAGGGGACACAAGGATTTATCCTGGTTCGGGCAAAGAAGGCCCTACGTCCAGCGGGGGGAGATGTTCTTGTATTACTTGCACCTAAGTGCTTGTACAGGGGAGAATACAAGCTCGGTGAGCGTGGACCGGAGTCCGGACTCGTGTCTGTGTGTGGACTCATGTGTTGCGTCTCCTCCCGAATGAGGGCCCTAGCGTTCCCTTTTATAGAGCAAGGGGAGGCCAGGGTTACATGAAAGTATTACAGGTGACGGGGCGTATGGTGCCCCATACGGAGAAGGGTAGGAACTCTGTCTTGTCGGGGCCACTGGAGCCGATGTGATTGTCGCTGTTGAGGCGTCCTTGGGTCGTGGCTTCCATCCTGGGCGCGGACGTGGTGGTGCGACAAGGCGGGAGCCGTACAGCACCCATCCCGGAATGTACAGTACGCGGCGGGGTCCCTCCGGGTCTTGGGGTACCTGTCCTCCAATAGCACGAAAGTAGTTAGGGCTCGAAGGGCGCGGAGCCGGCTTCGAGGTGGTGCCACGGAGGCTCGAGGGGCGCGGAGCCGGCCTCGAGGTGTGACAGTGCAGGGCTCGAGGAGCGCGTAGCCGGCCTCGAGGTGTGACAGTGCAGAGCTCGAGGAGCGCGTAGCCGGCCTCAAGGTGTTACAGTGCAGGGCTCGAGGAGCGCGTAGCCGGCCTCGAGGTGTTACAGTGCAGGGCTCGAGGGGCGCGTAGCCGGCCTCGAGGGGTTACAGTGCCTGGCATGGCCGAACAGTGCTGTACTGGTGCCCTTTTGCCCATGCTTGTGGTGAAAACGAGACTTGACCTTTACACCGAGTTACTGTGGTACATGCTGTGCACTTGTGGACATGACCGGAGTAGGTGAAGGCATTAAATGCGTGGTATGGGCTGGTACGGCTGTCTGTGCAGCTCGAGGTCCGTGTGTTAAGGCTCGAGGTGTGGGGGCGCGCTTGCCCGAGGTCTGGAGGGCTCGAGCGAGACGGAGAGCGATCGTGCTCGCCCGAGGCCTCTCTGGGAGGGCTCGGGCGAGACGGAGACAGAGCGTTCGCCCGAGGCCTGGCTGGGAGGGCTCGGGCGAGACGGAGATAGAGCTTTCGCCCGAGGCCTTGCTGGGGGGGCTCGGGCGAGATGGCGATAGAGCGTTCGCCCCAGGCCTGGCTGGGAGGGCTCGGGCGAGACGGAGACAGAGCGTTCGCCCGAGGCCTTGCTGGGAGGGCTCGGATGAGACGGAGATGGAGCGTTCGCCCGAGGCCTGGCTGGGAGGGCTCGGGCGAGACGGAGTCGGAGCGTTCGGGTGTTTGCGTTGATTGGGGGTACCCTTTTTTGTACCACCGACACCATGTCTTTGGGAACCAAGATGTCTCGCTCACTCCTTTAGACTTCTATTGGCTTTGCTTTGCTTTGGTCGTTTGGTTGAGTTCACTTCCTCCGTCTTCTTCCTTCCTTCTTCTACCTTCATATGATTTCTGTTGGGAAGTTGACAATGCACTCATCAAGGGGGAGATTGCGGATACATGGGTGTATGCCGGATCTTGAGATGATGAGTGATTGTCAACTGGGATGATGCGCATGTTCTTTGGCTTGTGTTGTGTAGGTGTTGAGCACGGATACGGTGATCAAAGGCAAGGTGAAGGCAAGTAGAGACGTGTCGTGTCGATGGACCCGGAGCGGTGAAGGGCGAACGTGTGGCTTGGACAGATGGACCGGTGGCCTGAGGATCAGTCGTGGTGGCTGACAGCCTGGGACAGCGACAAGTGAAGATGTGCGTGTGGATGGGGTGCACCGGCGGTGCATCCCCTCAACGGCTCGGTTTGGTGGTTGAGCCACAGAAAAACCACCGAGTGGACGTTTTCCAGGTTTGGGCCTCAAAACCTGGGTGGCGGGTTCAACGAGTTTGGGCCACAAAAACTCGGGCTGAGGATGGTTTCCGGTTTGGGCCACAAAACCTGGGGCGCTAGCGGGTTTTGAGTTTGGGCCACAAAACTTAGGCGACGGACGACAGGTTTCCCGGTTTTGGCCTCAAAACCGGGGGATGGCCCAGGTTTCCAGTTTCTTTCGGCCTCAAACCCGGGGGCAGGTCGGTGAAAAGGACGAGCAGAGCAGTGGCGGCACGTGGCGGCAATCGGTGAGGTCACGTCGAGGCGACGCTACCAGTTGTGCGGGGGTGGCCGTTGGATCACCATCAACTTCGAGTTGGTTAGGAATACCCTTAGGGTTAGCCTGCTCGCTCATTAGCAGTAGGGGTAGAAGGGGAATAATTGTATTAGACTATATAAGGAGAGGCAACCCCTCCCTCCATCTTATCTCAGCCATTTGCTACTTTCACTTAGGGTTTCCTGCTCTCCCAATCCCTGTTGTAGCTATTGCTATCCGTAGAGACGGTGAATCATACCTCTGTGTATTTGCTTTTTGAGGAAACAAGACCGTAATCTCGTTGTCTCCTCTGGTGGAGAAGTTTCGCCTGGAAATCAAGATAGATTCGCGTTTTGCTTTTCGTTCTCTCGCTGATTTGCTTTGTTGTCCCAATCCGAGGAATGATTTTCGATTCCGTTTGAACTGAGTTACTCTAGATCGTGAGGCGCATCTTTCCACCAAAGGAATTCACCCCTAACCTCACGAGCTAGTAGATCGATTGATTTTCGTTTCGAATTGGTTTTAGTCTCCCTTGCCCCGAATTCTTCCGATTCACCGATTTGGAGTTAGGTTCGAGCAATGATCTCTTAGGGGCAGCTCACTAACCTCTTGGGAACTCCTCATATCAAGTCTAAGCCTTAGAGCTTTTGATTCAGAGGAGTTCGGGTTGAATCCGTGGAAGAACTGTGCAGTTTCGGGGGCATCGGACGCTGGACTCGGGGGCATCGGACGCTGAGTTCGTCACATCGGACGCTCAGGTGCCACGTGTCCAAGAACAGTGTTTTTGAAGGAGCATCGGACACTGACCATCGGACGCTCCATTGGCCATCGGACGCGTCCGATGGGTGAGCATCGGACGCTAGGGTTTCACTGTAGCCAGCGTCTGATGACCATGTAGTAAGGTCCCAGATTTGTTCATTTTGCATCGGACGTGTCCGGTGCTTGGACATCGGACGCAGGCCAGCGTCCGATGCACTGAGTTTTGCATTGTTTCATCCGCAGTTTGCTCGTTCAACTTCAGATTTGATTTTGGGTTTTTGCATTGGATTTCTGACTTCGTGCTCTATAGAAATCGAGCTTCCCGCTTTGCGAAATAGCCTGGGAGGTTGAGGTTCCCGCTTTCGCATTGCGCTAGGGAGGTTGAGGTTACCCAAAGTCCATCTTGTCACTAATTGACTTGCGTGAACTTGAGTGAGGAGGTTTTTGTGGTGTCCCGTTGTGTTCCTAGAGAACATCCACCCATTCTCTTGGGTCGTGGACGTCACGTGCATCGTTTTTGCTCTTGGGGTTGATTTTCTGGGACAGAGGCTAAAAGATTCTGAAACAAAATTTAAGGCTCCCATTTACCCCCCTCTGGTCGCCTTTGGTAGCATTCTCGGTCCTTCAGTCAATTACTCACTGTCCATGAGCGATGGCAATTATAATCGATTCCTACCCAGCTGGGGATAAAATGTTGCACACTCGCCCGACACATCCGGCCATGGCAGTCGTAAGCTGCCACTCAGGAAATTCGAGAAAACAACACGCGAGATGGCCATGGACCCTTCTACACCGGGGGTTATCTCAACGCCAGGTCGCTCAAGCTATAGCTGCCCACAGTCATGCCTGGTCAGTCAGGCCCCGCCTCTCCACGGACCATGCCAGGTTGCTCAGAATAGTTGCCCACGGTACATCTGAGGCCCTGGGTGTTAGGCGTCAACATCTCCATCACCGGCTTGAATAACCTTACTCGGCTTCACGGGAGGTACTCCGACCTACTCCGTTAAGTGTTTGACGCTTTCAATTTGACTGAAGGGACACTTCCTGAAACGGGTCCTATGCGACACAGATGGGAGATTACTAGCACATAGAACCCATGTTCTGCTGCTCGTACATCCCGCCCGGCCTCAAATTGATTAACACATGGTTATCTCCATGATAGCACAGGCTAGTCATGAGCAGTATCCACCTTTATGCGGGAGACAAGAAATCACCCGACATTTACCATGCTAAGCAGGGCTAAGCATATAACGAGCCTAGACCTAAACAGGCATATCAAGATAATAATTGTTGTGGACAAGGTATGGTAGTAATGCATCAATGGTAGCAATCAATTCCTATAACTTAATGCAGCAAGTATATCTGGTTAATTTATAAACCATTTGCAAACCGTAGGAGTTAAATGCTCCGGGGCTTGCCTCTTTCGAAGTCAGACGGGCGGTGGTCGTGACAATCGGGCAGTTCTTTGGCGTCGACCCCTCCGGTCTC